>CM049925.1:8507360-9139860 GCA_027405835.1 Asclepias syriaca | reverse complement strand
TTTCTTCCCATAAAAATCAGTCGGAGTCGAGGATTAATCTAGACTTACATTTCTTCCTATAACAGACTAGTTACGATCATGAATAAGTCCAGTTTAAATAAAAGACTTCCACGTTGAAGTATAAGGGAAAAAAAAAGTTGCATTTTTTTTTTGTTTCTTGGGAAATTTTGTCATACAATGGGTCCAAACAAGTTTAAATTTAGCTAAGCAATTAATGAGTCTTCGGGTATAAAAGGACACTTAATGAAATCCTCCCAAAATTTCAAAATTTCAAAATTTCAAAATTTCAAAATTATCCAAAGTTGGAAAGGTCAAAATTTTTCATAAAATTATACAAATATTTATTAAGATTTGGGCTAAACTTTTAGGCCGAAATAAAGCCCGCAAAAGTCGTCAAGAAAGCAGTCAATTGGTAGCAAAAATAGTAAGTGAAAGTGAAGAACTAACCGGTAAAACATTTTTGTTGACAGGAATATTATTGGGATACGTTTCGAACTACGGATTTTCAAAGCTTCGTTTGAATTTGGGATGGCGATTTATGTTAGGGATCGGCGCAGTTCCGGCAGTGTTTTTGGCTTTGGGAGTCTTAACCATGCCGGAATCTCCCCGTTGGTTAGTTATGCAGGGCAGACTCGGCGACGCTAAGAAAGTTCTAGACAGAACTTCCGATTCCTTAGAAGAGGCTCAATTGAGATTATCCGAGATTAAGGAAGCCGCCGGAATTCCCGAACACTGCAACGACGACATCGTTACCGTCACAAAAGATCACCACGGCGAAGGCGTATGGAAGGATTTACTCATCCATCCGACCAAACCGGTCCTTCACATCGTCATCTGCGGCGTTGGAATCCATTTCTTCCAACAAATCACCGGCATCGACACCGTAGTTCTCTACAGTCCGAGAATATTCGAGAAAGCCGGGATCACTAACGACACCGACAAATTACTCGCCACCATGGGCGTCGGACTCACCAAAACCGTTTTCATTCTCGTCGCAACTTTTATGCTGGACAAGATCGGCCGGCGACCACTCCTGTTGTCTAGCGTCGCCGGAATGATCTCTTCGCTCGCACTGTTAGCCGTCGGATTGACCGTCATCGACCACGCCGGCGGCGAGAAGAAGATCATTTGGGCGGTGGCTCTCAGCATAACAATGGTATTAACTTACGTAGCATTCTTCTCCATCGGAATGGGACCTATAACTTGGGTATACAGTTCCGAAATTTTCCCCCTTAGACTTAGGGCACAGGGATGCAGTATTGGGGTTGCGGTGAACAGAGTAACAAGCGGCGTCGTTTCGATGACATTCATTTCTTTGTACGAAGCAATATCCATCGGCGGCGCATTCTTCCTGTACACCTCGTTTGCGACGGCGGCGTTTGTGTTCTTCTACACACTGTTCCCTGAAACACAAGGAAGAACCTTAGAGGACATGGAAGCTTTATTTGGAACTTTCTTTAAATGGAGAACTACCAGGAGAGAGTTGAAGAAGGAAGAAGCTGTCACTGGCGAAGCCAATTCCCAGCTACAAATGGCTTCTTCTACTCCTACTACTGCTACTAACTAATAATAATAATCACCATAGTTAGATTATAGTTTTAATTAAGTTGGATCTACAAATAGATCAAAAATGGGGGAAGAACTTTTCAAGATTTTAAACTAGGGTTTGGAGGGTTTTATATCATATATATATATATATATTGTAAGAGTGTTTCAACATTTCCCAGCCCTCTTCTACTGGCAAAACATGGGGAAAGTATGTAATTGAAAACCCATTTACTAAACTTGTCACCTTACAATGCTTTTCTTACAATACTTGTAAACAACAAATTATGCTACTGGATTAAAAACTCACCACTCAAGAAGTAGCTCATTCTACTGATATGAAATTTGTTATTCAAAGGTTTACCAAAACAAAAGCTTCTCTTTTTCATCAACCCCATCATAAAAAGATTCACTTTTTATTCAATGAAGCAGCAACAAAATGGATGACTTGTGATTCCTAATTCCTAATTTCTGCTTTCAAGTCTAAAAGAAACATGGAATTTCAGAAGTAAGGTTTTTCTCTAAGAGAGTAGCACAGAGTGGAAAAAAAAGAAAAAGAAAGCAAGCAGACGAGCTCCTCATTCAAATACTTATTTACAGCCATTGATAACTTTTATTTCTCAAACATTAAATACCAAAAATGTAAACTCAAAGGAAAGAAAATTTTACCAACCCAACAGCTTTGAAGATATAAGAACTAAATACTTTGTGGAAAAACATACCTTGATTTAATAGATTGATGAGTAAACTAAAAGAAGCATTGGGTGGTCTCAACATTGTCATTGGACACCGATGGGATCTCTAATTTTTGGAACCTCTGTATCCGAGGGAATGACACAAATTGGAGTATGGGCAAGGAGCCAAAAAAATGCAGAATACCTGCATATGCATGTCAAATGGCAGAGAAGTTTCAGCAACAATATTAACCAACAAATAAGAGTAAAGTCACGACGCATTACATTTTAGTAAGTCAGATAGAAGAGGCCAGACGAAGTAGCTGCAGATATGATCCATCTTGAGAGGTTAATGAAATAATTAGACCTCAAAAGCAATATCATAGCAATTGGTAGTTTCTAGATGAAAGTCCATGTCAAGAATAGCTGATACAAACATCGAATACGTTTCATAATAGAAAGAATTAACTAGACTTTGCTAATTATACAACAGTATGGATAAGCCTGTGTCCAACAGGGGAGAATTAGAACTGATAAAATCTACTTATCCATTCTTGCATAACCAAGATATCAGATAACATGTTCACAAGAATAAACATGAATCTTGTACAGTGACAATAGGAAATAACAGCAGAGTTTATACAAATTATATATATAAGCATCATAAAGTTTTGAAGTATAATGGCACACCAAGTTCAAATCCTACAGGTAAAACTTCATCAGTATGAAATCCACATTGATTGTCCATATAATAACTAACATTCACATGATCAAAGCTCAATAGAATAAAAAGGCAGCATGCATAATCAACTAAAATGCAACAAAAAATAAGCTAACCGCAAGAATCAATGCCCGGCATTATCAAATGCTTCTCTGATCCTTTTCTTTTCCCTGAAATATCACAGAGGAATTAAAATAATTTTATAAGAAAGAAAAGTAAAATAAGATGTCAACTTTACCACCACTCCAAGGAGCAGGAAAATGAATGCAGTTGAATCTTAACCATATCATATCTATTGCTTCTAAAATTAAATATTCAATGCCTATGAAACATCTCAGGAATACATTCCAAAAATAGACATGGGGAGGGATAATTTCAATATAAAAAGTAGGGCATTAGATATAACCATGAACAAACAATCTCGTCACAAATGAAACCAAAGGAATCAAATATAGGGAGAAAAGAATGAAAACTAAACTCATGCATACCCTTATAGAATCATATTGCTGTCTCTGTTGAAACCCTAAGTTCTGAAAAAGAAGAGCACAAAGAAAAGCATTGAATCATCATATAAGTTGTTGAGAAGGTGCAAGAAAGAAAAAGAACCAGCAGCAGGCTGTGGCTCCAGCTTGTGGGTGATCTGTTGTATGTAGTTTGCTGTAGCCAAGCAGAGTCAAGTACACAAGACACTTATCTTTCCAACATTTTCTATATTCCTGGGCTCCGAGTGCAATTAAATTTCCAGTTTAACATTTGTAACTTGTTAAACTAGGGATTCATAAACAAAGTCCCAAATGGTGCAAATACAAGCAACAATTTCTAACAACATATTCACACTTCAATATTACCCCTATCATTTAAAAGTTAAGACAGTAAAATAAAACTAAGGATTCATATCACAAATCTCAAACATGTAAATTGGATCACAATTGTACAAACATGTAATCAATAGAAAAAGGGAGAACAATTCTCAAAATGATTTTCATTAATAAATATTCAGTCCAAGAACATTCCCAGAACACTTCAAACCTCCATCCCATATTACCCAAGTTACAAAATTTAGCTCAACATCTCAATCTGTTGCAAAATTAAAATTATAAAAAAAAAATTACAATACTATCTATGCTCCCTCCAACAAACCCACAAAGCTTCCTTTCTAAAGATCATCCTCCATCCTCAAGTACTCCCCAATATCAGCCTGGTGAATAACCACAATGCCATTGGGATCCATCTTCCTACAATCCTGCGTACTCTTAGCAGCAACACCAAATCCCAAAGGGACATCTGACATTGAAAAGACTACAACCCCATCATTTGGATTAATATTCTCAGTAATCCTCCCTAACCCACCTTTGAGAACACTATTTCCATACAAGAAACTCATTTCAGAAGTGGGTTTTAGCCACACCTTATGCTTAGCATTGGCCGCCAACAAATTCAAACCCTGTATAGTCAGCTGAAATTTCCCACCTTGCGTGAATTTTCCAATCTGGGTTCCAAGTGAAACCAAATTCTCGCGCTTAATGTTTGTTGCTCGCTTAACTAGAGACTCAGAAACATAGTAAACTCGATTCTTTTGGAGACGAAAACAATACCTTCCAGGCTTTGAATCAGGACCTTCAAGAGATGGATTCTCTACTATGTTCTTGAGATTTCCCCCCACGAATTTGAATAACTTTTCGAACACTTGGGTCGTCTCATTCTCGTCCAGAGTTCTCATGGCTTCACAGAAACGAATTTAGGGTTTATGGTTGAGAGGAAAGATTTAAACCCGAAACTAATAGCGGTTTTATAAAACAAAATAAAAATAAGGAAAATTAGCCAATTTAGTCCCTAAACTATTCTTGTCGGTCCGTTTAGTCTTAAATGTTTATTTATTACTAATTTTATCCCTCAATGTTTTCTATAAAGAAAATTCTTTATTTTCATCCTCTAATAGTTTTAAATTTTTCAAATTAGGTCTTAAATTTCAGGAAAAATTTATAATTTAGTCTCTTAGCTATTTTACTTTTCCTAATTTAGTCCTATATCTTAAACTTTTTAAAATTTAGTCCTTTAACTTTTTTTTTTTATCTTGGTTTTATATAGAAATTTATTTTAGTATTTGATTCTAAAATTGTTTTTATTTTCTTTAAATTTAGGAAAAATAAACCCCAATTTTATTATAATTTTGGTAAATAATAAATACACCATAAATTTTTTAATAAAATCTCAAAGAAAATCACCTCAAAATTGTAGACGTGGCACTTCTTCCACCTCAGCACGTCTTATACATTCATATAAAATGATACAACCAATTCCTCGTTTCTTTTATGTTTTTGAATTCTATGAGCACTCCAATGGCGAGCAGCGCGAGTTCTTCCTCATTTTCTCTGTCGAAGCTGGATTTCCCAGTTTCGTGTTCTGAAATTTTGACAAGGAATTTGTTGTCGTCTTCCTTGTCTTTCAGTTGCAGAACTCACCAATTGTGTGACAAAGTTTTGATTTCCAATAGACCTTACAATCTTAGTTTCTCGAAGTCTCCCTTCTCTGTTTTCAATTCACTTGTCGATGTTGGCTCTTCGGTTGATGATGGTGCTGCTGCTAAAAAGGATGCGCATCAGGTTGAAGTTAAAACAGGGTAAGCTTCTGGTTTTTAGTGCTTTTTTGCCTTGTTTAATTCTCTTGTTATCAGTTTGTAGATTGTTGTTGCATTTTTTTTTTCTCTATTATGTTTTTGTTGTGTTTTATTGTAATTACTGATTTTAAAGAGGGAGAACTGAAATTTTTGCTCGACATTCTAAAATGAGATTGCTCTTGAGAATCGTAAGAAATTGTTTAATTTGGGGGGAAATTCTAGATAGACATTGTCATGGATTTTCCTTAGCAATTCATTATCATAGAAGGAAATTGTAGAAGGATCGAGCTGGATGTATGAAAAGGAGAAAAGAATCTCATGATTTGAATTTTGTACTCCTTTTTTATTTTACTGTCAATTGATGGTAGGCCTTGATCTGGTGCAAATCTTTTTTTGAGTGACTCTACTTACCCTGTTGTTTTTACAATGTCTTGCAATCGAATTAACTTTTCTGAGTTTTGTTTGGGCGTAATGCATTGTGTTATTTTATGTAGAACATGGAACTGGAGAGGTTATTCTATACGGTACCAATATGTTGGGAGCAGTGGACCGGCTCTGGTTTTGATTCATGGTTTTGGAGCAAACAGGTCTACATATCACATTTTGCTTCTTGTCAACTTTTGATATAGGTATAATAAATTTCTTGAAATGAAGAAAATGTCTCCTTCCCCCTCAAAGAACTTTGATAACTCCATCTTCAGCTTGCTAATCATAGCTTTGTTTTGACCTACAATCAACATGTCATCGACATAAAGAAGTAAGATAACAAAACCTCCATCTGGGAATTTCCGAATATACACGCACTGGTCTGCCTCGGTTCTCTTGTACCCTTGACCCATCATGAATGAGTCAAACTTCTTGTACCATTGCCTCAGGGCTTGCTTAAGGCCATAGAAACTCTTTTGCAGCTTGCAGACTAAGTGCTCCTTCCCCTGAACTTTGAAGCCTTCAGGTTGTTCCATGTATATTTCATCATCCAGATTCCCGTGAAAAAACGCTGTCTTCACATCCATTTTCTCAAGTTCGAGGTCCATGCTGGCTACCAATCCAAGTATTACTCAGATTGAGGTCATCTTCACAACCGGTGAAAATATCTCGTCAAAGTCGATACCTTTCTTCTGTTCGAACCCTTTGACAACAAGCCTAGCCTTGTACCTAGCTAGATTCCCTCCATTGTCTCGCTTTAACTTGAACAACCATCTGTTCCTTAGAGCTCTCTTGCCATTAGGAAGTTTCACCAACTCATAGGTTTGATTCTTTTGGAGAGAACTCATCTCTTCTTGCATAGCCTGCAACCACTGCTTCTTCTCCTTATGAGTTTGAACTTCATTGAAACTTTCTGGTTCCCCATCTTCGGTGAGCATTATATACTCAGAACTTGGATACCTGCTGGACTTTGTGATGATACGGCCATACCTTGAGGTTCTTGGCCTATCTTCTTCAAACGGAGGAGTATCCTCGACATTTGGAGGGGATTGAAGCTCCCCCGCTCAATATCCTCTTCGAAATTTTCATTCTGAGTCTCTTCAGTATCATCAGGAACTTGTGGCGGCGTAGGATCTGGAACAATATCTCTTACACTCGATTCTCCAGATTGTGATGGTTTTTCAGAACAAGAGTCCTGATGTATCTGGTTCTCTTGGAACACAACGTCCCTGCTTCTGATGATCTTCTTTGCTAACTCTTCATCTCCATAGCCAACAAAGATACATGGAGTGGACTTGACATCTAGCTTCTGTCTTTGCTCTTTGGATACATGTGCAAATGCCTTGCACCCGAATACTCTCAGATGAGAATATGACACCTTCTTTCGTGATCAAATCTTCTCCGGAACATTAAAGTTCAATGGTATTGAAGGTGATCTGTTGATCAGGTAGCACGCCGCTAGAACAGCTTCTCCCCAGAATGGCTTCGGCAATTTAGTCATACTGATCATGCATCTAACTTTCTCCACAATGGTCCGGTTCATCCTCTCGGCTACACCATTATGCTGTGGGGTATGTGGGACTGTCTTCTCATGTCGAATGCAACGATTTGAGCAATATGCCTTGAAGTCATTTGAAGTATACTCGCCTCCATTGTCAGATCGGAGGCACTTCAGCTTCTTCCCTGTTTCCCTTTCCACCATCACATGGAAATGTTTGAAATACTCAAGAACTTGGTCATTGGTCTTCAACAAGTATATCCACACCTTCTTGGAAGCATCATCAATAAAAGTTAGAAAATACATGTTTTCGCCTAAGGACTCTTCTTCAATGGGTTCGCATACGTCAGAGTGTACCAGGCTCAACACTTCTGATCTTCTTCCCTTCCTGTATGACTTGAACGAGACTCGATGTTGTTTGCCGAAAAGGCAGTGTTCACAAGGATTAAGAGAAACTTCCTTGTCTACATTGATAAGGTTTTTCTTGCTCAGGATGTCTAAACCTTTCTCTCCAATGTGTCCGAGTCTCTTGTGCCATAGATTTGGGGACCCTTTATCTTCAACTGCATTAAGACTATGAATACTAACCTTGAGATTAGTTTTGTATAAAGTGTCACAAAGGTGACCACGTCCAACAACTAAAGAACCTTTAGTTAACTTCCACATGCCATGTCCGAAGTATTGTTCATAGCCTTCCCGATCAAGAACAGATCCTGATATAAGATTAAGCCGTAGGTCTGGGATGTGTCGAATGCCCTTTAGCTCAAAAGTGCATCCAACCTCCGTCTTTACAAGTATAGTCCCGACCCCAACAATCTTTGAGCAGCTGGTGTTCCCCATCTTCACGGTACCAAAATCTCCAGATTGATACGTGGTAAATAATTCTTCATGTGAAGTAGCATGATGAGAGGATCCTGTATCCACCATCCATTCACCTTCACTGATTCCAGCGTGGAGACATTCTTCTATGCTGTTGGAAAGAAGAGCTACTTCGTGTGAAATAGTGACCAGAGTATCACCATTTTCCTTCTTCTTACTGGAGCTGCTTTGACCTTGTTCTCTTTTTAGCTTCCAGCAGTTGATTATCTTGTGACCTGGAATTCCACAGTGATAGCACTTGAAATTACCTTTGTCTGAATTCTTACCATTTCCAGAATTGCCATGATCTTGAGACTTGCCTTTGCCTCGACCTCGACCTCGACCTCGACTTTGACTCCTTCCTCGTTGGTCATTTCCTTTGTTCTCTGTGACAAAAGCAGGTGGGTGGTCGGGTTCAGTTTCTTTCCTCCTTGCCTCTTCACTGTACAAGGCGCCCTTGACAATGTTCATACTCAATTTGCCGACTGCTGAGTTGCTGAGTGTGACAACTAGTGTTTCCTAGTTGTCCGGGAGTGTACCAAGAAGTAAAATGGCCTGCATTTCATCATCTAAAAGCATATCACATGAAATAAGTTGGTTTACCAAGTTCTGGAATGCACTTGTATGCTCTGCTACTGATCCTCCTTTCTTGAGTTGTAGCTTCACCAATCTCCTCATGAGGAGATATTTGTTCTGTGCTGTCTTCGACTGGTATATCTCCTCCAGTTTCTTCCAGAGCTTGTGAGCATTTGTCTCCTGGAAAATATCCAGGAGAATGCTATGATCGACCCACTGCCTGATCTGAGCAGCAGCCTTCCGATTCATCTTTATCCAATCGACTTCCTTTATTTCATTTGGCTTCTTCCCTTCATCTTCTAAGGGATCGTGCAAGTCTTTGCAGTATAGAAGATCCTCCATCAATGGTTTCCAGATGGAATAATTTGATGATGATAATCTCATCATTGAGCTAGTTGATAGACTCGAATCTTCTGAGATCATTTCTTGAAACGGCATTTTAGAGTCCGAATTTCAGAAAAACGGACTGCGCGGCTGCGTCCGGAGCGGTTGATTTGGCTCTGCCTACGTGACGGCTGACGTGGCACTGCTGATGTGGCTCTGACGTGGCGCTGACTGGACAGCTTACTGGGCAGCTGGCTTCTACTGACGTGGCGACTGACTGGACAGCTTACTGGGCATTGACGTGGCACTGACTGGGCAGCTGCTGTGCGATGATGTCACGCTGACGTCACGCTGACGTCAGCTTCGTCTTCTTCACCTTCTGCAACACAAAATTTGACAGAAAATTCGGACGTACCGTACGGGCTGGTCTGACGTCAGATTTTAATTCCATGAGATGTTCTGAACTCGTCTCGACGAGACGAAGCTTCCTGTGGTGTCAAAATGAAGTTCCGAGCACTTCGAATTTTGACAGTAGTTTCGTTGGTTCGCCTCCAGTACCGATAACCTTGCTCTGATACCACTTTGTTAGGTACCGAGACGAAATGTAACCACGAAATATAAATACGAGAGATATAAAAAGAGTAAAAAAAATTTCACTATAAAAATATAGTTTACAAAAACTCTAACTCGGAGGAGGAGCTACGACAAATCGTACTCGACTCAACTCTCTCTTTTCTCTCACAAAGCACTCTCTTGTTTTTCCCGCTTCTCTTATTTCTGCTTGCAACAATGCAAGCCTTTTATAGAAATTTAGTAGTGTAAAATCTGTCCACCTTTGTCAACAAAAGGTGGCTGCTTTATTTTCTCCTTTTGGTGGTCTTCAAAAGCTGCATGTCAAAGAAAAACTGTTGTTTTCTTCTTCCCCTGCACTCCATTCTTCAACAAAGGCTACATGCAGTATGTTGGGCCCTGCATAACAGATTCTCGGCATGAAGATTGTTCGTGACCGGAAAGCCAAGAAGTTGTGGTTGTCACAACAGAAGTATGTTGAACGTGTGATCAAACGATTCAACATGGAACATGCAAATCCAGCAAGTACTCCATTAGCTAACCACTTCACGCTTAACAAACATTCGTGTCCGACCACGAAGAAGGAGATTGAAGAAATGGCGGAGATCCCGTACTTATCAGCTGTAGGGAGCTTGATGTATGCTATGGTCTGTACTAGACCTGATATCGCCCACGCTGTAGGCGTTGTAAGCAGATTTCTTTCCAATCCTGAAAAAGAACACTGGAAAGTCGTCAAGTGGATTCTGAGATATCTAAAGGGTACATCGAAGATGTGTTTGTGCTATGGGGGAGCTAAACCAGTTATGGAAGGCTATACAGATTCCGATATGGCCGGCGATCTTGATGGTAGAAAGTCTACATCAGAATTTCTTTTCACTTTTGCAGGAGGACCTATTTCCTGGCAGTCCAAGTTACAAAAGTGTGTTGCTTTATCTACAACCGAGGCAGAGTACATTGCCACAACGGAAGCTGGAAAGGAGATGTTGTGGGTGAAGCGGTTTCTCCAAGAACTGGGAGTCAATCGGGAAGAGTACTTAGTACATTGTGATAGTCAGAGTGCTCTAGATTTGAGAAAGAATTCAATGTATCATTCCCGGATAAAACATATCGATATTCGCTATCACTGGATACGCGAAGTGATGGAGCAACAACTGTTGAAGTTGGTGAAGATCCATACCTCAGAGAATCTCGCAGATATGTTGACGAAGGTGGTTACACGAGACAAGCTTGAGTTATGTAGAGACATAGCTGGAGTGAACATCGATTAATTGATGTCATTTTCATTCTCCTCCCAAATGGGTAGGAGGGGGAGATTTGATGGGTCCTACCCACTCACCAAAAAGGGGAAGAAGAAAACTGCATGCAGCCTTTGTTGAAGAATGGCGTGCAGGGGAAGAAGAAAACAACAGTTTTTCTTTGACATGCAGCTTTTGAAGACCACCAAAAGGAGAAAATAAAGCAGCCACCTTTTGTTGACAAAGGTGGACAAATTTTACACTACTAAATTTCTATAAAAGGCTTGCATTGTTGCAAGCAGAAATAAGAGAAGTGGGAAAAACAAGAGAGTGCTTTGTGAGAGAAAAGAGATAGTTGAGTCGAGTACGATTTGTCATAGCTCCTCCTCCGAGTTAGAGTTTTTGTAAACTATATTTTTATAGTGAAATTGTTTTTACTCTTTTTATATCTCTCGTATTTATATTTTGTGGTTACATTTCGTCTAGGTACCTAACACCCCCAACCCATATAATTTTGTAGGATGCTAGAATTTATATCCCTTTTATAGGAGAAATTTTATGGAATCGGATTCCGTTTCTAAAACTTAAGTGCATGGTTAAAAGCATCTTTAAAAAAAATTAAACTTTTTTTTTAATGCAAAAATAAACCAATTTAGTTCCTAAACTATTGGTCACTGCAATTCTTTGCCCTTAATTTAATTTTTTTTTTGTTCTCTTATAAAATATAATTAAACTATTTATGTTCACCAAAAAAAATTAAACTATTTATTTCTTAATGGTCATTTTGCCAGTCGTCCATAAAAATGTACATGTTAGTTTGTACATAATTCTCTTTAATAAAACTATTAGCCAATTTGGTCCTTAATTCATTTATCATTAATCAATTTAATACTTTTTTTAGTTTTTATTCTGAATTAAGATACTACTAAACTGGTTGTGTTATTAAATTATTTCTTCTGCTTCTAATCAATAAATTTTTTATAAGCGAGTTATATATATTATTGAAGTTCATTATTGTCTCAAAGGTAGTAAATAAAAAGAAAACTACAAGGTAGAAATGTATGAATTGTTTATTTATGTCTAAAAAGAGCATCACATTATATGTCACTCAACTCATAAGGAATCATTGCAAGTATTTCTAACTAATATGCTTAGTTGCAAATGATAGAATTACATCAAAGATCATACATAAGCATCCGGATTAAGGACCTGTACATAAGTTATAATCATCATACCTTAGTGTATCCTTCCATCAAGAAAGTTACTGCAGATATGGATAAAACAGTTTAACATAATAAGACAACAGAAATAGTTGATCACTTTCTTATTGAGTTATTTGGTAACAGATAAATAAAGTTACCACAACGATAATAAGGAACATTATGATTAGGATATATTGTTAATGTTTTCAATATTAACAATTTTAATAATTAAACTATTTAAATAATATCAGTACGTTAAAATTCTCTGATTCTGACAGCTTCTTCCACCTGCTGTAACCAGTGACCATTGGAGGAAAAACATACCAGTTCTTGGACAGACCCACAGGGTCTTTGCAATTGATCTCATTGGTTATGGTTATTCAGACAAACCTAACCCACGTGAGCTCCAACTTGAATCTTTTTATACTTTTGAGACATGGGGAAGCCAGTTAAATGACTTCTGCACTACTGTTGTTCAGGATAAAGCATTCTTCATTTGCAATTCTATTGGAGGTAATTGTTCTACTCATGTTGCTGTAGTTTATGCATTTAAAGTGTTCACCTTTTTGTTTTATTGCCTGCATTTTTCTTCTTAAAAACTGGTAACTGGATTTGTTTCTTTGTGCTCTCATATTCACAACATTCACCTGCTTATGTCTTTCCAGCAAAATTACTGGATTATAATTGATGAGTTTACAATTCTCTGATAATCAAAAAGAAAACTGGTCATGTTAGGCAAACCTTCCTAAGTTCTTTACTAGGAAAATGTTACTTCAAAATGAAGTGATAGTGCATATGTTATACAAGTTTGTTAAATTGAGCGTGGTGGATTTAGGTGTTTGAGGGTCAGATTTGATATTTATAAGTGCATTAGACTATATTAAACTTTAAGAAGCATTTATTTGACGACGATGTATTCAAATGGAATGAATTAATGATTAGGCTTACTGTTCTGCTGCACTTCATTTTCAATTATAAGTCCTCATTGCTAAGTGGTAAAATAAACTTGAAGAGGAAAAATGCATTAAAAAGAAAAGTGAGAGAAGAAATATGCGTGAAGAAAAGTGAAAGAAGAATGCATGAAGTCTCCCCAAAACCAGGATATTCTAATTTTCATACTGAAATTTAGGAACATTCTTCTCACCGAGAGCACCTGCTTGTTAAGTTCATTGAGAAGTCTTCTGAATTATATGTATCATTCATAAACTATTCTTCAAACATAGTCATATATAAAGCAGTGTATACTGGAAAGCAAATAGAATTATATTTCAGGAACACATTTTTCTCTATGTACTGAATTTGATAATAGTGTTACTTTTAAACTGGTTTTCATTGTACATCCTTGATTGAATCTTTCACTTCAGGCATTGCTCATAGAAAATTGCATTTCCCCCTCCCATCAAGTCAAGAAGAGAGAAATAAAAGAGATTGAGTGACTCATGCGTTGTTGTGATTCTATCTTGTTGTTGAAGTTGTCTTGGACAGATATGTCCAATAGCATTTGTATGTCAAAAGTTGGTTAAGTTTTGTCTCAATCATCTCTCCGATAGTTAAAACACTTGAAATCTTTCTGTGTGAAATTACTTTCAAGAATAAATTTTTTGTTTTTCTGTAGGACTTGTTGGTCTTCAGGCTGCAGTATCAATGCCTCAAATCTGCAAGGGTCTTGTCCTGTTAAACATATCACTCAGAATGCTGCATATAAAGAAGCAGCCTTGGTTTGGAAAGCCTCTAATAAGATCATTTCAGAACCTTTTGAGGTGAATTAAGATCATTAATGTCAGATTTCCTCGTGTAAGTGATTTTCAGCATACTATCTTCCTAATTAATTGTTCCATTTTTCTACCTTTTTTTCAGATACACTCCTCTCGGGAAGTTCTTTTTTAAATCTGTTGCCACTCCACAGTCAGTGAAGAACATTCTCTCTCAGGTAAACATTTTAATATGAGATTGATATATCTTGGATCCTGCATCTTTTCTTGAAAGCTTTAAGGAGGGTTGAATTCAGTATTTCAAGTAAATTTTTAAACTGATGTTGTCAAACTGTTTATTTTCCTCAAAACTGTTTCTAGGGCTCCTGAATCCCAAAAACTCCTTCCTCTCTTCTATAAAGGAGGGGTAAGTTTAGCATTCTCTTAAATTTTAATTAAATAATAAAATAATATAAATTTCCTAAATTACCCTTAAATAAAAAGGATGTACATTACATATATATACTATAAACTAAATGTACAGTTTGGCATTATAAAATCTCTCATTTTTGCTTACTATATTTTATCTTTCTTGGATTTAAATTGTTGCTAATCTAGATGCAGTAAGAACTACTTATGTATTTTTCCCCCTTTTATCTTTCTGCTAATCCTCAAGAAGTCTTAAGATTCAGATTGATTTCGTTTCCTCCCACACAATTACCAATTACCAGCTTATGTAACTTACTTCTTGATTTTAACTTTTTTGATCCTTTGGTCTTTTTTTCTTAAAATAGTCAAAAAAAGATTATTTGTTTTTTTAAATATAAAATTTTAGGGGGGGAAAAGACAATAAAATATGCAATAAATTAAAATTTAGGGATAAAAAATTTAAATAAAAAGAATAGGGATGAATGTGACTAAACATAAAAATAGTTAGGACTAAATCTGCTGATTATTCTCATTCTTACACAATCCATTTTTCTGTACAAAGAATATGTGTGTATATATATATTAATTTGACCATTTTTGTTGTAAAAATTACAGTATTGATGAACAAATAAGTAAATGTTAATATTTGAAAAGTTAATATCAAATGTTGACTTCAAAATCAAAACATTATCTCTTTGACATTTCTATATCTAACATTTCCTAATGATAATGTAAAGAGAAAAACTCATGAAAACTTGATGCTTTATCTTTTTTGACTTTCTTTCTTTTTTAAAAATAAAATTAAAAGAATAAGTTTGAGTACTAATCCTAGTCATGCAAAGAAGCCTAAAATACAAGATTAGTTGGACTATTGCTATCTTGTCCCGTAGGTGAAGAGTATAGTTATAAGATATAGAATAATCTTTTCTACTTTTTATTCTTCTTAACTATCATTTTCAAGGGGAAAAGAAAAGAAAAAAATTCATGGAGACTTTTGAATCTTTGAACATTGGGGATACTTTGAAGAAAATGTCTCAAATCCTCAACTAGACTTTTACTCATCAATTTGTGTTGAATTTCAGAAAGAAGAAATAACGCATATTAATTAATGGAAGTAATTTCATTAATGAAAATAACGATTTGTAATATAATTTGTTGATTATTGCTTGGGTTATGTTATGAAAATTTGTGTCAAGTGGTTAGTACAATTCTTGAAAAGGTATAGATTCAAATTACATAAGCACTAGTTTTGCCTTTGAAATCATTGTTTCAATTTTTTAGATGCTGTAATAATACATGTGTTTACTGATTGAATGTATTTCAGTGCTATTATGACACATCCCAAGTGACTGATGAATTGGTTGAGTCAATTCTTCAACCTGGTCTTCAACCTGGTGCTGTTGATGTGTTTCTTGAATTTATATGTTACTCTGGAGGGCCATTACCGGAGGAACTTATTCCCCAAGTTAAGGTAAAAGCTCTACATTTTTATTTCTTATCATCTCTCTATCAACTACAAGTATTAATAGTTACAAATGTCTTAACTCCCATGCAATGTCATCATTATTATACAGTGTCCTGTTTTGGTGGTATGGGGTGATAAGGATCCATGGGAGCCAATCCAACTTGGTCGAGCCTACGGAAATTTTGACACCGTTGAAGATTTTGTTGTTCTGCCGGATGTTGGTCATTGTCCACAAGATGAAGCTCCTCATTTGGTGAATCCAGTTGTTGAATCATTCGTTGCTCGTCATGAATCTTCCAGAGCTGCTGTTTCTATAGGCCTTCCCTGATGTAGCAGTGTTCTTTGGACAATTGTCTGTGCTCCCCCAACACTAGTACTTTCTCTCTCTTAATAGCTTCAGTTGGATTTTCCATCTGTATATATATATGCACACGTGTATATACTATATATGTACGTACATACATATAGTGTGCCAAATCATAATACAATATTTTATTTCGGTTTCTGTATTTCTTATTTGATTACCAGGTAAATCGCTTGGGAATATCATTTATTATCATTTTCATAACCTTCTATATAGTGAATAAAATATAGTAAATACAGAAATATATAAAAAAAAGGGCTCACATGGTATATATATTAAAAAAAAATGATGTGATCATGAAATTTAGATCATAAAGATGACAAATTCATATAAGATTCACTAATAAATCAGGGCACTCGTTTCGAACTACTTCCTACTATACAACATCTGTTCCCTAGTCTATATACAGACAAAAAAATGGTTTACCAGTATAAAAGACAGAAAAATGGTGGGGGTGCGGGTTGAACTTTGATTCATAAATAGTAACACCAATGTTCTTATGCATAAAATCTAAGATTCTGGTGAATAATCTAATAGTGCAAACTTAACATGTAATCCAATTTTACCTCCTTCAGTCACCAGTTTAGCAGCCGTCACCAACCAATGCCCAGGAGTGTCATATGGACCACGAGTAACTTCTGTTGTGTCGATGTACTTGAGAAGCTTAGTTGAACTTATAGGAACCGGAGGACCATCAGGGTATACACCAGAATTCAGGACAGTAGGAAGTGGTTTAGGTGCTTCATTTACTGTCCGTTGGGTGAATGTAAAGGTTGTGCTTAGATTTGCTAGGAAATTTGACTTTCGGGAAGCTTCTGGCCCAGCTGCCCATTCAGTTTTTCGGATTGTGCAGTTTGGTAGATGGGTGTAAAGAAGACGAAGGTGAAGAACAGTCCTGGGCCACTTTCCTTTACTGATCAGCTGTGCACCAGTCACTATATATACACCACTAGACTCTCCCTGGATCCAGCTTGGATCATGCCTTACTACAGAAGAGCACACATTGGAAAATCTTCGCCACCTGACTGGTTCTAAGAATTGGTCATGAGCATCGTATTCATCAGAACCTCTCCATTGACATGGCTTTTTTCTATCTAGTTCAGGATAAGTAAAAGTCAAAATGTTAGGGAGACTTGAAAGATGCTGCACATGAATAGCCAACCGGTCACATTTTTTCCCTTCCAAGTATAAGCGCAAGCCAACAACTGGTTTTTTACTGCTGGGAACCTGAAAAAAAAATTAAAATTAATTTTTTTTTTTTTTTAAAAAAAAAAATCGCAATCAACAGTTTCTAGATACATAGTCCAAGAATAAATTGTTGATTATCTAATGAGAAAGACAACATTGCGTCTTTTCCTTAAAAAAAAAATCACAATCAACAGTTTCTAGATACATAGTCCAAGAATAAATTGTTGATTATCTAATGAGAAAGACAACATTGCGTCTTTTCCTAGGGAGGCATTTTTAATTCTGTTAAATCGACTTGCAGACTTTATACGACAACTTGAAAGTTCCAAACCCAATCAATCACGTGAAAAGTCAAAAAGAACTTGGATATAATTTTGAAATTCTTGTCACATCATGACTAATCCTACTCTTTGAAACAGTCAACTTCTTGGTACCCATTTGATAGACTTGGTCTTCAGAAGTAAAATAATCCTCCCTAAAATATACACGTATCCAATTTCTCCAGAAAACGAACAAATAAATAACTAGAGTTTTTTAGTTGTCAAATTTTAGCCACCATCTGACTAATCCAGCCCTTGGATGTATAATAGTCCAGTTAAATAAGTATTAAACCACCCCCACAAGCCAACAAATTAATCAAGAATTATTGTCTGTAATGTGTTTTCTGCTTCTACTGAAATTCTCCATTCCTTTTTTTTCTTTTTATTTCCTTTTCCAATAAATGGTCCATGATGCCAACATGTAAAGAATTTCATCTTCATTTCAGTTATAGGGTAGGGTACATATTTCTTACAATTAAGAAGAAATAGGTTAAGGGATGAAGTAAAGGCTAGAATGGTCCTACGGAAATTTGAGCATGAGACAATATTAGCCAAGCGAGCAGAAAATTTGGCCATAGCTAAAAAGAAATTTGATTAATAGTACATGGCCTTTCATATATTTAAGCAGAAAAAATTGACTGCAGAAACTAACTCCAAACAAAACGCTATAACAAGGCTTAAATAAGTAAAAGTATTAAGTAGAGGACAAATTATGGCTATAGCTTTGGGAAGCTATCAGAGTGAACTTCACTAACTCAGGAGGTGCAAATGACCATATGACAAATCACTCGAAACTCCTTACCGACTTCTATGCAAACACATCATCTACCAAAGTAATTTTAATTGATGGTTCTACGTCATTTGTTCTTGGCTTTGGCATAGCCTCTCCCATTTCCTTCCTCTCTCATATGTTTTGGGGAGTTCCTAGGTTCTTTTTCAATTTACTGTATGTCATTCAACTCACTTGTGCCCTAATCTTTTGTGTCTTATTCTTTCTAAGTCATTGTTTAGAATAAAGCAGAGATTACTGGTAGTGGACATGTTTCTGAAGGGCTCTATAGTTTGAATACCTAGATGAAAATATCTAATTCTGTAGCTTGCTCCGTTGCGGCTAACTCCGTTCAAGTGCACTATCGATTTGGTCTAATTTTATATCTATGGATCAAGGTGCGTAAAGTTCATTGGTTGATGAACACCTTCAAGGAAAACTGGTGCATGTTTGCATCTATATTCTTCTAGGTTGTCCTTTCTGACAGCACAACTTCTCTCACTAGACTCTTATGTTTAGTTTAAGACAAATAAATAGTCAACTGGGAGACAGACATAGAATAGAGAGTAGTACCTGGCTGGGGCTCACATGAAGCTTGGGACCAAGAAAACTGAATTGCAACTGAGGGCAAGACGCTTTTCTTCTTTGATGCCGCAAGGGCAACTCACAATAAAGTGGTGCCCACTGCCTTGGAACTTGGAATTCCAAGAAATACTGTAAATCTTCTAATGCTGGTTTATCTGAGAAGACAATATCTAATTAGGAAAGAAAAAACTAAAAAATGTCCCAGAGAGAGAGTTCTAAAGCACCTACAGCGAAGATACAAGTTTATTGCATGACTAAGATAGCCGCTCCCTGGAACTCCAGTGAGTAGAGAAGTAATAGGTACAAGTTTGAAGAGTATGGCCTCTGGACTCATGGCAACAGTTTGAAGCCACTTGGCATGGCTTTGCGCAAACACATCACCTCCTCTTTTTGACCATATAAGTGTGAGCCCCTGTTCCACATTACAGTATAAATTTGAAGTCATAAATGCTTTTCAGTACATATCTGCTGAGGGGACTTACATCCTTGCTTGATGTCTCTGTGATGCTAGTAAATTGCATGGTATGTGATTGCAACATACGATTAAACACCTCAGGAATCTGCATAAAAGAACAGGGAATATCAAATTGTACAGTTCTCTCACAATCAAGACAAATCAAATCGTACACATGCAAGCAACCTTCTTTTTATTGTCTATAGTCTTTCTATCTTGCAGAGGACTTGTTCCATCAGAGAACAGAATATCTCCAAGATCTTCCAAATGCCCTTTTAATTCAGAAGCAGGAATTTTTGAGGATGATTTCTGCTTAATACAAATTAAATCTTGGCCTCCAACAGCCATCCCCACAACAATATGTGTTCCATAAGTCTGGATAAACCTGTAAAAGAGATTTTTGTTAAAATTTGTATGATGTAGTTACTGCAATTAAAAGCTGAAATTAAATTAGATTCTAAAAACTAGCTTCAAATACCAAGACAAGCAATGTATATAAATATTCTTTAGAGTCTACAACTCAAACTTCCTACTCATAACTTTTGGAAAACAACTTCAGGTACAATAAATTATTTATGCACATATCCAAGTAAAATATGGTAATGCTATAGTTTCCCAAAAGCTTAGAATGCATCTCATGGGTTGTTCAATAATGTTCTATGGATCTTAGTTAACTCTAATAATTGAAGGCATATTCTGTCAAAGTGGTAGAAGATTCAAGAGGTATTCTGTTAACTCTAGTGCAGTATTTTGCCACTAAATAAAACATCTTATACCAGACTATGATCTTATTACATATCTTATATGTGGACAATACATATCATTTTCCCAACTACAAGATTGTGGGATGTCATCATTAATGTTTTTTGACCACTTTACCATTGGAGGATCAGGTTATGTTAAAAATCAGGTAAGAAAACATGCAATATAGCAGAAGATAACAATATTCCATTGCCATTGTTGTGTCATTTGATAACTAGCTTAAAACACCACAGGATTTAACTGATTGTATTGTCTTTGCAAAGTAACTTCAGGTACTTCATCTTCTTTTTTCTTTGCCTCTCTCTTTAAAGGTTCGTTTGAAGGAAATAGCGTCAAAATATTTTCAGAAATTCGTCAAAGTGGTATCAAATCAATGAACTTTTATTTAATTTTTTTTTTTTCAACTTCCACTTTCTTTATCTCATCAATAAGCTCTGTCCTAGAAAACCAATGATAACATACTTTTCCCATTTTATAATACTCTTTTTCTACTTATTGGCCTTAAGATTTCTAAAAAAAAAAGCCATATTAGATTAATGAAATATACAATACCTAGACAGTAGAGCTGGATCCCAACGAGAAGGCACAGATTTCTTTACATGGTCTTGGAGAACTAATGGAGATGCTGTAAGGTGAAGATAATATAACGAAATGAAATAACCATCAAAAGCAAGATAGCTGGAATCCGAAGCATCATTCAACCATGCCCCACTTAAATCAAATATGGCATTAAGATAGCCTGAAGGAACTTTTCCCTGTACTGATGATCTCTGATTTAATAACTCGGACATCTGCAACAGAAACACAGTTAAGAAGCTAAGTTAGATAATTAGATATTTTTAAAGTTCAATAATTTCAGATTGTACAATTTCAAGCTTTAAGAAATGATATTCCTCTGTTTATGGCTCGCAGCATACCATATTACGAAAAGTTCATCGCCCTAATACTACTCCCAGTCCGAAAATCACTAGTAGCTCTACTATACCTCTCCATCTAAAAGAAATTTATTATTCGTCACTATTTTTACTAAGCAAGTTATAAAAGAATCACGTAACCATAGAATAGAACGCAGTTAAATCATAAAGCTATCTGCCGGCAAGAAATCTCGCAATCAAAATTTTCAACTCCAGGATGCAAAAAGCTTCTATGTAAACTGAGCACCGTAAATCATAAATTTATCAGCAATCAAAACTCAATTCCTCAAAAATCCAAAAGTTACCTCCCTCAAATCAAATTCTGAGGAATCACCAAAGCCTAAAATTAGCACTCAAAACGTAAACAATTACCCGATTAAATTCGAGAACATCAGACTTGAACCGAATATGGTCGCCTTTATCACACTTAATATCTTCAGAAACATTCGGAATAACAACACTCCCACCACTGCTACCACCACCGCCACCACCTCCGCCTCCAATACCAGCAGGAATCACAACATCGCGCTTATTCTTCTCATCCAAAACCACCAATCTACCCTGACTAGGACACCTCTTCACAAACTTCAACCTAAAATCACTCGCGAAATCGAAACCTGATCCCAACGCCTCCGCAGCTCTAATCTCAATCGGCTTCTTCTCGTAATCTTCATTCTCACCTCCACCACCGCCGAATTTAAACATACCGTACAAAAGAAGAAAAAAAACAATCACCAACCACCAACCACCAACCACCACCGCCGCAGTTACCTTAGTCGTCGGAGAACGAAAGTAAGCTAGCGGAGAGTATAAAATGAGCCTCTCTACTTTTCTATTCTTTTTTCACAGCGGTTTATGAGAAAGATTTGGTGGGAAAATAAAGTGTGCTGTGGAGATTACGTGGTATATAGATATGAAGCGGAAAAGTAGAGAGAGAAAGTAGGAAACCAGTTGACTTTCTTGACCAGATAAAAGGAACCCCAATTTAATAAAACGCGATTTACAAATTATGTCCCAAAAGTGAAAAGTAGACTTTCAAACATGTGCAAGTGTTCCTCCAACTTCCAAATTAATCGAATTTAAAATAATTATTTAAATATATAATTACATCGTATTTAAATATTTTAATATATAAATATTTATATATTACAATATTAGAAATTTATATTTAGATTAGTAACATTTGTCATTCTAATAGTAATTGATTCTCTTCCTCTCTAACTATAAATACATGGCCAAATTTTTATGAAGAAAATAATAAACAGAGAGTTGAGAGGTAAAAATTCTCGGGCTAAGAGGTAAAAGGTCCTTGGAAGTTGAATCCAGTCAGTAGCCTTGTTGTAAGTTGTTTTATATAGGCCCAAATAATTGTTCAACGGATCAAGATTAAGTTAATGGCCCTCGAATAACTGTTCAACGGATCAAGATTGAATCCAATTCAGTTCGATATCAGTCCAAAATAATTGTTCAAACGGATCAAGAAGTTGTTTTATATCGGCCCAAATAACTGTTCAACGGATCAAGATTAAATTAATGGCCCTCGATCAAGATTAAGTTAATGGCCCTCGAATAACTGTTCAACGGATCAAGATTGAATCCAATTCAGTTCGATATCAGTCCAAAATAACTGTTCAAACGGATCAAGATCAGCCCAAAAATGCGAATAAGTCAGAATTTATTAGATTAAAATCAAGCCTAAAAAGACACTTGAACTTACGACGAATCCAATCAGCGATTCATAGAAATAGAACCCAAATTAAGATCTAAGTCAAAAAGAATCTTGAACCCACGTACGAATTGAATTAGCTATTAATAGAAATAGAATCTAAAAAAAATTATTTATAATTATATTATGTGTAATAATTTTTTTTAATTTCAATTTACAGGAAATATTGAATTAAATTATAATATTATTAAAATAAAATTTTAATTTTTTTATAAAGAAAAGAGTGACAGGGATATGTGAGTAATTATTGTCGGGGGTGATGTAATGGGGAGGGAGAATAGAAAAGTCGGATTTTTTTTTGTTATTATTATTATTTTTGGGTTTTTACTTTTGAATTAAAAATATTCTTAAATTCTAAATACGGACTTTTCCGCGTGGGGATTTAAGAGAGTGGAGACCACGTGCGGCGGTTATTTGCTATTTGGGGGTTGAAGTCAAAGCGTCAACAATGGCAGGTGTTTGTTTTTTCTTTTTCTTTTTTTTTTTTTTTGGTGGTCAAATTAGGCATCTAATTCGTTTGTCCAAATTTATTAGTAAAATAATTTAATAATATTATATGACATTTTATAAATAATTTAGTTTTATAAGAATTTTGAATATATTATTGAATCTTAATATATAATTTTATTTAGGATAAATTATCCCAATAGCACTTGAACTTTTTAAAAATTCAGCTTTTGCACCTCTATTTATTTTTGCTTTGAATTGACACTCGAATTACCAAATATCACCTGTTTTGCACTTCCGTTCAAAATTTCCGTCAATCATTATTTTCTGTCTATTTATTAAGGGCATTTTCATCTTTTTAATTTTAAAATAAATTATTAAAAGAAACTTTTTCCACCCATCACTCACTTTCCCAATTTCTTCAGGGATTGTTCCTGAAGAAAGGGAGACAGAGAGGGAGATGGATGTGTTGTCTTATGCTTACAGAGACACAACAGCTTTAGCACGAAGCAGAACAATTCGAGGACAGCCAGAACAGGGTCGAAATGGTAAACAACAACAGAATCAAGGCTTTGCCTGCGGAAGTTGAGGGTCTGCGCTATCCGTTTGGTGAATTGGGTATTTATCTAACGGAGTCAGAGCTCCGGGAAACTGCTTATGAGATTCTAATCGGAGCTTGTAGGAGTTCAGGGGCCAGTAGGCCTTTAACTTACGTTTTCAATTCTGGGAATAATTTGGATAGGACTACGTCTATTTCTTCTTCTTCTTCTTCTTTTTCGCCGTCGTTGCAGAAATAACCTTTATTTAATTTAAAAATAAATTATAAAAAAAAACTTTTTCTACCCATCACTCACTCACTCACTTTCCCAATTTCTTCAGGGATTGTTCCTATCAAATTGTTCATGGAAAAATCGAAATCAGTCATGTTTAATGACTGTATTGAAGAAGGAATTGAACCTGATAATTGATTATGGTACAGTAGAAAAACTCTGAGATTCTTCAACAAGAAAATCTCATCTGGGATTTCCCCCAAAATTGAGTTCAAAGATAAATCCAAATGCTCAAGATTCGAAAGACTGGCAAAAGTTTCCGGTATTTCTCCGATCATATTTGCTCTGGCCAACCAAAGAAACTTCAAATTCCTCAGATTTCTGAACTCGGCTGGTAAAGTAGCCGGTGAGAATCCGTTATAAGACATCCTTAAATTTTCGAGTTTGGATAAATTTCCAATTTCAGCAGGAAATGTACCGTTGAACAGATTTGCTTCCAAGTGCAAACTCTTCAACCCAGTCAATGTGCGTGATAAATAGAACAATTTGACGGGAACAATCCCTGAAGAAATTGGGAAAGTGAGTGATGGGTGGAAAAAGTTTTTTTTTTATAATTTAATTTTAAATTAAAAAGACGAAAATGCCCTTGATAAATAGACAGAAAATAAAGGTTGATAGAAATTTTGAACAGAAGTGCAAAACAGGTGATATTTGGTAGTTCGAGTGTCAATTCAAAGCAAAAATAAATAGATGTGCAAAAGTTAAATTTTTGAAAAATTCAAGTGCTACTGAGATAATTTACCCTTTTATTTATTAGGTATGAAAAAAAACACTTTATAAACTACAAAATCTTCAATATTTCATTTTAGATTAATAAAAATTCATATTTTTATCCTCATTTCTCGTTTCTCAAAGACTAATTTTATTATATATTATATTTGTTATTTATTATTTTTTGTAATAATAAAATAATCTTTATATATTTTTATTTATATATTGTAATTTATTAGTCATAATTTTTCAACTTTCTCTTTAATTCTCAATAAATAATTAATAATGAGACTTTAATATATAATAATTCCCAAGGAAAAAAAACAAAGTCATAATATATGACTTTTGTTAAGGATATTTTTGTCCTTTAATTTTATTTATTTATTTTCTCTTTCTCCATCTTCGCTTCTTCTTTCATTATCTATCTGACTATCTCTTAGAATTTTGAAAAATCTTTAGAAATCTCTCCAAATATATTTAAATCTTTGTAAATTATTTCTTATTCTTTTCTTTTTCTTTTGTAATTTTTGTAAATTATTTCTGTCACGCCCCGAAACCGGGCTTAATTCGTGTACTAAATTCTCAAATTCATGACATAACATGACTACATTCCTTAGATTTCTCTAAAGAATGTCAAACCACTTACTTTCAATTAACTAAAATTATTAACTTGAAACAATCCATAACATACCATCCAGAATTTTAAACTTTATTTAATAACAAATTCTCACTCAATAAGTTCAAACTTCCAATACAATAAGAAGTTTATTCTAACAAGACAAACAAATTAAAAAGACTCTAAAACTCTTATTCAAAGTCATCCATCCAGTAATTATCATCCTCTAACTCAATATCTTCACTGTCATGTCATCTGTAATGTGAAAAACATAGGCAAACATGGGGGGTGAGTATAAAAATACTCAGTATGCAGAACAATCATTCCTTTAAAAAAAATCTTTAATTTAAAAATAAATATCTTTATAAAAATAATACACACCTTCAAACTACTTTTTACCTATAAATCATAAAATGATAAAAGATAATAAATCTTAAAATAATATTAATAACAATAAGTATTTTTCAATACTTTTATGTATAAAAGAAAACAATAAAAAATAATAAATCATAAAATAATAACAATAACAATAAATACTTTTCAATACTTTTATTTAGGGTAAATTATCCCAGTAGCACTTAAACTTTTCAAAAATCCAGCTTTTGCACCTCTATTTATTTTTGCTTTGAATTGACACTCGAAATACCAAATATCACCTGTTTTGCACTTCCGTTCAAAATTCCCGTCAACATTTATTTTCTGTCTATTTATCAAGGGCATTTTCGTCTTTTTAATTTAAAAATAAATTATAAAAAAAAACTTTTTCCACTCATCACTCACTTTCTCTAAATAAACGCAATATATGTCTCCGTTCTTCTAAATCTCTCCCCCTTTCCTTATCTATTCTTCAACTCTTTTTTTCAAATTACTTCGATTTAATCTCAAATTGTTCGTTTCTTTCAAATTAAATTACTTATTTTTACAAAATATCCAATACCCAGTAGGCAAAAGTTGTTGTTTAGCTTTGTTTTATCCCGAAATTGTAGTCGATTGATTTGAAATGTTTTCATACTTTTTTCCCAAAATTTCTAGTAAGCAAGATTTGTCATTACCATATTGTTATTGAGGTCGAATTTGTCGGGTAAGAACATCATGGACGAATCGAGCGATGAGAAAACGTCATTTTTTGTTCCTTCGACGGACGATTATGTGAGAGAAGCTATTCGGAGAATAGGTTACGAGAGGCGGTGTTCACCTTGGTGGACGCATTCACTTCAGTGGACTTTGGCCTCCATTTTGCCTGAATTTATTCTTGACAAGTGGGCGCATTTCCATTGGAATTCATAGAAGAAATGCATCTTTTCGCTATTATAAGAATACTAATTAATTTATCTTTATTTCTCTTTGAAATTTTTCTGCTCCCATTATCTTTTCCATACTGTTCTCTGCATTTTATATATAGTAAAGAAAATATATATTTTTTGGAATAATAAAATATTTAATTAGTGAGTTTTTTTAATAATAAAATATTTAGAAACAAGAAATGTTTCTAAAAATAGGAGGACAAAAACTATATCCTTTAAAAAAAGTTAATTAATTTGAGAAATAGAAATTATCTTTTCATTTTATATAACAATTTAAACATTGTAATAATAATTTTATTTATAATAATAGAAAGAATAAATTATGAATTTAAATAAAGTTGGCGAAAAACCCTTAATTTAGAAAAAAAAGGCCTAAGAACTTCAAAAAATATATAATAAAGATTGGATCTTTGAAATGAAAAAGAAGAGTTGTATTTCCGCACGAATCTCTTATTCTTCTGGACTCCTCGTCTTTCGGAGGCCTAATTCCAGTGACCGCCATAGGCATAACCGATAACCCATTGAAAATAATCATTTTTCTCGCTTTGATAAACAAAGAAGGAAAAGGAAAAAGAGAAAATAAAGACACATCCCCAAATTCTTAATTGAATATGGTAATGACAAATCTTGCTCGTTAGAATTTTGGGGAAAAAGTATAAAAAAATTTCAAACCAATCGACTACAATTTCGGGATAAAACAAAGCGTAACAACAATTCTTGCCTACTGTGTATTGGATATTCTGCAAAAATAAGTAATTTAATTTGAAAGAAACGAACAATCTGAGATTAAATCGAAGTAATTTGAAAAAAAGAGTTGAAAAATAGATAGGGAAAGGGGGAGATATTTAGAAGAACGGATAGATATATTGCGTTTATTTAAGGAAAGTGAGTGATATGTGGAAAAAGTTTTTTTTTTAATTTATTTTTAAATTAAAAAGACGAAAATGCCCTTAATAAATATACAGAAAATAAAGGTTGACGGGAATTTTAAACGAAAGTGCAAAACATGTGATATTTGGTAGTTCAAGTGTCAATTCAAAGCAAAAATAAATAGAGGTGCAAAAGCTGGATTTTTGAAAAGTTAAAGTGCTACTGGGATAATTTACCCCTTTTATTTATAAACAGAAAACAAATCTTTCATAATAATTTATTCAAAAAACGTGCATAATTCAAAAAAAAAAAAAAACAAACATTCAATCAATATCTTTTCTTTTCTTTTCTTTGTTTTTCTTTTCTTAGACTATTGGCGTATTAATTGAATGTTTCGCAAATGAATTTTAACTCATATCAGTTTCTAACTTTATACCCGTTAGGAAAATGCTTTACTTGTATCTTATATCTTGGTGGCTTTTTATTCATGCCAATAAAAAATCTTATAATTGGTGGAACATGTTCCTCCCATTACTATCCATCAAGTTAATCCCCAATAAAATCATAGATTATAAAACTTCACATTTAACTTACTTTTATAAAACTTCAGTGTAAAATATTATCATCCTAAAATATTCAACAATACTAGATTTAAAAAATATATATTTTATTTTAAAATAATAATTTAAAATATTTAATAATACTGTAATTAAGAAAAATATCTTTTATTTTAAAATAATAATTTAATAAATACTATATAAAACAATATAAACTCTTTAATTTAAAAGATAATTATATATATATATATTAGTAACATAAATAAAAGAGTATAAAATACTTATTAAAAAGGTATTTTTTATATTTTCATTAAATAATAATAAGTTAATATATTTATTATATCTATAGATTCAAAAGTCTCACGTTCCTTTTCTCTTTTAAAAATAATATATATATTTATTTTTATATAAGATAACTATATCTATTTAATAAAAAATCTTAATTAAAATGATTCATAATAAAAAAAATATTAAATATATTTAAAAACAGAATACTTATAAAAACAAAAAAAAACACTTAAATTTATAAAATTCTAAACTTTTAATAATCAAAACTAAAAAAAAACAAACTTTTACTTAACAATAAAAAAAAATACAAATCATTGGCACGAAACCAGATACAAATTCAAAATCCTAAATTTTTCAAAAATTTAAACTTGCCTAAAATCTTAAAATCTGCTCAAAATTTTAATGCACAGTTTAAAAAAAAATATCATTCCAAAATCATATTCTTCAAATTCAATATCTTTAAAAAATATTTGAAGATAGTAAATAAAAAAAAAGAAGGGGGATCGTCCACCTACCTCGATTGATCGCTTGTGTAGATTCAAATCAATTTAGGTATTCTGCTCTTAAATCTTCTTCAGACTCTACCAACAAACCATTTAATAAAAAAAATAAGAACTTAATCTATAACTATATCTTAATCATACATCAAAATCAAAACCACTAAAAATACTAAAAAGAACTTACTGTTTTCACCAACTTCTAGAGATTCATAAAACCCTAATTTCTTTTTCTCTCTGGCACGGTTATGAAACAAATAATAACTTTTGGAGACTTTTGGATTATGAAACCAATAATAACTCTTGAAGTAAAACTTGACAATTATTTTGATAACTGTCTCTTTTGTTTTCCTTTTCGTTTCCTTTTTCTTTTTCTCCAAACTATATCTTTTTCATCTTCGCCTCTACTCTACGATATTTCTCTCTCTTTTTCTTCAAATTATGTCCCTAAAAATCATTCTTATGTGGTATAACCGAATTAGGTTAAGATATTTAACTTTTTATTAATTAGTCTCTAATATTTTTCATATATTCTAATGCGGTCCATAATAATAATAAATTCTTTATTCATTAATTTAATTAAAAAGTTATAATAACTACCTTATTTGGGTTTATTTGGGTCGAGTCAGGATATTACAATTTCTTATTTCAAAACAGACATGATAGCAATTTCAAGCATAAACAAAGTGATATTTTAATATTCGGATAAACTATTTATATAATTATCTATTTGACAATATTTTTTATTAAGTTCATTTTTTTCATTATTTTGAGCATGAATATTTTTTATTAATTATTAAAAAAATTTAATTTTTATATAAAGTAATTTTAAATAAAATTAATTCTAACCTTACTTATTATTTTTCTAATAATTTTGATAATCTTAACTTTTAATTATTTTTCTTTCACTAATGATAATAACAATTTACGTTATGAAATTATTTTACAAAGTTCAAGAAATAGAAATCAAAATAATGTAAATTTGTGTATATCTTTTTCTTATAACAAAACATACAAAACTACCACATATTTATAGGGATATATATGTATAACTTACATACTCATATACATACTAATATAAATATATACATATGTTACAAACTTAACTTCATGGAGGTTACATGAAAGTTATATGGAGGTAATGAAAGTTATATGGAGGCAGTGAAGTTATATGGAGATAGTGGAAGTAGTGGGAGATATAGACATACAAAATATGACTTATAAAGCTCCCATTTTGGATATCCATTATACAAAGAATATGTCTCATTAAAACCTTACTAGAGAAAAATCCACTGAGATAAAAAAAACTACAGTGAAAAAAAAAAGAGTACATAGTTCCTTGTATACTCCCTCTGATCATTACATAATATCTTTGTATCATCGCATTCCAATATTATGGATCAATCTTTCAAATGTTGAAGTTGGTAATGCTTTTGTGAACAAGTCTGCCAAATTATCACTTGAAATGATCTGTTGTACATCAATATCATCATTTTTCTGAAGATCATGTGTAAAGAAAATGTTTGGTGAAATATGCTTTGTGCGATCTTGTTTGATACATCCTTCTTGTAATTGAGCTATACATGCAGTGTTATCTTCATAAATTATTGTTGGAAGTTCTTTGCTTGAAGATAAACCACATGTCTCTCGACTGTGTTAAGATATGGATCTTAACCAAACACATTCACGACTTGCTTCATGGATTGCTATAATTTCTGCATGATTTGAAGAAGTAGCAGACAACGTTTGCTTTGTAGAACGCCATGAAAAGTAATTCCTTCACATGTAAAAATATAGCCTGTTTGAGATCTGACAAGTAACTAGTATTAGCATAACTTACAAGTTGTGGTTTAGAACTATGAGAATATAACAATCTCATATCAATTGTACCTCGAAGGTATCGGAAGACATGTTTAATTCCATTCCAATGTCTTCTAGTTGGACATGAACTAAAACTTGTTAATAGATTAATAGCAAAAGCTATATCAGGTCTTGTATTATTAGCAAGATACATTTGTGCACCTATTGCACTAAGATATGGTACTTATGGACCAAGAATTTTTTCATTATCCTCACGAGGTCGAAAAATGTCCTTTTTCACATCAAATGATCGAACAACCATTGGGGTACTCAATGGATGTGTCTTGCCTATGTAGAATTTTTTAAGGACCTTTTCAGTATAATTTGATTCATTGAACAAAAAATCCAATTTCATCTTTTAAATGCTCGATTTGCAGGCCGAGACAAAACTTTTTTTATGAGATCTTTCATCTCAAATTCTTTCTTCAAAGAATCTACTGCTTTTAAAATTTCTCCAGGGGTTCCAATAATATTTAAATCATAAACATATACAACTATTATAGCAAACCCTGAATTTTCTTTCTTGATAAAACAAGTGGACAAATTTAGTTATTTTGATAACCTTCTTTCAATAAATATTCACTAAGACGATTTACCACATTCGTCCCGACTATTTTAAACCATACAAAGATCTTTGTAATCTTATTGAATATAGGGTAAACTATCTTAGTTGCACTTTTTAGATATCAGAATCTAGCTTTTGCACCTCAAATTGTTTTTGCACTTATAGTGTCATTTAGGTTTCAAAACGTCACACTACATGCACTTCTATTAACTCAAACCATTAGGTCTTCAATTTTACCGTTATTCAACATTTTTCACTATTTGGCATTGTACCAATCAGGGGTATTTTTGTCCAACTTGTCCAAAATAAAATGTGATTTTTTTTTTCATTTTCCTTAAAAAAAATTTCTCTCTCCTCATTCTTCCTCTTTTCTCTCTCTTCCTTCTTTTTATCTCCGATGATTTAATTTATTTTTTTCTCTCTTTCTTATTCCTCCTTTCTATTTTTTTTTTCATTTTCATTTCTCTTCCACCGCCGCCATGAGATAAGACTTCCATGGCCATGAGTTACCCTTTTTGTCTTTTTTTTCTTTTCCATGTTCGTTGATTGTTTTTTTCTTTTTTCTTCAGTACATTTGCCGAAAAAATAAAAATTATTTTATACTATTTGTTTCTTTCTTCCTTCTTCTTATTTTCTCTATGCTTGTAAAAATTCATCCTTAGTTTTTTTCCATTTTAGTTTAATTTTATCCTTTTTTTACGTAATTGTTGATTTAATCATCCTGTATGTGAAAAAAAAGGAGTTTCAATTCGACAAATTTAAAGGAGATTTTGAAAAAATAATTTCATATATCTCTGTACAAAGAATCGGGTTATGCTTTTAATTTTTAATATTTTGATTTCTGGGTTATTGTTTATGTTGATTTTTAGAGAAATTAGAAAAGTAAAACACAGAAGAAATGGAATTGAACAGTACAGTTGAAATTATACACAGATGGTTGAAAATGCCGGCGGACAAAAAGATGGACATGCTCTATTTATGTTCAATTTATGTTCAGATCCAGAAATTAGGGATGAAAGATGAATCGTTGTCGGATGATTATCATAATAAAAATGGAAAAAAAATTAAATTATCGGAGAGAGAAAGAAGTAAGAGATAGAAAAAAGGAAGAAGAAGGAGAGAGAAAAAAAATTAAAGAAAAAAAACTAGAAGATTGAAATCAATTGAAATGAGAGAGAAAAGAGGAAGAAGAATGAGAGAGAAAGAATGAATAAAAGAGAGAGAAAGAAGGAAGAAAAGAGAGAAACAAAATTAAATTACCGGAGAGAGGAGAGATAAAGAAGGAAGAGAGAGAAAAGAGGAAGAAAAAGGAGAGAGAAAAAATTTACAACAAAATTTACATTTTATTTTGGGCAAATTGGACAAAAATGTCAGTTATCAAACAGTGAAAAAATGTTGACTAACGAAAAAATTGAAGACCTAACGGTTTGACTTAACCGAGGTGCATAGAGGTGCATGTAGTGGGACGTTTTGAAACCTCAATGGCACTATAAGTGCAAAAAAATTTTGAGGTGCAAAAGTTAGATTTTGAGATCTAAGAAGTTCAACTAAGATAGTTTATCATTGAATATAATTCTCGAGAATCTAATTTATATGCTTCAGGCATTTTAAATCCTTTAGGGATTTTCATAGAGATATCATTATCAGGTGAGCCATATAAATATGTTGTAACTAAATCCATAAGTCGCATATCAAGTTTCTCATTAGCTGCCAGACTAAGGAAATAACGAAAAGTAATTGCATCCATCACAAGAGAATAAGTGGCCTCATAGTTAATTTCCAGTCTTTGAGAAAAATCTTGTGCAACAAGACGTGCTTTATATCTCACAATTTTATTTTTCTTATTTCTTTTATGTACAAATACCTATTTGTACCATACATGTATGACATCTTCATGCGTCTAGGCTATGGGTCCAAAAACTTCACATTTTGCAAGTGAATTTAATTCTGCTTGAATTGCATCTTTCCATTTCAGCCAATCACTTCTACGTCGACATTCATCAATGGACGTAGGCTTATTATAATCATTTTCATTTATAATAGCTGATGCTATATTATATACAAAAATACTATCAATAGTTATTTTTTCTCGGTTCAATCATTTTTCTGTTGAGACATAATTCATTGAGATCTCATCATTATCTATTTTTTCAATATTTTCAATATCTTTATGTACATGAACATCTTCTGGAGTTACTTCATTTATTATGTCTCTACTCCTTTGGAGTATTAAGTTCGAGTTCATTATTTACATTTGCTCCTTTTTTTTGCGAAGATTTTTATCTTTTGAACTAATTGGTCTACCACATTTCTGGCGTGGTATAGACTGATTTGCTATTTCATTTACAGATTATCCTTTTGGAACATCAATCCGTATATGAGTATTTTCAGTTGGTATATGTGACTTAGTCACTCTCTTTAGGTCGGTAAATGCATTTGGAAGTTGATTTGCTATACTTTGCAAATGTATTATCTTTTGAACTTCAAGTTTACACTAATTTGTATGAGTATCAAGATGTTGCAAAGTATTACATGTAATATTTTTACCAAGTTGTTTTTCTTTTTCTCCCCCTAATCCCGGGAACATTGATTCATCAAAATGATAATTAGAAAATCATGTCGTAAAAAGATCTCTTGTTATAAGTTCAATATATCTTATAATAGAAGGAGAATAAAAACCAACGTATATCCCCAATCTTCTTTGATGACATATTTTTGTGCGTTGTGGTGGAGCAATAGGAACATATACTGCATTCTAAAAATTCTAAAATGGGAAATATTTGGCTCCCGACCATAAGCTAACTGTAATGGAGAATATTTATGATAACTTGTTGGTCTAACACATAGAAGTGCTGCTGCATGCAAAATTGCATGACCCCAAGCTGAAATGGGTAATTTAGTTCTCATAAGTATAGTTATCAATTGAAGTTTTTTAATAAAAGATTCAGCTAACCCATTTTGTGTATGAACATGAGCAACTGGATGTTCGACACTTATACCAATAGACTTACAATAATCATTGAAAGCTTGAGATGCAAACTCACCAACATTATCCAACCGTATTGATTTAATTGTATAATATGATAATCTGAGCAAGCAATCTCGCAAAAGCCATGTTGCGAGTTGATAACAAGCTAACATGAGACCATCTGCTCGATGCGTTTATTAGAACCATAAAATATCAAAATGGCCCACATGACGGGTGAATTGGTCCACACATGTCACCCAAAATTCTTTCTAAAATGTTGGAGATTCAATTCCAACTTTAGCTGGTGATGACTAATAATCAATGACAAATAATTATTTCCAAAAATATCAAGAGCAACAAATTCAAGTTTTGAGAGATTTGACATGATAGATAAAAACGTACCTTAATAGAAAAAGTCATAAAATGATTTTCTTCCGAAGATTTGACATGATAGATAAAAACGTACCTTAATAGAAAAAGTCATAAAATGATTCTCTTTCGAAGAGTAAACTCGTGCTGATAACGTATTATAAAATAGCTATAACAATATGAAACAAGACTAAAGAAATAGACATCAATATAGTGTAAACTTGTGTATATATTTTTCTTGTAACAAAACATACAAAACTACCACATATTTATAGAAATACATGTGTAACCTACACACCCATATACATACTAATATAAATGTATACATATGTTACAAACTTAACTTCAGAAATTACATGGATGTAGTGGAAGTAGTGAGAGTTATGAACATACAAAATATGATTATTAAAATTGATTCTTATACTTTTTATTTTTGTTAATTTTTTTATTCATAAAAAATTTCTAAATTATGCTCTTATCATATATATATATATATATATTTTTTCAATTTTTTCTAGCGAAGTGTTAGTAGTTGTTAGAGTTGCAATTATACATAAATATCCAATTTAAAAAGAAATAGACAAAAGACGAATTCCACAATTTTTAAGAATATATATATATTTTTTAAAAAAATCAATTAAACTAATAAAAAAAACAAATATACTTATGGACTTTTATTATTATGATCTTTTTGTCATAAATAAAAATACTAAGCACTCTTTACAAAAAAATAAAAAAATAAAAATAAATAAAAATAAATAAATAAATAAATAAATATATATATATATATATTTATTTATTTATTTATTTAAAATAAATAAAGTTGATTAAAAGGATCAATTTGAAAAAATAAAAAATAGATAATTCTTTTTTCAATAATAACAATAATCTTAACAGAAAAAGTTTTTAACTGCTACTAGACACTGCCATAAATAAATAAAAGGGTAAATTATGCTAGTAATACTTGAACTTTTCAAAAATCCAGCTTTTGCACATGTATTTATTTTTGGTTTGAATTGACTCTTCAACTATAAAATATCACTTATTTTGGCATTCCGTCCAAAATTTCTGTCATACTTCAATTTTCGTCCAATTTTTAGGGACATTTTCATCTTTTTTAAATCATTAATATTATTAAATTATTAATATTTTATTTTTAGGGGTAATTTTATCATTTTACTTAATTATTAAAAATTTGAAAAATATTTTTTTATTGCAAAGATTTGAACCTACACCAAACGACTAACTAAATCATGTCTATCCACAAATATAAATACATTAATTTATATAAAACTTATATTTTTATATTGTAATTGCACAAATAATAAATACGTATTTTATATTACAATTATATTTTATATTTTAAATATAAATTATATTAAATATAGACATTTTTAAAAAAATATTATCAAATGTCACAATTCAAACCGCAAATTTTTGTTGTTGTCAGATTCTTCAAACCTTACTAAAGCTCTTCTTTAACTATTTCGTTTCGAATTCGTCACATTCTTCAAACCACACTGTTAGAATGCCTTGAATTAGTCAAATCTGTTACTTCTCATTGGGATTAGGAAATTAGTCAAATATTATAATATCTATTATTATAATATTTTATATTAGTCGAATATTATAATATTTATTATTATAATATTCTATATTAGTCAAATATTATAATATATATTATTATAATATTTTATATTAGTCAAATATTATAATATTTGACTAATATAATATTTTATATTCTAGATCTATTTTATATTCAAAGGTGGCTGCCATCTTTCCTATAAATAGGTTCATTTGTAAAGCATTCGTTGTATTGTAGTCACCTACAACTACCTCTGTAATCTCTCTCAAAATCAGTAAAAGTTCTCCCCTCTTCTGTTAGGTGGACTTAGAATGTGTTGGTGAACCATGTGTGTCATTTCTTTATATTTCTGTTATCTTTCTTACATCTGTCATAACAAACTGGTATCAGAGCTCGGGTAATCGAGGTTTGTAATCTGGTGAGAAAGATGTCTGCGTTGACCGTAAAGATTGACAAATTCACGGGGATGAACAACTTTAGTTTATGGCAGATCAAGATGCGAGCTTTGTTGAAACAACAAGGCTTATGGATGCCATTATCAAAGGAAGTCAAGACTGACAATGCTGAGTTGGCTGCCTTGGAGGAGAAGGCACATTCGACTATCATGTTGTGTCTTGCAGATGATGTCATCACTGAGGTAGCAGATGAAGAAACTGCCGCTGGTCTGTGGTTGAAGCTGGAAAGTCTATACATGACAAAGTTTTTAACCAACAAGTTGCTTCTAAAGCAACGTCTGTTCGGTCTGCGAATGCAGGAAGGTACACCTCTTAGAGACCATCTGGATCAATTAAATACAATTCTTTTAGAGTTGCGTAATATTGATGTTAAGGTAGAGGATGAAGATGCTGCCTTAATTCTGTTGGTTTCACTACCATTGTCGTATGAGAATTTCGTACAATCTTTCGTTGTTGGGAAAGATACCGTGTCTCTGGAAGAGGTCAGGTCATCTCTCCATACCAGAGAGCTGCGCCATAAGGCGACTGGAGCAGGGACAGACAATCAGGCCGCTGGATTGATAGCCAGTGGAAGCAAAGGACATGGACAACTGGGCAAAAAGAAGCCGGGTTCCAAGGGTCCAAAAGCAACTGATATTTGTAACTACTGCAATGAGACAGGGCATTGGAAGAGAAGAATGAACCGGAAGAGAAGAAGGAAAGCAACCATTGGAGCAGAAAGGATCTGCTGCAGTAGCGGTGGATGACACCGATTCCGAAGAGGACATCGCTCTAGTTGCAGACGAACAGACGCATCATGCTGATGTGTGGGTCCTTGACTCTGGGGCGTCCTACCATATATGTCCAAGGAGAGAGTGGTTTTCAACATATGAGCAGATAGACGGGAGAAATGTCTCTATGGCAAACAGCTCGGTATGCAAGGCGGTTGGAATAGGCTCGATCAAGATTCGGACACATGATGGTAAATTCTGCACATTGCACAATGTCAGACATGTTCCACTAATGACGTCTGATATCCCTAAGCTTGCTGGAAAGTAAGGGGTTCAGCTTCAAGGGAGAAGGTGGAGTTATACATGTCTACAGGGGCTCTAATGTGATACTTAAGGGCGTCAAACAGGGAACTTTGTATTTTTTGCAAGGTTCAACAGTTGCTGGTTCTGCAGTTGTTGCGTCATCTGAGGTTCACCGAGATAATTTGACCAAGTTATGGCATATGAGACTTGGTCACATGGGTGAAAGAGGGTTGCAGATTCTGTCAAAGGAAGATCTTCTTGGTGGTAAGAAGATCAAGAGGCTGCGAACTGATAATGGGCTGAAATTCTGTTCGTCTGAGTTCGATGTGTGTTTTGCAAGGGATGAGAGGATTGCTCGACATCGCACAGTCAGGGATACACCACGGCAGAATGGTGCAGCTGAGCGCATGAACCAGACACTTCTAGAGAGAGCGAGGTGCATGCTCTCTAACGCTGGTCTAACTAGACGCTTCGGGCAGAGCAGTTACAACGAATGCTAATAACAAATCAGGGACCATACAAGGCATCAACTGTAAAACACCGTTTAAGGTGTGGACAGGGAAGCCTGCTGATTACTCAAATCTGAGAGTTTTTGGCTGTACAGCTTACTATCATGTCAATGAGGGTAAGTTGGAGCCAAGGGCTAAAAGGGGAATATTCGTGGGCTATGGAGAAGGGGTGAAGAAAGTAGGCAGCGACGTGATAACCTGATGACGTTCACCAAGCCAGTTCCACAGAGCAAGTTCCAACACTGTTTGGACTTGCTAAATATTACAAGCTGTTAAATGGCAGAAGAGAGGGGAGCGGATACATCTGGCACCAAGGATGTGCATCTGGTAAATTGTGAGAGAATTCAAGTCAAGGTGGAGATTTGTTAGAATGCCTTGAATTAGTCAAATCTGTTACTTCTCCTTGGGATTAGGAAATTAGTCAAATATTATAATATCTATTATTATAATATTTTATATTAGTCAAATATTATAATATCTATTATTATAATATTCTATATTAGTCAAATATTATAATATCTATTATTATAATATTTTATATTAGTCAAATATTATAATATTTGACTAATATAATATTTTATATTCTAGATCTATTTTATATTCAAAGGTGGCTGCCATCTTTCCTATAAATAGGTTCATTTGTAAAGCATTCGTTGTATTGTAGTCACCTACAACTACCTCTGTAATCTCTCTCAAAATCAGTAAAAGTTCTCCCCCTTCTGTTAGGTGGACATAGCCAACACATTGTCGTTAAATCTGTGTGTCATTTCTTTACATTTCTGTTATCTTTCTTACATATGTCATAACAAACACGACTAACTAAACCATTAATTTCGAGTTATTTTTTTAATATAATGTCATTGTTGACACTAATTCATGTTTTGCGACGAATTCGAAACGAAAGGGTTGAAGAACAGCTTCAGTGCAAGGTTTGAATAAGGTGATAATAACAAAAACTTGTGGTTTGATTTGTGTCATTTGAAAATATTTTTTTGAGAATGTTTATATTCAATATAATTTATATTTAAAATATAAAATATAATTGTAATATAAAATATGTATTTATTATTTATATAATTACAATATAAAATATAAGTTTTATGTAAATTAATATATTTACTGTTGTTCCAATGGATAGACATGGTTTAGTTAGTCGTTTAGTGTAGGTTCAAATCTTTCTATTAATAAAATATTTTTTAAAATTTTTAATAATTAAATAAAATAATAAAATTATTTCTGAAAATAAAATTTTAATAATTTAAAAATATTAATGATTTAAAAAAATTAAAAAAAAATTGGACCGACAGAAAATATCAGCCGCCATTAAACAGGGGACTTTGATGAGGCTACAGTTACAAGAAACTATCTCGAGATCGCTCATGGGAATCTGTGCTTTCTCCATATCTTCACTCTACCTTCGGAATAATTTCAATTACAATTCAAACGTAAACAAGAAATAGGGCCAAAAGAAATCCTTCCTTTTTTCTTAAGTATCATCAGGTCACTCTCTCAAAGTGTTGTTTGTACCATAGAATGGATTCTTTGCTCCCTTTGCACTGCAATTCGGTTCCCATTTCGACTTGTTCTTCATCTAGTAAAAGGAGTATCAGATATCTTGATAAGCAATGCAGAGTACAGAAGGGAAAGAGTGTGGGAATTTTGAGTTCGTTAAGACCATCTTTGAGAAATTTTCGTCCAGATAGGAAGGTGGAGTTATTTACGAATCGGAGCAATTCTGGAGCTAGAATAGTTCGTGGATTTTCTTCTGTTGGAATAAGGTCGTTTTGATTTTTTTTTTTAAGTACATATTGTTTGATTTTTAAGATATCTAAACTAGTTTGTGAAGAATGAGTTCCTGTTTTGGTGGTTTAATCAATTATTGTTTGTGGAGAGTGGAAATACACTGGCATTTTATTTTACTGACTTGTGATAACACTAATTTGTTATACATAGTTTTCTGAATTACAAGAGAACCCTTTCATACTGTTGCATATTCAGGGATATGAAGGATTTAGCCAAATTCCTTTGAAGATAATTGTTGCTGAAAAGATTACTTGTAAGCATATTAGCAATTTATTATGAGGTAATGAATTTTAGTAGGATAAGGCTGAGGATACATTGTAAAGATTGCAGACTAGTTCTTCTATTCCTATAATATTGGATAAGCCTTTTCATAATCAAGAAATATTATTCAGATTCTAGGTGGTTTGTTCTTTTCCTTTATTGAATTGTGGATATTAAGGTTCTTTACAATTTTTGTTGGTTTTCCTCTTTTATTTTTTAAACTTCTAATGTGGCTATACTTAAAGATATAGGTATTGTAGTTTTCTTCTGCATTTATTTATTTTTAAATTTGTTGAAAGATTTGGAGCAGAAATGACTTAAAAGTGACTTTTGGGGCAGTGAAGAAGAGAAGAAAGATACGAAAAGAAATATGCCTAGGCGAGGCCGTGAAAATGTGTTGTTAACTCTTCGGCTTGATCATCAAGTTGAATATGGGGAGCATGTTGCAGTGTTGGGCTCAGCAAAGGAACTAGGGTCATGGAAGGAGAAAGTAATGATGGATTGGACTGAAAATGGATGGCTCTGTGAATTGAAACTGAAAGGCAATAGATCTGTTGAGTATAAATTTGTGATTGTTGGAAAGGACAAGAATCTTTTGTGGGAGAGTGGAAATAATAGGGTTTTAATGCTACCTCGAGAAGGAAGCTTTGGTTTAGTTTGCAACTGGAATATGACAAGTGAGAATGCAAACTTGGTATCTTTGGAAGCAGAGGGGATAGAAAAAGTAGGTGATAATGGATCTACTACTGTTAAAGACATTGCTGTTGGTGGGGTAGTGTCAAGTCCTTTTGTTGAACAATGGCAAGGGAAGTCTATATCTTTTGTTCGTTCAAAGGAGCACCTGGACATGAACAAAGAAAGTAAGTGGGACACTTCTGGTCTTGAAGGGCTTGCTCTGAAGTTAGTTGAAGGTGATAAGAATGCTAGGAACTGGTGGAGGAAGGTAAATTAGTGATTTCCCAGTATCTTTTCTTGATCTAAATATGGTTTCCTAATGGCATTGGTTTCTAACAATTGAAGTTTAACATTTTTTTTTTCCTAATAACTTTCTTGGAAAATCTTAAAATTAATTCTATCTTAGGTTGTGTCCTTTCATATCTCATGTTCTCATATGATGTGGAACTCACTGGATTTGAAAGTTTAGGACTACAGAAATGGAGAGAAAAAATATTCTTATGAATGAGTTAGACTTGAACATAAATTCTGTGTGATTTTTGTTTTCCCTTTTCGTTTTGGTGCTTGTTTTAAATTTATTTTCTTTGAGTATCCCAAGCATTTAGTTACATTACTATTCTAGATGACAAATGATCTATCGATAGTGAATTTACCTTCTTCTGTTGTAATTTTAAGTTAGCTGCACAAAGAAACATAACTACATATTTGTTGCTAGATTAAGTCAATCTAATAACTTCATACAAACTCTTGAAAACTTTTCTTGTTGCAGTTTTCCATTTCATGTTCTCATATGCTTTGGATTAGGCGTTTTCTTATAGTTTCCGGCGTTCCTTAGAACTTCTTCTGTTTTTCCTTGTTCAGATTTTTCATGATAAGGGTAGTTCATATTTTCAAGGCTGTGATACACATGTTTCCAATTTTCTCCCTCCTGCACAAGTGGTCAAGTGTTCTTTCTGAAAGTAATTTTCAAGTTATCTTTGTTGACTTTCTGAAGCATGATGTTGGATGAGTTGTGTGTATATAAAACTTATTTGAATGAATAAAGGATCGACTTTGATAATAAGGAATGTTTTGCAGTGGGAACTCTAGAACACAACCTTCCCTAGAGCTAAGGCCATGTTCTTTTTCAGTGTGTGTAAGCCAATGTTTGGATCATGGCTTAGAGTTTCTGTTGCATGTTATGAAGCTTCATTTTTGGTTACTTTTCCATATGTGTAACATTGTTGTGAAATTGAATACCTATATATATATATATATATATATATATATATATATATATATATATTCTGAGTTTTATATTTTTATTTGGGCTGTTAACTTGTATGGGTTAGTGTTGTGATTTTAAATTGTTGGTCTCCCTATTTCATGTATGTTCAGATTATAGCAAGTTTTAATAAAATTTCTACTGGTATCTGTTCCTTGCTCTGCAGATTTATCATATTTGAGTTTGAAATGTCATCTACTCAATTTCAGTTAAAAAATGTCCAATAGGTTAACAATTATTATTACAATTCTTCATATGCAGCTAGAAATTGTCCGGGAGCTAATTGTTAAAAATGTGGAGAGTGGACATCGTTTGGAAGCTCTTACATATTCAGCTATCTATCTGAAGGTATTCTTATATGCTGCTTTCTGTTAATTAATTGATTCAATCCTCTGACTTCTAGTATCTTGCTTGGCATACAGTGGATAAACATAGGGCAAATTGCTTGCTTTGAGGATGGTGGTCACCATAGGCCAAACAGGCATGCCGAAATTTCCAGGCTGATATTTCGTGAACTAGAAAGGATTTCCTATCAGAAAGACGCATCTCCTGAGGTATTGGATATTAAATTCTTGTTTCGTTCCTTATGTGTTAGATGTCGAACAGCTGAATTCTTTGTAAATTATCTACTCATGTTTTGCAAATTGTTAAGCATCAATTGGTAATTCCCCTAAGTCCATAGTTTGTTATGTTTTGTGATCAGACTCTACCTTAGAAGGTATCCATCCTCTTAATATTTCAATTGTAATCATTATAGGCAAATCATATTGAAATTAGGTTTATTTGTTACCACACCTCTGGTAATAACCACTATTGTGGCTCCATTCATGGTTATACTCATAAAGAACTCCAGAAGACTCTTTTGTAACTAAAGACATATTTCTATTGTAAGGGCATGAAATTAGCAGTATAGGATTTCATATATTGTAGTTCCAATCCTAGTTGTGAATGTTCTAACTATGCTGTCACAAAATGTTTGTCTTATTTGCTTCCTTTTATTTAGGAGAAACTAGTAGCTTTATGGATATTAGCCATGATTATTCTTTCTGAAGTTTAAAAAGTAAATAATATCTTTATGATACTTCTATAGCCAGTCTACGCTGAGCTCCTAAAATATACATTCTAAGGAGATTATGCAACACAAGTCATATTTATTTCTAATTAGGAAGGAGATTTGTTTCTCAGTCTAAGGAACAAAGAAAATGTTGATTGAGAAGCTGCAAACTTTGATTGAATAGTACCCCTACTTTTCTCTTTTCTTGTTAGAAGTCTTTGTTTCTTTTACTGGGTTATCTTCTAACTTTTTTTTTTTATTTTTTCACAAATTTCTGGATTTATTCTTACAACAGGAGGTTCTTGTTATTCGCAAGATTCATCCATCTCTGCCATCTTTCAAAGCAGAATTCACTGCATCTGTTCCTTTGACAAGAATTAGGGATATTGCTCATAGAAATGACATTCCTCATGACCTTAAGGTAATGGCCTAACTGTGATTCCTCAATATTTTTAGTGTCATAGATTAAACTTCTTTTAATCCTATGACCAGCAAGAAATCAAGCATACCATACAAAACAAGCTTCACCGAAATGCTGGCCCTGAAGATCTAATTGCCACAAAAGCAATGATTGAAAAGATAACAATGAACCCTGGGGAATATAGCTCAGCATTTATTGATGAATTCAAGATATTTTATGGCGAGCTCAAAGATTTCTTTAATGCTGGAAGGTAATGTGCACAATTTCTTGTGGTCCAAAAGGATTCTTGCTCTTCATGGTTTCTAGATGCTAGATTATTTAATTTCTCCTAATTTCTATCTTGATTTTGGTTGAGTATAAGCTTGTTCCATATCTTTCACAATAACATTAGAAAAGTACCTTCAATAAAAATCTTTCTTTTAACTAATCATGCTTCTATTTAATGCATCTTAAGTGCAACAGAGGTACAGAGTCCTTGAAAGGTTGTGGGATAACATTTATTCTGTCTTTTTTGTTCTGATGCTGTGGACTGTCTTCATCAAGGATCTCTCCTTTTACCTTTATGGTTTACGTTTCATTAAGGATAACATTCATTGTGCAATTTAACCTTTAAACATTATCATTCTCACTTTACTCCTTTTACCTCTTCTAGGCACCATTGAGCTAGTATAAGCTTTAACTGCCTTCAAACATCATAACACTTAGCATTATGATCTGATTCTTTCTCCTTTTCTTCAAGTATGGCTTTCTTATCAGACTGGTGTATATGCATTCACATTTAATTCCCTAAGGTTATATTGAATTTGTTTCATCAATTTAAACCTTCCAAGAATCGCCACAGCAGTGTTATCCAAATCCTGTAGGCATTAAATTTTGGTTCCACTACTACTATTTCTTTATTTATCCACAGTACATTGAAAATCTTTTCCTTGTATAAATTCTACTCATACAACTGTGGCAAAATGCTGAAGAACATAAAACTTGTAAGAGAAGAAGAATGCTTCAAAGCAACATCTGTATGCTCTTTAGGGGAGTTATTAGAGTCTATCTTGTAACTGATGTCTACCTGATATCTCTATCTCTCTCTCCCCACTTTATTTTTTGTGGGCTGGGGGCTTGGAAGGTTTGCTTACCTTGAATGGAATAAATGTAAAGTTCCCCCCACATTTTTGATAGAGTGTGTACATGAGTTGGAGAGATTAAAGAATTGATGTGGCAAGGAAAGGGAAACTCTCTGAATTTACTTTTCCTCATTTACTTTCTAACATAATAACAGAAATGCATCAAATAGGTGCACATTTACTTTTCCCTCTCAATTTACTCCCACTTCTTTTTCTTACTGAAAAGATGCTTAAGTTTTTATTAGTTTACCAAGCCTGGATGAATTTGAAGAAAACATGCAAAAGTTTGGTTCAATATGATATTTGTAGTATTTTACTGTGGTGATATAGATCAATTGCTAAAAGTGATGCATGTTTATGCTTAATCCATGGTTTAAGGATCTAGCACTGAATTGTACAGCAATGTTTCAGTCTTGAAGAACAGCTGGATTCAATTAGGGAAGCACTAGATGAGAAAAGCTTGTCTATGCTTGCAGCATTTTTTGAGTCGAAAAAGGTAACGTTTTGTGTTTTGCTTGCTATTATGAATTGCGAAGATAATGATTTCCATTAGAATACTTCTGTTGTATGCCTGTGCTTGGCTGGTCATTTAATTCGTGGAATCGGGAAGATACATTACTGGGTATTGTGGTTAGGTCACCTTAGGGGTATCTTTTTCCATATTGTTAAATGTCACCTTATCTAAAACCTTAAGCTAATAGAGAAGGCTGGATTTATACACTTAACACACTCCTTCATGTCCTTGTGTGTGGGCTAACATAAATTTTCAAAAAAAAGAAAAAAAAGTTGGATTTATACACTTAACACACCCCTTCATGTCCTCATGTGTGGCTAGCATAACAAGCACAACATGTGGACAATGACCAACAATTGAGGCGCAGCTAAAGCTCGAACAAGGAAGTTCTACTCTTATACCATGTTGGATTTCCACTTCATCTAAAAATTTAAGCTCATATAGGGTTGGATTTATACACTTAACATTAATCAAAGAATATTCTCCATAATTCAGCTATCTTTCGGAATGAGGGTTAGGAGAATGGATGCAGTTAGAGTAAAGGAAAAAGATAAAAAACAGTCAAGAGTAAGTTACTTTACATGAAAGGAAAAGGAGTTAAGTTCACATAACCATTAGTAGGTGGTATTTAGATAAGGTCATTTGGGCAACCAAAGGAAATTCATTGAACAGAGGAGATAGAATGCATGAGATGGACCTAACTGAAGGAGACAAAATATTGATAAAATGCATAAGATAAAATATTGATAACAAAAACCATAAGGAGGCAAAAGAATTCTAAGATTGAGCTTTAGACAGATCATGTAATGCATGAATAATATCATAAACAGTTTTCGTTTTATAATATCAATGAATAAACAGCATTTAGTAAAATTCTAATATAATAGTAAGGTGAAGCATAGAATGGACAACTAGCAAAATTCTAATATCATTTGGATTATCATTTGAAAAAAAAGAGGATATAAATATGCTCACACTGAAAAAAAGATGATATAAACTGAAAGCTGAATGCTCACACTGCATTGGGTATTCCCTACTGCTATTAGAAAATGGAAATGAAGTACATCTTTAATATTAATATGTGATATAAATATAAACATCTTGCATATGCTTTTTTGAATCATTTCTAATTCTGGTTCACTCATCCATTACTTTGATTTTCTCAAGTCAAATAAGTTATTAAATTCATTGAATCATTTTTAGCATAATTTCTGTTGTATTTCATCTTAATAATGGAAAAAATCCCCTGGACTTTTGTCTCCTAGGAGTTTAACTATTACAAACTCAGACGTGTATGCAAAATAGGACTATATTTTTGGTTCTTGTGTTGTAATGTTACGAGACTACACAGGTCTGAGTAGTAATGAGTTAAGATCCAACTTTTCTCTTTGATATCAGGCCTTGGATAACGTGAGTGAAATAATGAATGCCGTAGATAATGAAGTAATGGGACTGTTGTTCAAGACAATACAATCTATGAACAGTATTCGTGAAGTCATTGTAAAGGGTCTTGAAAGTGGTCTTCGAAATGATGCCCCAGATGCTGCAATAGCCATGCGCCAAAAGGTAATCATGCTATATTTAAGTTATGTCATTGTTTTAAATCAATGCTTTTTTCAAAATTAGTCTAATACAAGTGGCATTGTCTCTAGTGGCGCCTATGCGAAATTGGACTTGAAGACTATGCGTTTGTTCTTTTAAGCAGGTACATTCAGTTGTCAAGGTTATAGAAAGTTCCCAAATTTATTGAAACTATGGAAATTAATATTTAATTTAAAATTAGAGTTTATTAACAATGCAGTCTCTTTCTTCAACATTTTTATATATCTTTTCCTTTTTTTATTTTTTATTTTTTTAATTAAGAGTATATGTCTATGTTATATATCTTATTCACATGTTGGCTTGTGAATAAGATTTGAATAAGGGAGTGTATAAATAATAAACAAATAAAGTTAGGAAATAATGACAATTTGTACAAATAAAGTTGGGAAATAATAAACAAATAAAGTTGTTGTATAAATAATTCATCCAGAAAGAATAGACTGCTTAATGTGCAGAATCATCTGATCTTCAATCTCCTTTTAGAGATTTAAAATAAAATTCCAGGAATACTTATAACTAAAACTGTCATTACGAGAGTACAGAATGTTGTGAACTAATACAAATAGATGTTGAATTAAGTACATATAAATATGGTTAATTGATTCCTGCAATGGAAAATTTAGAGAAAACCAATGTTACTTGGGATCTAAAGATGGCAATTAGATAGCGCTGTGTCTGGTTAGGCATATGTGAGATACTGGTGTATGTTGAGTAATTTGCCACACTTTTCATTGTATATAGTCAAGTATCCTGTATATTTCTGTGTGAAAAGAACAGATAATCTAAATCATGGATCTTTTAGGGAGGATGGTTGGCAGAGGGAGGGCACTGCATTTTTACATATTGATCTTATATGTAGTGGAATATTTTTAGGTTTCTGAATTCACTTGAAAAATTGGGAGGAGCGCATCAGCTTGCCCAGGCTGTGGACTCTCACAACCTCAGCTCTTGGAATGATCCTCTTGGAGTGCTTATTGTTGGCATCTCTCAACTAGGTCTGTCTGGTTGGAAGCCAGAGGAATGTTCCGCTCTCTGTAAAGAACTTCTTACATGGAGAGACAGAGGCCTGCTAGAAAGAGAAGGTCCTTCCGTTTAATAACTTTTGATCTCTCTGAATTTTTAGTGTTGGCTAAACTCTCTGTTCTATGTCTTGAAGGTAATGAAGATGGGAAGAGAATGTGGGCATTAAGGCAAAAAGCAACTCTTGATAGGTCTAGAAGACTAACTGAAGAATATTCTGAGGCACTTCTTCGAATATTTCCTGAGAAAGTTCAGGTATAACTTTTGATAGGTTAAATGTTGAGACGTTCATGATTTTCCTTGACAATGAATTATTTCCTCTAAGCAGTCACATTGTAATTTTTTGTTGGAAAGGATTAAAAAATTCAAACTAAAGCATTTTACAGGCATTAGCATCTGTTTACTTTTTCTGTACTATTTATTTGGGAACTCAACTTGTAGCTGGTTTGCAGATACTTGGAAAGGCTTTTGGGATCCCCGAGAACAGTGTTAAAACATACACTGAAGCTGAGATTCGTGCAGGGTATGAGACCATCAATTGTTTTCTTTCTTATCAAGATATACAGCTAAACCCCATGTGCATTTTCCATTAAGTATAGTTAGTGCTGGCATCTGACTTTTAATTTGTTATGTCTTCTTCAGTGTAATTTTTCAGGTTTCGAAGCTCTGTACAGTTCTTTCAAAGGCTGTTAGAAATGTTCTTGATTCCCAGGGCTGGGATGTTCTGGTTCCAGGAGATGCTTCTGGTATGCTAATACAGGTAATTTGACAATTAAAAAGCTGGTGAAACATATAATAATGAAATTGAACAATTATCTGGCTGTTTTCTCTTCATATTGAGTGTTGTTTCCTATGATGCCTTCTGAAAATGGAACTTATCTACTAGATAGATACAACTTGGAATTCACACTTATCAAAAGTTGAATATCAGGAAGTTGCATTATCATTTTCATCTGTGTATATATATTCCTTGTAGAGTGATTCCTATATATGTTCCAAAATAATGTTGTTCTTGATTTTTGACATCTAGGTGAATAAGATTGTTCCTGGGGCACTGCCATCATTAGCAGGCGACCCAGTTATTCTTGTCGTGAACAAAGCTGATGGAGATGAAGAGGTTAAGCCTAAGAATTTTCTTTATTCTTTATTCAGGATTTTAATTATTAGCCCTTTGAATGCATAACTCAATATCTGAAGTAAAGACCAACAAGAAATGAACTATCAGGTAACAGCTGCTGGAACTAATATAACTGGAATTGTGCTTCTACACGAGCTTCCTCATCTATCACATCTTGGTGTTAGAGCCCGCCAAGTAAGTGGCGCCCTTTCAGTCCTTTCAAATTCGTATTAAGTTTTTCAATAATCAGTTTCCATAATCATGAGTAAGAACAAAAATGTATGCAGGATAAGGTTGTTTTTGTGACTTGTGAGGATGTTGATGAACTTGGTGAGATAGAAGAACTCAAAGGGAAATATGTCAGGTGCTTTTGAATGTTGTCTCGTTAAAGCATTTCTTGAAATTTTTCTTATTTTGCTCTTATGCTTCTTTCTCTACTCATCCTCTACATTTTTCTATGTCAAACGTTTTATAGGTTAGAAGCATCAACTGAAGGTGTCAAATTATCTCTATCTTCAGAGGTTAATTCTGCTAACTTGGTTGTGGAATCTTCTGCTACTGGTTCATCTGTAGCTAGAAGTTCCACAGAAGATAGTAGTACATCATGGATTACTGTTGAAACTACCGAGGTAGGAAATATCTGATTGTTAGTTTATGCATTTAATAGCAATTTGTCATTCTCTGCTATATTCCCTATCTTTAGTTGACTGTAAATTGATTTAAAGTGATCATCCTCTTTAGGCTGAATCACAAGGAGGTGTATTGTCACTTAACGAAACAGATATAAAAACTTCTGGTGCAAAAGCTGTAGCCTGTGCACACCTAGCTTCCCTTGCAGCTTCTTCTACCAAAGGTAGTATATTATCTTTACAAAATTATTATGCCTTTAAAAATATGTGATTTTTCCTTTTTCGTATCACTTCACTTCTATTCAAGGCAGAACTGAAACCCTTCTCTGAATTTACAAAATTCTTGTTGCTAGATGAAGTATTAACTGCTCTTCTTTTTTTTCCTTTTCCTTTTCCATTTTATCTTTGTCCCTCATTCTGATGTCCAGTTGAGTAATTTAATTGCCACATGGCTCAGTTCTTAACTTCTATTTGAACTGCATGGATAGTACTGAGGTTTTAATCAAGACGCATCTATTTCTGGTTGATATATGTATTATGTAAATTCAACATCAACCAACTTAAGTTTTAGATGAGGCGAAAATTTAGTATTGTGTTAGATTAGAGTGGTAGGTCTTGAGTTTCGATCTTAGCTCCTCTCCATTTGTTTGGGTAGTGGGCACATTTTTTGAACCTAATATTAGAACTTTGTGTCCAGCTCACCTGTTAGGGTGTGGGGGTGTCTTGTGCATTTAACTTCTATCCCTCTCTACGAACTTAAGTTTTTAAATGTGGTGAAAATTTAATTTAGTATTAGAGCATAACCTTGGAGGTCCTGTGTTTGAATCTTGGTTATATCACATTTCTTGTTCATTGTCTACATGTTAGACCTATTAACGAAAATTTGTATTCAACCCATATTTGAGGGGTTTTATTAAGTACGTAAATTCAGCCTCTCTCTACCAATTAAGTTTTTAAATGATGTGGAGTCTTACATACCTAAAGGTGCACATCTTTGTGTTCAAATCTTGAAAATATTGTCTTTTATGTGCAAAAAAATTATTTGTTTATTTTATAAATGTTGCCTGCTAAATATTTTCTTCCATATTTCAAAATTTGTTACCTCAGTCAGGGATAGTTGCTAATAAGAAGTAACTCTGACAAGACAAGGCTAGATTGATGAAATCAAGTCTAGGGATATTTCGTTTTTCACTAGATAACTGAGGTCGAAGAAATGGAGCTTGTAGAATGAAGTGGGCTTCTTTGAGTCATTTGTAATATCATTTGATGTCATTTTACCATCTTTCTGGTGCTTATTGCATGAATTTTACTGATGCTTCAGTATTTTCACTCACTGGATTTCTATAAGAAGTTCCTTGGCGATGTGTTCTATGGGCTTCTATTTTGTGAGTCATTTAAACCTTGCTGCGTTTCTGCTCAATGGTGAAATACATATTCCTTCTTTTATGGAAAGCCCAGTTATCTCCAGTTTTTTTACCCTCTTTCTCTGATTGGTTTGAGCATTTATGGTACTTTTAACATTCCACATAGTTTATTTGAAATGCATTTAGCAAAGTTGAGTACGGTAAGAAGTTATGCCTCTTTTGGGTTTCTATTGAACAATTCTTTTTTTTTTTTTTTGTTGTTGTTGTTGTTGTTGTTGTTGTTGTTGTTGTTGTTGAGACTTAACAGGACTAAGTTGTCCAAAAATGAATTGAATGACACCCTAAAATGAGCTAAATTTGTTCTTTCTAAACCCATGTTTGTTTGACTCTTCTAATGACAGTTTACAGTGATGGAGGAGTACCAGCTTCATTTGCTGTTCCTACTGGTGCTGTTATTCCTTTTGGCTCGATGGAGTTAGCATTGGAAAGAAGCAATTCAGTGGAAACATTCAGGTCTCTCCTGGAGAAGCTAGAAACTGCAGAAATCGATGGAGAACTTGACAAGTTTTGCAATGAACTGCAGGAGCTTATATCTTTGCTGCAGCTGCCAGAAGATACCATAGAAAGTTTATTAAAGATATTTCCAGCTAACGCACGATTATACGTGCGATCAAGTGCCAATGTTGAGGACTTAGCTGGAATGTCGGCTGCTGGACTTTACGAATCCATCCCAAATGTCAGCCTCTCGAATCCAACCATGTTTGGTCACGCTGTTGCACGGGTTTGGGCTTCTTTATACACTCGTAGAGCAGTTCTGAGTCGAAGAGCTGCTGGTGTGCCTCAGAATCAAGCTAGAATGGCCGTGTTGGTACAAGAAATGCTCTCTCCAGATTTGTCTTTTGTACTTCATACACTTAATCCTGCAGATAATGATCAAAATGTTGTTGCTGCTGAGATTGCACCTGGTCTTGGTGAAACATTAGCTTCTGGCACTCGCGGCACCCCTTGGCGTTTGTGTGCTGGAAAATTTGATGGATCAGTAAGGACACTAGCATTTGCAAACTTCAGCGAGGAATTGGTTGTTCATGGTGGAGGGGCAGCTGATGGAGAAGTTATCCGACTGACTGTAGATTATAGCCAAAAGCCATTAACAGTAGACCCAGTTTACAGGCAGCAACTTGGTCAGCGCCTTGGAGCAGTTGGCCTTTTCTTGGAACAGAAATTTGGTTGTCCTCAGGATGTTGAAGGTTGTGTTGTTGGCAAAGATGTATACATTGTCCAGACTCGACCCCAACCTCTGTAAGACTCCAGCAATTTGGTAAACTCAACTTTTTGAAGTTTCAATAACCTTCATTTACAGCATAAGGCTCTTTTCTCCCTTGGGAGTTTTCTGGCAATAAAGTTCCTTTTTTTAATGAAATCTCATTTTGCATATTGTATTGTAATTACAACTGTTCATGAGGCAACCTGTTGGCCAACAAAGCTTGTTCCACATGGATGCTTTGGAGGCAATCTTTTATGCAGAAAACCAAATCAAAGGAACCCTCAGTCTTTTTAACAAGGAGAAAAAAATAATTATTATAATGAGGGAGAACTTGCATGTGTTTACTAATGGATTAAGGAGTCCTCATCCACAGCACACAACAATATACCCATTATCACCTTTTTTATATGAGAGTTAGTTGTTTGAAACATTTACACAAGACCATGTCTGATTTTCTGGTCTACTTCTTGAGAAGTTCAGGTTCTAATGCTTCTCAAACCCCACCAAAATCTTCATGGATAATGTCTTAACAGAGACACCATTTGGTAGGCTACACTCTAATCCAATGTTTAGTTTAGTCCCCATAAAGTCTAATTCTTGCTTGGAAGAAAGTCTCTCAACTCTGGGACCTCATGTGATGTGAATCACAAGCAGTTTATCCGGGATTATGAAAAATGTTTTTCAGATGTGTGATTTGTCTATCTGCAACTAACTCATGCACTCTCTCTCAGCATTTTCCCATTGTCATGCATTTTATTAAGAATTCTCCATGTTACTGAATCTGGAGTAAGTCCATTCTTTTTCATCTCTCCCAAAATCTGATAAGCTTCTTTCTTGAATCCCAACTTGCATGCTGCATCAATAACAATGTTATAGTTCACATTGTTAAGAGTAACACCACAATCTACTAATTCATACAGGAAATCACAAGCTTCATTAAACTTGCCTGACCGGCAAAGGCCTTGAAGTATGGCAGAATATACAAAAGTATCATGGACTTGTGAGGGCCAAATTATGTCATCCCAAAATTTCTTAGCCTCATCTACCTTCCCGGAATAGAATAATCCCATGATGATCGTAGAGTAAGTAGTACAATCAGCAGCAACTATTCCCTCAGCAACCATGCCATTAAAGATCTCCATGGCCTTTTCTGCCTGACCTAGATTGAACAAACCACCAAGAACTACATTGTAGGTTACAACATTAGGCCTAAAATCATTCTTAGTCATAACATTCCAAAACAAATCAAGAGCCTCCTTAACCTTCCCTACTCTTAAGAATCCATGAATAAGGGTTGTGAAACTGACAGGATCCGGACCACAAAATAGCCCTGCCATCATATCTTTAAGTACTTTCGATGCTTCTTCCATTCTTCCCATCCTGCAAAAGCCCTTCAAAACTGTATTAAGAGTAATAATATCAGGTTGGCATTGCATTTGAAGCATCGAAATGAGTGTATTCAAAAGCTCAGTTGAATTGTCTGTAAAACAAAGACCCCTCAAATAAATATTGTAAATCCTTGTCTTGTCCTCCCCATTTTTATTTCTTAACATGATTTCAAGAACTTCTTTAGCTTTAACAACATCATTTTCATGGCAAAGGACTTCCACCAAGATCTTGAAAGTAAACTCTGAGGGCACATATCCAAACCTTAATCCTTCTTCCAATAACTGATATGCCCTAAAACAATCGCCCTCCTCACAAAGACCATGCAAGATAGAGTTATATGACAGAAAGCTTGGGCTATATCCTCTCTTTCTCATCATGTATACAATCCTGGCAGCTCCATTATACCTCCCAAATCTGCACAGTGACTCAATCATTTGCGCATACGCAAACTCCTCCAAAATAATGTTCCCTAGTGGCATATCTTCAGCAATCTTAAACACTTCACTGAAAAACCCTTCTTGGCATAAGCTATTGATCAAATTCCCAAATGCAGCATTCTTCAAATCCTGGTCTGACTCATCCTCCATCACTACCCAAAGCTTCACCATCAATACCTTCCCCTGCTCCCAATAATCTCGTTTACGGAACATCCCACGAATCAAAGTACTATAAGTAAGTGCATTAGGCTTCACTCCGTACGTGAACATTTCATCAAACAGTTTGATGGCAACATCCATCCTCCCAACCTTACAGTATCCATTGATCAAACTAGTGTAAGAAACAACATTAAGAGCATGCCCACTCCGTTTTGCATCCAAAAACACTTGATGGGCTTCAGAAGGTCGCATCAATTCCCCAAACAGATGAACCAAACGATTATAATTAACCAGAGAAGGAACAAAATTAGGGTTCACATGGATCAAACCCTCAATTACAGACAAAGTGATATGTGGCATACGCCCATCAAGCAATCGAGCAACAATAACATTACAAGTTCGCTCATCAAGAAGATTAGGCTGAGAGTTAACGTACCGAAGAAGCTGCTGATGGGCTTGGGGAAAGCGGTTGGCATCACATAGACCATGGATAATGCTGTTGACGTTGAGTGCGTTAAGGCGGTAACCGTAGAGGCAAATGCGGTCAATAAGTTGAAGGGCGGCGTCGACATCGCGATCGATGGAGCAGAGCTTATGAATGTGGTTAGTCCAGTAAGAATTGTCGTCGATATTGATTCTATTGACGTCTATAGTAACTACTTTGTCTTGCACTCGAACTCGTTCTGGATGATCAAAGTAAGTGGAGAAGGAAGAAGTGGTTGAGGCGAAGAAGTTCTTGAAATTGGACTGACATTTTCGCAGTTGCAGAGAGAATTTAAGTTTCAAGAAATATTGCATTCTCCAATTATTCAGATGATGATCAGGGGTTTATTTGAAGAAAGATTTGGAACAGAAAATTTTATTTTCTATTTTCTCCCTTTTATTTTCAGAAGTGTTCGCTAACGAACTTACAGCAGCTCCGGGAGGGATTGAGGAGAAATGTAACCAAAAAAATTACAGGAAGCAGCCCAAACCAGGAAGATTGTGAGCATTTGAGTTAAAAGACCTAGGGATAAATTTAACAGACGAACAAGGCCATTTAGCAACAAAAGAAATAGAGCAGAGGATTCAAAGCATTAACCACAGCTCCAGTTTTGAAGGCAAGAATGAAAGCTTGCAATTCAGAATAAAAAACAGAACAGAAAGAAAAAGATGAAACCCAAGCACCATTAATTTTTACCCCTATGATCTCTGCATCTACATTGAATTTCCACCGGCCAGCTGGAGGAGGTTCCCAGTTTTCAGCACATCTAATCTTTACTTTCAACAATCTATTAAAGACCTCATCCCAAACAGAATCCTTAAGTCTCCATACATTTTCCCATGCAACTGCCATGTAATGTCTGAATTCTTCCCTATCCATCCCCAAGGGCTTCCCAAAATATCAGTAATCCACTCAGTCATCAATTGTCCAATATGTAATTGTCATGGAGAGTTAGTTAGCCCATATAGCAGCTATAAGGGGGGCAATTCATAAACAAGTGTTCCAAGGACTCACCATCATTCAAAATCAATAAAGTTTCAGTATTTATGAATCAATCAAGACATCGTAGAGAAGAAAGTGAAGAGATTTGGTGTTCATACTCTTATTTTCTCACCAACTTTCTCTCTATTAGATGATTAATTATAAATGTTCATCACCCTTTATATATATATATATATAGCATTTCACATTTTATCTTTTTTTTTTCTATATTATCATGCATCTAAAATATTCTACATTATTTTACAATTTTCTAAAATATTTTAAAATTATAAAGAAAGTAAACTCTTCAAAAACAAATGAAAGTTGTTGTTGTTCTTGTATTTGGATGTTGTAAAAAATACATTGAAGAGATCTATTTACGATGTTATCAACTGAATTACACTTTTTTTACATATTTAATAAAATAAATAATCAATTTATTTACAATTTTTTTTGTTTCTATTGTGTCTCAAACTCATGACTCTTTAATTATAAGCAGAAGCTTACCATCAGAGCAACACCTTTGACAATTTATTTACAACTTAATAATATACTTATATTATTACTTCTATATTTTTCTACATATTTGTTTTTTCAAAGATTAAAAACTACTTAATAAATGTATTTTTTGAAAAAATAACAATATTTTTAATGATAAATTATTATATATGTATGTTTTAGAGTTTAAAACTTACAAAAAAATATAAAAGTAAAAATGAAATAATATAAATATTTTTTTAAAAAATGAAATCACATCAAGTTAAATTATGGAAGAGAGAAAGAAAGAAGAAAGAAAAGAGGAAGAAGAAAAAAGAATTTGTTATTTGTTACTATTGTACTCTTCTTCATATTAATATGTTGACATTAGTTCGTTGTAAAATAAAGGACAAGTGTATTCATTCAATTGTTGTCAAAAGAAATATACGTTGAAGAAAATAACCATGTAAACTTTTTGAAAAACTTTTAAAGAATACTATCTTTAAGAAAAATATTTTGATTTAAAGGAATCATATTCATGTGATTTCAAGTGATAGAAATTTGATAGTAGAAATTTGATTCAAAGAATACTATCATATTTTGATAGAAATTTCAAGTGATTACTTAATTTATAAAATAAAGAAAAATGATGATGCTTCTATACTCAATAATACTCTCAACAAACAAATATTATAAATTAAAAATATATTTTGTGTTATCATTCAAAATCAATAAAGTTTCAATATTTATGAATTAATCGAAGACATGAAGAGATTTGGTGTTCATAGTCTTATTTTCTCACCAACTTTCTCTCTGTTAGATGATTAATTAAATTATAAATGATCATCACCCTTTATATATATATATAGCTTTTCACATTTTTTTTTCTATATTATCATGCATATAAAATATTCTATATTATTTTATAATTTTCTAAAATGTTTTAAAATATTTTAAAATTATAAAGAAAGCTAACTCTTCAAAAACAACAAATGAAAGTTGTTGTTGTTCTTGTATTTGGATATTGTAAAAAATAGATTTATTTACGATGTTATCAACTTAACTATACTTTCTTGACATATTTAATAAAATTATTTATTTTTTATAAAATAATTTTTTTTTATCTATTGTGTGTCGAACTCATGACTCTTTAATTATAAGCGAGTATGCTTATCATAAAAATAACGCATTCTTAATAATTTATTTACAATTTAATAATTTACTTATATTATTACTTCTATATTTTTCTACATATTTGTTTTTTTTTCAAAGATTAAAAACTACAATGTATTTTTTGAAAAATAACAATATTTTTAATGATAAATTATTATATATATATATATATATTTTTTAGAGTTTAAAATTTAAATTTAACATTTGAAATATAAAACATGTTTAAAGTATATTTAAGTTTTAAAATATCTAAAAGGATGTTCCTTCCTTTAATTATGTAGTTATGTCCAAATTTTGATAGTTAATTAACTATTTTTATTGTTTGCGCTGAACTATTTTTTAACATTATTAAAAAAAAAATCTAATTTTTGTTAAAGAGTAATTTTATAATTTTTTTCTCTCTTCTTATTCTTTCTTTCTCTCTCTTTCTAGTACAACTTTTTTCTCTTTCTTTCTTCTATAACTTTTTTTTTTCCCTTTTTTTTTTCTTCCACTCATTCGTCTTCTACGGCCCATTTCTTCTTTTAATTCCACCATTTATTCTTCTTATTTTTCTTTTCCTTTCGTCTTCTTCTTTCACTAATCATTCTTCTCTTATTTCTTCTTTTTATTTTTCTCTACCATTCTTCTTCTCTCTCTCTTTTTCTTTTTCTTTTTTCTTTCTAAAGGTTCCAACAAGCCCACAGCCGCGGCGTCTTGGCTACGAACTCTAAATTTTTTTTAATTTTTGTTTTTTTAATTTTTTTTTCTTTAAAATGTGTTGGAAAAAAATAATTATATTTTTCTAAATTTGATAAAAAAATATTGAATATAACAGCAAGACATAAATAAAATTAATTATCATATATATATATATACTAAATAAAATTTTTTAATGTTTTGAAACAAAAAACAAAAAAAAAAAAAGAAAAAAAGAAATTGAAATGGAACGATCAAGAATTGAATTGAAGAAGTGTCATTAGTAACTTCATTACCTTTTTTGATAAAAATTTGAATGTTTAAACAAAATTGACAAATTTTGAATTCTTAGATCCGTATATATATATATATGATAATTTACTATATTTTTAATTTAACAAAAAATAAATAAAATTACTTTAAAAAAAATTGATATGTATGTATGATAATTTATTTTTTAATTTATATTTTTAAAATATTTTTAATAAATATTCAGACACTGTTTTTATAATGTAAAATTTATTATGAGTAAAAAAAAAAATAGATAACTTTTTTCATTTTTGAACCTACCACCAATAAAGCCTAAATCTCCCATTTTAAAAAGAAGAATATTTGGTTTTTTTTTTTGTTTTTTTTAATCCTTCAGTAATTATTATCAATATATATATATATATATTGAAAAAAGTAATTATTATCAATATTACTTTTATTTTTATGTTTATTACTATATTTTTACTTGTATTTTATCATTTTCTTCTTCTTCTTTTATCATTATATGTGTGTGTCTTGTGTGTATATACTACATATATGATATATTTGTAAAATAATCTCAAAATGTATATGTAGTATATACATTATATATATATATATATATATATATATATATAAACACAATTTTCCATAGTTGTGTAAAAAGCTCAGTCTGTTTGAATATTGAATGTAAAATTGAAAAATATAGATTATATCCCATTTGGAGAGTTTAAGTAAAAGGGAAATGGTTGCTTTGGACTAATCTTACTCTTGGTTCAATAATCATGCAAACCATAATAATAATATTAGCAACATGATTTAATTTCCTTTTTTCAAACGAAAGATTTATTTTTTGGTTGGATTAAAAATTATCTAAATCAAATAAAAAAAAAGCTTGATTACTTAAATAAGATTTTGCAGGTTAGATACCATAAACCAAAAGGTTAATAAACAAAACATCATGATTCTATAATCATGGGCAGGAATTTGATCTAACCAAGCCAGTCTATGACCTCTTTTTTTTTTTTTTTTCCCTCATAAGAAATCCCAATTCTGGAAACACTACAAGCATAACTAAAACCTGTCCAAATTAATACCACAAACAAAAAAATGGAAAAAAATATAGTGTGTGTACTATCTTTCTAAAGCATATCACCACTCCATAAAACCGTTAACACTCAATTGATGATTTTAGAATCTCAACGTCGCCAAAAAGGGAAAAATGAAAAAAAAAAAAGAAAAAGAAAAAGAAAAAGAGGAAAGACTTCGTACAAAAACCTATATATAGGTCTTGAACACATACTATATCAAGAGGAGGAAGGTGGCTGAGGATATTTCATGATAGTCTGTAGAGCCTTGGCAACAATGGCCATGTTCGGTCTGAATTCAGCCTCATATTGCACGCATAGTGCAGCTATGGCTGCAAGCTGCATCAAGATAATAATACCATTATTTGTTCTCTTCATTTAAGAAACTCGGAATAAAAAGAGTGAGGGAGAAGGAGATTTACCTTACAAACTCCTTTACAAGGATAATGTTTCAAGTTTGGGTCAATACATTGTTTCACTTTGTCCTCGCTCAGTCTTGGAGTGGCCTATGATAGATAATCAAAGGTTAACTAAGATGAAAATTGACTACTTGCCTAACAGAAATAAGTCAACAATCGAACAAGCAATGATATTTAAATTAAAGAATTTGGAGGCTATGAGGAGAGTAAAATAGAAAGGTGAAATGGAAAATGCTCACCCAAGTAACAAGAGATTGTTGCCCACGAGGCAGATTATGATCAACTGGTTTTCTACCGGTCAATAGCTCAAGTAAAACGACACCAAAACTATAGACATCACTCTTTTGTGACAAATGTCCAGTCATTGCATATCTGCTCAGTATTTTCATAATTTATCAAACAAAAAGCAGGACAGGTAAATGAAGTTAAATTCTAATGAAATGTTGTTTGCTTTAATTCAAAAAAGAAAAGACAAATTGTCTTACTCTGGTGCATGATAACCAAATGTGCCCAAAACCCTGGTTGAATGAAGGCGGGCAGCCATGTCAGGAGACTGATTTGAAAGGTTGAAATCTGCAATTTTTGCTTTATAGTCTTCAAAAATAAGCACATTGCTGGATCTAATATCTTTATGTATAACAGAAGGTTTAACCTTCTCATGCAAATATTCAAGTCCCCTAGCAGCATCAATAGCAATTTTTATCCGTGATATCCAATCAAGTACTGGACCAGGTTCAGCACCTTTTACCCCCTTCTTGCCTGCAGGAATCCCAGAATTATTCTTTTCTTAATTCTCTGATTGACATGCAAAAATTATATTACTAGTAAAATAATGATGAAACAAGCAAATTATCAAAAACTTCATCATATGTCTTGAAAAGAGAGCAGAAAATTTAAAAAGAAACAAACTAATATATATTTTTCATACCATGCAATATGTCATGAAGAGATCCCATGGTTGCAAACTCATAAGCCAAAATACGAATATTTCCTTCAACGTGGTAGCCGAGTAACTGAATAAGATTTTCATGCTTTAATCTTGAAAACATGGAGACCTAGGGGGAAATTAAATAAGAGATTAAAGATAAAAAATGCCAAAGAACTCTAAGAAATTTAAGTAAAAATCTTTGCTAAAAAGTCACTTTTAGACCTACCTGAGTTAAGAACTCAGAATTCGATTCTGGTTCAGATGAAACATCAAGTTTTTTTATGGCCATTGCTTTTCCATTCTCCATATTAGCATAATATACTCTTCCGTAAGATCCTTCCCCAATCAGAGCATTTGAACCAAAATTTTCAGTTTTATCTTTCAATTCATCTAGAGATAAAGCTGGTACCTCGATAGGTGGTGGTGGTGTGTTCCGAGATCCACCTCTAGAAGGAGCTGATGCCTTGGGCTTTCTCTGATTCACTAAATGCTCAAAGTAAAAATGTAACTATCAAAACAACATCGAATAACACATAGAAAAAGCTTCATTGCAAAATCAAAATGTATAAAAAGTTATTATTAGCAGATTCAATATAAGCACAAACTTCCAGCTGAAACACTGTTAGCCTATATTTGCATTTCAGGTGCAAGACCCACAGTAAAACTACTAATCACCTTTTCCTTTTCTGTCACAGACCAAGGTATTGTGGGAGAATTTTTTTACTTTGGCTAATACAACTCAAGATCATATTAAAAAAAAAAAAGAAAGTCGTATTTGGCAATGGATGAAGGGAAAATATTTACCATGAAGTACTTGTTTCACAAATTTTTGAGAAATTGAGAGAAAGGAATAACATTATTTGTCAACATTAACACATTCCTGGTCGATTTTCTGAGAGAGACAGTTATTTTTCGATCTTCACTTCAATCTCATGATTTAGGGAATATGGTACTGACATATTTACACAAGATTGGACAGTGTTTCGAGTATGGTATCTTAATTTACTTTGCTGAGAATTCCCTGTCCTCTCTTTCTTTTCTTACTTATTGTATCATTCTTCTCATTCATAAAAAATTTTCCCTTTTACACCCAAAAGAAATACAATGAATTCTTACCTTTTCGTGTGCGCCAAATAATAATGTGACAGTTAGATGGAAGTTATTTTCCCAAATAAAATTTGAAATGGAGCATGCCTCTTTTAGGAGTAGTAAAAGCACAACTTGAGAGCTTATGGTCATCATTATATGGTTCTATTGCTACCAGAATGCCTAGTCACAACTCACAAGAACATCGATAACTTGACTTTTTTAGTTCAAAATCTTGAGGACAAGAGAGAATAAGATCAGAAAGACTTCAAACTTGTTTCCTGTTCATACCAGCCTCTTTACTAAGTATTATTAGTTAAGAAGTTTCTAACTAAATGGGCATGAATGATTAGAGGAAAACTAAAAATTATTATTGGCCTAGCAAAGAAGTTGAGATAGGAATATTTGAAATCTGAGAGTTGCTTGAGAGCTTTGAGAAAAAAACGACTCTAAGGCTTTCTTTGAATGAAATGCAGAACTTTGAATCATGGCTCACTAATTTGACTAGGGACGCTTGTATCAGCACTAACTCCACAAAACTTGGACATTTTGGACCAAGTTACCTTATTGAGTCAAAAACTTAAGATTAGCTATCTCAAGTAAGGGAAATTCAAGATCAAGTCATATAAAAGCTCAACAAAATAAAAAGAAACCAATAATGATTGTGTAAGAACAATATTTGCAAAAAATCGCAATCAATTGACAGATACTAAATTCAGCAAAGTTAAGGTAATCTGAGCAACAAACATAGTTTTTATCCCTTTTATGCAGAAAAATAGAAGCTTTTGCTATGCTTTAATTTATTCATCTCAAGGATACATGTGTTACATTATTACCACTATATTAATAATTACAATTACAAGTAACAGCATTAAGGAGACGACTAACCGTTGGGAGGATCCACTGGACCAGTAAAGGGTTCATTTTCATCTGATATGTAAGATTCCTCAACATTAACGCTACAGCAGAACCACCTACGCCTCCTAGCTCTCTTTCTCGAATCAAGATCATCATCAGCACTTTTACGGTCCAGGCGCCGAAAGTAGCCAGGAGGAGGAACATGTTCCTGTCAAATGACAACAACTATCCATTACAACCAAAGCTCCAAATCACTTTAATCAGATTAAACACAATACACCCAACACAAATACAAAACAAGAAATACTGCATATATAAACAGAATTCTCGATTCCATATATAAAGATCAACAAATGCCCCCTCCATATAGCTCACCATTTTTAAGGCCAAACAAAAGCTAGCTCTGTAAATGTCATATAACATGTAGTACATATGCAATCAAGCAATCTCAATTCTCGTCATAATCATAATATACTGCTACTTTAACAATCAATTCACACAATCAAATTTAAACAAGACCAAAAAAACAAAAACCTAGAAATCTTACCACTAGGCCAGGGCGCTGAACATTTTCATCCATCAGAAAATAAGGTGAAGAGCAAAATTAGGAATATGAATCGAATTCGTAAGAACGTTTAAGTAGAAACCAAAAATATAACCCTAAAAACAAAGGATGAATAGAATCAAAATTAGGCTGAGAGATCCGAGAAAGAGAAAGAGAGACAGGGAAAGATGAATGAGAAGAAAAATTGAGAATGCCTATCCCCAAAAGAATGAGACAATGGACAAAGAATTTAGATAAAAACATAATTAAGTTACAACAATCAAGAACAATAACAGCCATAGAAGAAGCGAAATTCATGGGTTTTCTTTGTTCCCAATTTCTTGAAATTTGTTTCTCCGTTTTTTTGTATATGAAAACTGAAAACAAAGCCAAATGAGCGAGCGGGAAACAGAGAACCATCCAACAGAAGTCAACCATACATATATATATATATATATATATATTTAGTTATTTATTATTTCTGCCTTTGCCTTTGTTTCTAAAAAAGTAAAAATAATTAAAATTTTACAAGTTTTTTTTTTCTTTTTTTTAATAAAAATAAAATCTTGGACTAATTAATATTTCAATTATTATAAAGCAAAATGTCACGTCCCAAATCCGGGCTTACTTCGTGAACTAAATTCTCAAATTCAAGGATATCACACGGCTACATTCCCTAGATTTCTTCAAAGAATGTAAAACCACTTACTTTCAACTATTCAACAAACAACAGTAAAATTATTAACTTAAATAATCTATAAAATATCATTCACACTTTCTAACTTTCTTTAATAATAAAACTTCAGAATAATTGGTAAGTTTGGTCCCAAACAAATTTATGTTTGGCAAGTTTAGTCCCAAAATATTTTTTTTAACTTTTAAGGTCCCAAACATTTTTTTAAGTGAACAATAAGGCCCTTTTCGACGGATTCTGTCAAAAACCCTAAAAATTTAACGATTTTTATATTTAGTTAATTAAAAATAAGGGTAAAAAAGTCATTACATGTAAAAAATGAAAACAAATATTTAAATATAGGGATAAAAATATTTCTAAATTTTAAATTTTAAATTTTAAAAATAAAAAATCTATCAGAATAGTGAGAATATCAAATTTTTTTTTCTCCGGCTACAAATAAGAATTTTATCATTTTTTGACATCTCTAAAGAAAGGAAAAAAAAAAGAAAAAGAGAATATTTGTAAAAAAAAGTTTTTTATTAAAATAATTTTGTTATGAGAAAAATATTATTATTAATAAAAAAATGTTCATGCTCTTCTTCTTTTTGTTTTTTTTTTTAATTTTGTTTTTAAATGTAAGAAGACGATACAAATCTGATTTTTATTCGAAAAATATGAAGATTGACGAAGAATTTGATTAGATTTTTTATTTTTTTAATTTTAAATTTTAAATTTTAAATCTGAGAATATTTTTATCTTTTTATTTAAATATTATTTTTAGTTTTGTCTTTTTGTAATGATTTTTTTTATTCTTGTTTTTAATTAATTAAATTTAAAAACCTTTAAATTTTTAATGTTTTTCACGGAATCCGTCGAAGTGGACTTTATTGTTCACTTAAAAAAAAGTTTAGGACCTTAAAACTTAAAAAAACATTTTGAGGACTAAGCTTGCCAAACATAAATTTGTTTGGAACCAAACTCACCAATTATTCTAAAACTTCAACTAAAAAAATCAAGTTTCCCAAAAAGACAACAAGAAGTTTATTGTAAACATAAACAACTAAAGGTTGTACTCCAAACTCTTATTCATAATCATCTGTCCAGTAATTATCCTTTGACCCTGTATCTTCCCTGTATCTCTAAAGTGGAAAAACATAGGGGTGAATATAAAATACTTAGTAGGCAGAACATCTCCCCTCATTTTAAAACAATTTTTTAATTAAAAGAAAAACAATAAAAATATTTTTAAATAATAATAATAATAAAAAAAAAAATAATTTACCGTACATTTATCTTTAGAGCACAAAAAGACAATATAAATTAAATGGTAAATAAAAACATTGAGCAAACAATGTAATACAATCATTCAATCAATATCTTTTATTTTTCTTTTGTTTTACTTTCTTGTCTTTTCTTTGACTATTGGGGGAATAATATAAATGTTTTGTGAATGAGTTTTAACTGATATCAGTTCTTAACTTTATAACCGTTAGGAAATAACCTTATTTGTATCTTATATCTTGGTGGCTTTTTATCCATACCAATGGAAAATCTTATAAACAACGGTGGAACATGTTCCTCCCATAGTTATCCATCACTTAATCCCCAATAAAATCAAATATAAGAATTACATATAATTTACTTTCATAAAACTTCAATGTAAATACTTATAGCATTCTAAAATATTTAAATATATTGAAAATGAGAAAAAAAAAATATTCTTTATTTGAAAGTGATAATAGCTTGAAACTCAAAAAAATTTAAATATATATATATATATATATAATAATATTTAATTAATACTTTTATATATAAAAGATAATATTCTTTGAATATATATATATATATATATAATATATTTATTATAATAAAAAGAAAATGGAAACATAATCACCTCAAATTAAAAAAAAAAGAAACATAATTACATCAAATTAGGAAAAGGAAACATAATCATATCAATTTCAAAATTCACGGCGGTATCAAATAAATAAATAAATAAATATATATATATATATTATATATATATATATATAAAATATTAAAGAAATATATAAAGAATTCTCCACAGCATCGTGTATATATAAAATAAAATAAAATAAATAAAAAAATAAGGAAATATAATCACAACAAGTTTTGAACTGTGCCGCCGTTGGAATTGTTGAATAATAAAAAAATATGTATACTTAAAAGTTTTTTTTTGGAATCAAAGATTAATTTCAAGATGTTAAACTTTCAAAATTCTACTAAGCAGATAACAATTAGTCTTTCACATATCATAATCTTTAAATTCAATGCTTAAAAACTTTATCCATACTATAGATAAAAACAACGGAGAAGGATAGTCCACATACTTCGATTGAGCGCTTGGAGTACTTTCCGATACTTTCGATTAACTCCAATATTTCGCTCTTAAATTCCCTTCGAACTCTATCAAAAATCCATAATACGAATATTAAAACTAAATTCATAACTAATATCTTAATCTTACGATCCTAATAATCAAAAACACTAAAAACTACTTACCAACTACTTACCTCTTTCGTCAACTTCTCGGTATTCAGAAAACTTCGGGCCTCTAATGGCTATCGTGTTCTGAAATGGATAAAAGAAAACCTTAGTAAAAATCTAATAATCATGCTTATGCCTATATTTATAATTACTCTTATATCTAACATATAAATATTTACTATTAAGTCGTCACACTATTTAAATAATAAATAAATCCACAAAAATAAAATTAAGGTATTACACAAAAGTAGACTTGAAGTCATTTCATTTAAATAAAAATAATTTGAGAATATATTCCTATATATATATTGAGCGGAAAAAGATACATGCCAGGGGCAAATATGTCCATACGGCAAATAAATCCACACACCGCCACATGTACTGCGGGTTGACTCAAAGTCAAACCCATTATCATAAAAAGTGGAATAAATAACCCACTAAATCCCAAAGTGGATCTCCACTCTCCTACTTACAAGGACCGTTTCTCCATAACGGTAACTGCTAAACAGCCCACGAGCTGAATCTACACGATCTCCCTATCGCTTCCTTATAAAAGGAAAGGATCAGACAAAGGTAAGGGCAAGCCAGATATACCAAAAACAACTACCAATTCTATATTAAACTAACTTGATCGTCGGAAAGAGTAATCAGTCAAGGATATTACTGGCCGACATTAAGGGACGACGCCAGGCGACATGTCAAGAGCTGCAACACCTGCCAAATTTTCGGGAACATACCGCAACTACCCTCCATAGAGCAGACCCCGATTGTGGCAACATGACCGTTCGACATGTGGGGCATGGACCTAATGGGGAAATTCCCAAAAACAAGGAACGAGTATGAATACTTAGTGGTAGCGGTCGACTACTTTTCAAGGTGGATAGAGGCTAAGGCCTTGAGAAACCCCACGGAGGAAAACGTCACAAACTTCCTTAAAGAGCAAGTTATATGCCGCTTCGGAGTTCCAAGGGCAGTGGTAACCGACCACGAAGTTCAATTCTCGGCCAAGTTTACCTCGGAGTGCCACCGATTACACATCAAGCATTGGAAATCCTCAGTCGTGCATCCACAGGGTAATGGCCAGGCAGAAGCCGCAAACAAACTAGTATTACAAGCCCTACGACGAAACTTAGAAGGGTATCGAACAAATGGGCTGACGAGTTGCACTCCGCGCTATGGGCGGTCCGCACCTCGATAAGGGGCCCCACTGGTGAGTCTGCATTCGTACTAGTATACGGCTCGGAGGCTGTCGCACCCGCCGAGGTGGTCGTACAGACAGCAAGAGTCGCAATGTACGACCAAGTCAACAACGAAAGAACAAGAAATGTAGACCTCGATTTACTGGAAGAGAGGCGGATCGCAAGCCGCTTGAAGTCTCAAGCCTTCAAGGAAAGAATGAAGTGGACCCACGATAAGAAGGTATCCGAGCGGCCAATCAGGGTTGGAGACTGGGTACTTCGGAAGATTGAGGGAACGGCAAGGCACATCCAAGCAAACAAGTTAACTCCCAATTGGGAAGGCCCGTACCTCGTCAGTAGCGAAGTACGCCCCGACACGTACCGCTTTACGAACAAAGAGGGCGTCCTCTTGCCAAACCCATGGCACGCCAATCATTTGAAGAGATATTACGCCTGACCGACGCCGGAAGGCCGCCTTCATTTCCCTTCATCGCAACGTTAATAAAGTACCGAGCTACGGCTAGGGAAGAATTTTATTTATGTAAAGTACCGAGCTACGGCTTGGGAAGATTTCCGAATTTTACAAGTACCGAGCTACGGCTTGGGAAGATTTCCGAATTTTACAAGTACCGAGCTACGGCTAGGGAAGAATTTCATTTATGTAAAGTACCGAGCTACGGCTTGGGAAGATTTCTGAATTTTACAAGTACCGAGCTACGGCTAGGGAAGAATTTTATTTATGTAAGTACCGAGCTACGGCTTGGGAAGATTTCCAAATTTTACAAGTACCGAGCTACGGCTAGGGAAGAATTTTATTTATGTGAAGTACCTGGCCACAGCTTGGGAAGATTTCCGAATTTTATAAGTACCAAGCTACGAAGTACTGTTATGCATTTGTAAAAGAAGTACGAAGTTAAACACTTGGAAGCAAAGTTAAAATTGGAAGCAAGGAAAATAAGTTTGTCATTTCATCAGGAAAGAAAAGATACAATGCTGGCTACAAACTAAGTTACAAACTATAAACTAAGTTACAAAAGTCAAGATGAGCCAGAGCCGTCCAACAACTCCCAGAAGGTTGGAGCAGAGGGTTGAGGAGCCTCCCAGAGTGGCCTCCCTCTCTCTTCATCACGTTCCCGAAGTGCCTCAAGCTCCCCTTCAGAGTACGGTACAAAATCTGCTCCCTGTCTGCAAGCTTCGTTGTCGAAGTTCGACTGATAGGCCCGCACCAAGACACTCTTATCCTCAAAGTGATGGTGGAGTTGACGGATTATGTGAACGCAACCCCTGTCCAAGAGCGAGCCAGCTTCACGCCCAACCTCCTCGTGAAATTCGGCCGAACCCTTGTAGTCGTCGATAATTTTCTTCTTGAACCCCGCCGACTTACAGTGCTTGAGCTCCTCTTCGGCGGAAAGCCTCCTAGCCACCGCCTCATCCCGGCCCGTGTTCAACTCTGTGTTGGTGGCCCTCAACTTCGCCAACTCTTCTTCGGCCTTCCACATCTTCTCCTTCCACTCGGATAACTCACCGACGAGCTGCAGCTTCTCCGACTCTAACAGCTCGACCCGGGCAGACTGATCCCTTGCCTCGGTCTCCAAGGCGGCCAGACGAGGCTCATTGACAGCCCGCCACTCGGCATTGACCGCCCCTTCCTCCTCAGCCAAGGAGTGAGCCCGGGAGATGTACATGAGAAAAGCGGTAAGCTGCGAAGACAAGAGGGGTCAAAAAAAAAAGAAAAGAGTTAAGTCCCTTACTCGAGCTAGGAGAGCACCAGCCCGGTTGGAAGCCTCACCAACACCTAACTCGCTCATACCAAGCAAAGATTCTATGTCCACTGCCCGGTCCAGGATAGCTCCACCGATGTACGAGGCCGCAAACCGGTTGGTAAAGCGCAAATTATTGAGGGGAGGAGTCCTCCGAGAAATTTCTGCGGCCAGCTCTCGCAGAGCCCCCTCCTCCTTGGGCATAACGAACCACGGTCTTAGCCACGACGGGCCGAGGTCCCTCTCCACTTCCCCGGCTACGGTCCTTTCGGGTGGCGGGGTTGACACCCTTTCCTCCTGCACCCCCACAGGCGGAGTATCGACGGGCATCGCCTCAGGAGCAGGACTCGAAGTAATTTCCATCGACCGGACGGGAGACGAAGTCCGCGGGCGCTGACGAGGTCTAAGTTGTTCTTCGTCTACCTCTTCCCCCACAGGTTCCCGGATAAGAGGCGGGCGAGTCCTCGAAGGGGCAGAGTGAATGAACGGCGCCTGCGACCCCTCCTCCCTTGGACGACGTCGGGATCCCCCCCGACGCGAAGTGTTACCCGCTGAGGACGGATAGGTTAGAGGAGTGTCCCCACTCGCGCCCCGGTCAATTAGCCGAGGGGGGAAACGTGGAAGAGAGTCTAAGTGTGATTGACGCACACTTCGACCCGCTTCGCGCTCCCTCCAAGCCGCCTTGAAAGTTGCAGGCTCTAAAAAAAAATTAAAAAAAAGGGGGGGTAAGTGTTCCTGCTAGATACGAAGCAAAAAACAATTGACGAAGTAAGAGTTACCCCGGCTTGGTTGGCAACCCGGAGATGAAGACGGAGGGCAGAGGTCACACTGGATGGAGAAGAGGCTCCCGGGGTGTATGGTCCACTCGATGTTGGGCACCTCGGGTGTAAAGCCTAATTCCCTTTTTCTAGACTCTAACCCCTCTCCTATTCCACACCACTCCAGGCTTCGGTCGCTCAGCAAGTCCTTCGTAGAATACACCCGGGATTGACCATCTAGACGTACTCCCAAGTCCCGGGTGATGAGCTCGAGAAAGGATGTCTCGGAAGGATCCAAAGAGGAAGGGGAGACAGAAACTAAGGGCATACCCTCATTGACACAAGGTTGGAAAGGGAAACCTATCTTCGACTCTACCGCCACCCACCTACTCCTAAAATCTACTTTGTTGGGAGGGAAGTCAAAGAGAGGGACCAGTTTTCGTCGCGGACGAAGTGAGAGAGTGTTGTCCGACATACAAAGCGAGGAGAAGAACATCCCCAAGATGTTCATGGACAACTCAAAGCCTAAGCGGCGACCCAGACAAATCAAAGAAAAAAGAGCCCGAACAGCATTTGGGTGAAGCTACCCGGGTTGTATACGAGCATACACGAGAAAATCGACGAAGGAGGGGTCCATAGGAAGCCTAAGTCCCACCTCGAAGTGAGCTAACGGGATAGGGATAATACGAGTGGACATCCTACCTAGTTCGAAGGGCAAGCATAACCGATATATATTCCTGTCTATGCCATACCTACGGTAGATGAAGTCAAGTTGGTCCCGGGTTACCTTAGATCTATAGAGGCAGAAATCCGTACCTAGCGGCCCCAACACCACGGGCCCAGATGAAGTGGCAGCCGGGACCTCTTCGGAAGGCACCTCGCGGGCAGGCCGAGGGTCCCCAAAGCCTTCTGCCATCAACTCAGTCACTTCATTTTCAGCAATGTTTCTCTGTTGACCGGCCATTGCTCAAGCTACAAACAGAAGTTCAAGGGAATTCAAGATAGCGTACAGAAGAAACACTACTATATTCAAATCAATCCCCCAACCGTAGCAGGTTAAAGAAAAAGCATTGAATAACACATACAAGCCCCCGACAACCACAAACAGATTGAAACACAGACAACCCAACAAACAGATAAATGCCTAACTGTGGCGCACATTACCATTGATAACTAAAGAGAGTTACATGCCGATAAACAGGAATAAAAGAGAGGCACCAGTAAAACAGAAACTACCCACAAAAGGACAGCATACCTTTTTTGGATTATCAAAAGTGATCGGGATGATGGAGGCAGGATCGAACTCACGACCGAAGCGGAAGAGAATTCTGCAGGAAGTTTTGCACGATAGCAATGGCAGAGAGTTTCGAAAAAGAGTATCAGAGGAGAAGACAAAAACAAGTATTGCGTGAGGAAGGAGAAAAGGGAAAGGTTTTTTTTAAATGATTATGTGAAAAAGTTTTTACAATGGCGCCATGATTACTCACGAAGATCAACGCCTCAGGTCTGCAAAAATGATGCCTCATAACTGACAACATTTAAAACGAAGCGACAGCCGTCACACTCACCAGTAACCCCGACCCACGCGCTTTTTCCTCACTGACCGAGGCTCACTAAGCCACAACGGGATCTCGAGGAAACTACCATCGGATGCCTGTAAGCCGAAGTACCAAGCTCGGCAATTCGGTCTCTCCAGCGAAGTCCGCACCGAGTCGAGCTATACTTCGCTGAGGGGCCACTAAGCGGAAAAAGATACCTGCCAGGGGCAAATATGTCCATACGGAAAATAAATCCACACACCGCCACATGTACTGCGGGTTGACTCAAAGTCAAACCCATTATCATAAAAAGTGGAATAAATAACCCACTAAATCCCAACGTGGATCTCCACTCTCCTACTTACAAGGACCGTTTCTCCATAACGGTAACTGCTAAACAGCCCACGAGCTGAATCTACACGATCTCCCTACCGCTTCCTTATAAAAGGAAAGGATCAGACAAAGGTAAGGGCAAGCCAGATATACCAAAAACAACTACCAATTCTATATTAAACTAACTTGATCGTCGGAGAGTTCTCGGGGATCCACGTCCCCTCCGAACTTTGTTTTGCATGTTACTTCAAATCAAGGATTCTCCGAGATTCTGGGACCTTTTTACCCTTAAAATATCCATACCAAATTTTGACGAATCAATATATAAATTATAATTTATCCGAATAAAACTATGTTTTGAAGATTAAAAAGTTAAAAATAAAACTTAGAGATCCAATCGTGTAAGCAAAAAAATTTAAGAATTAAAATGAAAATAAAATAAAAATAATTTAAAGACCAATATTTTTTTAAAAATATTATCATATATATATATTGATAAAAGTTATATTATATTCATCACCTCATATCCCTCCAAAATTATAGTACCACCTCTATCACAGAGGATCTCAGATGGGATGGTAGTAATGTCAAGACTACCTCTAACAGACAAGTTTCTAGCCCAAGCAGCTAATTTGTGGGCACACTCATTTGAGTTCTTGTTTACATGTTTTACATATCAGAAAACATTGTTTTTCAGGAAATTTCTACCACTATGAATATTCTGCATAGTCCTCTAATCATTGTACTGATTTAGACCATGTAAAGATAAAATAACAGGTAGTGCATCTCCTTCAAAGGTTGCAATCTTAAACTTCAAATCTTGTGCAATTCGGAGAGCTTGGACAATCGCTATTATCTCCGCACAAAACGAGTTACTTGAGAAAAAGAGGTTGGTCCAAGCTCCAAAAACTTTACCAAAGTGATTCCGAAGTACTACAGCAGAACAAGCAAAATTATCAAAAAAAAAAAAAGAAACATCAAAGTTGAATTTAAATTCCCCAAGAGTTGGAGGAATCCACCCAGGTGAGTGTGGAACTTTTCTCCTATTACAAAAACGTTGCTCCGTAGCTTGCCAGTATTGGTACCCCATCTTTGTAATCTCGGCCGCAAATACAACTCAGTCAGAAAGTTGACCACCCAATCTTCTGTTGTTTCTAGTTTTCCACATTTGTTCAACCATTACAACACCAAAATGGAGCATCTTCCGTTTGTCCATAGTGTTTATAGGGAAAAGATTCTCTTCATCTAGTAAAATTGAAATGCATTTCATACCTCCCAATTCAGCATATTGTTTGATATGTAATTGCCACACTAATAAAATCCAGCATGTTATAGTAATAGGACAACTAAAGAGCAGGTGTTCAATGGTCTTTGTGGGTGATCCACAAAGAAAGCAGTTAAGATCCGGAAGTGGTATGAACCTACTGAGCCGGTCTTTGGTGGGTAACACTTTGTTTAGTAGCTTCCAAACAAGAAGCTTGTGGCGTTCATGCAGTCCAGAGTTCCAAAGAAGGTCCCAAACTTTTTTGTCAATGTTAGAAGCATGACTACGACGGTCTCGGTTGTTTGTTCTGTAAGCAGATCTTACAGAGAAATGCCCTGTCTTGGAGGGATTCCATAACAACTGTTCTTGCTCCCTTGTAGCAATAGGCAAACTCATGATGAGTTTACATAAATTTTCAGGGAATATGGAGTAGATGAGCTCCTCATCCCAACTTGAACAATCCTAAACCATAAGGTCCGAAACAAACTCAAGATGATTAGGGAGTTGGATGTCACCATGAAGCTTGTGTCCAAGGAGATCCGGTAGCCAAGGGTCATCGCGGATGTTAAGTGCAGAATATCGATCCACTTGGTAGCAACGACCTTTGTCTAGAGAGATTTTGCAACTTTTAATTCCATTCCAAATCCATGATGAGGCTTGTGCAGTTCTCTGGAAGTTCGTGATCTTCCTTCCTCTCAAATACTTAGACCTATCCAGTTTGTCACACATACTTACAGGCAACAAAAACACTTGCAACAAAAATTGTTGGCTTAACCTATCCAGTTTGTCACACATACTTACAGGCAACAAAAACGCTTGCATTACATAAGATGGGACTGCCATAGCAATAAATTTAACCAATGTAGTTCTTCCTGCTAAAGAAAGGTGACGACCTTTCCAACTTGCCAATTTTCCAGCTAGCTTGTTAGCAATGTAGTTAAAATATACACTTTTAGTCTTGAAATCACAAAAAGGGTTGCCCAAGTACTTCCCCTTGTGAGTACATTCTCGCATACCTAGCCTCCTGCATATGCTTTGGCGATATCTTCTTGGAACATTAGGGCTAAAATGTACATCAGATTTCTCCAAATTGATATGTTGGTCAGACCAACTACAATGCATATCCAAGCAGTCCTTGACTGATTTAGCTTCCTCCTCATCCGCCTTGCAATAGATCACCAGATCATCAGCGTACATAAGGTGAGTTATACGCTGACTAGTGCGAGACACTTCAACCCCTGAAATTTTACCAGCACTTTCAGTACGGGCCAAGATTCGGGACAATAAATCTGCCAACATAATAAAGAGTGCAGGAGAGATAGGATCTCCTTGCCTGATGCCCTGTGATCCTTGAAAAAAGCCATACGGAGATCCATTAACCAAGACAGAAAAGTGTGCAGTAGAGATACAATTAAAAATCAAATCTCTGAATTTTCTATTAAAATCGTGGGCTTCCATTATGGCAATCAATGTGTCTCATTCCACCATGTCATAGGCCTTGGCCATATCAACCTTCACCGCCATGTAGCCTCTTTTCCCTTTCCTTGTTTTGAAATAACTCATAATCTCATGATTAAGTATTATCAATGATTGACCTTTGAGAGACAAATGCAAACTGAGATGGGTGTATCAAATCTTCCAATAGAGGTTTTAACCGAGAGGCTATAATCTTTGTGACAAGCTTGTAGATTACGTTACAAAGAGCTATTGGCCTAAATTGGTTAACTTTATTAGTTGTTGCTATTTTGGGAATTAGTACTAAAAAGGTGTAGTTTACTACTTTATACATCGTAAAATTCTCAAAAAACCACATATAGCAGCACTCTTCACATCCTCACCAATAGTGCTCCAAAAGTGTTTGTAGAAAGTCGTGCTCATTCCGTCTGGTCCCGGACTCTTATTTCCACTCACTGAAGTGACAACAATTTTTATTTTAGCCAAAGTTGGAATAGCAGTAAGTGCTGCATTGGTTTCAGCCCTCAAATTATTTTCGATTAATCCTTGAAAATTACAAGGGAATTGATGTGATCCACTTCTAAATAATGATGTGTAGAAACTGATAAATAATTGTCCAATTACGTCTGAATCAGTAATCCTTCCATTCTCTTCATCAACAATGAATTGGATGAAATTATGTCGACGGTGAGTAATTATAGACAGATGAAAATAGTGGGTATTAGCATCCCCCTCTAATAACCATTTTGTTTTCGCCTTCTCCTCCCACGTGATCCTTTCTCTAGTAAGAAGTTCATCCAATTCAATGGTAGCCATCTTCTCCTGATTAAGGACAGTGTTTGACTGAAGCAGGTGTTGCAAATCCTCTATGAAGATTTTCAGCTCCTTAATCCGAGACTGCACATGTCCAAATTATTTTTTGTTCCACTCCTTTAACGCCACTTTTGTGTATTTAATATGTGTCATAAATTGATGAAGGTTTAGATGAGATGCCCCCTTCCTCCAAGCTTATGAAACAACGTGTCCTAACGACGAATCACGAATCCATATGAATACATGTGGATTTTGAAAATTTTAATATATGAATACATGTTTTGAAATAAAAATATACTATACGAAATATAAAATTCTCATAATATTGTATAAAAATATATTATTTTTAAGTTACATGTTATAATTAACTTGTAAAAATTAACATTATTATATTATTTAAGTCGAAACTTTTAATTTATATAAAAATAATATTTATAATTTTTTTAAAAATATAAAAATTACAATTATATTATAAATATATATATAATACATCCAAAACATATATAGTAAACATTTAAAATATTTGTATTTAATCTAAATATTTTATTACATTTTTTAAAATAATAAATAAATTATACATTAACTCTTTTTTATAAAAATAAAAAAAGACTAATAACATTTCAAATATTATATTATACATTAATTTGTATTCAACGTCTCATAATATTATATTTTTAAAAATTATTATTAACTTTTTCTCATTTGAATTCATTGGATACAAATGATTACTTATATTATATTTATAACTTTTGACTCTCTCAATACTGTATCTTGTATCTTTATTTTTTTTTTTTAAGTAATTTCTACAACCTTCTCCACTACTTTACACTTTTATAAAATATTTTAATAAATTCTAATAAACGGTAGAATATTATAAAAATATAAAAAAATTATTAATTCTCAAATAATTATAAGTGACCTTTTATAGTTTGAATTTTTTTTAGTAATATTAAATAATAAATAAATAGATATTAAAGTCATTTTAAGAATTAAAAAAAAACACTATTTAAAGTTTCATTTTTTTTTTCCTTTTCTAAAGATTCACTTATTAAAATGTTAAAATTTTATAAGGAAAGGCTAATTTCCTTTTTCTTTTAGTGCAATATTATTATAAAATATTTCATTCTCTAAAAACTTAGTGTAATATTTTCTTTTTAATGAAATTTTTACTTGTAAAAGAAATTAAAATTTTTTATTTTTCCTTCTTTTATTTTATAAAATTTAATTAACCAATATGGATTAAAATACATTAAAACTAAACATAACTAAATATGGGGCCAAAGAATTTTGAAAATAATAATAAATAATCATAAAAATAATTTGTGAGTTTGATTCTAAACAAATTCACTTAATAACTATAAAATTAACTATTTTTATTAATTAATTAATTTAACAAATAATAAAAATATCTTCATAAATGAAATAAAAGAAAAAAAAAAAAGTAAAACGAAATGATTGTCGTTCACTCTCATGTTACGTATATTTTTATATTTTAGATTTTTAAAATTTTTAAAAATCTTAATCGTACGTATTAGTATAATTAACTTAAAAAAATTAACATTATTTAAGTTAATATTTGTAATTAACTCTAACTTTTAATTTATGTAAAAAATAATGTTTATAATTTTTTTAAAAAATATGAAAATTATAATTAAATTGAAAAATATATAAATACATCCAAACCATACTTAAACATTTAAAAATTTTGTATATTTAACCTAAATATTTTATTAAAAGTTTTTAAATAATAAAAATTTATAAAATTAAGTTTTTTTTTTCCTACCAAAATCACTAAATTGTGACATTAGAGGTTGTATTGCACGCAGCATCATATTTTTTTTATTTTAAACATTATTGGTTGATACCAACTTTTCTTGAGACATAATTATATTAATTCTATTGACACATTAAAAGTTCATCAAAATGACCTTTTATAGTTTGAATTTTTTAATAATATTTTAGTAAATAATAAATAAATAGGTATTAAAATATTTTTAATTAATAGTAACTATTTAAATCATTTTAAGAATTGTATCGTAGAAAAAAAAAATTATTTTCTTTTGTCTAAAAAAAAAACTACTTCACATTTCACTTTTTCCTTTTGTAAAGATTCACCTATTAAAATTTTTATGATTTAATGAATAAATTAAAAAATTAGTCAAGTCATTTTTAATAAAATATAAAATAAAAAGAAATTCCAACACTTATTTATAAATTATTATTATTATTCATTTAAAAATAACTTAATTATCTTTTCATTTTTATTCATTTAACAATATAAATTATTCACTTTTTACAAAATTTATATAAAAAAAATTTACCATTAAATTTAACAAACATAAATTTATTTAAAATTATATTAGTCATTTTTTATTTTTTATTTTTTATTTTTTTGAAAACCTAAATTCACCAATTAAATATAATTTTTTTAAAAAATTAGCATAAGAATTTATCCAAAAAACTGATCATCAGTTCAATTAGAAAAATTGTTGTAAAATTATCATTTAATAGAATTGCCACCTATACCCTACTCAATTTAAAAAAACTTCGGCTATTTTTTACATCAAATTTACAATGACTACAAGTACTTATTAACCACCAATTATTTGATGAAATCTCAACAACTTAAAAGTCGCTTAGGGACTAAACATTATATATATATATATAGGTGCGGACCAATAGCATAAAATGATAATAATAGATTGTGGACAAAATACACTATTTTACCATTCATTTACACAATTTTTACTCCTCTCCATTCCAGATGTATATATATCGACAGAATATGAAGTTGAATGCATTAAGAATAAATATCTTGACCAAGAGGTTCTATCAACAAAGGAAAATTTCAAACAATTTTGTCTCTCTCAACAGATGCAGAACATTACTTACTTTTGCCCTCTGAAATGAATAAATACACGAATAACATATTACGGATAAGCTTTTGTACGATAAAGTAAAGTAAAGCAAGCAACCAAACTGGATAATCAATAAAGAATTACCTTCTTCTCTGTTCCACTTTATCATGATTCAGATCTCCAAGGAGTCACACAATCAGATTCTCCAGAGATCCTTTGAGATGGAGCATTGTTTGGAGTCATTGTTGAGGAAGAAGAATGACCCACCCTCAAATTTTGAAGTGTAGAAAATGATTCTCTCATTGCAGACATTGCCTCAAAAAACCTCGTGCATGATGCTAAAGCCACTGGAATTGGACGAAGCATTTCCTGAATAAGAACGGAATAAGTTAAACCAATAAAATACTCCAGGCATCTTCTGAAACCAGTTCACATAATCCTGGTAATGCAGAGCCAAATGCAACAAACTAATTCATGGAATCACACATACTCCTGGAAAAAAATTTCCCTTCAGTATATTGTGACATTGTATCTAGGACATTTAACCAGCCTACAACGTCCTCTCTTAACTAATTGAGCGGTAATTTTTAAATGAATAAAAAGAGATGTTTGACAATTTCACTGTAGATGATACTTGGAAGGTTCTTTATCAGATTTTCTCAAACTAAGGATTTCTCTATCAGCAAAATGAAGCAGATATCTAACCCATCTGTCCTTACACAATTTTCAGATAACTGAAGAACTCTATTTTCACCTAATTTAGTTATATATTTTATGCACCTTGTATCGAATCAAATGTATAAACCCAACTATCTCTGTCAGCTTAGCTTTCAGATGAGGTTAAACTGTTGCATCAAATATCTAATATACACACTTCACAACTCTCAAAATGAACCCTACTAATGAGCAGAAGAAACATTTGCCGCATTTGAATAGGACTGAAAAAAGACAAGTATGACATCCAGCTCACCATTTCTACATGCAAAAAAATTGGGGCAACTTTGCATTTAGTAATGACCACCAAATGAAAGCTACATTAAGTCAGAGGGTAATACTAGGTTTCCCCAGGTATATTTCCATTCTTTAGGAGTTGCTAGCATAGAGATTTATGTTTCAGCATGCCTTCATGAAAGCCAGCTACGTGGCAGATGCCCTAGCAAACTATTTCTGCAGTTAACAATCCACTTTTTAACATCTTTCCTCTGGCATAAGAGGACCTCGTGTCCTAGACAAAAATTCTGTTTCCTTCACATCTCATATTCTTAACTGCTTAGAGTTACATATTTTAATTCCACTTGAACTTGTTTTAGACAATGATAGTAATTCTTTGGCCAGTGCATTCATCTCCACCTATACTCACAAGATAAGGTTGTATGTCCCCCACTAATTTATTTTTAGACATTAACAACTGAGGACCTATGCCAAACTTCTACTATAAAGGATTATATATACATACATATATTAAAAAAAGTGTGATTACGTAATAGATATCAGGGTCCTGCATAGCAAAAGAATTCTTGATCACGTTCACATTAAATAAAGAAACCTCACAAATACTTGTCATAAAAATGAACTAAGGGGTATACACTAGTCAGATCTACTCTGCGCAACTCCAAAATAAAAGGGTAACACATAGCATTTTCATTCCAAAAAATGTACAACCTGCTTTGTCACAAATTTTGTTCTCAGTAAACACTTCAGTTGACTTCTCACTACAGACCAAAAGGTGGCAACACTTCTTTTAAGAAGTTCAAAGGGGTTTCATGATGAAGGGAACACATTATAAATATTGAAGAGGTAGCAAAGTGTGAGTAAATTATATTATTCAATGAAGAAGCTTCAATATATAGAAGTTTGAAACAACAGATACAGAGACATGATATACATACCCCCCAAACTGATGGTGGTTCCTTAAAATTCTGAGTCCACTGAAAATCTGCTATTGAAGCAGTCAAGGCACCATAATCACTAGCAGCCTTCATTAATAGTTCCGAAAATTGTTTCTGTGTCCATACAACAACAAATAAGCAAAAAGTAAAATTTTTAAATAATAATTATATATATATAAAAGAAGAAGAAGAAGAAAAGTGGTCCATATACATATGGTGATAGAAATAGAATTAAAGCAGCAAAGCAAGTCCAACGTGAGTGTCTTTTTTATATTACAATCATCTAAAAGCTAAGCATTAACAGAGAACTACATGTAATGGATTTAACAGCGCCCATTATATTGGGATAAGCATACCTTTTACTAACAGGCTTGACACATGCATAGGTTATTATGGGATTTGAATGAACCCTAGCATTAATAGCATGTTAAACCATCTCACCTAGCTGAGAAGATTGCAATCATACAAATTCAACTAACCAACCAAACAGCTTATGCGTGCAAAACTTCATAATTGTACCATAGTTTAAAGTCTCCAACCACTGACTGCCCTAAACTCAAAATTTGCATTAATATATGTTAACAGCAGACACCTTCCTTACATATGTAGAAGACAAGGAAATTCACGTTCTTTCCCCAACTTAAGGACAGACAAAGTACAAGCACATGTAGGAACCCAGAAGAATTGGATTTGTATACAACTGGAAGATGCTTGAAACATTGAGCCACTTTATTATTTCAATCTTATGTTACCTACCTCAAAAGCATTCCAGTGTTTAAAAAAAATTTCATCCACTAGATTCCAAGTGACCACTTCGAAAAAGTTTCCCTTTCAGAAAACTAGACTGATGTTGATTAAAATATAATTAATGAAGATGGTATTAGATTTTGAGGGCATCCTAACTTCTATTCCCATATCAATTTTCAATTCCTCTCTTTGTAAGCTTGTTATATAAGAAGTCAATTTTGAAAATATCAGAACTGTTTCTACCACCTCCAACATGCAAGAATATTCAAAGTTTGTTAATTTCACAAGTTTAGAATGAAGACCCAATGCCTCGCAATGTTTCCACAGTGATAATTTTCATCATCCAACTCAAAAAAGAACCAAAAAAGCACCAGAGGATCCAGATAAAGTATATTTGTTCTCCTATACCTTATATATGAAAGTATTAAATGTAAGGTCAATGTTACATTTCTTTCTGAAGTGGCAAATAAAAATTGCAAGAAATAAAATTATACAAGTAAAAAGAATAAGTACATTCCCCAAATATCTTCAGGTACACAATTACATGTTTCATCAAATTTTTAGGGTTATGGACCACACTATGAACTGTTCCTTACGAATTACAAATACATCAATGATACACAAAGTTATTGGTAGAATAATAGAGAAACTGGAGTACCACACCATTTTACCTCAAAAACCAGTATCCCATATCGGAAAGTCAAGTCAAGCCAAGATGAGTACTCAATCTCAAATCAAAAGTAAAACTGATCCACCCCAATAACCCCACTTATTTATGGAGCCAGTACACTCTGTAAGTGATGTTTTTCCTTGCAACAACTACATTTACATTTTCTCTAACCCTTGAGAAATATTTGACTTAGTCATCTAAGAGAATTGACAAATAATTTCTATCTTTTTTCTACAAGGAGAGGAATCCCTAGAGACCCAAGAAGAAGACTAAAGGAGAACACCAAGAAGAAAGTGGAAGATCCAAGAGAGTATGCTGGAGAAATTATCACATCAGAAATGCAGCTTTTGTTTGAATTAGAACAAAAGACTAACCAACCTAACAGTCGTATGCCAGAATGATTTATAATTCATAAAATCTTAAGAGAAACTTAGTATTTTCATACAGTTACTTGTCTTTTCATATGCTAAAAAAAATCTTCTAACCCTTCTCTTCTAACGTTAGGCAGGTAAAATCAAAACTACTTTGACTATGACTTGAAGGGCAATGAATGTTATTTTAAGTGCTAGTTTTGTGAAAGGAAGAATAGTTTTTACAGAACTTCAAATATTTGGACTGTCAAGATTGTCAATCACCCTTGTACATGTGCACTGATTCCTTAGTTTCAATCTAAAAGTATCATTGTCCAAGAATACATTCTGCACATGAGAATGTATGTTTCTTAATCCAACTAGATCATTATAAAGGATCAACCCATGAGAAGCCAGGACAGTTTGTAGATTGAGATTTAAGCCTACAGAATAAAGAACCACCAACACCTATGGCAGCTTAAACAACACAACCAGTTCATGCATTTGACCTGAAATCCATGAACAGAAGAATTATCCAAGAATTCTTTTCTTCAACGTAATAAGGGTATTCAAAGATTTCACTCAACTATAAAGACTCGTTAGATCATTGTTGCTCTTGAAAGACTCTCATTTGCTTGGCTGAGTAAATTAAAGTCGTCTAAGTGCTAAATGAAGTGCTTCTGAAAAAACGGTGTTAAGTAATATTTTATTTTTAACAGCACCAATAAACAAAGTTTGCAGGAGCACCTCTAGGCTAGTGTTTTTCAAGTTTGTCCAGGGAAAAAATAGATTTGAAAAGCAAACAAGAACACCTGAAAATAGCTTTTAGCTGAAAAAAGTTAAATGCTGATTTTTATTTTTTATTTTTTGAATTAAAACATTAACCCAAAGAATTTAAAGACTGTGGAATGAATTAAAACATTAATGCAAAAAAGATTGTCTACTTCAATCAATTTTGAGTAACGTAAATCTGTCCAGAGAAATTTTTATCAATTCAAAAATTATACAAATACCTAATAGTTTCAGAAAAACAGATAAGCAACTATATTTAACCTGATACTCTGCTTCCACAGGAATGCAATCTAATGAATATGGTTGTTGAAGACGTGCAACAATTCTGTCCTGCAAATCACGTCAAATTAAAATAAAAAACCAAGCAAACCTTTCTTTATCTAAAAAGTAAGAAAAGAATCACAAATGAAAATTACTGAAGCACCAGCAGTCTCTTGCAACATATTTAGTGAAGTATCAAAATTTTAAAATATTTTGGGTACAGAACCCTCGTGTAAAAGTTACAAGACAACATATATAAAAATACATAAACTTAAGAGAAATGCAAAATTGACCATATTTCATGAAGTAAGAAGCTGCAGAACAGATATTCAAGCAAGTTACCTTATTTTGGATGACATCTTTCAATATGGTGGTGATCCTTGATAGTGTTTCTATCTTCTTTTCCATTTCACTCACATGTGTGAGATGAGCAACATTTTTATCCTCCTAGAATTTCAAAATAAAAGTCAGTTTAGTATGAGAATATGTAATCACTCAGTGGAAATGTTTTTTGCATGTTAAGTATATAAAATTGAACCCCTAGCCCTCTGACTATGAAAATTACTGAAATACTCCAACTATGAGATTATCTTCCTCTTTCTCCACAGTTCTTACCAACAGATTATTCACCACAGTTTCCCTTAAATTTGTACATTTCAACAATCTTAAACTGGGAATCAGACACCATCTACTTATTTTCCATCACAAGAAGCAGAAATCAGGGTTTGTCCTAATCCAAAGAATCAATTATCTCTCTTCCCAATACCTAGCCATGATAACATTATGATACTTGTGGAAGAAAATCAATGATACTTTCCAAGGACTCTATTAAAGTTGAAAAGTTTCCTATACAATGTTATCACAAAAAAAGTTCTGCTATGACTGAAGGCTTACGATCACTTAATTTGTTATTCTACTACCAATTTCAAACTCTTCCCATATCCTGGTACTTATGCAAATTCTTGATAAAAATAATATGTGATAATCAAATTTTTTTTTCTTCATACAGGTAAAATTGGTATGACAGTCAAGTTCTTTATACAGATAAAACTGGTATAATTTCTTTTCTTGACCCAATCTCTCCTTTCATGCTGGTGTTACTGGGCCCACCCCAGTTTTCTTAACTCTCAGACAAAAAGGAAACTGGAGGTAAATAATGTTATATGGTTCCTGCATATATTTTCTCATTGTATGTAGACGTTATTAGAGACAGATGTTACTAGAGACAAAATGATGCAGATGTTAGTCTGATAAGTCATACTCCAGTTAGTAATTGACTTTCCTGCTTCCACAACCAAGTAAAACATTATAAGTTAGTAGTTCAAATAACAAAAAGTATGCTCAAGCCCTGCTAATAGAAGTTATACATTATCTTGACAGAGATAAGTTGCTAAATTGCACTAGGAATATAGCAGATCCATTCCCAATTTCACTTCATATACTCAGGAAAAAAAATTCTTATCCGTATGTCACATTAGGACAAATAGAACTGCCTGGGAAATAATTTGTACGCCCATATGAAAATGTGGCCACAAATAGTTCTCCAGAATAAACACTCACCTTTCTTCCTTGAAGTTCTACTTGCAGATCTGCTATTTTTCTTTGGACTGCTGTCAACTCTCTTAAAACCCTTATCAAATCATCACCCTTTTCAACTGTAGATAGGTTTTGGATCTCCTCCTGCCCATACAAGAAAGTGAAATATGCACAAGTATTAACATTAGTAAATGAAGCAAAAGCATTAAAATCAGATATTGCTGAATGATCATCAAATATGATCTTGCAATTTTCCAAATTTGCATATGCATAATCTGATTAATCCATAAGAAAACATAAAGTGGTCATTCGTCAAAATATTGTAGCAGACCACAATATACAAGCAAAACGAAAGTTTTAACTTTGGAATAAGAATATTTATGTGGGAGGGAAACAGAAACTAAGAACTCCAATTCTTGAACTGAATCTTTTCTCAAATACAAGCACATTTTTCTTGCATTAAAAAATCTCTTAAGGAGAATAATTGTGTTTTACTTCAGAGGGAAAATATGTCTCAAGTGCCAGCATATATTGAACAGGTATTTAGTTACACCTATGAAATTTGTCGAACATGCATGACACCTAACCAAGACAATGAAAGGGTAAACAAAGCCTGATCCAGAAAACCAAATTGAATAGACATCTCCAATATAACATTTTTCGGTGAAAAGGACCTCACATATTAAATTGGCACCTCATGTATAAGATATTAGTGTGGATGCAATTCTAGAAATGAGCACATCCGCTAGTATGACTCTAAGATCACAAAATTAAAAGGATAAAGTAAGATAATAGATAATTAACACTTAAGTATGTACTCCATTTTGTTTCTTCATGATACTCCGAAATCACATGATAGAATTTGTTGTTAGTACTTGTGTAATGAGAATATGAGCAGACTAATAACTTCAGAATATGACTCATAAAACTTGTTAAGTGTATAAACTCAAACTCTCTCCATCAGATTAAGTTTTAAAGCAGGGGCAATTTGATATGCTCTCAGAGCAAGTAGCAATTTATTATGATATTAGAACGGGGAGGGCCATGGGGTTATCCTATTTCATTACTTCATCTGTCACATGTCTTGATTATCCCTCAATTTTCTTTCAATATAATGTATGTAAGTCAAATTATGCATGCATTTAATGGTTGTCTTATTCTTTCCACCATCTTTCAATTTATGTGTATAAGTAAGTTACTCGTATTTTGAATTGTTGTATCTTATTCTTTCCAGATTATTGTCTTCCCAAGACCTCATGACGAAGAAGATTATTGGTAATAGACATGTACCAAGAGGGCTCTACATTTTTAATACCCATGTACTGGTACAGTAACACCCTTTGATTTGGAAATTCCTCTCTGCATTTGCTAAAAAAAAATAATTACATCTTTAGTTTCAAAGTTTCCTTGATTGAGTCATGTCAGTATACAAAACATCATAATTTACTGTATTTTCTAGTGTAAATAAAAATCTAATTTTCTTTTTGAATTAGTAAACAAAGTGGAAAAGGGAAATTCTAGATATAATCATCATGGTACAACCTTATACGTACATGTAAAACTATAATAGAAAAAGAAACAACTAAATACTAATTACAATCAATCACAGCCCCAAAGAATCGGGCCAGAGATCTCCTAATACATATCATGTTAAACTAACTGCAACATCAACTCCAAAAAGTGATTTACAATAATCACAACAAAACCAAAAAGTTACAAAGAATAAAAGAGGAGAAGAATTATCTCCAACAGTCAGTTGAAATTAAAAAAAAAAAAAAAACAAATAGTAGGTGCAGATGCAAATTTCAAAAGAGAACCTGAGATGGAGGAGGAGCCACAGAAAAGCCAAGATCAGCAGCAATGGAAAGGGCATCAGACATACCCCCAATCCTTCTCAGAGGCTTTCTACCCACCCATGACGAGTCATTTCCCATTGACATTGTTGTCACTAGAATGTACTTTCTTCCTTCTTACTCCTGTCAAGCGAAAAGATATCTGCTATTGGTTCTTCATTAGACCGTTGCAACCATCTTCCTTTATCCTAAAATGAAGAGTCAAGATGTGATACATAATATTATTAACAAAAAAAATCAAATATTAAGTAATTCTAATTAGTAATTATATTAAAATATAATAAACACCATCAATAGCTACTTAATCACTAATTACTAGTTACTATAAATGTTAATGATTAAAACATAGCTAAATTAATATTAATTGCATTTAACTAATCTCTATCAATTATTAGGTAATGTTAACTAGGTTTAATTGAATTTGAATACAATTTAAATTTATATATATAAATAAATAAATAAATAATATATATATATATATATATATATATATATATATATATATATACATCCATTTATAAATGAGCTTGAATAGACTGGATTCCTCCCTTATCAAAAGAATAAATAAATCACTATAGTCATTAGAACCTTAATGACAGTTTTTTTTTTAAAAAATAAAAATAATTACCAGAAGAAGAAGAACTGCTTTCACCAGAAGGCGGTTTCAATTTTTGCGGAGGCGCTTGTCCACGACTCCTAGCTTGGAAACGGAAATGGACAGTAGAAAAGGATGCAAAATGTACTCCCAGCAGAGTCGACGACGGAGAAAAATCTGAATTTAGCAAAAATGAAAAAATAAATAAATAATAAGACAAAATTTATGTTCAAGTAAACTCACAGGGGAAACAAAAAATAAATAGGGAACGCCACTGACAGCAATTTCATTCAACAATTTCTAAAATGCTCGCAGAGCAGGAATCCGGACAATAGAGAAAAACAACGGACTATTACCCAAGATGATCCTCAGGGTTCCAGATTTGAGATTGATCAGTGTTGATTGAAAATAAGAGGGAAAAATGAACAGACTCCTTCCTTCTGTTCTGCGGTAATGAAAGGGCAAATAGAGAGGGGAGGACGGCGGTTGGTGGCTGAGGGCGCGGTGGCGATAGGTGGTAACAGAGGTTGGGTAGGTGGCTGTGGAAATGGAGTTTTTACTTCTTTTTTTTCAGGTACATTTGCGGTAAGCTGATTCAAATGTTTAAATTAAAATTTACATAAGGAAATTAAAAATAAACGGTTTTTTAAAAAAATTAAATTGATACATTTAAAATTTTATGTTTCGAAAAGCAAAACTATGGCTTGATGAATAAATAAGTATTATAATTGTATATAAAATAAAATAAATAATAAAATATATTTAATGTTAAATATCTTTTAAAAAATAATTTGGTTCAACCTAGAAAAAAAAAAGAAAAAAAAATGGCACTCCAAGCTATTTATTTTGCCCTTTTATTACAAATAAATTTATTAAATACAAATATTTTAAAACTTAACTTACAAATATAAATTAGATAATATATATATATATATATATAATATAACATAGGTATTTGTAAGGTCTTATTGATTTTTTTTTAAAATAATAATAATTTGATAAATATTAAATAGAATATAAATTAATAGTAAGTTGTTTGATATTTCTAGATAATTAATTTGATTACTCACTGGAAACTATAAATAATAGTATTTAAAATTATATTAATTTGTTTTGATTTATTATTAAAATTTAAATTAACAAATTAAGTTTGAGTTAGTATGAAAATTTCATTTATTTTCTCCCTTCTTTTTCTACAAGTTAGTTGTATTCATTAATATTGTCAATTAAAATAAAATATCTAAATTGACATAAATACCCTTATCTGTTCTAATGAAGTTATTATTATTATTATTATTACAGAGTAAGCAAAGCCACAGTTGCTCAATTTCCTCATTGTCGTCTGCAGAGAATCTCAATTTGCAAACTTCCTCCAACAAGGTACTAATATCTCTGGATTTCCTTTTTTCTAATTTTTTTTGTTAATAAATTTCTTGTATTTGTAATCACTGAATGAATTCCTTCCGCAGAAGAGTTAAATATGCTCTTTTCATGCTTAAAAAAAAAAAAAAATGATTGTTGAATTAGGGTTTATCATAATTGAATTTTGGTATCACAGAGATATTAGGTTTAGAATATTTTTCAGTTAACGGGCTAGGCAATTGTAGTGATAACTGATTTTTTTTTTTTCCCACCTGTTAATTTTAATTTTCGAGTCTTGCTCTGATTCTAAAAGTTGATTATATATATATATAGATATATCTCAAATTTCTGAGATTGAAAGTAACATTTTCTAAGAATTTATATTGTACATACAAATTTTTAGTATTTAGCAATGATCAAAACTCTGAAGAAAAAAGAAGAAAACTTTAGGAAATGAGTTACAATCATTTAAGGGTCGGAACTCGGAAGTGTTTGGTTGTGGTTCTGAATTATGTGTAAGTTGAAGCCAATTAATTTCTGAAAATTGCCTTTGGTTCTGTTTGGCATTGATTGTCAAACTGATTACAAAAATCTAGATTTTATGATTTTGAGGATTGTTATTCTGGCAAATCATAAGTCAAAGTTCGCGTGTTTGGTTATTCTCTTGAAATATTTTACATTTTAAATATACACAATATTTCTAGATTCATTTTATTCAAATTGCTATGTTTTATTATGGTTTTATTTTTTTGTATAATATAATTAATTTTATTTTAATATTTTTCAAGCATGAATAACATACAAAATAAAAATAATCATATAAAATATTAGTTTCTCAGTTCATTAAAATGCTACAGAATTGATAGTGTTGTACAATATGAGCTTCAGTTATATTTTGATTTCCTTTGTGAACGTATAATATTTTCATTGAATCTACATTTCATTGAGTCTTGTTCTGATTCTAAAAGTTGATTATATATATATATATATATATAATATTACATTATTCTTTAGTTAATAATGTAAGTAAATTCCTAATATTGGATTTTTTCATTAAATCTTCCTTCCCAGTATTATATATGTTCAGATAATTTCTTTATCACCTTACAAACATTAAGTTAATAGTATTTATTGTAAAAAGATACTAAAATAAAAAATTTTAACAAATAATATATATATCGCTAAATTAACTAAAAGGTAATCATAATACAAATATTTGCCCTAAAATATATTAGTATTTTAAATTCAATTTCTAAGAAGTTCACTTTGTTATTCTTAGATTGATTTAGTTATCTAAGGTGGTCAACAAATTATCTTAAAGAAATTTAAATAAAGAATATGTCTAATCCTCTTAAATATAATGTTAGAAACTTACAACCAAATATCATGATTGATAAAAGCTAGATGTAAGAGCTCTTGTGAAACGTGAGAATATCACTACGTGAGTTACTAAACCCTCGTAAGAAATTGCAATTGAGAGTGAAAAGTAAAACTCATATTGGGATTCTCTAAATTCTCTTCCAAATGAGGCTCTTAACATGCATGTGTGATGAAAGTTGTTGCAACTTGCAAGTGCTATCCTTCAGGATATTTTGACAAGTGGCTGTGAATTGAGGAGTGATTTGTTCAACTTCAGAATACAAGTTGGCTTTGAAATTTCTAATTTTTTTTTTTTAAGTTTTAACTCTTTTTGTGGATAAAAGTCACATGGTTTTTATATTCAAGCATTGGACTGACATCCAAAATCTATGTTCTATCTTTTATCTGGATATGTTTATATCCTTTAGTCTAAGATTTTACTAATAGGAGTGGAAGTTGTAACAAGAGTGAAACATGGATGAGTAATAGATTGCAAATAATTAGTCAAACTCTATGCCATTCAAGCAATTAGTGTTGATTAAGGGACTCTTGTATGAATTTTTACTGTTTGTATTTGTCTCTATATCCATGTTGCCAAAAATAGCACATATATTTGATTGTGATTATGGATTAATCTAAATCGTGTGCTGTGCTCATTATTTTATGTTCCTCTACCCTTTTTCATTGTGTACAGATGGTACAGACTCTCTCATCTTTTACATTCAAAGGTTCAATTACTGAAGCAATTATTGAAGCCAAACAGCAGAAAAAACTATTTGTAGTCTATGTCTCAGGTACTTTTGGGATTGTGTTTCTTTTTCATGGAAATTGTACAGAGTTAAGCATTTGATTGTACATATGCTATGATAAATTGCACCAACATGTTTTCTAAGGTGAGAGGAAGATAGCTTGTGGCTTTAATATCGTTTTCATCCTTGCAACACATGTTTGTTTTCTTCTGTAAATCCTTTGAGTTTTTTCTTTTGTGCTGTGATGGCATATGTACATGTTCTTACCAAATAATCCATGCTGTTATATGCAAAGAAATATGAACCCTTTTTTTTTTCTTTTAGCCCAAAAGGAAGGACGAAGGCAAAGTTTTTTTTTTTTTTTTAACTTTATTGAGAAAGAAAGAAAGAAAGAATATATGTATCTTTTGCTTATAATATTTGTTTGTTGCTTTTATTTCAATGTTGTCTAAGAAATACATCCAGATCCTCATGTTGAAATTGATACTAATCTCAGACTATGAAGTACATTAGGGCTGAAACCTTTGGCAATTTCAGAAAGTACAAATGGTGTACTTATTGAAAGAAAAATTTAAAGGCCCTTTCTTCATGTGTATGGAACTGAAATAGCAAACAGATAAGGATATTTGTTATGTGCCAGAAAACTAATGACATCTTCAAACACTTCCTGTTTATTGATTGTCGGTTTAGAGAAAGTGAGTTGCGGATGTTTGGGCCATTTTGTAGCTTTGCGATTAGTTCACTTCCTCACTAGTTTAGAATGAGTTTCCCTGATTTACTACTTGGAACATTGGTTCTTTTCTTTTCTTTAAGGTCATTTGAAGGTTTCAAATTAGATAATGGCTTAATTTAAAATTATTATAGTTTTCCAGTATTACAATTAGAATTACCAGTTGCAATTTAGGAGATCTAAACTGAAACTGAGCAGACATGTTTCTCCTTGTTTTTTATCTACATCATATAATCTGTGTTTGTGTGTTAGTTTCTACAAATTACTGACCATTGCTTCACCTCTTAAACATCTTTATGATTCCTTTTCTCTTGTTGGCTGAGTTATATGCTGTTAATGATTGATGGGTTCACTGTAAGTTGAATTTCTCAATAAAGAGAGAATGTATAAATTGAAAAGCGATTTTTCTCAATTCTACTTTCCTCTATGGAACATCCATTAAATTTTGACTGATTTTTTTCCTCTTTGTTTTAGGTGATAATGAAGAGTCAAACAATCTAGAAACATCAACATGGACAGATTCAAATGTATGGTCTATTAAGTGTTTTCAAATAATAAAAATTTTAATATTGTTTTCTTACTTATTGATTTACATCCTGGATGACACCATTATCTTAGTTTTTTGATGGAATATAATGCATTCAGGTGGCTGATTCAGTACTAAAGTTTTGTATTTTGCTACACATCTCAGAAGGAAGTATAGATGCTTCAAACTTCTCCGCAATATGTATCCTTTAACTCAATATCTCTTTTGATCTGTATTCTAAAATTTTCTAACATAAGAAAATAAAATTAGACACTTTCTTTTGGGATAAGTTTTTATCCAAACATTTAAAGGCTTAATTAATGTTCTGTTAAGGGATTACTTATTCTGCAGAAAATGATAATATTAGACACACCTTTATAAGTAGTTAACACAACAGACTTAGCCAGAAGGACTTGAATATAACACTGTTACGGAGAAAATTAATATTGATAAAAATTTCAAGTTCCACATAAAAACTTGAAGGGAAGAAACTGAATATCAACAGTTGAACATGACTTGGGAAGTTGAAAATTGGAGTCTTATGAAAGAGAATCATAATGGCAAAAAAGCTGTTCTTACGTAGTGGTAAGCATAAATGACAATTATTTTAAGTCAAAAGTCTAAGGGCACATTGGTAACTTTTGTCTGAAATGAATTTTGTATTGGTTATATTTGTGTTTGGATAAGGTTTTAGTTAAAATGCAGTAGGTTTATAGTGATGTAGTGATAGTAATATAACCAAGTATTATTTATGGTAATTCTATTTTAATATTATTATGTTATGTAGAAATTATGTTTTCCTTTAAGTAGTGTCCTATATGCATACTTAAAATTAGTTTTCACCTAAAACTAAATTAAGTTACTTAATTGTAATCAAGTTGTAATTCAACTATAGCCTATGTCTATAGCAACAATTGTTTGGGACGCATATAGTAGAACCTGTTTTTTGAGATTCTTGATCAGTTTATAAGTTGATGTTTTTTATTGTCTCTTCATAAAGAAATACTCGGAAAGTAAGAAGAATGTGTAGTTCCATTGTCATCTAGACTGGTATTTTTGGTTTACAATATCCTCCATCCATCCTAAAGCTCATTAAATGTAACGTATGACATCGAAATTAAGAAACTATTAAAAATATATATAGGAAGTATTTAATAATTGGTTAAGCATTTGTGAGTCAATGGTATAATGGTTTAAAGTAAGGGTAGATTTGGGGGAAAAAAACTGGTGTAACCTTTCCTGGTAAAGATATTTTTTCTTCTATTCTTGTCTTCATTTATTTCTTCTTTCATAGATTTGAAATGCTTGAAGTGACTCTTTAAACTGCACTGTGGAAATCTTTTGGGCCAAATAGCTTTTGCGAATGAAGTTTTTAAGATAAAAATTCATTATTTTTCCTATTGGTTCTCCTACAGTTGTGTGAAAATTGAAGGTACGAACAAATACGTTAGATTTCTGAATATGCATATAGTGGTTGACTTCCTTGGTACATGGACTAGTTTTTGGGCTGAATAATAGCTTACTGGTTGCAGGAAACTTTGGCTATCAAACAACTTCAGCTTCAAGCCATAGAATGTTTATATGCATACTATGGCCATTGATAGGTTTTCTAACCGCAAGTTTCCTCCTCTTTGAAGCTTATTGACTACTTATTTCTTTCCCACAAGGATCTTTTGAGGGACATTCTTCTTTTCCTTCTTTGTTCTTTAGAAATATGAAATTAGTCTTTTAGGTTAATTGTTTCCTTTAGTACGTAAGCATGAAGCACTATTTAGTACTCTTGCACTTCCCTTGCATCAATCCTTACAGATCCACAGAAGCCTGCTCCCTGCATAACAGCAATTGGATTCAATGGCCTTCAACTATGGCAACACGGTATGAAATTCCTTAATGGTAGCTTGCAAACATATTTACCTGTAGTACTGCAACTTGGAGATTGGTTATGTTGTTTTTCTCTATTAATTTCAACAAATGAACAGATGGTTTTGTCACTGCTGATGTCCTTGGATTCAGTATTGAAAAAGCTTGGTTAAGTCTTCATATTCAGGTACCCTCTACTTTTCCTTTGTTTATCCCTATTGGGTTTGTGATGACTAAATTGGAGGAAGACTTTTGGTAAAGCTTAAAATTGCTGCTAGACTTCTTACTGCAGATAGCAAGAGTACTAAAAAATCCTTAACCTTACTTAACAAAGAAGCCCCACTTAATGACTTGTAAATCATAATTTTCAAAGATTAAATCTAGATTGTAGATTCTTTTATTGATTATAAAATATGAGTTTTCCATTTTTAACTCTTTCTCACTTTGCATCATCTTCTTTCTGCTCTGATGCTTGAGACAATGAATCTTCTTTCTACTCTGATGCTTGAGACAATGAGAAAAAAAGTCTTTGTATAGGTAAGCTAGGTCTGTAAGGAAATGACTGTAAGGAAAGCATACATGCATCTACTTAATGTTAACCATATAACCAAAAGTTAAATTGAGGAGAATCATGATAATAGAAAAATGAGATGCTAAAGGTGAGTCTGTTGTCCTAAACTGCACGTCATCTGGTATGCAAATTATACCACATAATAATGAAGGAGACGAGTGGCCGGATCCAAATGTTAGTGGAACTCATATCCCTTCAATGAAGAAGTTTAGTGATGAATGTATAGATAAAAAGTAATACATTTCTTTTCAGTGGTTATTCTGGAAGCATGTGTATCTTTCCCTGTGCAGTTATATAACCTGCAACGTTGCCGGGTAGATATTTTTTGTGTATCTTGTACTCATAATTTGCTCTTTGACTTAGTTTTCATGTATGCTATTAGCATCTGCAAATGTAAAACTACGTCCATTTTGATGGCTTGAACTTTTAGATGAGGTCTTAATCCAATGTATATTCCGCTTTTGCCTTTTTATTTAATTTAGCTGCTAGTTGTGTGATCATGTTACCTTCTTATCAACTCTAGGAGACAACAGCAACATTTTTTACTGCTGCACTTGCATCTAAAGAACAACCTGCTTCTGCAACATCTAATAACACTTTAGCAGAGGAGGGAAGTTCTTCAGTGACAAATGACATGTTCTCTCAATCTGACACACCGAATAATCCAGCAGATATTGGACAGCCAATGAATTCTGATATGATACATGATAAAAATTACATTGAATCTTCAGGAAAGGTAAAATTTTCTATTTTTGTTGGTGCTAAATGAGGTTAAATTTATTAGTAACCTTTTCAGTTATATTAATATGAACAGGACTCGAAATCTGAAACTGGTGACCAGGTATCTCCCAGTTCATCATTGGCCAACAAAAAAGCAGTCCCTGAAGAAACCTCTTGTACTGAAAAAGCAGAAGTATTGGTTGTTCCTGCTGCAGTAAATTTAAATAGAAAAAATGCCGAATCTCACAGTCAAAAGGAGAATTCTGATGCAGGTGATCGTATTTCCAATGCTGAGGAGGTTGCTCAGGAGATTGTAAATGGAGCAAATCAATGTTCAGTAGAAACTAATAAGGAGGTGGTTTCTCCCAAGGTTGTTGGTGAAAAAAATGAAATTTTAGAAGTCAGCAGGTGTGAAAATGTTGTTGAGGAAGCTGATGTTGCCGACTTAACTGCCAATAAATCAAATGATGTTCACTTAAATATTAGATTGCCTGATGGTTCTAGTTTGCAAGTTAAGTTCTCTGTCATGGACACTTTGAAGATGGTCAAAGCACATCTGGATGAAAATCAAGCAAGTAGTTTTGGTTCCTACAATTTTGCAATTCCTTATCCTCGGAAGGTTTTCAGTGAACAAGGTATGTGGAATTCTTAAAGAACTTCACTTGTTGATTTTGTCTTAACTAATTTTACGCAATTTGATCCAAAGTTCATTTTTTCAAATTCCTGCATCTACATTCTTTCTTCCTCCAGTTTTATGTCTTTATAGGAGCCAGTTATTTATTAGAAATCATGGATAACAGTAGAAAAAATATCATTGCAGATATTAGACGGAAGCCTAGATTCTGAGATTTTGTTCCTTTTTATAGTCTAATGTTAGATTGTCAATGATAAGCATTTTCTAACATAATTAGCAGATGGCTGACTTAGTTTTTGAGTTCATAGAGAGTATTATTCCCTCCTTCATCATAGATGGAGAAGAAAATAGTAAGAAATATATGAATGAAAAAGCTGTCTCCAATTGATAAAACTGCAAGCCCTTCACGAGTCTTTGAATAAGCTACTCTTGTATCAAAATTGAAAGTCCCAACAATCTTCTATTTTGTTATCCTTACAGATTTGGACCAATCGTTGCTGGATTTGGATCTGTCTGGTAGGCAAACACTAATGGTAGTTCTGAATCGTCAAGCTAACTCCTCTCTTCCTAAAGGTGGATCATTGACCCGTGGTTCTAATCAAGAAGATGATCCTTCAAATGGCAGCAATGAAGGATATTGGGCGTACCTGAGAAGAGTTATATCATACATGAATCCTCTCTCCTACTTGGCTGGAACCTCCAATTCTTCAGAAACTTCTCAGGAATCTCATAACAGCATGTGGCAATATGGTGAGTTATTACTTTCCTTTTCATATTATTATATTTTAAAGAAACATCTTTATCTTCATATGATAATCATTTTTATTTGATTGTTTTTAATATTTTAGGTCCCGATCCCTCGCTTCAGAACAATCTCAGGGCCCCTGGAACATACCCATCGAATCCAAGTGCAACTCAGAGTAGAAAAAGTGAAAATAAACGAAGATTTAACCAAAGCTCGTCGTCTGGTTTCGGTAGCAATATTCATACACTCAGACATGATGAAGATGATGACCGCTTTAGTGACAGAAATGCCTACTGGAATGGAAACTCCACTCAATTTGGTGGCGATGATGATGGTAAATAAGATAGAAAACCCAGTGTTTTGCCCTGGACGGTACAAGAGCATTTTTCCCATAAAAGGTGACTATATAGTTCTATATAATAAGCTGTTCTAGTATATATATAACATATATATATATGATATATACCAGTTATTGTTCTCTAAATGACTTCAGAAAACAGTTTTACTATCAGTGTTTGTTGAATGTGGTATCGCAGAAGTAAATAATAGGGGAAAAAAAAAAGGTAAAATTTTATGAAGCATCATAAAGAATAAGAGATTTTCTTTTCTTTTTTTTTTTTTTCTTTTTTTCTGAAAAGGAGAGTGCTTATATTTTGATTACACGGAGATGTACGAACCATGTGAAAATTTCACAAAGCTTGAAAATTAACCTTTTTTATAGTTAATTTTTTTCTGTTTTTTTGTTTTTTTTTAGCAAATTGGTATAAATAGATTTCAAAATTATAGAAGTTTGGTGATATTGGTTACTAAATTATTTTTTTTTTTAATAAAATTAGTCTTTCATATATTAATCTTTTTTTTTAAAAAAAAATTAAGAGTATTTATGTTATTATATTATTTAAATATATTTAATAATAAATATGTTAACATAAATAATTTATAAATTATAAATATTTTGTGATATTAATCTTAAATTATTAAAAAATTGTAAGATGTGATCTATAAGCTTAAATATAATGCATTGCACTACGTGACTTAAACGTCTCGTAATATTTGTGCCTACTTAATAACAAGTTCTAATTCTCATTAATTATCCAAGAAAATACTTTTACATTATTCAATTCCAAGTTAATTGGACCAAATGTCTACCACATTAGAAAAATTTAAGAAAAAAAAATGATATTTTCACAGTATCCAATGCATTCCCTTCCCCAATGACAAATCCTCCATTTATTCTTTCACAGAAAGCTAGCTCGGAGTTTGTGAACAGAAAAAAAAAATGGCCATTCCTCCACCACCTACTCCGGCACCACCACCACCGCAGAATCCACTTACCATCAGACGCCTTGTTAAGTTTCTACTAATCACCATTTCCTGTTCTCTATTTTACATCATCGGTTCATATTCCACCATTACCACCGCACATTCCGTTACCTCACCACCGCCGCCCTGTAATTTTTTACAGTTAAAGTCCAACCGTACCCAGAATAATCACATTGCGGTTGCGAAACGAGAACGACGTCATCTCGACTTTGCATCCCACCACACATTTTCTCTTCCCATTCATACTACTGAGGAAAATCACCAGCCTTTTCCTTACTGTCCTCGAAATTTCACTGATTACTGTCCTTGTCATGACCCCATTGCAGAAACACCTTTTATTGACCCTAAAAGGTTTCAGAAAGAACGCCATTGCCCGGAAAAAGGTCAGCTCTTCTTTCTTTTTCTTTTTCCTTTCCTCTTTATTTTTTATTTAATTTTTTATGCACTATTTTGTGGATTGCAAAGTCTAGAGTTCAATGTTTGTCTAAGGAAAAAATAAGGAAAAAACAAATGTAAAGAGAATTTTTTCTAATAGGGTCTATAGCTAGAATCTGTTTTAGTTGGGTCCAAAATGACTATAAAATAAATTGTTGGGTTAATATGTATAAATTGTTTTAATTTGTGATATTTTTGCATCTATTATATCTCAAATTTATAATTTTTATAAATTATAAATAAGATTGCTAAACTTTCTCCACCACCGTAAAATCATTTTAACACAATATTTTTGACATATTTGTATACTGAAAGATACAAATGAAGTTATTGAGTTAAAATTATTTATTTATTTTTGTAACAGTTGTGCAGTGTTTGGTACCAAAGCCATTGAAGTATAGAAGAACATTTCCATGGCCAAAGAGTAAGGATTATGCTTGGTACGATAATGTGCCTTTCAAGAAGCTGACAGAGTACAAGAAAAGCCAGAATTGGGTAAGATTGGAAGGTAACCGATTGTTTTTTCCAGGTGGAGGAACTTCTTTTCCTAAGGGAATTAAGGGTTATGTTGATGTATTGAACCGGATTTTGCCACTCAAAGTTGGAACTATTCGCACTGTTCTAGATGTTGGTTGTGGGGTGCGTTCATTTCTTCTTCTTTAACATTCTTGAAATCCATCCTTTTTTCTTGTTTTAATTTCAATCATTCTTATAAGTTCTTGTGATTACGAAATCTCATATATCACTCGCTTAAAAGATCTACTACTGAGCAATTATTAAGTAGTATTTTGAAACATTTTACACAATTGACACCTTTTTATCATTGATTTTAACTTTGTGATACATTTCTTTCTTTTAGTTGTGGGGTGAGTCATGTTTATCATTCTTCTTTTTCAATATTCTTGTAACCAATTCTTTTTTGTTATATTTCGGACTATATTATCTACTCTTATTTTGTTAAAAGAGTAAATTTAATCTTCTCTATGAACATGAACTGTTAGAATATGTGACAATTTATCACTCTTTAACATGATATCAGAGTTAGAGATCGAAGATTCGAATCTTAACTATTACCCCATTTATTTGATTTGTGTTATTTAGCTATTACTCTTGCTCAAAATGAAAGCTTGAAAAATGGAGTATGTTTTTGTTTGTTTTTTTGCGTTAGGTTGCAAGTTTTGGAGCATACCTAATGGATTACAATATATTAACAATGTCCATTGCTCCAAGAGATTCCCATGAAGCTCAAGTACAATTTGCATTGGAGAGAGGAGTACCAGCAATGCTTGGTGTACTTAGCACACATACTTTGCCATTCCCATCAAGATCTTTCGATATGGTTCATTGTTCTCGTTGCCTTGTGCCTTGGACTGATTACGGTACTACTACCCTTTTACTTCTCATATTCTCTTTAATCTTTTGGACAAATGAGTTATATATATATATATATATATATATATATATATATTTTTTTTTTTTTTTTTTGGATTATCGAATGTCTATTCTACTTTTGATTGAAAAAAAAAGGATCTTTTTAACCATGTTTAGCCATCTTATACAACATGTTACTAGAGTTAGAGGTCGAAGATTCGAATCCTAGCTATTATTCATTTATTTCATTTGTATTGTGTGATAAAAGTACAATACTAAAACAATCAATTTCCAAAAAAATTCTTCACTAACATCTATATATATATTTGTTTTAGGTGGATTGTACCTGATGGAAATAGACCGGATTCTGCGTCCCGGAGGATACTGGGTGTTATCCGGTCCACCTATTAATTGGAAAGTTAGCTACAAAGGTTGGGAAAGGGATGCTAAAGAACTAGAAAATGAGCAAAATAAATTGGAAGATATTGCAAAAAAATTGTGCTGGAAGAAGATTGGAGAGAAAGATCCTATTGCAGTTTGGCAAAAGCCTACTAACCATATCCACTGTGCCCAAAAGTTGAAGTCTTGGAAATCTGCTCCTAAGTTCTGTGCTTCTGATGATGATGATAATAATGTCTGGTAAGATTTCGCATCAAGTTTTAAACTCTCTCAATTACTTACTGATCTAGAATCGAGTCATAAATATTTGTTGGTTCAAGTGATAGAAGTTCGGTTTCTTTATTTGCAAGGTCTTAATTTCAAATCTTCTTTGTGGAAAGAAGTTTTAAACTCTCCCAATTACTTACTGATCTAGAATCGAGTCACCAACATTTGCTAGTTTAAGTTCGAACATTCTTTATGAAGAGACATGTGTAACGAGACTTTTCCCAATACCGGTCTAATATAACTCGAATCCGGTTTAGTACATTTTTATGGAGAGACGAGTGTAGTGAAAAGTTCGCCCGACAGGGGTCTGACGCAGTTCGAATTCAGTTTAGTATCTTCTTTATAGAGAGACAAGTGTAGGGAGAGCTTTCTCCAATAGGGATCCGGCTCAACTCAAATCCACTTTAGTATCTTCTCTATAGGGAGAAGTGTAGGGAGGGTTTCCCCAATAAGGGTCCGATGCAGCTCGAATTGAGTCATGCATTATACTTTTTTTTTTAATACACATAATTCGATATCTTGCTTAAGAAAATCAAACACCTTAACAAGTTATATATATATATATATATATATGATAGTTTTTAGATACAAAACTAATACATAAACTATGTTTTGTTATATATATATATATATATAGGCAGAAGAAGATGGAATCATGCATTACTCAACTACCAGAGGTGCAACATGTAAAGGATACATCAGGAGGATCAGTTAAGAAATGGCCAGCTAGGTTAAAAGCTCCTCCACCGAGTCTCGAAAATGGAAGAATTCCAGGGATCACTGCTCAAACTCTTAAAGAAGACAACCAGTTATGGAAGAGAAGAATTTCTTACTATGGAACTGTTCTTAAGTTCTTCTTCAATGGAAGATATAGAAACATTCTGGATATGAATTCAGGGTATGGTGGATTTGCTGCTGCACTTGCAAATCATCCCGTTTGGGTTATGAATGTGGTTCCTTTTGATGCAAAAAATAATAACTCACTCCGGATTGTTTATGAACGTGGCTTCATTGGCACTTACACCAACTGGTATGTCCATCTTTCATATATATATATATATATATATATATATATATATAACAAAATGTTTTCTGTTCAGGTGTGAGCCGTTCTCGACGTATCCAAGAACATATGACCTAATACACGCTGATGGTATATTTAGTCTTCAAATGGACAAGTGAGTTTCATTTCTTTCAATTTTTCAATTACCAAATTTAGTTTAAAATATCTCTTACCAAAAAAAAAATTGTGTTTTATCGATGATTTACGATTTTATTTATAGTAATTTATAGTTTTACATTAATTGAAATAATTTGCAGGTGTGACATTGTAGATATCGTTATAGAGATGCACAGAATTCTTCGGCCGGAAGGGGCAGTTATAATAAGAGATCACGTGGATATTATTGGTAAATTGAAAGGAATTGCTGAGAGGATGGGATGGAATACCAAACTTACACACAGTGAAAACGGACCTTTCCATCCCCACAAAATTCTCTTTCTTGATAATTCTTACCACTCATAATTTCAAACTAATTTTTTTTTTCTTTATTTTATTTGTATTGTGTCTCAAATTCCAATTTTTAAATTGTTGGGCTCACAAGGTTGGGCTTTCATCACTTAACTCAATATTAGTATGATATACGGTTTTATTTTTGGGTAACTTTTTAAAAAATCTCATACTAATGGGGTTAGTAGAATTTTTATATGCTAGCAAATTTTAACATTATTTTTAGATGTGGGACATGAGTTGACACTCTGACAATCTTCCTCTTAAACCAAGGATCACATACTTTCCTTAGACGAAATCATCTTGTACTATTACTGCTCCTTCGACACAAGGCGGCATAAGGCACCCATAATTACTAGGTCTTCAAGAATGAGGGTCTCCCTTAGACGAAATTGTATCACTGATGTTCCTTCGACACAAGGCACCTATAATCGCTATGTCTTCAAGAATGAAGACTTCCCCTAGACGAAATCATCTGGTACCACTGTCGCTCCTTCGACATAAGTTGAGTGTCAATCCAAATTTTGTCTAAAATTGACTCAAAATAAATCGATGAAAAAATGAAAATAATTAGGAAGCGAATTTCTAAATACTTCTTTAGAGATGAAAAATGAAAAATAGTGACACTCAGCACCCCAAATAGATAAGAAAAGAAAGAAAGATGAAAATGGTAAAATAGTAAAAGATGGAGGATTGAAAATAGTGAATAAGGAGAAAGTTTAGGGACCAAAATGGATAAATATAAATAGATGAGGGACTATACCGGAAAATATTCCCAAGTTAAGGGATGAAATTGGTAAAAAAATAAAGAAATTCTTGACTTACGATCAGCGTCGCGCCCTTTGCCTCTTTCCCTCCATTGGCGGCGGCGTATATCTTGATAGTCGGAGGATGAGTAGAGCAGTTCTTAAGGTTTCTCTATCTAAATCAATCTTTTCCTCATTCTCTAGTCCGTATAAATTCTTCTTCAGAATCATCAACACTTATAATCATCTGGATGGATTGACGAATCCAGAGCTTGATTTTCCAGAAACAGAGTCCTTTCGGTCTGTAAAAACGCCAGAAAAGTCTTTTTCGTCTCAAGAGTTCTCATTTTTGAAGGACTCATTTTTGGGCTCGGGTACTGAAGGAAGTTTCAATGCTGGTGATGATTTTGGCGGTGGTAAGTTTTCCAGTGAGGCTTCCTTGATTGTACATGCTATAAAGACGAATGATGATGGATTCGGAAACAAAACTCAGAAATTTCTTAGGCAATTTAGGGAGAAACTTAATGAGAATTTAGTTGTGGATGTGTTAAAGAATTTGCATAATGCTGAACTTGGTGTTAAGTTTTTCATGTGGGCAGGTAGGCAAATTGGTTATGGTCATAGTTTGGCTGTTTATGATACTCTACTTGATTTATTGGCTTGCAATAGAAATGATAGAATTCAGGAAAGTTTTCTTCATGAGATCAAGGATGATGATAGAGAGGTCCTCGGGAAATTGCTTAATGTATTTGTTCGAAAATGTTGCCGAAATGGATTATGGAATTTAGCATTGGAGGAGCTGGGTAGGCTTAAGGATTTAGGGTATAGGCCATCCAGGGTAACTTATAATGCTTTGGTTCGGGTGTTTCTTGAAGTGGATAAATTTGATACAGCAGCTTTGGTTCAGAGGGAGATGTCTGAGTTTGGTTTTAAGATGGATACGCATACATTGTGCTGTTTTGTACGCTCCTTGTGTAAAGAGGGTAAATGGAGAGAAGCTCTTGATTTGATTGAAAAAGAGGAGTTTTTGCCAGATACAGTGATATACACTAACATGATAGCAGGATTGTGCGAGGCTTCTCTTTTTGAAGAAGCTATGGATTTTTTAAATAGAATGCGGTCTAATTCATGCATGCCAAATGTTGTAACATATGAGACTCTTCTTTGTGCTTGTTTGAATAAGAGAAAGCTAGGTAGGTGTAAGAGAATCCTTAGTATGATGATTACAGAAGGTTGTTTTCCTCACCCGAAGTTATTTAATTCTCTCGTTCATGCTTATTGCAGGTCGGGAGATTACTCCTATGCCTATAAATTGTTGAAGAAAATGGTAGCTTGTGGCTACCAACCGGGTTACGTGGTTTATAATATATTGATTGGTTGTATCTGTGGCAACGAGGAACTTCCAAGTTCTGATGTGCTGGAAATTGCTGAAAAAGCCTATGATGAAATGCTTGGTCAGGGTGTGGTACTAAACAAAGTGAATGTCAGTAATTTTGCCCGGTGCCTTTGCGAGTGTGGTAATTATGAGAAAGCTTCAAATGTAATTCGTGAAATGATGAACAAGGGCTTTATACCAGATGTTAGTACGTACTCGAAAGTTATTGGTTATCTTTGTAATGCCTCAAAACTAGAGAAGGCCTTCCTTTTGTTCCAGGAGATGAAAAGGGATGGCATTGTTCCTGATATATACACATACACAATTCTTATTGACAGTTTTTGTAAAGCTGGCCTTATTCAACAAGCTCATAGCTGGTTTAATGAAATGTTAACAAATGGTTGTACTCCTAATGTGGTGACATATACTGCTCTTATTCACGGCTACCTTAAAGCAAGGAAAATATCTGATGCAAATAAGCTGTTCGAATTGATGCTATCAGAAGAATGTGTTCCAAATGTCGTCACTTTCTGTGCTTTGATCGATGGTTATTGCAAAGCTGGAAATGTGGAAAAGGCTTGCCAAATTTATGCAAGAATGATGGGTAATAAAAACATCCCAGATGTGGATATGTACTTTAAGGCGCATGATGAGAGTTATAAGTTACTGAATGTTGTCACGTACGGAGCTTTGGTGGATGGTTTATGCAAAGAACAGAAGGTAAAGGAGGCTCGCAATCTTTTGGAGGTAATGGAGAATGAAGGCTGTGAACCTAATCATATTGTATATGATTCTCTGATTGATGGGTTCTGTAAGGCTGGGAAGCTAGATGAAGCACAAGAGATATATACCAAGATGCTTGAACGTGGTTATAATCCCAGTCTTCATACTTATAGTTCTTTTTTGGACAGGTTATTTAAGGACAAACGCCTTGATCTTGCGATTAAAGTACTGTCTAAAATGCTTGAAAATTCTTGTCCTCCTAATGTAATTATATACACACAAATGATTGATGGACTCTGTAAAGTTGGGAAGACAGATGAAGCTCATAAACTTATGTTAATGATGGAAGAGAAGGGCTGTCTTCCAAATGTAGTAACTTATACTGCAATGATTGATGGCTTTGGTAAAGTTGGTAGGCTGGAAAGGTGCAAAGAAGTCTTAGAGAAGATGACCACGAAAGGTTGTGCCCCAAATAATGTCACTTATGCAGTCTTAATAAAACATTACACTGCTTCAGGACTACTGGATGAAGCTTGTGAACTTCTCGAGGATATGAAAAAGACACATTGGCCAATTCAAATGATAAGCTACCATAAGGTCATTGAAGGGTTCAACAAAGAATTTTTAATGAGCCTTGGTCTTTTAGATGAGATTACCGAGGGTGATTCACTTCCAATGGTTGGTGTTTACAGACTCCTCATTGATAACCTCCGCAAAGCTGGAAAACTGGAGAGATCTCTTGAGCTGCTTAAAGAGTTGTCAAGTTCATCAGTTCCTATATTTACCTTGAAAGATATGTACTCTTCACTAATTGAGAGCTTCTCACGTTCGCATAAGATTGAGAAGGCGTTTGAGTTGTATGTGGACATGGTAAACAAAGGTTTAGTTCCGGAGCTTTCTGTCATTGTTAATCTAATTAAGGGTCTTATAGAGGCAAATAGATGTGAAAATGCGCTTCAACTTTGTGATAGCCTATGTAACATGGTGAGAATCTCTTTGCTCATACCTACTTAAAGTCTCTAATTTGTGTGCATGATATGTTATCTTTTTGTGATCATGATGCAAATTCTATGCCATGTTTTGTGCAGTGTTTTAGATAATAATTTTACATTTAAATGTTATTATTTATTCGTTTGAACCTATAAAATTCTCAAAAAATGTAATTACATTCTGTTGAGTCGAACACAGGGCTGCCTGCAGAAGCTTTTATTTTGAACAGACAGGGTAACATTTTGTATTTATTTATTTCGTGAGTTATTCATGGTTTTAATCCATTTTCCAAGTTTTGATATGTTTATCTTATGTATTAATAGCATCTGAATGTGATCAATAACACTAATGGTATTTTAGCATTCCTTTAATTATTTAAAGTTGAGTTTATCCTTTAAATTCCCGAATGATAACTTTGTGGATCTTGTAATCTTGCTTTGGAGCAGGCTATTGATTGGCTACCCAGTGAGGGCACATCAGAAGGAACCTAGAGTGACTGTTTATGTTTATCTCTCCTGAGGTTTTGAATTTTCCTATGTCTCAAGAAATCATTTGCGAGTTTGAAGTCCATAGTCGTTTTTGGCTCTCAGGACACCAAAAATATGTCTCGGATTCTCATTTTTCCTAGGTGCAACAAGGTTAGTCTCGTCTCCTTTCTTGTTTATTCTGCGGTTTTACTCTACTTTTGGATGGAGTTTGGTGTATTTAGCCTGAAAAGCAATAGTTTTCAATTTCCTGCTTTTGTGCAAGTTAGGTTGATCGGAATATAGCCAACTCCTCCTCCCCTATCTTATATGGCTAACACATTGTCGTATGGCATTTATTTCTCGCTTAAACTGTTGAATTTCAAATGCAGCTCTGGGATGCTACAGAGGCAAATGCAAGGAAGTTGTAAGATGTAACATCTTCAATTCTGTTCAAGTTTCAAATGCCAACCTCACATGGAGGTATGTAGAAATTACGGATGCAACTTTGTATTCATATCATGGATTTACTCGATCTAATTGGGAATATATATTTTGATCAAAGTTTTACTGAGATTTTAGGTGATTGTTGGAATAAGCAGGATGCTTTTGCAGGAGATTGAATCTATTAATTAAATGGTTGGAGCTGGAATAAGATTATTCATTCTCTGAGATCAAACTGTTACCTGAGAATTGTGGATGACAACAATGATGGAAGTTTGCGAAAGTTACAGGAAAATAGGGCAGTTGCCGCTGTTGCTGCGGCTGAGAAGCTTATGTAGAAGCATGTTTAGGAACTAATTTGGGAATGGATATGATGGATATGATCAAAAGTTTTGGAGAGATTTTTAGGTCAGAAACTTAATTGATTGATTCGTTCGTGGGAATGAACGGAGGTAAACAGAAAAAAATGGATCAACAACAATGACGAAAAACATCTCCCATGGCTGAAATATAGGACGCCATTGATGAATCGTTAATGCAGCTGGCTATGGCGCCGAAGGAAGAGATTAGTTAGTTAGTGCAGCTTTTTCATACTTGTAAGTTCTACAAACCTCTCTCTCTCTCTCTCTCTATATATATATATATATGTTTCCTCAAACTCCAAAATCAAACTCTGGGAAACTGTACGGTGCAAAGCAGTTCTCAGTTCCTATCATCACATCAACTGCAAAAGGAACAGATTCTAACTCCATTGGCCATTGCTAAATTTACTTTTTGGCAAATTATAAATTTATTATTTAAAAGTCTTTTTTGGTATGAGGATGAGATTGTGTTACTACAAGGATTAATAGAATACGAGAAAGAAAGTTGATACAACGAGCAATTTGAATAGTTTCTACGAATATATTAAAAATTAATTTACACACAATGTTAGTAAGATTTTATTGAAAAATTAATCGAGAAAACTTTAAAAATATATATATATGAAATAATTTTTCCAAAGAAGATAAGAAAACAAAAAGAGGCAAAAATTATAAGGCTCTTTTTGTTTTCTTATCTTCTTTGAAAAAGTTACTTTCATATTCTTCCCTATTGATTCGCTCATGGAATCAACTTTTTCCTACGCTATCAATCTTTGTAGTAAGATAATGATGATTTTTTTTTTCTCGAGACATTATTATAAGAAGAAGAAAAGAGAATAGTAAATGGTTTACAATAGAAATCTCACACTTTTTCGATATATATATATAATCAACCTTAATTTGTTAATAAAAATCGGATAAAATATATTCTTACTTTAAATTATTTACTTAAAAAAAATATGTCCTTTTTTTCTTTATACAATAAAAATCTCACACTTTTTTAATATATATATATATATATATATATACATTTAACCTTAATTTGTTAATCAGAATCCAATACGATATTTCTTACTATTAATATACATAAAATATTTGTAAATTTGAATTAGAGAGTCATTACAGCACTGTCATAAAAGTAAAAATATATATAAATAAAAATGTAAAATATTAATCTTTCTTTTTATTAACTAAAACTTTTTAAAAAATTTGTGAATATATATATATATATATATATTAAAGAATAATTTTATAATTATTAATAAATATAATCTATACTATGCAAATAGAAATATTATTTATATTAAAAAAATTAAAATTTATAAATAATTTTTTTTGAAATGAAGGTTTAAGATCCTGAATATTTTATTAAAAAAAGTCTATTTTCATAAATAAATCCACACTAAATTAGAAAATGGGTTAAAAATTAGTTTAAAAATTATTTTAAAAATAATATTATTTTGTTAAAAGCTCTCCTATGGACCACCATATATCACACTTTATTTACCTTATCTTACGTGGCCTAATCTAGTTGGTTGATTTAAAGAACACGCCACTAGCACCTCCTTTCTTTCTCTCTAACCCCAAAAATTTAAAATAATATCCTTCCCGAAAGTGAGATTAAAATAACAATAATAATAATAATAATAATTTCCATACTACTTATACTCTCTCAACCATGGCGGCGGTTTTTGTTTCCTCCTCGTCTTCTTCAATAGCTGGTGCTCTCTCCGTCTCCAGAGTTTGTACTGTTGGTTGCCGCTGCTCTCCTCTTCTTCTTCCTCGGGTAATCTGTGAAACCAATTTTACTTTTCCAAATTCATTTCTGGTTTATGCTATTTCGTTTCCCGTTTCTGCTAAGTTTACTATGATATCAATTTTCAGTTGCCAGCTATAAACCTATCGCCTTGTTATAGAAGGAATAACACGCTTACCGGACTCACTACTTTTCGGTCTCGCAATCGTCTCATTTCTCGTCTTCAAGGTGCTTGTACTAATACTATTTATATATATAAGGTGTGTGTATGTATAGGATTTTAACTGAAATATGAATTTGATGAACAAAAATCGAAAAACAATAATAATAAAAATTTTTATAATTTAATAATAATAAAAGAACTTATTTACTTTAGGGCATTCTAAAAATTGAATTTTCAATTATTGTTTTTTGATTATCATGTTACAATAATATTTTTATATACAAGGGTCTAAATTCTATTTAGATAGCCTATCCATACGTGGTCTATCTTCATATTATTTGAGCCTAAATCCTACGTATCATGGGACTTAAGCCGTTGGTGTCTAGGGGGCGCTGCCCCCACGCCGGAGGGGGGGGGGGGGGGGGGGGGGGCTCCGCCCCGCATTCTCCTCAAGATATTTATCATACTCCAACAGTATGTACTAATTTGGTTCGGAAAGGAGTTGTGATTTTATCTAATTCAGTTTTTTTTTTTTTTTTTTTTTTCGGATTCTGAAGGAGTAAGAATGGCAGCTGTGGAGAGTTCGGCTTTAGATAAGGGGAAGGAGAAGGTGGAGAAGTTGCAGAAGGGGATAGCGGAGTTCTATGACGAGTCGTCGGGTATATGGGAGGAGATGTGGGGAGAACATATGCATCATGGATTTTATGAACCTGATTCCACCGTTTCTGTTGCTGATCATCGATCGGCTCAAATTCGAATGATTGAGGAGGCTCTCAGATTTTCATCTGTTTCAGGTGATCCTTCTTCCACGTTTCATCTTCTCACACATAATTTTAACTTTTACTTATATTTGTCGTTTAGTTGGATATTTTTTTTTAATCGTGCAAGTTTATCGCTACAGTGTTGCTGTGGATTTTTTTATTTTCTTTTTGATAGCTATGAAGTCATTTTCCTAGATGAAAGTAGGATTATAAAGTGAAGTAGCAACGGAACCCAAAGTTAGCATTAAGAAAAACGAAGACGCACGTACTTCTTGTGAGTTGTGACTAGAGAGTTACAGCATTCCTTCCTACTGAACTCTTGAAAGTTGAAACGTATAATACTCAATCATTATACAAAATACAGCATTTATGAGAATGGAGTATCAGATATTGAGTGAAATAGGTAATTAGGAAAAGAATAGCATTACTTTAAATTTTAGCTGACTTGGGAAAGAAAATTAATGATTTGAGTCATAAATTGTAATGTAGCATCAACATTATCCGTGGATTCACTTTAGTAAAAATAAACGACACGTGGGCTTCACTACTTAAATATTAATATGTATGTCATTTGATAATTAATTTGGTTTATAAGTTATCTAATAAACAAAAATAGACACATTAAATGGACCTTCATCCAGACATCCTAAAAAGATGTATGTATTTTTTTTTATATATAATTTGGATGACATTTGATATGTTATTGGGATGTTATAGCTAGCAAAGTTTTGTAGAAATGAAAAGCTCGTTAATCACTGGTTTGAGACATACTTAAACTTGAGTGAGAAATAATAAATCCATGGAGGTTCATGGAGATGAATCTTACCCTGAATTTCGTTTGCTTTTAAAATGAGTATTACCTGCCATGCTTTTCTGAGAAACTAATGATAAACCTGAAGTTATGCGGTGAGTGTTGTAAGCATGCGCATGTGTCAATACCTAGACATTTTTCCTTCTAGTTGAAAGACTCTACTCCACTTATTTTCCATGTTTGATGTAATCCTTCAAAAAGAGTATCCAGAATTAGTAGTCAGCCTCAGGGCGAAGAAACTATCCCTTCTAACATAAAACTCTATCTACTTATGCATTGGTTATTCTTCCTTTACTTTTCATTTATTTTGTAGATTGATCAGTTCTTTCGATGAATAATTTGCAGATGATCCAGGAATGAAACCAAAAAGCATAGTTGATGTTGGATGTGGTATAGGTGGCAGTTCCAGATATTTGGCAAGGAAATATGGTGCAGAATGTAAAGGAATCACCCTAAGCCCTGTTCAAGCCCAAAGAGCTCAAACTCTTGCTGTTGCTCAAGGATTACAAAGCATGGTATGACTAAACGTTCTAAGATTACCATATCAGGTTAATTCATTTGCTATGAAATTAAAAGTGTCTAGTACTTGGAGATCATTGGAAACTCTTGTTTATGATGTGGCTTCTGACATTCTAAATGATCCCAAGACTGGGTATGATAAATGTAATCTATTATAGGAAAGGGGAATATATCTGTGAAGGTGGTAGAGTGCTTAAAAACATGAGAGGAAAAACAATGTGGTTGTTACCTTATATAAAGAAGTGATGAATATCTGATTCTTCTTTTATGTCAAAGAGTAATTGGGTTGTATAATTCAGAACAATATGAATTAGTTGCCTGTGTGATTTCTGAATGATTCCACTACTAGCTATAGCTTCAAGTAATCTAGTCAAAGCAGAAAATGTGTTGATATGAGTACTTTTATACTTACTACAAAACTTATAAAGTAGTGATTATTTTCCTGCAGATATGATTCATAAGATTTCTTTTACATACACACTAAGAGGGTGTTTAGGATGGTTGATTATTCTTTCAGTTGAACCAAGTTTGGAAAAAAAAAAGAACAAGTAGAACCCTCCACCCAAAGTGAAGTAGCAAGTGTACAATCCACAGTTTTCAAGATAAAGGAAGTTGGACATGAAATTTTCATTATAATCTACTTCTTTATTTGGCAAGCAATTTCTGAAACAGAGCAGGTTTCCTTTGAAGTTGCAGATGCTTTAGCTCAACCATTTCCAGATAATAAGTTTGATCTTGTTTGGTCTATGGAGAGTGGAGAACACATGCCAGACAAAGAAAAGGTCTTCTTCATATCCCAGCACTTGCCTACTATTGTATTCTTGTATTTTTACCAATAGCTTCTTATACCTTTGTTTGAATCTGGTAAGTTTGTTCGCGAGTTGGCTAGGGTGGCAGCTCCTGGTGCTACAATTATCATAGTGACATGGTGCCACAGGGATCTTTCCCCTTCTGAACAATCCTTGAAGCCTGAGGAGGAAAAGTTGTTGAACAAGATATGTGACTCGTTCTATCTTCCAGCATGGTGTTCTACATCTGATTATGTTAAACTTTTGGATTCCCTTTCTCTTGAGGTACTTCCATTTATATCTGAAACAAAATTGAGTCTGTTGTTTACAAAATTCTTCACCAAATATAGAGGCACATAAAACTCTTGATTTCCTATGTGTTGGATAGTAATTTCCTAGTGACTGAAGTTTTTTAACCGTATTAAGTTTTCTATAAACTGGCTATCAGGATATCAGGACCGCAGATTGGTCCGAATATGTTGCCCCATTTTGGCCAGCAGTGATAAGATCAGCACTGTCATGGAGGGGTTTGATATCATTGTTTAGAAGTGGTAAATCAAATTTACTTTTTGTGCGTAGAAAGGTTTACTTATTTTTACCTTGATGTAAAATAATAATTTCTTGTTTATACCCTTTTGTATGCCATAAGGTTGGAAGACCATCAGGGGAGCTCTGGTAATGCCACTGATGATTGAAGGATTCAAGAAGGATGTAATCAAGTTTTCTATCATAACATGCCGGAAACCTAAATATTGAAGGGATCCTAAAGAGGTTTGATCAACTTCCCTACTTTTACAAGAGGAAAAACTGAAACATTCTTATTAAATATTTGTTATTATTCTTATTATTGTTATCATTATCATTACTACAATAATGTTTAAAAATCAGTTCCATTATAAATTTTTACAATATCTAATATTTTTCATCTTCAACTCTTCAACTTCTATATATTTAGTAAATTTGTCTTGTTTTTAATAAAACAAGTTATTTCTTGAAATCAAGTGGGTGGGAACAGTGGGAAGGGGGAAAGATGTAGGGTCTCTTCAAGGGTTTTGCTTTAAAAAAAAAACTGGGGCTTAGCAAAAAGTTATTAATTAAAGGAAAAGAAAAGAAAAGAAGGTACGACCACTATTAAGTAGTGGTAACAATAACAACGCGGAAGCTATCATTTCTTCATAAAGCTCAACCCACTTTTTTTTTCTTTTGCCACATTTATTTATAATTAATTTTGTTGCTACCATGATTTCTTTTTTATTGAATAATTAAATTACATCAAATTATCTTTAACTACTTACATTGAACGTTGATTAATAAAGTTTTTTATTGACTTGAAAAAATGGGTGGAAGCCGAAATCAAATTAAGATTGTCTTCACTGATAGTGGTCCTGTTGCAACCCGGTACAAAAATTCATCCGTGAATATAAATAATGTAATTATTATTATTTTTTAATTTTAAAATAATTATATATTTAATAAAGTGTAATATATGTCAAGTAATTTTATCTTTAAAATAATACTTATATTTTCATATTTAATTATTTTAAAATAAACCGTGTCATTTGATATTTATTTATTTAATAATAAGCGTTATTTAATATTTAATAATAGATGATAATATTCTTTTTTTTTTCACACTTACAAATAAAAGGTAAAGACATATCTACACAACATTAAAAAAAAAAATCTCGCTTACTTTATTTCCTTTTAGTTTGTTTGAAATTATATATAGTTCATATTATTAATATTTTATTTAACACTAATAATTATATACGTGAGGATAATTTTAAATATTTAAGTTAGAAAATCTCTTGAGTTTATTGCTGCCTTTTATAAGTCAATGAGAAAAAAACTTAATGATTTCCATTAGAAGTAATTGAAATATTTCAGTATTTTATTAAAAAATTTAAAAGGAAGCCTAATATAATATATATATAACTACACATTTCACTCTAAAATGCGAAATGTATATATTGTGTAAATTTTAACTTTTATTTCTTTTAAATTTTTTTAATAAGTATTATAAAAAATAAGATAATTATAATTAATTACAAATAATAAATTTAAAATATTAAATTAAATATTAATAAACTATTTGAATTCAATCAATATATATTTAACTTTAGAAAATATATTAAACACTTTTCAAAATAAAAAATTAATATAACTTGAAATAAATAAAGTGAAAATAAAGTAAAATTTAAAAGAAAAGCAAAACTTTTCAATTAATTTTTTTCAGGAAATGAAATGAGCCTGAAAAATTGAATTGATAAATTTTGGATGATTCTACTAAATAATTTAAAACTAACTATAACTAATCATAATTTAAATATAATAAAATTTTATATAAATTTTTATTTTTCTACATAATTTTATTTTATTATTTTTATAAATATTATATATTTCTTGAATTAATCATTGAGTAATAACACAAAAATTAAAAATTTATAACTGTTATTTTATTTAGAAGAATATGATATTAATTATAAGATTTGTGTTTTTTATGAAAATCAATTCCCTAAAATTGCAATTCTTTAATAGAGCTTGACAAATTTATTAAGACTCAACAATTATCATTATTTCTAAAAAAATTTAACTTTTTTTTTTTTTTTTTTTTTGAAAAAATTGTAGAGTGATATAAAATGTTTTAAATATAAATAGAATGACCTAGAAAAATGAAGACAATTATATGACATAGAGAAGGGTAGAGTATCTTTTTTTTTTCATTTTTTTCTAATTTATTGTTTGTTTTCTTTTAAACCTTATATTTTTTATATTTAATTTATAGGATTATTTTTATTACAAATTTTAATTTTATAAATAATATTTTAAAGTAAAATATTCAATTTTTAAAATAATTTTATAGATTGCAGAGTGATTCAATTCTTAAAATAATTATATTAATAAATTAAATAATTTTTATAACAATTTAAAAATGTATAATTATAATTTTTTGTTTAAAAAAATGTATAATTAGTAGCGCTCATTAAATAAAATATAATTAAACATAAAAAAAGTATATATATATATATATAATATAATATATTAATTACTAAAATACTTAAAATATAGTTTAGATATCAATTTTACTTTAAAAAAATTAGAAATTAATGAAAATTGGAGACTATTTTTGTAATTTGACAAAATAATTTAATAGCGTGAAGTCAAATATTGCCGTCCTAGAATCAACTTTTTCCGTTGTGCTTTTTCTTTTTATAGAATCCTTTTCCCGTTTTGCTCCTCAACCACCCAACTCTGTGAAATTTTGGCAGCCATTGATTTACTCCATTAGGCAAAAAAAAAAAAAAAAAAAGTCAAATCTTTTCAATCATTATCATCAGTGTCCAAAAATTCCCTTTTGACACTCCAATTCATGGAGTATGAGAGAATAAAACCTTTTCGTACACTTATTTCACTCTCCTTTTTTTTTTTTTTCCCTTCTTTCTTCTTGGTTACTTGTTTAACTCAAATAGGATTTCTTATGAAGTTTGTGAGTTGATTTAGCTCTGTGTTTTTTTTGTTTTTTTTTTTTTGACCTTTTTAGTTTCGTGTTGGGTTCTTCTAATTCTTGAAGAAAAAAATTCAATATGGTGGGCACTGTTGAATTGATGAGATTTTTCAAAAAGAAGACTGTAGTGGGTCTGGGTTTAGGACAGTTTTTGTCTCTGTTAATTACTTCTACCGGATTTGCATCTTCAGAACTAGCAAGAAAAGGTATGTTTATTTAGCTGTTGAATTCTACATGTTTCTTTTTGATTGATTTTGAAGGAAAGATGTAAAATTTCTGTTTGTTTCTTGGGTAGGAATTGATTTTTCTGTTCAAAAAAGTGTATTTTTTCTTCCAGTTTGTGTTTTCATCCGAGTTTAGTTGAGTTAAGGAAGTCATGAAAAACAGAGAAGAAAAGGGAGGAGTGGTTGTATTTATATTTTCTCAGTCTAAATGGAATCATCTACATATATATATATATATATATATATATATATATATATATATATATATATATATATATATATTTATAAGCATTTTATTTTTTCAGGAATCAATGCACCAACTTCTCAATCTTTTCTTAATTATGTGCTATTGGCTTTGATATATGGAGGTTACATGTTATACAGACGGAAGCCACTCAAGGTAATAACCCTTTTCAGTTTCTATGAAATTACTTGCTCAGTTGTTCTTGCTCATATAATTGATAATGTTAAACATATTTTTTGATATTAGCTAGTTTGTATGTAGATTGGGAAAAAACACTGCTGCATATATTATATCACAAGTACACGTTTAGGCATAACATGTTTGACATCTTGATTATGAGCTAGGTCAAATTCCAGAGTTTAATTCCTGTTTAGGTGACTCATGAAACTTCCTTTCAATTGCAATTGATACTGAGAAAAAGAAATTGAACTTTTGATTTGAACTTACCTTATTCTTGTAGTCTATTCATTCCATTCCATGTATCTTTCTACTTATATGTTGTCTTTCAAGAGAAAGAAATATATGGACATGGAGAAACTAGAAAGATGTCCTATGTTATTAAGTATCTTTCTCCTAACATTCTTAATTTCCCCCGGTCGAGGTAAAACTATAAGCAGAAAAGAGTAAACAGCTTTACTTATGGAAGTGATTAACAAACAAGTTGAGGATATAGAAGATACGGAATGCATATATATCGAATTGAACGCTTCAATTGAAAGCAATCCCCATGCTTTGTGCAACTGCTGTTTAGCTTCCGAAATATGGCAGCAACTGCTTCCTCTCTGCACTAGAGTCCCTTACCAAAATTTTCACCTTCCTATCCTCTCAGCTATGTACTGGAACATTACTCGCCTTATCAATTTTGATCTTTGAGCAGACTATGATCTCCTGGATGCAAATCTTCCTTTTCTTCTCTTGTTCCGTGTGGTTTTGGAGGAACTCTCTCCTCTTTGTACCTTCTGCTGTTTTACCCCCTTCCCACATTAGAGTTTCACATGCCCTTTCGTAAAATTCTTTTCTTTATTCGCATTTCTGAAGGCAGCTTGGACTTTTTCATGTAACTTTATCTTGATACAGTCCATAAAATAGTCCTGGTTCAAGGGCTAGTATGTTGATATAAGGGCTAGTATCTGATCCGCTCAGAAAAAAGTTGTTCACTTGACAAAAATAGGAGTATTTAGCATGTGGGAGTTGAATGCTGGGCTAGAATAGTTCAATTTCACATAGGAGTCAGAAAGAAGTTTTGTCATGATTATGCACAAAGTTCCTTGTGCCATGTACACAGTATCCTTCGCTTACATTTCCACTGTCTCTTTCAATTTTTACTTGTTGTTTTTATGTACTTTTGTATTGCTGAGCAGGCAAAATGGTACTACTATTTGCTTCTTGGACTGGTTGATGTGGAGGCCAATTTTCTCGGTGAGTCAGTTCTTGTTTACATTTTCAGCTCCTGAATTTTTAAATTTAGATACTATCTGCCATTACATGTTTAAGGATGTCCATATTTTTTCTTGGGTTTTCTGGTACTCAAATTCTCAGATTCTTTTAATCTTTGTGAAGCAGAAGATAACAGATTCTTGCTTTTAATACAGTTGTAAAGGCATATCAGTACACGTCGTTAACTAGTGTCATGCTGCTGGATTGTTGGTCAATTCCATGCGTTATATTATTAACCTGGATATTTTTGAAGACTAGATACAAATTTAAAAAATTTGCCGGTGTCGCAATTTGTATTGCTGGCCTTGTGATGGTTGTTTTCTCAGATGTGCATTCATCAGATCGAGCAAGTAAGTACTTTCTACCAATTCTCCTACTCAGAACATACACAAAAGGCAAATGGAAGTTCCTATTCAATCTTATACTTTTCCGTCGGATTACTTTTTGGTTTTAGTATTTTCTTTAAATTCATCTATTCTCTGAACATTTTTGCATTGTACAGTAAGTTGGCTCTTGCATGTCTCATCGAGTTTTTATAACATACCTTAGCTTTCAGAATTTCTATATTTGGAAAGGAAATTTACCATTGTTTCTAATAAAACTTATTTCTTTCGATCCTAGAGGGCAGCAACCCAATTAAAGGAGATGTACTTGTAATTGCGGGTTCTACGCTATATGCTGTCAGTAATGTCAGTGAGGTTCGTCAACAAAGAATTTTGTTCAGTTGTATGTGTTAAATGTTGTGCATATGGATGATAATGTTCATTAGAACTTGCAAGATTTCTCAAAGTGAACGGATTTGTAATTAATTTCTGCCAAATATATATATATATATATATATATGTCAAATTCATCGAGGGAGGATGTTCTGAACTTCTAAAATGTTATTTTGTCTCTGTACTGTACACAGGAATTTTTTGTCAACAGTGCAGATAGGATAGAACTTATGGCATTCTTGGGCCTCTTTGGTGCTATCTTCAGTGCTGTCCAAATGTATTCTTCTTCTGACTCTTTTCTTTCGATTCGACTTATACTTATACTGGTATCTCATGATATATATATATATAATTTGCATCCTTCATAATCTGTACAGATCAATACTCGAGCGCGTTGAACTCAAGTCAATTCAGTGGTCTGCTGGGGCAGTAAGTCATATTGCACCTCATAACTAACACTTCTATGTTTAGTTTATTATCATTTTCTCGGAATTATTTGGTTTAGTTCTCTCATCATGTCTTATGGACATCTTTTTTCTTATTTGATTATCAGAAACATATCATTCATATTTGATGCAGAAAAAATGTACTTTTTGTAAAGTCTCTTGGTTTTCTGACATTATATACAGGAAACAATATATATATATATATATATATGTTTCTGTATAATGTCATCCTTTATCATATTGCTTCAATTTGTTTCTCTAAATATTTCCAGGTACTTCCATTTTTGGGATTTTCATTGGCAATGTTTCTGTTTTACTCGTTTGTTCCTGTCCTACTAAAGGTATGTGCTCATTTTCTCTATACTCGTTCTTTCAAGTAATTTCTTGTTTGATTCTGTTTTAGAACATATATATATATATATATATATTTTCAATATCTGCAAATCTAATTCTGAAACCTTTTATGTTGCTGTTGTTTATGCAGCTAAATGGATCCACAATGCTAAACCTCTCCTTACTCACATCAGATATGTGGGCTGTTCTAATTCGTATCTTTGCATACCATGAAAAGGTTTCATCCAAATTGTGATTCTTTGTTTCTTTATTTTGATTAAAACAAAAACAAAAACAACCATATTTCTTTCTGATGTGAATTTATGTTTCCAGGTTGATTGGTTGTATTTCTTAGCTTTTGCAGCTGTTGCTGTTGGCCTCATTGTTTATTCAGTGTAAGTAAATGAAACTCTGCTTTTCTTCTCTTGTTTACTTTTATATGGTAAATACATATATATATATACATAGACAGATAGTTTCTCGACTCGATACAGACTCATTCAAAATATCTTGTGTCATAAAACAAAATTTACCCTTTAGCATTGAAATGATCTATATTTGGTTTGGATGCTTGACTTGATTATATATGTATGTATATGTATATATATATATGTATGTATGTATATGCAGTGGTGACAAAGATGAGCAGAAGCATTATGTGGCTGCTGCCGAGGAGGAAGAGGAGGTAGCACAAAGCAAGCGTAGGGATGAGGAAACTGGCTTTTCCAATGCTCACCAAACTTCTCATGAAAAACAATAATGTTGGAGAAAATAATAGGAAAAAATAAGATCAATAAGTTTCTTTAAATATACATACATACATATATATATATATATATATATATATATATATATATATATAGATACATAGATTTTTTAATCATGACAAATGGATACAACTAGCAGCTAGTAGTTGATTCTTTTTGACATTTTTGCCCTCACAAAGTTTTGTTTTGTATTTCTTCTTGATATGGCAAAAGCAGTAGTATCAGCAACTTAGAATGCAAATGATTGTTTGGTACAAGTGTAAAATTAATAAGGGTATTATAGTCATTTTCCAAGTGAAATATATATATATATATATAAACAGTGATTATTTTTCCAAAAGATTACAACTTAAGCACCAAAGATAACTAAATCAAAGAAAAAGATTCATTTACAATGGGATTATGAAAGAAAAATCAAAATAAGTCAGTACGTTGGAAAGATGTAAGCTTTTTCCGAACTGATTTTGGAAATAAAAGTTGCTGAATTTGCTTATCAGCACTGTAAACATAAAACAGGATAACCTTAAAAAACCCAAATCAAAAATATAGGAAAAATGATGATCAAAGGTTGTTTCAACTTCAACTAAAAAGTAAACTTTGAATGAAAAACGATGAGTTTTCACTTCTGATCCCAAGAAAACTCGAACATCTACGCCAAGACTGTCCACTCCAATCAACTCTGCTCTCTGCACAAGTATCAAAAAAAAGAAAAAGTTCGATAAACAAAAACGTCAACCCCTCCTCCCTCCCAAATCAATAAAGGAAGATTTATAACAAATATAACAGTCTCACTTTTATATATATATATATATATATATATATATATAATTTGAAATCTCGAATAGATAATTACCTCAACATATAGGCCCTTCTTTTTGCAAAGGGCTTTGAGTGCAAAGTTGAATCTGATTCCAAGCTCATTGAATCTGCTTATGATGTCCGGCATTGAGTGTAGTAGAACATCAGGTTGTGCATCCCGGAAATTTTCTTTATTAATAGTTGACTACAACAAGGAGAGCAGCATTTCTTGAACGCAACCAAGATATATATATATATAATGAAATGTATGTGAATCACTCATCAAGAAACATAAGATATAACATATACTGATTCAAAAATTTAAGAGTTAAGATAGATAAGAAAAAGTTATACCTAAAAACTGAGGAAAACTTTGATGATTCAGATTGTGGGATTCCATGTAAAGAGTAAAAGATATGAAACAAATATATACATGCCTGAACACCGTAGGCGGACAATAACTCGATTTGTATGATTCCCAGTCTATAAATAGTTGAGCTTCCGAGTCTTCTACTGGAACTGAAACCGACATTATCTAAATCTGAACAAAGAAACGGATAAAGAATTTAGTTTGGCACAAATTTAGAACTAACAGAAGAAAGAAATCAGTTGTATTTTATCTTAAAGAAATCATAATACCTCTGCATTCAGAAATCATAATATAACTTAGCATTAGGAGGGGAGAGAAACCACAGTAACAGAAACTGAAGTTCTTAAGTTTGGGAAATCATTGTTCCTAATTTATAAAATCCAAATTCAAAGTATAACCAGTTTTCTTTGAAGTATTAGATTACATCACCTGTATCACCACCTTGCCATTCCTTTGATATCATAAGTTCTCTCATCCCTTCCACAATATACATCTTACTGCCATCATTTATCCGGTAAAGGAAGTCACTGATTTTGATAGGGAGTCCACGGGGATAAAAAATGTCTGGAAAGAATAACTGGATGAATGAGCTTGAACTAATTACACACTCATATAATGAACCAATAGTTGGTGTAACACATGGAAGAAGACAAACTCACCTCAGCACATCTTACAGGTAATATTAAGCGAGAGAGTTTATAATACAGTGACAACAGAACCATAGCTATAATTTTATAAAGGCCAACCTCAATGCTCAGGTTTATACTTAAAAGAAAATATCACAGACAAAATAATTAGAATAATAAGACCATTGGTCTCAAAGTACTACAAATATGCATGCTCTATAACTTAAAATAATATCTCAAGAAGCTGGTCGTAGATGTGTGTGTCTGTAGATGTGTGTGTCTGTAGATGTCTGCTGAAGCTGGTCGTTTTGTGACTGAAACATTATCTGTGATGGAAACTGAAGCTGAGGACACGTGTCCGTAGATGTCTGCTGCTGCAATATTGGATGATTATAAGAAGCAAAGTTCTCGAAAGAATCAAAAACCAATTGCGAAGAAGAAGATGAATCTAGGTTAACATTAACATGTGGCATCTGATTATAATCACCCGCTGTCTCAAATCCACCGTTAAATCTAGGTTGCGGGCTCTGATCATATAAAGAAGCAGCCGCCATTTGCTGTTGAGCCTCAAATATTTGTTGTTGTTGTTGAGCCGCCGGATAATCACTGATAATCCCAGCCGGCTGCATCCCATACAGATTATTATTATTATTATTATTATTATGGTATGGTGTTGCATTATCCCATACCATGGAAGACGAAGGACCAATGTAAGAAGCCAACTCCTCTTCAGCCGAATGTATTTTAGCTTGGATTTCTTTAATTTTCCGTTGGAGAAGGCAAATTAAGCCAGGACAGCCGTAAATTGGATTATGTAACCGGTGTTCAGCTTCGTAAGCCAAGGAATTTACTACGTCTTTCCGTTGAGAAGCGTTCATCTCGTTTAACAGTTTTCCTACATTACTAGCTCCAAATACCTTATGAACGTTCGCGAATTTTTGCGGCTGATCCGGCGGAAAATACGGAGCGAATACGCATTCTTGCGTGCATTTTCGTCTCAGACATTTGCACGCCGCACAAGGTGAATTTGACGAAGACATTTTCATTTATTTATCCAAATATCCAAATATCGATTGATTGATTGTTTATTTATTCTCTATCAAAAGAATTGCAGAATTTAAAAAAATTTGTAGCAGATCTCTAATATTCATAATTAAAAACAAACAAAAAAAAAATCAATGAATAGCCAAATTAACCTGCGTTCGTCGGCCAGATCGAGTAGGGTTCCTTATCCCAGAAATAAAAAGGAAGAAAGCGCTAGATCCAATCTTCAATCAATCCCAATATAGGAAAAAAGAAGGTTGATTAAAGTAATAATAATAATGGTAAATTATCCTCTTTTAACATGTATTTATTTTTGCTTGGAACTGACACTTGAACTATAAAATATGTCCTAATTTGCCCTTCCGTCCAATTCTTAGGGGTATTTTTGTCTTTTAAAATAATTAATATTTTAAAATTATTAAAGTTTTATTTTTAGGGATAATTTTGTATTTTCATAAAATTTAAAAAAATCTGATTTTTTTTTTAAAATTGAAGGGATTTGATCCCTCAACCACACGATAGCAAAATTAAATTAACCTACTAAAACAACTATTAATATATTATTTTATATGAAACTTATAATATATATTGTATACTAGATAATGCTAAAATAAATTTAATATAATTATATTTGTGAACGGCTAGATTTAAACCACAACTGTATAAACAATAAATAAACATTTACCATTTCGATAAATACAAAAATTTATATTATTTGAAAATTATATTAAATATAAAGATTTTGAAAAAATATTATCCAAACAACCCAATTTAAACCATACGTCTTCGTAGTCATTCTCGTTATCAAATTTTGAATTTTTTTTAACTTTGAATTCGTTGCAAAATACAATTTTTAAGTTTTTTTTACAATGACATTATTACATTATTAGTGTCAACAAATGACATTGTATAAAAAAACACTTCCAAATTCATGTTCTGCGATGAATTCGAAACAAAACAATTGAAAAAGAACTTCAGTGCACAGTTTGAGGAAGATAACAACAACAAAAACTTTGGTTTGAATTGTGTGATTTGATAATATATATTTTTTAGAATGTTTATATTTAATATAATTTATATTTAAAATATAAAATGTAATCTCAATATAAAATGCGTATTTATTATTTTTGTAATTACAATATAAAATATAAGTTCCAAATAATTTTATATATTTATAATTGTTCCAGTGAATAGATATGAATTAGTTAAGCATGTGGTTGTCGAATCAAACCCTTGAGATTACAAAAAAAATATTTTAAAAATTTTTAATAATAAATTGAAATAAAAAAATTACCCTTGAAAATAAAACCCTAATAATTAAAAAAATGTTCATAATCGTAAAAAGACAAAAATGCACCTGGGAATTTGATGGAAAAATAAAGTATGACAAAAATTTTGGACGAAAGGGCAAATTATGTGATATTCTATAATTCAAGTGTCAGTTCAAAGCATAAATAAATATAAATAAAGATGCAAAAATTTGATTTTTAAAAGGTTCAAGTGTTAGTAAGATAATTTACTCTAATAATAATATAAACAAATAGTTAAATATTTCTATTTAAATATTTCAAATAGTTAAATACCCTATTTAAATTTTGTTTTTCAAACTCTTCTATAAGAGAGAATTAATATATTAAAAATTATAATATATACATCTTTATAGAAATATAGCCAAATTTATTTATTTATAAATAATAATAATAATATCAACACCATCAATACTAATTTATTTATTCAATCAATTAAAATAATAGATAAGTCACCAATATATTGGAATTTCGAATGCTCACCAAACTTCTCAAGAAAAACAATAATGTTGGGGAAAATAATAGGAAAAAATAAGATCAATGTTATAAAATTGTATAAAAATAAAATAAATGAGATGAAAGATAATATACAAAGACCGAGGGATGAGGGAAGATTGTTTTCTCGTGCAGGGGAATTAAGATGGAATTTTTTTTCTCTTGTGTGCCTATTTATAGGCATTGCTAACATATATATATATATATATATATATATATATACCTAACCACTAATATATATATATATATAGACATCCATTAATTTAATGAATTTTCGGGATTCATAACACACCCCCTTGGATGTCCATTACATAAAGAATATGCCTCGTTAAAACCTTACTAGATAAAAATCCAGTGGGAAAAAACTCTAGTGAAGGAAAAAGAGTACACTATTCTTTATGTGTAGATTTCTCCCCCTAATGAGATGATCTCTCGAAATCTTTAAATCGACGCAAACCAATTTTATATCTCAATTTTTCAAAGGTTACTGTCGGAAGAGCTTTAGTGAATATATCTGCAAGATTATCACGTGATCAAATTTGACGCACATCAATTTCACCATTCTTTTGAAGTTCATGAGTAAAGAAGAATTTAGGTTAAATGTGTTTCGTCCTATCTCCCTTAATATATCCTCCTTTTAATTGAGCTATACAAGCTGTATTATCTTCATATAGAGGAGTTGGAATCTCTCTTCTGGAGGATAAACCACAACTCTCTGTAATATAATGTATTATTAACATCAACCATACACATTCTCGACTTGCTTCATGAATTGCTATTATCTCAGCATGATTAGAAGAAGTTGCTGCTATTGTTTGCTTCGTGGAGCGCCATGATATAGCAGTATTACCATATGTAAATAAATAGCCATTTTGAGAACGTGCCTTATGCGGATCCGAAAGATAACCCGCATCTGCATATCCAATCAGTTCTGGGTCATTACATTTGAATAAAATAATCCGAGGTCAATTGTCCCTTGGAGGTATCTAAGGACGTGTTTAATACCATTCCAATGTCGTCGTGTTGGTGAAGAACTAAATCTTGCTAATAGATTTATAGCAAATGCTATATCAGGTCGAGTATTATTTGCAAGATACATCAGTGCACCAATAGCACTCAAATATGGTACTTCAGGACCAAGTAGTTTTTCATCATTTTCTCAAGGTCTAAATATGTCTTTATTTATATCTAGCGACCTCACGACCATTGGAATACTCAATGGATATGCTTTATCCATGAAAAATCTTTTCAACACTTTAGCTGTATATGTTGACTGATGAACAAAAATTCCATCTTTCATATGTTCAATTTGAAGCCCGAGACAAAACTTAGTTTTTCCAAAATCTTTAACTTCAAATTCTCGTTTCAAACAATCTATAGCTTCTCGAAGATCTTCTGGAGTTCCTATGAGATTGATATTGTCAACATATATAGCAAGAATCACAAAACCAAAATCTGTTTTCTTAATAAAAACACATGGACAGATTTGGCCATTCTTATATCCTGAATTCAATAAGAATTTACTAAGGTGATTGTACCACATGCGTCCAGACTATTTAAGCCCATATAATGACTTCTGTAATTTGATAGAATAATTTTCACGATGGCCTTTAGAAGCCTTTGGTAATTTGAATCCTTCAGGGATTTTCATATAAATCTCATTTTCAAGACTTCCATAAAGATAAGCTGTAATGACATCCATTAGACGCATGTCCACCTTTTCATGAACTGCCAAACTTATAAGATATCGGAGTGTAATAGCATCAATAACGGGTGAATTAGTTTGATCATAATCAATTCCTGGCTTTTGCGAAAAACCTTGTGCGACGAGTCGTGCTTTATATCTTAAGATTTCATTATTCTCATTTCGTTTTCGCACAAACACCCATTTATAGCCAACAGGTTTTACATCCTTTGGCGTTTGGACTACAGGTTCAAAAACTTCTCGCTTCGCAAGCGAATTTAACTCCGATTGAATCGCATCTTTCCATTGAGGCCAATCAATTCTATGCAGACATTCTTCAACTGATAAAGGATCTAAATCCTCATTATCCTTGAAAATATCAAGGGCTACTTTGTATGCAAAAGTATTATCAATAACAACATTTCTTCGATCCCTAATTTTGATTCGAACTGGTGTAATTAATAGAGATTTCAGAATTCTCTTCATCATTTGTAGTTGAAATCTTTTCATCAGTTGTCCCTTGGTTTTCTTTTTCTGTTTCATCAATATGATCTTCTGGATCATTTGTTCCTCTTTTCTTTCGAGAATTTTTATTTTTGGAACCAAGGGGTCGGCCACGCTTCTGGCGTGTTTTTGATTAGAAAGCTATAGGATTAACTTTCTGTCCTTCAGGAACTTCTATCCGTATAGGAGCATCTATAGCTGGAAGATGCGATTTAGTGACTCTGCTGGAGTCAGCAAAAGAATCTGACAGTTGATTTGCAATTTGTTGCAAATGTATAATCTTTTGAACTTCAAGTTCACTGATATTTGTGCGTGGATCTAAATGATTCAAAGAAGTTTTTCACGCAAGTTCAATCTTATGCCATTTATTCTCTCCCCTAATTTGGGAAACAAATTTTCATCAAAATGGCAATCAGCAAATCTTGCTGTAAATACATCCTCCGTCAAAGGTTCAAGATACCTTATAATGGACGGGGAGTCATACCCAGCATATATCCTCAATCTTCTCTGCGGACCTATTTTGTCCGTTGGGGTGGTTCAATTGGGACATATACAGCACACCCAAAAATCCTCAAATAAGAAATATTTGGTTCTGAACCAAAAGCCAACTGTATGGGAGAAAATTTATGATAACTCGATGGCCTTAAACGCACAAGTGCTGCAGCATGCAAAATTGCATGTCCCCAGGCTGCTGTAGGGAGATTTGTTTTCATCAATAGTGGTCTAGCAATTAATTGCAGCCTTTTAATAAACGATTCAGCTAGACCATTTTGTGTGTGAACATGAGCTACAGGATGTTCAACAATTATTCCAATCGTCATGCAATAAGAATCAAATGCATGCGAAGAAAATTCACCAGCATTGTCTAGACGGATTCACTTAATATGATAATCAGGAAACTGTGCTCTTAAGCGAATTATTTGGGCAAGTAATCTCGCAAACGCCAGGTTGCGAGTTGATAATAAACAAACATGCGACCATCGGGTCGATGCATCAATCAAGACCATGAAATATCGAAATTGCCCACATGGTGGACTAATCGGTCCACATATATCTCCATGAATCCATTCTAGAAATGTAGGACTTTCAGCTCCTACTTTCAATGGTGCTGGTCTTATAATCAATTTCCCTTTGGAACATGCAGCACATGAAAGTTTATCAGAAGTCAAAATCCTTTGATTTTTCAAAGAATGACCGTGCGTTGTCTCGATAATTTTTCGCATCATAATTGATCCCGGATGACCCAAACGGTCATGCCAAACTTTAAAAGTAATGGGATTAGTAAACTTCTGGTTTACTAAATGATGCGCCTCAATAGCATTTATTTTCGCATAATATAGGTCAGAGGATAGAGATGGTAGTTTTTCCAACAAAACCTTATTACCGGAGGTCATTTTTGTGATACCCAAATATTCATGACCATTATCTTCCATAGTCTCAACATGATATCCATTACGTCGGATATCTTTAAAACTCAATAAATTTCTTTGAGACTTTGAGGAATATAATGTTTTATCAATAACAATCATAGTTCCTCCCGGTAATATTATATTAGCTCTTCCGGAGCCTTCAATAAGTTTTGCACTACCATTTATTGTGGTAACACTTGTTTCTCCCACATTCAAATGAGAAAAATATTTCTCGTATTTCAGTATGATGTGCATAGTTCCACTGTCAATAAGACAAACACTTTTGATATCGTTATTCATACCAGAAAATTGAACAACAGTCATCTGTTTTGTTAAGAAAATATTTACAGAAATAAAAATTAAATATATAATATCACAACAAAAGTAATATAAACATATAACACATAATAATAGTATTCTAATTATTTTGGACACTTTAATTTCCAATCAAGTGGTCAATTATTTCTTTTGGATGTTTGAAAAGATCAGTAACATTCAGGTGAGCCATATCAATATTTTCAAGATCGTCATCATTTATTTCATGAGATAAATTTTGAGAAGTAAGTCAACAAAATGTTTTGTCGTGCTACAAGCACGAGACCAGTGACCTTTCATGCCACAACGATAATATTTGTCTTCATAATTTTTCGGAACAACATTTCCTTTCTCATTATGTTTTGTCCACTTCAGGTGGTCATAAATATTTTTGGCACCTAAATTATTATCACGATTATAAGGGCCAAATTTATCACGACGTTCATGATCATATTTTCGACCATGACCGCGGTAACGACACGACCACGACCACGATCTCTTCTGGGATCATGATTTCTAATAGCATTCACTTCAGGGAATGGAGTAGGAAAGTAGGTTGAGTCTCGTGATTTTTCATCAGTAATTCATTATTCTGTTCCGCAACAAGAAGACAAAAATCAATTCAGAGTATTTATTAAAACCTTTCTCACGATATTGTTGCTGCAGGACAATATCCGTGGCATGAAAAGTGGAGTATGTTTTCTCTAACATATCATCATCCGTTATATCAACTCCACATAGTTTTAATTACGAAACTATTTTAAACATTGAAGAGTTATACTCACTCACAGATTTGAAATCTTGCAACCTCAGGTGCAACCAGTCATACCGTACTTTCGGGAGAACGACCATCTTCTGGTGGTCGAATTTTTCTTTCAAATTTCCACACAAAATAAGATGATCTTTTACGGTAAGATATTCATTTTTCAAATCATCATGAACATGATGATGGAGAAATATTATAGCTTTGGCACGATCTTGTGTTGATGACACATTATTTTATACAACGGTGTCTGACGGACCCGTTGTAGCAAGATGCGTTCCGGCATCTAGTGTCCATAACAAATAATTCTTTCCGGTGACATCAAGAACCACAAATTTGAGTTTAATAAGATTTGACATAATAATAACAGAAAACGTACCTGTAAAAAAAGTACCTGATTGATCTTCAAATAAACTTCAAAAATACTTTACCCGGTGATAGAGACTCGTGTTGATAACGTGTTATAAAATTGTATAAAAATAAAATAAATGAGATGAAAGATAATATACAAAGACTGAGGGATGAGGGAAGATTGTTTTCTCGTGCAGGGAAATTAAGATGGAAAATTTTTCTCTTATTTGCAATGGAATGGTTGTGTGCCTATTTATAGGCATTACTAACATATATATATATATATATATATATATATATATATATATACATCCATTATCTTATATCCAATATTATAAATATTATGTGATATTTATCACCTTACGTAATTTTCTGGGATGAATGGATAATAACGATTATATGATGGACATCCTTTAATTTAATGAATCTTCGGGATTCATAACAATCAATAAGTTTCTTTAAATATATATATATATAAATTTTTTAATCATGACAAATGGATACAACTAGCAGCTAGTAGTTGATTCTTTTTTACATTTTTGCCCTCACAAAGTTTTGTTTTGTATTTCTTCTTGATATGGCAAAAGCAGTAGTATCAGCAACTTAGAATGCAAATGATTGTTGGGTACAAGTGTAAAATTAATAAGGGTATTATAGTCATTTGCCAAGTGAAATTTATATATATACATATAAACAGTGATTATTTTTCCAAAAGATTACAACTTAAGCACCAAAGATAACTAAATCAAAGAAAAAGATTCATTTACAATGGGATTATGAAAGAAAAATCAAAATAAGTCAGTACGTTGGAAAGATTTAAGCTTTTTCCGAACTGATTTTGGAAATAAAAGTTGCTGAATTTGCTTATCAGCAGCAACCTCAGATGTTGCCTGTAAACATAAAATAGAACAACCTTAAAAAACCCAAATAAAAAACATAGGAAAAATGATGATCAAAGGTTGTTTCTGTTATAAAATTGTATAATCTATATATATATATGTGTGTATATCTATAGTATAATATATATAATATGGCAATTGGTGTGGAGATAGAGGGAGAGAGGGAGAGAGGAGAAGAGAGGTGAGAATAGCTCTCGGGAAATTGAAATTAAAGATGGAATCAATTGTCCTTGTATCTCTACAATCATGGTCTATATATATACTACTTATTGGAGAAGGGAATGATTGTAGCTAAGTTGGTGCTTACATGTGAACTCCACCAACAACTATGATTACATGTGAACTCCACCAATAACTATGATTACTAAACACTACCTTTTCTTTTTCTATTACAACCATCACAATATGAAATCAAAAACCCTTGTGTCCAATTAAGAAAATGCAGGACGGTGCTAGGGCCAACTGTTAGCAGAAAATTGATCCATTTCTCATTTTCTACTAAGCTGATATTTGGAATTTTCTGGATGATGGACATCCATTAATGTAATGAATCTCCGGGATTCATAACACTCCCCCTTGGATGTCCATTACATAAAGAATAGCCTCGTTAAAACTTACTAGATAAAAACCCAGTGGGAAAAAAAAATCTAGTGAAGGAAAAAGAGTACACTATTCTTCATGTGTAGATTTCTCCCCCTGATGAGATGATTTCTCGAAATCTTTAAATCGACGCAAACCAATTTTATATCTCAATTTTTCGAAGGTTGCTGTTGGAAGAGATTTAGTGAATATATCTGCAAGATTATCACGTGATCGAATTTGAAGCACATCAATTTCACCGTTCTTTTGAAGTTCATGAGTAAAGAAGAATTTAGGTGAAATGTGTTTCGTCCTATCTCCCTTAATATCCTCCTTTTAATTGAGCTATACAAGCTGCATTATCTTCATATAGAGGAGTTGGAATCTCTCTTCTGGAGGATAAACCACAACTCTCTCTAATATAATGTATCATTGACCTCAACCATACACATTCTCGACTTGCTTCATGAATGGCTATTATCTCAGCATGATTAGAAGAAGTTGCTGCTATTGTTTGCTTCGTGGAGCGCCATGATATAGCAGTATTACCATATGTAAATAAATAGCCATTTTGAGAACGTGCCTTGTGCGGATCCGAAAGATAACCCGCATCTGCATATCCAATCAGTTCTGGATCATTTACATTTGAATAAAATAATCCGAGGTCAATTGTCCCTTGGAGGTATCTAAGGACGTGTTTAATACCATTCCAATGTCGTCGTGTTGGTGAAGAACTAAATCTTGCTAATAGATTTATAGCAAATGCTATATCCGGTCTAGTATTATTTGCAAGATACATCAGTGCACCAATAGCACTCAAATATGGTACTTCAGGACCAAGTAGTTTTCATCATTTTCTCGAGGTCTAAATATCTTTATTTATATCTAGCGACCTCACGACCATTGGAATACTCAATGGATATGCTTTATCCATGAAAAATCTTTTCAACTTTTGCTGTATATGTTGACTGATGAACAAAAATTCCATCTTCATATGTTCAATTTGAAGTCCGAGACAAAACTTAGTTTTTCCAAAGTCTTTGACTTCAAATTCTCGTTTCAAACAATCTATAGCTTCTCGAAGCTCTTCTGGAGTTCCTATTAGATTGATATCGTCAACATATATAGCAAGAATCACAAAACCAAAATCTGTTTTCTTAATAAAAACACATGGACAGATTTGGTCATTCTTATATCCTGAATTCAACAAGAATTCACTAAGGCGATTGTACCACATGCGTCCAGACTGTTTAAGCCCATATAATGATTTCTGTAATTTGATAGAATAATTTTCATGAGGGCCTTTAGAAGCCTTTGGTAATTTGAATCCTTCAGGGATTTTCATATAAATTTCATTTTCGAGGCTTCCATAAAGATAAGCTGTAATAACATCCATTAGACGCATGTCCACCTTTTCATGAACTGCCATACTTATAGATATCGGAGTGTAATAGCATCAATAACGGGTGAATAAGTTTGATCATAATCAATTCCTGGCTTTTGCGAAAAGCCTTGTGCGACGAGTCGTGCTTTATATTTTACGACTTCATTATTCTCATTTCGTTTTCGCACAAACACCCATTTATAGCCAACAGGTTTTACATCCTTTGGCGTTTGGACTACAGGTCCAAAAACTTCTCGCTTCGCAAGCGAATTTAACTCCGTTTGAATCGCATCTTTCCATTGAGGCCAATCAATTCTATGCCGACATTCTTCAACTGATAAAGGATCTAAATCCTCATTATCCTTGAAAATATCAAGGGCTACGTTGTATGCAAAAGCATTATCAATAACAACGTTTTTTCGATCCCAACTTTGATTCGAACTGGAATAATTAATTGATATTTCAGAATTCTCATCATCATTTATAGTTGGAATCTTTTCATCAGTTCTCCCTTGGTTTTCCTTTTCTGTTTCATCAATATGATCTTCTAGATCATTTGTTCCTCTTTTCTTTCGAGGATTTTTATTTTTGGAACCAAGGGGTCGGCCACGCTTCTGACGTGTTTTTGATTCGATAGCTATAGGATTAACTTTCTGTCCTTCAGGAACTTCTATTCGTATAGGAGCATCTATAGCTGGAATATGCGATTTAGTGACTCTGCTAGAGTCAGCAAAAGAATCTGGCAGTTGATTTGCAATTTGTTGCAAATGTATAATCTTTTGAACTTCAAGTTCACTGATATTTGTGCGTGGATCTAAATGATTCAAAGAAGTTTTCCACGCAAGTTCAATTTTATGCCATTTATTCTCTCCCCCTAATTTGGGAAACAAATTTTCATCAAAATGGCAATCAGCAAATCTTGCTGTAAAAATCTCCCTCAAAGGTTCAAGATACCTTATAATGGACGGGGAGTCAAACCCAACATATATCCCCAATCTTCTTTGCGGACCCATTTTTGTCCGTTGGGGTGGTTCAATTGGAACATATATAGCACACCCAAAAATTCTCAAATAAGAAATATTTGGCTCGAACCAAAAGCCAACTGTATGGGAGAAAATTTATGATAACGATGGCCTTAAACGCACAAGTGCTGCAGCATGCAAAATTGCATGTCCCCAGGCTGTGTAGGGATTCGTTTTCATCAATAATGGTCTGGCAATTAATTGCAGTCTTTTAATAAATGATTCAGCTAGACCATTCTGTGCGTGAACATGAGCTACAGGATGTTCAACAATTATTCCAATCGACATGCAATAAGAATTAAATGCATGCGAAGTAAATTCACCAGCATTGTCTAGACGGATTCGTTTAATAGGATAATCAGGAAATTGCGCTCTTAAGCGAATTATTTGGGCAAGTAATCTCGCAAACGCCAGGTTGCGAGTTGATATTAAACAAACATGCGACCATCGGGTCGATGCATCAATCAAGACCATAAAATATTTAAATTGCCCACATGGTGGACTAATCGGTCCACATATATCTCCATGAATCCGTTCTAGAAATGTAGGACTTTCAGCTCCTACTTTCAATGGTGCTGGTCTTATAATCAATTTCCCTTTGGAACATGCAGCACATGAAAGTTTATCAGAAGTCAAAATCCTTTGATTTTTCAAAGGATGACCGTGCGTTGTTTGATAATTTTTCGCATCATAATTGATCCCGGATGACCCAAACGGTCATGCCAAACTTTAAAAGTAACGGGATTAGTAAACTTCTGGTTTACTAAATGATGCGCCTCAATAGCATTTATTTTTGCATAATATAAGCCAGATGATAGAGATGGTAGTTTTTCCAACAAAACTTTATTACCGGAGGTCATTTTCGTGATACCCAAATATTCATGATCATTTTCTTCTATAGTCTCAACATGATATCCATTCCGTCGGATATCTTTAAAACTCAATAAATTTCTTCGAGACTTTGAGGAATATAATGCTTTATCAATAGCAATCATAGTTCCTCCCGGTAATATATATTAGCTCTTCCGGAGCCTTCAATAAGTTTTGCACTGCCATTTATTGTAGTAACACTTGTTTCTCCCACATTCAGGTGAGAAAAATACTTCTCGTATTTCAGTATGGTGTGCGTAGTTCCACTGTCAATAAGACAGACACTTTCGATATCGTTGTTCATAGAAATTTGAACAACAGCCATCTGAATTACAATAAAAGTAACAAAATTTTACATAAATAAAAAAATTAAGCATATAAATTACAATAAAAGTAATACTAACAACTAAAAGTAATACTAAAATATTACAACAATACAAGAATACTAAAATATTACAATAATTAGATAATAATATTCTAATTATTTTTGGACACTTCCATCTCCAATTAAATGATCAATTCTTCCTTCTGGATGCTCAAAAATCAGCAACATCCAAGTGAGTTATACCAACATCATTATCTTCAAGATCTTCATCATTTCTTTCATGAGGTAAATTTTGAGTAGTAAAATTTGCCTCAACATTTTTACCTTTCCCTTCAATAGATGCTTGATATAAATCAACAAGATGTTTTGCAGTGCGACAAATACGAGACCAGTGACCTTTCATGCCACAACGATAACATATGTCCTCATAATTTTTCGGAACAGTATTTCTTTTCCCATTATGTTTTATCCACTTCGGGTGGTTATTAACATTTTTGGCACCTGAAGTATTATTACGATTGTAAGGGCCAAATTGATCACGGCGTCCATGATCATATTTTCGGCTATGACCACGGTAATGACCACGACCACGACCACGACCACGATCTCTTCTGGGATCATGATTTCTAACAGCATTCACTTCAGGGAATGGAGTAGAACCAGTAGGTCGAGTCTCGTGATTTTTCATTAATAATTCATTATTTTGTTCCGCAACAAGAAGACAAGAAATTAATTTAGAATATTTCTTAAAACCTTTTTCACGATATTGTTGCTGCAGGACAATATTCGTGGCATGAAAAGTGGAGTATGTTTTCTCCAGCATATCATCATCTGTTATATTATCTCCACATAGTTTCAATTGTGAAACTATTTTAAACATTGCGGAGTTATACTCGCTTATGGATCTGAAATCTTGCAACCTCAGGTGCAACCAGTCATACCGTGCCTTTGGGAGAACGACCATCTTCTGGTGGTCGAATCTTTCTTTCAAATTTTCCCACAAAATAAAAGGATCTTTCACGGTAAGATACTCATTTTTCAGATCTTCGTGAAGATGATGACGAAGAAATATTATAGCTTCAGCACGTTCTTGTATTAATGATATATTATTTTGTACGATGGTGTCTGCTAGACCCATCACAGCAAGATGCATCTCGGCATCTAGTGTCCATGACAAATAATTTTTTCCGGTGACATCAAGTGCCACAAATTCCAATTTAGTTAAATTTGCCATAATAATAATAAACGTACCTGTCTGATAACGTACCGGTTGTAGATAATCGTGTTGTTGGTAGAGACTCGTGCTGATAACGTGTTATAAAATTGTATAATCTATATATATATATATATGTGTGTGTATATCTATAGTATAATATATATAATATGGCAATTGGTGTGGAGATAGAGGGAGAGAGGGAGAGAGGAGAAGAGAGGTGAGAATAGCTCTCGGGAAATTGAAATTAAAGATGGAATCAATTGTCCTTGTATCTCTACAATCATGGTCTATATATATACTACTTATTGGAGAAGGGAATGATTGTAGCTAAGTTGGTACTTACATGTGAACTCCACCAACAACTATGATTACATGTGAACTCCACCAATAACTATGATTACTAAACACTACCTTTTCTTTTTCTATTACAACCATCACAATATGAAATCAAAAACCCTTGTGTCCAATTAAGAAAATGCAGGACGGTGCTAGGGCCAACTGTTAGCAGAAAATTGATCCATTTCTCATTTTCTACTAAGCTGATATTTGGAATTTTCTGGGATGATGGACATCCATTAATGTAATGAATCTCCGGGATTCATAACAGTTTCAACTTCAACTAAAAAGTAAATCCTTACATAAAACAGGACAACCTTAAAAAACCCAAATAAAAAACATGGGAAAAATGATGATCAAAGGTTGTTTCAACTTCAACTAAAAAGTAAATTCTTACCCTAACTTTGAATGAAAAACGATGAGTTTCCACTTCTGATCCCAAGAAAACTCGAACATCTACGCCAAGACTGTCCACTCCAATCAACTCTGCTCTCTGCACAAGTATCAACAAAAGAAAAAGTTCGATAAACAAAAACGTCAACCCCTCCTACCTCCCAAATCAATAAAGGAAGATTCATAACAAATAAACGTAACTCAATTAGTAACAGCCTCACTTTTATATATATATATATTGAAATCTGGAATAGATAATTACCTCAACATATAGGCCCTTCTTTTTGCAAAGGGCTTTGAGTGCAAAGTTGAATCTGATTCCAAGCTCATTGAATCTGCTTATGATGTCCGGCATTGAGTGTACTAGAACATCAGGTTGTGCATCCCGGAAATTTTCTTTATTAATAGTCGACTGCAGCAAGGAGAGCAGCATTTCTTGAACACAACCAAGATATATATATATATATATATAATGAAATGTATGTGAATCACTCTTCAAGAAACATAAGATATAACATATACTGATTCAAAAATTTAAGAGTTGAGATAGATAAGAAAAAGTTATACCTAAAAACTGAGGAAAACTTTGATGATTCAGATTGTGGGATTCCATGTAAAGAGTAAAAGATATGAAACAAATATATACATGCCTGAACACCGTAGGCGGACAATAACTCGATTTGTATGATTCCCAGTCTATAAATAGTTGAGCTTCCGAGTCTTCTACTGGAACTGAAACCGACATTATCTAAATCTGAACAAAGAAACGGATAAAGAATTTTGTTTGGCACAAATTTAGAACTAACAGAAGAAAGAAATCAGTTGTATTTTATCTTAAAGAAATCATAATACCTCTGCATTCAGAAGCAAAACCATGAGTATATTCATGGTCGAGAGAAGTTCTCCAGTCTGAAGCAAAACCGTAAGTATATTCTTCGTCAAAAAGACGTCGAAAATATAATTCTTCAGCACCATGTAATGGGATTAAGTATCCCAACAAGGAAACACCGTTTGGTGGATAATCCATCATTTTAGAATGATCTGAATCAACAGCCTAGACGACCCAACCAAAATCACAATAGCAAAGTTCCATATAAAAAGATTGACTAACTAAAAATAGTAATCGAGAATTACGTATCTATCTACCTTGGTCAAACATTTGGAAAAATGAACCACAGGGTCAATTGGTTCGTGGTCCAGTAGGATATTTTCTTCATCAAAGATCTCGAAGGCAATATCTGAAAGTACGTGAAACATAAATGGGATTAGAAAAAACCGGAATAAAACGAATGGGATAAGAAAAATGTCATTATGGAAGAAAAGGCAAGACCTCCACACAAATCAATAACATACTGAAAATCAGCCCACGACACTTGTTCATGTGGCTCACTGTGTACAGTAGCAGGGAACAACAATACACCTCTGTTGTTAGCGTAAGATCAAAAAGAAAAGTCAGATCTTCTTCCCATTCTAATGGCAGAGAGAAATAGTTTCCCTCTCCTCAGATGATACGATGTTAGATGTATACTGTCGTTAATATTGATAATAAAGTATATGAAAACCTCAACAGTTGTCCTTGCAATTTCTGCATCTGTGAGCTTAGCACAAAGTCTTCTTTGCTCTCTTATTTCTTCTAGTGGATGATACCCATTATTACCCACAAAACTAGAAGAATCAGGAAGTTGATCTGAATAATCTGCAGCAACTGAAACTCTTGAAAGACTATTTTCCTGTCCATTAGACAACCAAAAGTATTGTGTCGCTCCAAATAAAGGATTTTTTTAGGTTTGCCAATTGCATTCGAATCTGCATTACCCATGCCTTTGATCTTGAGGAGAATATGTGTTCCAAAGCTTTTTCATACTTTAGCTGATGTAGAAAGGAATGGAACTTGGCTAAGGATTTCTTCTAGTTAAACTTCCAAAACGATTATAACGTTCTTGTGTTCCGTCATGAAACACAGAAGTGACAAGACCAAATATAAAGGACGCAATATCGTCTAAAGAGCATCAATTTTCTAAACTCTTAAATTTATTTCCAAATCAAAACGACCCGACATTCTTACCAAATAGCCAAATATAGACCACCAATACCATCAGGAGAGCCTAAGATTTCAAATTTAAACAATAATAACTTTTATTATTACCATAAATACTTTTGTCCTAAATTGATATCTTCTAGTTCAAACAAAAAGAATCTAAAAATAAGAAAGAAAAAGAAAAAGAAAAATTATAGATGTATGATTTTCCAAATTTGAATTTCCAGATAATTCAATTAAATTAGCTTATTGTTTACTTGAATCTTGCTGTTTAAGGCCTTGGCTAAAGTTTACTAAAATCAGCTAATCTAATCCATTCTTCCTAATCCCAGCTCGAATATCCCAAATACTAGATGAGTTTTTCATGTTCTGTACAGTACAGTACAGTACAGTACAACCTATTAGAGATGGAAGATAAAGATATCAACAAGATTGAAAAAAAGCTTTTAACAAAATTCAAATCCGAATATATGCTACAAGGCATTAACTGCATGCATCCGTATAGTACATTTAATTCTTGAAACCAACTCCATCATGGCTCATTGAATATATCTAAACTTGAGTTCTGAAAAGAAAAAAAATTGAAAAAGAAAATAAGCTGGTGTATTGTGTTCATCATATGAAGGGTATCGCAGAAGAACGGAAATGACATAAAAGAAAATGAGAAAATATAACTTAGCATTAGGAGGGGAGAGAATTCCCATTAAAATCACACAAGGCAGTACCTGAGTGTGGACTAAGGCCAAGTACGAAAGATGAATTCTACACAAGGTCAATTTCAAATATTATACATTGCCCCGTAGATGACACGTGTCCGTAGCTGTCTGCTGAAACTGATCGTTTTGTGACTGAAACGTTATCTGTGATGGAAACTGAAGCTGAGGACACGTGTCTGTCTCTGTAGATGTCTGCTGAAGCTGATCGTTTTGTGACTGAAACATTATCTGTGATGGAAACTGAAGCTGAGGACACGTGTCTGTCTCTGTAGATGTCTGCTGAAGCTGATCGTTTTGTGACTGAAACATTATGTGTGATGAAAACTGAAGCTGAGGACACGTGTCTGTCTCTGTAGATGTCTGCTGAAGCTGATCGTTTTGTGACTGAAACAATATCTGTGATGGAAACTGAAGCTGAGGACACGTGTCTGTCTCTGTAGATGTCTGCTGAAGCTGATCGTTTTGTGACTGAAACATTATCTGTGATGGAAACTGTGATGGAAACTGAAGCTGAGGACACGTCTGCTGCTGCAATATTGGATGATTATAAGAAGGAAAATTCTCGAAAGAATCAAAAACCAATTGCGAAGAAGAAGATGAATCTAGGTTAACATTAACATGTGGCATCTGATTATAATCACCCGCAGTCTCAAATCCACCGTTAAATCTTAATATCTCTGCTGGCATGGCTTGTGGTTGTGGGCTCTGATCATATAAAGAAGCAGCCGCCATTTGCTGTTGAGCCTCAAATATTTGTTGTTGTTGTTGAGCCGCCGGATAATCACTGATAATCCCAGCCGGCTGCATCCCATACAGATTATTATTATTATTATTATTATGGTATGGTGTTGCATTATCCCATACCATGGAAGACGAAGGACCAATGTAAGAAGCCAACTCCTCTTCAGCCGAATGTATTTTAGCATGGATTTCTTTAATTTTCCGTTGGAGAAGGCAAATTAAGCCAGGACAGCCGTAAATTGGATTACGTAACCGGTGTTCAGCTTCGTAAGCCAAGGAATTTACTACGTCTTTCCGTTGAGAAGCGTTCATCTCGTTTAACAGTTTTCCTACATTACTAGCTCCAAATACCTTATGAACGTTCGCGAATTTTTGTGGCTGATCCGGCGAAAAATACGGAGCGAATACGCATTCTTGCGTGCATTTTCGTCTCAGACATTTGCACGCCGCACAAGGAGAATTTGACGAAGACATTTCTTAATTAATTAACAGAGAATCTGAAACATCTAAATATCGATTGATTGATTGTTTATTTATTCTCTATCAAAAGAATTGCATAATTTTAAAAAATTTGTAGCAGATCTCTAATATTCATAATTAAAAACAAACAAAAAAAATAAAAATCAATGGATAGCCAAATTAACCTGCGTTCGTCGACCAGATCGAGTAGGGTTCCTTATCCCAGAAATAAAAAGGAAGAAAGCGCTAGATCCAATCTTCAATCAATCCCAATATAGGAAAAAAGAAGGTTGATTAAAGTAATAATAATAAAGGTAAATTATTCTTTTTTCACCTGTATTTATTTTTGCTTGGAACTGACATTTGAACTATAAATTATGTCCTAATTTGCCCTTCCGTCCAATTCTTAGGGGTATTTTTGTCTTTTAAAATAATTAATATTTTAAAATTATTAAGATTTTATTTTTAGAGATAATTTTGTATTTTCATAAAATTTTAAAAAATCTAATTTATTTTTTAAAATTGAAGGGATTTGATCCCTCAACCACACAATAGCAAAATCAAATTAACCTACTAAAGCAACTATTAATATATTATTTTATATGAAACTTATAATATATATTATATACTAGATAATGCCAAAATAAATTTAATATAATTATATTTGTGAACGCCTAGATTTAAACCACAAGTGTATAAACAATAAATAAACATTTACCATTTCGATAAATACAAAAATTTATATTATTTGAAAATTATATTAAATATAAAGATTTTGAAAAAATATTATCCAAACAACCCAATTTAAACCATATGTCTTCGTAGTCATTCTCGTTATCAAATTTTGAAAAAAAATTTAACTTTGAATTTGTTGCAAAATACAATTTTTGAGTTTTTTTTTACAATGACATTAATAATGACATTGTATAAAAAAACACTTCGAAATTCATGTTCTGCGATGAATTCGAAACAAAACAATTGAAAAAGAACTTCAGTGCACAGTTTGAGGAAGATAACAACAACAAAAACTTTGGTTTGAATTGTGTGATTTGATAATATTTTTTTTTAGAATGTTTATATTTAATATAATTTATATTTAAAATATAAAATGTAATTCTAATATAAAATGCGTATTTATTATTTTTGTAATTACAATATAAAATATAAGTTTCAAATAAATTTATATATTTATAATTGTTCCAGTGAATAGATATGGATTAGTTAAGCATGTGGTTGTTGAATCAAACCCTTGAAATTACAAAAAAATAATTTTTTAATTTTTAATAATAAATTGAAATAAAAAAATTACCCTTGAAAATAAAACCCTAATAATTAAAAAAAATGTTCATAATTGTAAAAAGACAAAAATACACCTGGGAATTTGATGGGAAAATAAAGTATGACAAAAATTTTGGACGGAATGACAAATTATGTGATATTCTATAGTTCAAGTGTCAGTTCAAAGCATAAATACATATAAATAAAGATACAAAAATTAGATTTTTAAAAAGTTCAAGTGTGAGTAAGATAATTTACTCTAATAATAATATAAACAAATAGTTAAATATTTCTATTTAAATATTTCAAATAGTTAAATACCCTATTTCAAAATTTTTTTTTCAAACTCTTCTATAAGAGAGAATTAATATATTAAAAATTATAATATATACATCTTTATAGAAATATAGCCAAATTTATTTATTTATAAAAAATAATAATAATATCAACACCATCAATACTAATTTATTTATTCAATCAATTAAAATAATAGATAAGTCACCAATATATTGGAATTTCCAATGCTCACCAAACTTCTCAAGAAAAACAATAATGTTGGGGAAAATAATAGGAAAAAATAAGATCAATGTTATAAAATTGTATAAAAATAAAATAAATGAGATGAAAGATAATATACAAAGACCAAGGGATGAGGGAAGATTGTTTTCTCGTGCAGGGGAATTAAGATGGAATTTTTTTTCTCTTATTTGCAATGGAATGGTTGTGTGCCTATTTATATGCATTACTAATATATATATATATATATATATATATATATATACCTAACCACTAATATATATATAGACATCCATTAATTTAATAAATCTTCGGGATTCATAACACTCCCCCTTGGATGTCCATTACATAAAGAATATGTCTCGTTAAAACCTTACTAGATAAAAATCCAGTGGGAAAAAACTCTAGTGAAGGAAAAAGAGTACACTATTCTTTATGTGTAGATTTCTTCCCCTAATGAGATGATCTCTCGAAATCTTTAAATCGGCGCAAACCAATTTTATATCTCAATTTTTCAAAGGTTACTGTCGGAAGAGCTTTAGTGAATATATCTGCAAGATTATCACGTGATCAAATTTGACGCACATAAATTTCATCATTCTTTTGAAGGTCATGAGTAAAGAAGAATTTAGGTTAAATGTGTTTCGTCCTATCTCCCTTAATATATCCTCCTTTTAATTGAGCTATACAAGCTGTATTATCTTCATATAGAGGAGTTGAAATCTCTCTTTTGGAGGATAAACCACAACTCTCTCTAATATAATGTATTATTGACCTCAACCATACACATTCTCGACTTGCTTCATGAATGACTATTATCTCAGCATGATTAGAAGAAGTTGCTGCTATTGTTTGCTTCGTGGAGCGCCATGATATAGCAGTATTACCATATGTAAATAAATAGCCATTTTGAGAACGTGCCTTATGCGGATCCGAAAGATAACCCGCATCTGCATATCCAATAAGTTCTAGGTCATTACATTTGAATAAAATAATCCGAGGTCAATTGTCCCTTTGAGGTATCTAAGGACGTGTTTAATACCATTCCAATGTCGTCGTGTTGGTGAAGAACTAAATCTTGCTAATAGATTTATAGCAAATGCTATATCAGGTCGAGTATTATTTGCAAGATACATCAGTGCACCAATAGCACTCAAATATGGTACTTCAGGACCAAGTAGTTTTTCATCATTTTCTCAAGGTCTAAATATGTCTTTATTTATATCTAGCGACCTCACGACCATTGGAATACTCAATGGATATGCTTTATCCATGAAAAATCTTTTCAACACTTTAGCTGTATATGTTGACTGATGAACAAAAATTCCATCTTTCATATGTTCAATTTGAAGCCCGAGACAAAACTTAGTTTTTCCAAAATCTTTAACTTCAAATTCTCGTTTCAAACAATCTATAGCTTCTCGAAGATCTTCTGGAGTTCCTCTGAGATTGATATTGTCAACATATATAGCAAGAATCACAAAACCAAAATCTGTTTTCTTAATAAAAACACATGGACAGATTTGGGCATTCTTATATCCTGAATTCAATAAGAATTCACTAAGGTGATTGTACCACATGCGTCCAGACTGTTTAAGCCCATATAATGACTTCTGTAATTTGATAGAATAATTTTCACGAGGGCCTTTAGAAGCCTTTGGTAATTTGAATCCTTCAGGAATTTTCATATAAATCTCATTTTCAAGACTTCCATAAAGATAAGTTGTAATGACATCCATTAGACGCATGTCCACCTTTTCATGAACTGCCAAACTTATAAGATATCGGAGTGTAATAACATCAATAACGGGTGAATTAGTTTGATCATAATCAATTCCTGGCTTTTGCGAAAAACCTTGTGCGACGAGTCGTGCTTTATATCTTAAGATTTCATTATTCTCATTTCGTTTTCGCACAAACACCCATTTATAGCCAACATGTTTTACATCCTTTGGCGTTTGGACTACAGGTTCAAAAACTTCTTGGTTCACAAGCGAATTTAACTCCGATTGAATCGCATCTTTCCATTGAGGCCAATCAATTCTATGCAGACATTCTTCAACTGATAAAGGATCTAAATCCTCATTATCCTTGAAAATATCAAGGGCTACTTTGTATGCAAAAGTATTATCAATAACAACATTTCTTCGATCCCTAATTTTGATTCGAACTGGTGTAATTAATAGAGATTTCAGAATTCTCTTCATCATTTGTAGTTGGAATCTTTTCATCAGTTGTCCCTTGGTTTTCTTTTTCTGTTTCATCAATATGATCTTCTGGATCATTTGTTCCTCTTTTCTTTCGAGGATTTTTATTTTTGGAACCAAGGGGTCGGCCACGCTTCTGGCGTGTTTTTGATTAGAAAGCTATAGGATTAACTTTCTGTCCTTCAAGAACTTCTATCCGTATAGGAGCATCTATAGCTGGAAGATGCGATTTAGTGACTTTGCTGGAGTCAGCAAAAGAATCTGACAGTTGATTTGCAATTTGTTGCAAATGTATAATCTTTTGAACTTCAAGTTCACTCATATTTGTGCGTGGATCTAAATGATTCAAAGAAGTTTTCCACCCAAGTTCAATCTTATGCCATTTATTCTCTCCCCCTAATTTGGAAAACAAATTTTCATCAAAATGGCAATCAGCAAATCTTGCTGTAAATACATCCTCCGTCAAAGGTTCAAGATACCTTATAATGGACGGGGAGTCATACCCAACATATATCTCCAATCTTCTCTGCGGACCTATTTTTGTCCGTTGGGGTGGTTCAATTGGGACATATACAGCACACCCAAAAATCCTCAAATAAGAAATATTTGGTTCTGAACCAAAAGCCAACCTTAAACGCACAAGTGCTGCAGCATGCAAAATTGCATGTCCCCAGGCTGCTGTAGGGAGATTTGTTTTCATCAATAGTGGTCTAGCAATTAATTGCAGCCTTTTAATAAACGATTTAGCTAGACCATTTTGTGTGTCAACATGAGCTACAGGATGTTCAACAATTATTCCAATCGTCATGCAATAAGAATCAAATGCATGCGAAGAAAATTCACCAGCATTGTCTAGACGGATTCGCTTAATATGATAATCAGGAAACTGTGCTGTTAAGCGAATTATTTGGGCAAGTAATCTCGCAAACGCCAGGTTGCGAGTTGATAATAAACAAACATGCGACCATCGGGTCGATGCATCAATCAAGACCATGAAATATCGAAATTGCCCACATGGTGGACTAATCGGTCCACATATATCTCCATGAATCCATTCTAGAAATGTATGACTTCCAGCTCCTACTTTCAATGGTGCTGGTCTTATAATCAATTTCCCTTTGGAACATGCAGCACATGAAAGTTTATCAGAAGTCAAAATCCATTGATTTTTCAAAGAATGACACTGCGTTGTCTCGATAATTTTTCGCATCATAATTGATCCCGGATGACCCAAACGGTCATGCCAAACTTTAAAAGTAACGGGATTAGTAAACTTCTGGTTTACTAAATGATGCGTCTCAATAGCATTTATTTTCGCATAATATAGGCCAGAGGATAGAGATGGTAGTTTTTCCAACAAAACCTTATTACCGGAGGTCATTTTTGTGATACCCAAATATTCATGACCATTATCTTCCATAGTCTCAACATGATATCCATTACGTCGGATATCTTTAAAACTCAATAAATTTCTTTGAGACTTTGAGGAATATAATGTTTTATCAATAACAATCATAGTTCCTCCCGGTAATATTATATTAGCTCTTCCGGAGCCTTCAATAAGTTTTGCACTACCATTTATTGTGGTAACACTTGTTTCTCCCACATTCAAATGAAAAAAATATTTCTCGTATTTCAGTATGGTGTGCATAGTTCCACTGTCAATAAGACAGACACTTTTGATATCGTTATTCATACCAGAAAATGAACAACAGTCATCTGTTTTGTTAAGAAAATATTTACAGAAAAAAATTAAAATTATATATCACAACAAAGTAATATAAACATAAACACATAATAATAGTATTACTTATTTTGGACACTTTAATTCCAATCAAGTGGTCAATTATTTCTTTTGGATGTTCGAAAAGATCAGTAACATCCAGGTGAGCCATATCAACATTTTCAAGATCGTCATCATTTATTTCATGAGATAAATTTTGAGAAGTAAGTCAACAAAATGTTTTGTCGTGCTACAGGCACGAGCCAGTGACTTCATGCCACAACGAATATTTGTCTTCATAATTTTTCGGAACAATATTTCCTTTCTCATTATGTTTTGTCCACTTCAGGTGGTCATAAATATTTTTGGCACCTAAATTATTATCACGCTTATAAGGGCCAAATTTATCACGACGATCATGATCATATTTTCGACCATGACCGCGGTAACGACACGACCACGACCACGATCTCTTCTGGGATCATGATTTCTAATAGCATTCACTTCAGGGAATGGAGTAGGTAAGTAGGTCGAGTCTCGTGATTTTTCATCAATAATTCATTATTCTGTTCCGCAACAAGAAGACAAAAATCAATTCAGAGTATTTATTAAAACCTTTCTCACGATATTGTTGCTGCAAGACAATATCTGTGGCATGAAAAATGGAGTATGTTTTCTCCAACATATCATCATCCGTTATATCAACTCCACATAGTTTCAACTACGAAACTATTTTAAACATTGAAGAGTTATACTCACTCACAGATTTGAAATCTTGCAACATCAGGTGCAACCAGTCATACCGTACTTTCGGGAGAACGACCATCTTCTGGTGGTCGAATTTTTCTTTCAAATTTCCACACAAAATAAGATGATCTTTTACGGTAAGATATTCATTTTTCAAATCATCATGAACATGATGATGGAGAAATATTATAGCTTTGGCACGATCTTGTGTTGATGACACATTATTTTATACAACGGTGTCTGACGGACCCGTTGTAACAAGATGCGTTCCGGCATCTAGTGTCCATAACAAATAATTCTTTCCGGTGACATCAAGAACCACAAATTTGAGTTTAATAAGATTTGATATAATAATAACAGAAAACGTACATGTAAAAAAAGTACCTGATTGATCTTCAAATAAACTTCAAAAATACTTTACCTGGTGGTAGAGACTCGTGTTGATAACGTGTTATAAAATTGTATAAAAATAAAATAAATGAGATGAAAGATAATATACAAAGACCGAGGGATGAGGGAAGATTGTTTTCTCGTGCAGGGAAATTAAGATGGAAAATTTTTCTCTTATTTGCAATGGAATGGTTGTGTGCCTATTTATAGGCATTACTAATAATATTATATATATATATATATATAATATATATATATATATATACATCCATTATCATATATTCAATAATAAATATATGTGATTTATCACCTTACATAATTTTCTGGGATGAATAGATAATAACAATTATATGATGGACGTCCATTAATTTAATGAATCTTCGGGATTCATAACAATCAATAAGTTTCTTTAAATATATATATATACATTTTTTAATCATGACAAATGGATACATCTAGCAGCTAGTAGTTGATTCTTTTTTACATTTTTGCCCTCACAAAGTTTTGTTTTGTATTTCTTCTTGATATGGCAAAAGCAGTAGTATCAGCAACTTAGAATGCAAATGATTGTTGGGTACAAGTGTAAAATTAATAAGGGTATTATAGTCATTTGCCAAGTGAAATTTATATATATACATATAAACAGTGATTATTTTTCCAAAAGATTGCAACTTAAGCACCAAAGATAACTAAATCAAAGAAAAAGATTCATTTACAATGGGATTATGAAAGAAAAATCAAAATAAGTCAGTACGTTGGAAAGATTTAAGCTTTTTCCGAACTGATTTTGGAAATAAAAGTTGCTGAATTTGCTTATCAGCAGCAACCTCAGATGTTGCCTGTAAACATAAAACAGAACAACCTTAAAAAATCCAAATCAAAAACATTGGAAAAATGATGATCAAAGGTTGTTTCAACTTCAACTAAAAAGTAAATCCTTACATAAAACAGGACAACCTTAAAAAACCCAAATCAAAAACATAGGAAAAATGATGATCAAAGGTTGTTTCAACTTCAACTAAAAAGTAAATTCTTACCCTAACTTTGAATGAAAAACGATGAGTTTCCACTTCTGATCCCAAGAAAACTCGAACATCTACGCCAAGACTGTCCACTCCAATCAACTCTGCTCTCTGCACAAGTATCAACAAAAGAAAAAGTTCGATAAACAAAAACGTCAACCCCTCCTCCCTCCCAAATCAATAAAAGAAGATTCATAACAAATAAACGTAATTCAATTAGTAACAGTCTCACTTATTTATATATATATATATATATATATATATATAATATATAATTTGAAATCTCGAATAGATAATTACCTCAACATATAGGCCCTTCTTTTTGCAAAGGGCTTTGAGTGCAAAGTTGAATCTGATTCCAAGCTCATTGAATCTGCTTATGATGTCCGGCATTGAGTGTACTAGAACATCAGGTTGTGCATCCCGGAAATTTTCTTTATTAATAGTCGACTGCAACAAGGAGAGCAGCATTTCTTGAACACAACCAAGATATATATATATATAATGAAATGTATGTGAATCACTCTTCAAGAAACATAAGATATAACCTATACTGATTCAAAAATTTAAGAGTCAAAATAGATAAGAAAAAGTTATACCTAAAAACAGAGGAAAACTTTGATGATTCAGATTGTGGGATTCCATGTAAAGAGTAAAAGATATGAAACAAATATATACATGCCTGAACACCGTAGGCGGACAATAACTCGATTTGTATGATTCCCAGTCTATAAATAGTTGAGCTTCCGAGTCTTCTACTGGAACTGAAACCGACATTATCTAAATCTGAACAAAGAAACGGATAAAGAATTTAGTTTGGTACAAATTTAGAACTAACAGAAGAAAGAAATCAGTTGTATCTTAGATAATCATAATACCTCTGCATTCAGAAGCAAAACCATGAGTATATTCATGGTCGAGAGAAGTTCTCCCGTCTGAAGCAAAACCATAAGTATATTCTTCGTCAAAAAGACGTCGAAAATATAATTCTTCAGCACCATGTAATGGGATTAAGTATCCCAACAAGGAAACACCGTTTGGCGGATAATCCATCATTTTAGAATGATCTGAATCAACAGCCTAGATGACCCAACCAAAATAACAATAGCAAAGTTCCTTATAAAAAGATTCACTAACTAAAAAATGTAATCGAGAATTACGTGTCTATCTACCTTGGTCAAACATTTGGAAAAATGAACCGGATGTGATTCCACGGAACTGTTTGCTTTTTCCCAATCAACTTGCATATGTGATATTTCTGAATCCTCTAACTAGTCAACGACAACGAAGATTATTCAAGTAATCATTGATACCATGACACAAGAATCTTAAAATAAACAGAGGTTAGTAATTCTTACCTCGGATAAATCATCAGGCATAAACATCTCTTGAACAAAACCATCACCCTCAGACAATATATCATCATCGTCGTCCATTTTTCTGCTCTCGTAATGTGAAATGTCCATCCCAATCAGAACATTCTGTTATCAAGAAATTGAATAAATGATTATTACATTGTTAAAGTTTTAAATCAAAAGAAACATAAGACAGCAACACATAATTTTCTTCCATCTTTCCTTGTATATGCAAACACTATCCTGAAGAAGGCTATGGATTGAATTGCTTGGTTTTACACCTAAAGGATACTAAAACAGATACCTCGGCCACAAAATTGCCATGAGGTACAAACATGTTTGGCTTGAAAAATTGGTTCTTTTCACCTGTGAATCTGTAGATGATGGAAGGAAAGAAGGAAGAGGAAGAGAAAATAAAAAATTATGTATTTCATTTCTAGAAAGAACAAAATGCGCACATTAAAAGTCACATAGTTGATGGAAATTATAAATTATCAGCACATAGTGATGGAAGTAAAAAATGCAACAGGGTTTCAAATACTAAACCTAGACAAAAAGGTTAGATGCAAAAATTGGATTTATAAAAAGTTTAGGAGTTGCTGGAGATTTTGCCAGTTTCCCTGACATGCTAAAAATATGCATCTGTAAATTTGTAAACTTTTCCCCAGTCTATGAGAATACTGCTAGCAATTTCAGTCGGCAAAAGAATATATCCGAAGTACCTTCTTAAGAGATTCACATAGTTGGAAAGATAAGAGGAAAAGAAAATTTCTAGTGGTTAAGCGCCATCTTAATGAAAACAAGATAATAAGCCTATTGAGCCTGAGAGCAAGAAAAAAGTGATGCAACGAACAAATTTTGATCATTACCACAGGGTCAATTGGTTCGTGGTCCAGTAGGATATTTTCTTCATCAAAGATCTCGAAGGCAATATCTGAAAGTACGTGAAACATAAATGGGATTAGAAAAAACTGGAATAAAACGAATGGGATAAGAAAAATGTCATTATGGAAGAAAAGGCAAGACCTCCACACAAATCAATAACATACTGAAAATCAGCCCACGACACTTGTTCATGTGGCTCACTGTGTACAGTAGCAGGGAACAACAATACACCTCTGTTGTTAGCCTAAGATCAAAAAGAAAAGTCAGATCTTCTTCCCATTCTAATGGCAGAGAGAAATAGTTTCCCTCTCCTCAGATGATACGATGTTTGATGTATACTGTCGTTAATATTGATAATGATAATAAAGTATATGAAAACCTCAACAGTTGTCCTTGCAATTTCTGCATCTGTGAGCTTAGCACAAAGTCTTCTTTGCTCTCTTATTTCTTCTAGTGGATGATACCCATTATTACCCACAAAACTAGAAGAATCAGGAAGTTGATCTGAATAATCTGCAGCAACTGAAACTCTTGAAAGACTATTTTCCTGTCCATTAGACAACCAAAAGTATTGTGTCGCTCCAAATAAAGGATTTTTACACCTGAAACTGGACACGTGAAAGATTTACAGTTCAATAGTAGGCGTGGAGATGAGTGGTAAGCAACAAGTGGAGCCACGAAAAGCTACTCTTACATTAATTATGCAAAAGAGCAACTTTCTGGTTAAGAAAGAAAACTGTTCATGAATGAAACTGAACGTGATTGACATGAAATACAATGATCTGGAAAAATGAACCAAAAGAAATCCTTCAGCTGTAAAACGAGCCATAAAAAACCCATTTGGGGGGACAGGACAAAGAGAAATGACAGATGAACATCACAACCAACAGAAAATCTAAGGCAAAAAGAAAAAAGGATAAAACAAACTAAATGACTGTTTATCTAATTATGAAGTGACACCAAAGTTCTAAGACTCAAATCAGTCCTCTCCTTGTGGAAGAAGGAAAAGAAAATTTAGTGGGCTACAAGTGAATTGTCTGATAGAAACGTTTAATCTATCATATATTCAATCACCAGACTTACATGTTAATTTTGTTGTTTACTTTTTTTTTTTCCTTCTTTTCGTTAGGGCGGAGGGGAGAGAAAAAAAAGAATCTGGAAGGTTCCCTGAGTACATGGAGTGTTTCCACACAAAATAAAGGCACACTACTAAGATCAATCTGGAGTAACAAAATTTTCTTATCTAAGTAAGATTTTTGAGGTATATACCTTGTACTTGAATGACCAGAAACACTCACTCTTTGAGAATCTAAAGGAGATCTTATCCAACAGCTACTCACTTTGTAAGATGTCGAACAGCTTACTTCAGCATTATGATTATGGCAAGAACAAGGACCTGCAACACCATCCAAGAAACTGTGAGCAGCAGCGGCAGCAGACCATAAATGTGGCAGAAGTATCTGATGATAAAAAATAAAACAATGCTCAAGAATACAGTCAGAGCAGACACTGATCTAGCACAACTAAAGCAGATCCCATGTGACTGACATGATCAATACATTCAAAGACAGAACACATCAAGGCAAGCATAAAATTACTGTTATTTAAGTTGGAAGTTTCTTTTCTTTTTTTCTATTTTTGTTCTTCCACTAGTAAAAGAATCTAATCAAATTCAAGCAAGTATGACCCATGTCCAATGCTTTGTCAATTAAAAAGCAATCTAAAATAGTACTATGGCTAATGTACATCAAATTCGTTTAATATCTAAAAAGCTCTTCCCCCCATTCACTCTTCCAAACTAACATCACTCACTTCACCATGAAAAAATACCAGCCTTCTAAAGTACATCACTGATTTCATATTTTATCCTTTAGTTATCCACTATGCACTTTCTTCATAGTATTTCTAGAATATAAGCCACAAAATATAAAGCAATCCAAATGAAAAAAGTTTCATCCTTTCCTCTTTTAGTCAATCAATTAGAAATATTCTCAACAAGATCCTTAGGAAAATTAGCCAATTTTGTCACTCTTTATGCATATTTTTACAAATAAAGTCTCTCATTCGTTTTTTACATAAAAAACACCAATAAAGTTGACAATAAGACATTGAACTTAAAGTCAAAAGAATCTTATAGCAAATGTTTCTATGAGGAAGGATCTCATTTGGAGGAGCTTATTGGTGAAAAATATGTCTAAAGGACCTAATCGGCTAATTTTCCAAATCATTAATCCCATGCCTTCCACAATTTTGCAAAACAGTGTTAATAATAATACTTCTCCTCCATGTTTTCCTTCCACCCGGTTAGCCACCCAGCATGACCACATCACTTCCCTGCTCCCATCCCCCATCCCCCAAAATAAAGGATCATGTGTTCTCCCAAAAGCAGAGTATTACAGTTGAACGACGAAAATCAATTCAACAACCCAGAAAGTTCAATAACCAAGAAATGATATTTATCAACTATCCCTTAAAACATTAATGCATATAAAATGTGTAAGATTGCTTTAAACATATGGGAGTGCGATTTTTCAACCCTTTCAATTTGTTAGCTAAAAGAAATAGAGGAAACAAACACAGATTCTTGATACAACAGATATGTTGTGGTTTACCCAGGTTGATTGAAGATGGAACTGCTGCTGCTGCGGTCAACATGTATGCAGATACAGGGCAAAGAAACCGTGCGAAAAAGAAGAGACAAACACTGTTGTGTGATGCACAGTAACGAAGGATTTATTCTGAATGCTGAAAAGCTGACAGCTTTTTGTTATCTTCCCCAGTTTGTTCAGTAAAGTTTTTAGTTTGGGGTTTATGGGATCAATTAGGTTAAATTTTTTGAATAGAGACCAAATCCACCAATTGCAAACAATTTGGGGACCAAGTATATAAAATTCAAACTTTCAATAAATTATAAAAGGAAAAATAAATAAATAAATAAGTAAAATTCGATGGTGTTACAATTTGTTAAAATTATGTTTATAACCTCAAAATTACTTATAATTACATCTCACCATTTTTATGTTTGGGAAATCTTAATCAAGACTCAAGGTTACTGAATCTCCGCAGGCTCCTCTGCCACCGTCCACAACTCACCGTCGCACTCTGCCGTTTGCCGCTGCTGTTGCCCCTTCCATCGTTACTGAACAGCCGAAGTTTGTTCATCCCTGTCCTGTTTTGCCTTCGAGCGAATCTGGAATCTTGAGGATCTACTTAGGTAATTCTGGTTTTTGAGTTTCTTTCTATTTCTGTAATACCTTCAAATATCCCCTCTGTTTTGTTTCTCTTCATTGTTCTATGGGATCACCTATGAGTAATTTACCATTGGTTGGTGAATGAAACGCTTCTCTGTGGCCTTCCCCGTTTTGTATTTTCTCAGCGAATTAATTTAAACATTGATTGTTCATGTTGATTTTTCTTTGAGAATTGGTAGTGTGACATTCCGTATGAGATTTGGTAAATGAAAATGCACTCTCATAATTCTTTCCAACTGTATGATTTTCTGAAAGGACAAAAAGGGGACAAAATTTAGGTATCAATGAATTTTGATAACAGTTATCTGGGATGTTTACCGTGACAGTTACCGAGTTTAGTGAAACTGTCCGGAAAAGGTATATTATATTGTGACTGGAGAGAGCCTGGATGAGGCCGTTTTGGACTTATTAATATCAAGTGAGCCAACCCTTCTTTTAATGGGATAAAAAAAACAAATGGATCAAAACTTTATTGCTGAAGGCAATGTAATAGCAGGTTAGGGTTGAAGTGATGGACACCATGATGGAAATACACAAAAGATGCGATGGAGCAAATGATATTGAAAAGAATTGAAAGAGACGGTTTTTTGTGAGGGGTGGTACATTAAAAAAAAAAGGGTTAAAAGTTGCAAGAAAACATCAGAAGAATGCTGGAAAATAGCCCTGCTTTCTTACCATTCTTCTTTTCATGGTCATCTTGTGATCATATTTCTTCTCCTTCAGCCATACAAGAAATACGAATCTGTCTAATTTTCCTGATTTTCTTCTTCTTTTTTTTGGTGACCATACTTGTTCTTATTGATCCAATTTTCTTACTGTTTATGATCATTGAACAGAGTTAGATGCTACTGATTATTTAGATTATTTCAGCATTAGTATTTTTCTATTGTTTCACTTTTCCTTGATGTGGCAACTTGATCAATTTTTTTTTTTTTTTTAAAGAGGAGAAAAGTCACTGTGGATGACTTTCGAATCAAACTAGGGGAGGATTTGGACTTTGTCGTTGTTGTTATTCTGTTCATATAGAACATTATAATATTTTGGAGTTAGCTATTTATCTAGTGTTCAATTGCCTGTTTTGAGATTCTAGCTTAATGCGGCATTCTAATACCACCTTTCAAAGTTGTCTCTTTCGTAAAGTTTCCATTTTCTAATTGTAATGATAGTGTTATGTTGTTATTATTACAATAATTTTACATAAAAGAAACACTTTCTTTGTGGCAAGTAAATGCGTGACAGAATCCAAATATGGTTAGTAAAGCAACATCTTAAAGTTGAGATTTTTTTTTGCCAAGGACCTTCTCATCTTATAAAAGCTGCTTAGATATTTAGTTTCCTTTTCCATAATCCATTTCAGGTTTGCTCCTTTTCACTAAAAAATGAACCCTTGCTTGATGTGAGATAATGTTGGTCTTTCATATCTGCCATTCTAGAGAACTCATAAACTAATTTGAGTATAAAGGTGGACTGCAAAAGACTGTCTCTCTTACTATTGTGAAATAAAACTTTAGAAGGGAAGATTGAACTACTGTATTGACACAAATAATGCCCGTAATTGTTTTATTGCTAATATTTTTGTTTAATTTTCTGAAAAGGTATTCATTCACGTATTTACTATTTCCTCTAATTTAAAATTTTCTTCATTTACAAATTCTTTTGTTATCTTAACCTATTTCTTACTCTTTAACTTTTGAAATCTTTCTGAGGCCCCATATTTGAAGCAGCTTCTTTGGCCAATTTTCTTGTATAGTCTTGTCTGAGCTGTGTTTTACCCTCATAGTTTGTGCTTTGAAGCTATGCCTTATGGGATGATTTTTTAAGATACTTTTTGTGTGTTACTGATTCTGTATAGTAATGTTTTTCATACTGTTTTAAGAAATTTAAATTTTTTTCTTTTAATTTGGTTTATAAGTGATCTGTGATTTCATACACTCTCTGTCCTTTTTTTTTTTTTATTCGTTTTTGTGGATAAAACAATACCTCATCAATTCATTCCTATTATTTTTTGCTCTAATTCCTGAGGTAAAAAAACACAATTCCCTGCAGCTATTTTGATAAACAAATATTTCAATTCTTTCTGTATGTATGAAGTTGGTGTTCTTACATTTTCTGTTGAAAAGCTGGACTGTACCCCCATACTATCTTTATTTTTGGTGGCCAATTTCAAAGGTAACTGTTACTTATTTAAACTTTGCATACTTTATTTAACTTCACCTTAGAAGTCGACAAGGGTACGCTTTTAAATGCCAAATTTTATGTGAAATTTTATCCAATTTGTTGTGGTTCAATTGATTTGCTTTATTTTCTTGGTTGTAGTTAGGGTTTCTAATTGGTTGATAAAGTTATACCCTAAATTTTTGTTCCTATCAGATTTGCAGGGATTGTTTCTTTAGGCTACCATCAAGATGCCAGCCACAGCAGGCAGAGTTCGCATGCCTGCGAACAACAGGGTGCATAGTAGTGCAGCTCTACAGACTCATGGTATATGGCAAAGCGCGATAGGGTATGATCCTTATGCACCGAGTAATAAGGATGACAATAAAAAATCAGCCGAGACTGTGAGTGCTGCCGAGCCCGAAGGTGAAAATGCATATGCCAGCTTCCAGGGGTTGCTGCAGTTGGCCAAGATCACAAATTCAATCTCGGACGAGGCTCGTGGGGCATGTAAGAAGTGTGGGAGAGTTGGGCATTTGACTTTTCAGTGTAGAAATTTTCTGAGTGTTAAGGAGGATTTAAATAAGGATGGGAAGGATGATGACGTGATTAGGGAAGTTGTTTTGGAGAAGTTAAAAGGGGAAAAGATGAAATTGAATGGGAATATGAAAAATAAGGTGGACGATGTGGAGAGCAGTGAGGAAGAAAGTGAGAGTTCAGATTCAGATTATGATTCTGAAATTGAGAGGATTATTGCTCAGAAGTATGGGAAGAAGAGTAACAGTAAAATGAAATCGTCCTCGGGCAAGAAAGATGATGTCAGTGATGAAGAGGAGGATGGTAAGAAGAAGAAAAAGAGGGGGAGATCAAAGAAAAGGAGCAGCAGGAAAATGGAGAGTAGTGATTCGGAGGATGAGGATGGAGGTAGGGGGAGGAGAAGGAAGAAAAGGAAGGAGAAGAGGAGTAGAAGAGATGATGATTCCTCATCAGATGATGGAGAAGAGCGAAGGAGGAAGAGGAAGTCTAGGAAGGAAAAGAGGAGGAGGAGGAGTCACAGGCATTCCTCTGGGGATTCAGAGGATTCTGACGGATCTCCTGAGAGGAGGCATAAGAGGAGAAGCAGGAGGGTATCGTCTCCCTCTGATTCTGATGTTAGCGTATCCGATGATTCACGAGTTGGCAGGGGCAAGAAAAGAAGGTCTGAGAAGAATAGCAGAAAGCGTCACCACGAGAAGGAGCACTAGATGCCACTAAAAAGCTTGATGTTGCCTTGTTACCAAAAGTTGCTGTTTACTCTGATTGTCCTGATAAATCCATTCCATCGTAATCATTCCCCGTTTCGGCATATGCAAGGATTCCTGTTATGGATCATTTGTGATCCTTCCCTAATTCCAGTCAATCTCTCCCGAAAAAGAGAGAGTTAAGAAGTGGTTGATAATTCTCTAGGATTTCCAATCAGGTTTGTTTAATACACTTCTTTATATTTGATGGCATAATTGGATCTTATCTGAATAAGGAATAGACCATCTTTTCTATATGTGAATTCTCCAGTAGTTTCTTTATTCTGAATATAATAACAATATTGATGAGAACTCCTGAAATCCTTTAGGATAGAAATGCTCATGACTGTGATGTTCTAAGGTATGATGTAGATTTGGTCTCCTGTGGTCTTTATATTTGTTATTTTATTATTTCTATCCTTTTAGGGTGGAATTATTAGATCCAAAATTTACCTTGGGCAGTTCTGACAGCTTGTTTTGGCATATTTTCATTCTGTATACTTTTTGTTGTTTTGAATATATATATATATATTTTTTTTTTTGCTTTCAATTATTGTAGAAAGGTGTCTTTGCTGTCTACTATCTTCTTAGGATTACTAGGATCATTTCTCTCTAGCTGTAAACTCTGATATCACTTAAATTTTGCTAATTGGAATTTGGATGTATGCTAAGGTTTGTTTCCTTGGAGTCTATTTTTATAATTGAGTTCTTGATCTGTTCCTGATTCTTTCTTTTTTTCTCTTTTTTTTTTCCTTATATGTAAACCCTTTTTGGTTGTATGTATTCCAAAAAGTTTTGTCCCTAACTTCTAAATGAACATAAAAGTCTCTTCTTTTAATAGATTTTTTTTTCCATAATTTTGAGATGTTCTGTTTTTATAATATCTTAAATCATAGAAGTTGTCATTCATTCAGATACATTTTCTTAATAAATTTTTTTTTTAAAGTGACCATATTTTATGATAGTACCACATCTCTAACACAACATAAAAGAATCATAAATGTACCTATAAATAGCTTTCAACCTACATTGTTGTATAAAAAACTTTCTATATATATATATATATATATATATATATATGGAAACTTCTCATTTTTTTTTAGTTAAACAATTTAATATAAATAAAATTTTTATTTTCACTGATCTAAATTCAATTATACTCGTAGAATTTATTTTTTATTTTTTTAAAAAAAAGTATTTTAACCTTTACACAAAATTTACTTTATATATATACACAAAATAAACTTCTGGAGATTGAAATAAAATCAATGTGTTTTGTAGATATGGATTTAGATTGAAAAGGTCATAGATGACTTTTATTTAACAACTTGCAATTTAAAAATTATGTATTTTTATTGTCAACTATAGGGGAAACAAAGAGAATGTGAGTTGGAATTCATTGGCTGTTCTTTACCTAAGCCATAAAAATGGAATATAGTAAATTTAATAATAATATTAATTTCTACTTTATATCCCTCCTTTTATTGGCTTTACTAAAAAAAAAATTGTATCAATTTTTGATTTTTTATTGTATAGAAATATTTTTTAAAAGTTATAAGTAAAAATTATTATTAATTAAGTTATGTTTTTTTTTATAATTATAATATTTATAAAAATTAAATTTAGAAATTTATTAGTTTAAATGATATCAAATGTTCATAATTATTTAAAAATTTAGGTTGAATTTTTACCAATTCCATAAATAAAATAAAATAAAAAACCATCAAAATTTTCATCAGATAGAAAAACCATTGACAAGAATTTGTTACGTTATATTTTTTAAAAAAATATTAAATAAATAAATAAATAACTTTAAATTTATTACAAGAAAGTAGAATTATTTATGTCAAGAAAACAAGGTTTATTAGTAATAATTTCATAACTTTAAGAGATTATAAGTTTCACAAGTAAAATTACTTTAAATTTCTTGACAAAAAAAATAATTTTAAAAAAAATTTATTTATTGAAATATATTTTAGTTGTGAAGATGTAGTGCATTTTCATTTTTATATATATATATATATATACATACATATTTAAAAAAAAAAAAGCTTAGAATTTAAGAAAGAGAAAATAGGAAAAAGAGAGGAAAAGTAATACTAAAAACCAGATGCTAGAAAACACAATACAAGCAACAAAAATCTGAGCAACGGTTTTCCAGTATCGCCTCGCCTCTGGTATTATTATTATTATTATTATTATTATTATTATTACTATCTTCTTTTCATCAACCAATAGAAACAACTTCCTCCAATCCCCCATTGCCACCGCCTCACATATTACTTGTAGAAAGAGCTAGAAAAAAAATTTAAAATTCTTAGTCAATCAAATAGTTCCTAGTTTGAATTTTTTTGTCGTTTTGTACACTTGTTCTTGTATAAATACCCCCATCTTGGTATTGAAGTTGATCATCAAAAACAATTATTTCTTTTTATTGAAGGAAGAGGAAAAGAAAAAAGAGATATGGGAAGCACGGCTGGGCAAGTGATCAAATGCAAAGGTATTTTTTGGATTTTGAGCTTTGTTTTGATATGAATTTGATCTGGGTTTCTAGTTTTGATTCTTCTCTGTTTCAAGAATCTTTTTTTTTTTTTGGGTTAAAGATTGGATCTTTTTTTTGTGGGTTTTTGCAGCTGCTGTTGCTTGGGAACCAGGGAAGCCATTGGTGATTGAGGAAGTAGATGTTGCTCCACCCCAGAAAATGGAGGTTCGTCTCAAGATCCTCTTCACTTCCCTCTGCCATACTGATGTCTACTTCTGGGAAGCCAAGGTAAAACCCTCATCACTCTTCACTCACCCTCTACTATCTATACATACATATATATATATATCTTGAGAGTGATTTCTTACTTTGCTTGTTTCTTCAATTTTGCAGGGCCAGAACCCTATATTTCCTCGAATTTTTGGACATGAGGCAGCGGGGTATGTTAAATTTCAAGTCACCGACTTTTGTCATTTCAAATCTATGCAAATTCTTCTTTTTTCTGATCAAGATTTCTTGTGGGGGTTTATTTATTAGGATTGTGGAGAGTGTTGGTGAAGGGGTGACAGAGTTGCAGCCCGGTGATCACGTTCTTCCAGTGTTCACAGGAGAATGCAAAGACTGTGCTCATTGTAAATCAGAAGAGAGTAATATGTGTGATCTTCTGAGGATTAATACGGACAGAAAAGTGATGATTAATGATGGTGAATCTAGGTTTTCCATTAATGGAAAACCTATTTATCATTTTGTTGGTACATCCACTTTTAGTGAGTACACTGTTCTCCATGTTGGTTGCGTTGCCAAAATCAATCCCCTTGCTCCTCTTGACAAAGTTTGTATTCTCAGTTGTGGAATCTCCACAGGTACATTACATTACTCATCCCTCGATTTTTCCTGCATTTATGGATGTTTTTCCTGATAATATATATATATATATGTATATGTATGTATAGGTCTTGGTGCTACTTTGAATGTTGCTAAACCAACAAAGGGCTCTTCAGTTGCTGTTTTCGGATTGGGTGCTGTAGGCCTGGCTGTAAGTCCTTTTTCTTCGTTTCCAATTCTTATCGTAACTCGTAATTGGAATGAAAGAATGAAAATCTGATCAAAAATCTTAATTTTGAAATGAATTTGTGTAAAAGATGAAATAAAAATCCTTACAATGGGAATAATGTTTGCTGGCATAAACAACACAGGCTGCAGAGGGAGCAAGAATAGCCGGTGCATCGAGGATTATCGGTGTAGATCTGAATCCTGCTAGATTTGAAGAAGGTAATTACAATAACTGAAACACTAGAAAGTACAACATTTAAGCACATTTTACTCTGATTATGATGAATTGTTTTTTTTTTTACAGCTAAGAAGTTCGGAGTGACTGAATTCGTAAACCCTACAGATTACAATAAACCTATTCAAGAGGTATGTTTGTTCTTAAACCTGTAATTTTGTGTAATTTACAATGATTGATTACTAATATCAATCAATCATGAATGGCTATTTAGGTTCTTGCTGAAATGACCGGAGGAGGTGTAGATAGGAGTGTAGAATGTACCGGAAACACCAGTGCTATGATCTCCGCCTTCGAATGCGTACACGATGTACGGTTTGTTTGTTTACTCCATTGAAGAACTAACTCCATTAAAACTCTGTGAAATTTGATTTTGAAAATTTTTCAGGGATGGGGAGTTGCTGTTCTTGTCGGCGTACCACACAAAGATGCCGAATTCAAAACACATCCTGTGAACTTGTTGAACGAGAGAACACTGAAAGGAACTTTCTTCGGAAATTACAAACCGCGATCTGATCTTCCGTCCGTCGTCGAGAAATACATGACTGGGGTAAGCCAAACCAAACCATGCCGGAAAACAAATTCCAGAAAATTCGTTCGATTTTTAGGTTGCTGTGATCTTACTTCGTTTTGTGTCTTGTGTATTTGTTGCAGGAACTTGAATTGGAGAAATTCATCACTCATGAAGTAAAATTCTCTGAGATTAACAAGGCATTTGATCTTATGCTGAAAGGTGAAGGTCTCCGATGCCTGATTCGAATGGAGAACTAGAAACGATGATGATCTCAAGTGTATCTGGGGATGATACAGTTTTCTTGTATTCGAATTTTCTTCATGTTTTAGTTTTCTTCCCCACCATTTGGTAATGGTGTTTTGTAAAAGTTTCCTTTGTTTTGTTTATAATAAAATTTATCTTGATTTCAAGACTTCTTTACTACTTCCTATATAGATATATATTTAAAAAATATTTCAAAAAAATAAAAATAAAAAGTATAAAATTTAAAATAATTTAAAATATAAGAAGGTTAAAGTAAATGTTAGGGTTCTTAATTAAAATAATTTCTAAGTTTTTTTCCTTTCTCCAAATTAAACCCAAACAAATCTTTGGCATTCTTGTTCTTATCTTCCGCCGGCGATTACCTTTTACGCGCCTCTCTCTCCATGCCCAATTCTTCTCCACTACCGTAATATCTCCTTTCATCTCCTTCTTTAGCGGTCATGCTTCTGTATCCGTCAGCGTCCTGCCGCCAGTTGTAATTTAGCTTTTCTCGTTTAGTTATTACTTGTTGGAGAAGATGAATTCCAGTTCTTGGTCTGGAGCTACTATAGTACCTGTTCTTTTATTTCTTCTGATTTCTTCAGTTCAGGTCGCCGATTCAGAAGAGTTTAAGGGTAATCTGAATACTTCTTCTGGAGTAAGATGGCAGATTCTGACAAAAGCCAACTATTCATCTGCAATCCGAAGCCATCCCCATCTCCTTCTCCTAATCACGGTTCCATGTAATTCCTTCTTTTTTTAAGACTATTCCTACGTGTGTTTTATTTTGGTATAAGGAGATAATATTGATGGTCTTTAGAGAGTTCTAGTATTTTCTGGATTGTTTGAGATTTAATTTCATTTTATTTTCTGGTGCTTTTTAATGTAATTTTTCTGTATTTTGGAATCATTGTGTTGGCATTTGCACTTGAAATGATGATCCTTTTTTTATCATAGATTTTGTGGGATAGTAAGTAGAGGAAAGAAGCTAAGAAGTTTTCCCATGATTTCTGTTGTTTCTATAATTGTGTCTGAGTAGTAGAACTGTTCAATTATTGGTTTTGTGATGATAAATTTATTTTGTTATAGCTGCTCTTAGGATGTAGAACCCAATTTTAAAGTAAGTCGTGATTAGAAAACATAGCAAATATCAAGGGAAAAAGGAGCTACAACCGAAATAAAGGGTGGCAAATTTTGTTTGTCTCCTATTTTCTTTAGAAGCCTAAAATAGGAAAATGAGTTTCTTTCTGCACAAAACTCTGAAGTTATGAGTAGGGCCACGTACAAGTAAAAAATAAGCAACAGGGTAACATGTCTGCTTTGGGTTTATGAGGACTGAACCAAATTGTGGTGTTTGATATAAATCAATTGACATATTATATGCAGAAGTAACTCAGGACTGAACCAAATTATGGTGTTTGATATAAATCAATTGAATATACTTTATTTCTATATAATGTTTCTTATTTGGCTTTTTGAGTGAGTTGATAATTGAATATATAACTATTTTATATTTTGCATATAAGTCTCCGCAATGATCAAGGGATACAAACTTGTATTCATATGCTTCCATATAATAAAAAATTATTTTCAACCAGAGAAAATGTCATTGACTTCCGGTCTACTGATCATGCTAGGGAAATGGATGCTAAACTACAAACTTAAATGTTTAAAGTCTTCAACATTATTTAAAAGTTAGAAGCTGTGCTTTTAAAAGGTAAGGGAAAGTAGTTGTAAATGACACCCACTTTTTTTATACTCTTCACATTTATCCTTAAATTGTAATTTCACTGTTTACATCTTCCAACTAGTTTTGTTTCTTTGTAATATCGTGCCACTGTTCTTCATGGCTGATCCTCTCAAACGTGTAAGTAGACGGGCAAGAATAAATGCTTGGAAGGGGTTTAGGATGATGACATTTAAGAAAAATGATATATACTCATTAAGAAAACATGGAAGGTTAGCAAGAAGTTCTGAAGAATTGTAAACAGTTGAGAACATGTGCCACTATTTTCCCTGAATGGTACTGTCCCATTTCAAATTATAGTCTATTTTATAGTTGAAAAACCGTTTCATAAGAAACGTTCTTTTTATTATGGAATTTTGTAAGTATTTATTACTTTTTTTTTTCCAATTTTGTCCTATTTCCTAGGTGATTTGAATGAAAACCTCTTAGATTGTTCAAATGAGAAACATGTTTTAAAATCCCTATTTTGTGAGTAGAAGTCTAAAAAAACTTATACTTTGAGATGGAGGTCACAAGTAATAGTCACTAATTTGTTACATGGATTCAATGTATGGAATCATCCCCTTTGCTAGCTTTGATCTTTTTGCATACTTAAACTGGATGTATTTTGTGCCACTTGATTTTCTTTTACAAAGTTATATCTCATTAATATTTGTTTTACTCTAACATGTGCATTTTCTTTTTCTTCATTTGTGATTTTTGAACTCATTTATTTTCAAGCATAATGTCTTGGCAGTCGGGTTATAATGGATAGTTAAGAACATGTTAAAACATGTTAAGTTGCAAAATGTTTCTTAACCTTTTTGCAGGGTGCGGAGAGTCTCGATCCCTAATGAAGGAGTTGGCCAGTGCAGTTTCCAGTCAGCAAGATCAGTTTGGTGCACTGAAACTGATGTTTTTGTATAGAAATGCTGAAAGAGTATTGGCACACACGCTTGGTGCTTCTGAGGGGATTACAGTTATTTATTTCCACCATTCACAATCTTACAAATATGGTGGAAGACTCCGAGTACAGAACATCTTGTCTTCTGTTGAACATGCTATGTCTCTATTGTCCAAGGGACACCCTCTTAAACCTTTAAAGTCACCTGAGGAATTAAGAAATTTCCTTGAATCAACTGACAAGGCTTTACTTCTTCTGGAATTCTGTGATTGGACTTCCAAGCTGCTGGCAAAAGGCAAGAGCAATATGACTGAAAGTGCTTTTGGTATATTAAATCTATTTTTGTCTGGTATGTGTGTTGTGGGTGGGGAAGGGGGCTTATATTCCAAATATTGCATAGAAGCAGTTCATTGTTCCATGCCTGTTCTTTAGTGACATTTTTTCTTGCAACTAACTGTCAGCGCTAAAATCTGCATGGTTCAAAAATTAAAATCCCTAAATAGTTTTCAGGTCTCAAATCTCCTGTAATATCTTCTGGCAACAGTACTGCAAAACTAATAGAATCTCATCCCATGTAAATCTCTCCTTTTTTGTTCTTCTTACTGCTGCAATTTGCTCTACCATGAAATCCATGCTAGCGCCAACCTATCAATACAACCACCTCTCTACACTCCCACTCCCTTTCTTTGAATTTTTTTCAGAATCAAAACAAACTTGAAAAAGAGCTAGAGAACTAACTTGTGAAGGTCCAAATGAAAATGTTCCTGATCCTTGCTGCAGGGGGTCCAATTGTTCATTGCAGTATTCTGTTTTATACAAGGAGAGCAAAAATTCTGAACATACTACAGTCTTGCCCTGCGGCTCAAAAAATTAATGTAGGCTGATCTTGAGTCCAGTTTGAATAAGTTTACTAAAGATGTTCTAGGAGGGATGAGATTGAGTTGCAACAATTTCCAAACATGCTTACCTCAATAAGATGAAAGCTGAGGTCAGATGAGTTATTTTGCAGTACTCGTTGAACTGATAGCAATAAATGAGAGCACAAACCAAAAAAGTTTCTATTGGGAAGCTCATTTTATTATTGCGCTTTTGCAGCCTACATACTTCCAACACTTTTTGATATTGTTAGGGAGAAGTAAGTATGATGTATTATTTGGTGCTTGGACTTTTGTAGACAGAATGCTTACCATTATGAAATATCTATAAAAAAGGAAGACATTTTAACTGTGAAATTCATTAATATTGAAATATCCCCTTTTCTTTTAACCTTTGTTGTTTTCACTGTTTGCATCATGGACACTCCAAGCTGACACAAGTACTTGTATTACCTGGAAAGGTGTATAGATAGAAATATAAGATACTGAGGTTTATTATTGTTTTCTGAATTTGCAATATAATTTAGTTGACAAATTCGAAAGTTCTTGTGGAAATGCCAATTATAAACCACAATCAAAAGGGTGATAAATTGCTGTCTTTTCTTTTTCCCAATAAATATTCATATATATATGTAGAATATGTCGGTACCAAGGACAAGGTTATAGGCAGCAGTATTGTACAGCTTGTTTCATTTGAAATCATTGAATTTGTTAAGGAAATAAAATTGCATGGTCTTCTAGTTTATGCACAAAATTGTTTACCTGGTTTCCAACTTCCCCTTTACGATTTATTTGTTACTGTCTAAGGGATTTATGCTTCTTTCAATATGATTACCCACTGTATTTGTAATTGTTGATTTTGCATATTAGACCTATCATCTCACTGAGGTTGAAGAATATTGTGCCTCTTCATTTGTATAAAGGTCTGAGTGAAGATGCTAATGCTACACATATGACGGGGAAGAGGAAGCAGAAGGTGGACGGTAGTCTCTTACTGCTCATGGTTAAATAATACAATATAGAAAAATAAATGTTTTCTTGATTAGTGCTTATTCTTCTTATTCATTCTTGAAGTAGGGAATGGGATATGATCAGATGAGTTGCAAAGTAAACAACAGGCTAGGTGGCCTTCCTTGGCAAAGTGAATTTAGCTCGGTGAATGAAAGCATTTCTCCAGAAGTGGGCACATCAGTTGGAGGCAGTTTGACATGCTCTTTGGATGAGCTTCAACACTTCCAGTCTTTCTTTACAAAGTTCATGAATGTTGTAAGAGAGGTTCTCCTTCCACCAGAAAGGGTGCAGTTTGGCCTGATCTCTGAGAGAGCATTACTATCGGAGTTGAATATCAAATCTAATGATTCCTGGCTGATGACATTACATTATTCAGGATGCCCAAGTTGTTTAAAGCTTCTTACAGAAACTGATGACCTCAAAATTGTTTTACAGACTCAAGAGGCAGTTGTTGGCGAGGCAAGTTATTCTGCTGGGTTCTTTACTTCATTAGTTTAAGTTTCTTTATGGTATTTCTTCTAGCTTAATGGTATTCGAAATGTTTTTTGGTGATAAAACATCATTTCTGTCATATTGGATATGTCTGAGTTCATATGCTGTTTATTTCTCATGATCTCGCCTAAGATTCCCTCATTATTTATGTTTCTTTCTACTTTCTCTGTTTCTTTGAACTCAGATTGATGTGTTTTATTACTTATTATTATTTTCTCACAAGGAATCATAATCTTCATCAATTGTCACAAGACATTCTACAACATGCATGAGTTTGTCTCTTTCTTTGTTTCTGAGAATTAATGTTGCACATGCAAAAGAAAGCTCTTGGTGTAGGGTGTGTTTATTAAGTTTGTTCAAGTGCATCTCACGATTTTTTTCCCATTTCTTTGTGTTAATTGTATAAAGCATGTTTTCTCTATCAGTTTAAATTTAGGTGAGGGGGTCTTTTCACATGGTCTTAGGGCAGAGTGTGGTGATCAAATTGTGTTTCTACCCATTTACTGTGAGAGGTTGGCCTTGTTATTTAAAAACTGCGTATTTGGTCTTCACTCAAATATATTCCACTCTTATCAGTCTAAGTTTTAGAGGAGGTGGTAATTTCACATTTTATTATCAACTTTTTGGAAAGTGCAGCCTCTCTCTAGGACCATTTTCTATCTTGTTTCTATTTTTTAAAATTTCACCAGTCTTCTTTTCTCCTCTATGTTTGATTTCATTTTAGTTATTTCAGTAATTTAAAATTAGTTTTGCTGGAAATTATACTGGTTTCATAATTAAGTTGCCTTTCTCTGAAGTATGGTGTCTTGAATTGTATAGTAGTCTATTGACCTACTGATTCTATTGCAAAATAATTTGACTTCTGAAATATTTCAACACATAAAAGCTAGCATTTTCAGTGTTGATATGAACCCTAAAGAAGAAATTCTTCAAATCCAACATCATGCCATTTCTGGATCTAAAACCTTCTTGTTATGAGAATCCTTATGCCCTTGCCATCTTTTCTACTTCTTAGTGGACGTACAGCCTTTTGAGATCTTTTCCTTCAATTAAATGTAAACATCTCCTGGTAACTAAAATTTTAATTTTATTGACAAGTATACTTCACATTTTTGGAATATAGGATCTTGTAGAATGTTGGTAGTATTGTGATTTTGTGGTCTACTGCATTTTCACTATTTTTATTTTTGCCCATTGTCTTATGAGTGTTTTATATTTTTCATGCAGCTGAGGGATTATGTGCATGATTTTCTGCCCACCTTACCTGCAGATAAGCCATCAGTGCTTCTTTTCATTGATAGATCTTCTAACTCGGGAGATATCAGAACAAAGAGCAAGAATGTTCTTCAGGATTTTAGGAAGTTAGCTCTGCATTATAATATCTTAAATCAGACACATGGTTTTGAAAATACCTTTCAGGTTTCAAAGTTTTCTAAAACTACTTATAATGCTTTAGGTAATCGTTTACACCCTAGGTTATTACAGCTGCTTCCAGAATCTGTGGAGTTAACTCTCAAGGATAAGACTTCTGGACTGGTGTTGAATGAGGGAAAACAGATTACGGTGGAAAAACTTGTTTCAGACTTTCAAGGTAGCTCCTTGCATGAGGTGCTTACAAATTTGCTTCAGCAAAAGAAGGAAATAAAGTTAAGCTCACTGGCAAAAGATGCAGGATTTCAACTTTTATCTGAAGATTTTGAAATCAAAGCTACTCAAGCTTTGTCTTCAAAGACAAAAGAATACTTGAATCAAGATACAGAGCTCTCGGACAATATTCTTGAAGGCATTGCTAGTTCAGATGATGAGGAGAAGTTGTCAAAATCTGGTGCCTCTGATTCTGTGACTGATAAAGATTTCAAGAACACAGATAATGAACCTCTTCAGAAGGTTAATGAGAAGGATTCTATTTTAAGTGCACAGTTATCTTATAAATCTTTACATTCTCATTCAAATGAAGCTCTGGATTCTGCTCAGGGTCTTCTTGAGGATGGGAAACCTGAAGAGGAAATACTTGCCACAACAGATGTGCAAAAACTACAGAAATACTTTAGTGGTTCATTTTTCTTTTGTGATGGAAACATCAGAGTACTTAGAACCCTAACTGGGGGATCAAGGATTCCTTCAGTAGTTATTATTGATCCTATTGCATTGCAACACTATATCATACCTGACAATGATGCCCTCAATTTCTCTTCCCTATCTAATTTTCTTGATGAATATTTAAATGGAAGTCTCATTTCATATCAACAATCTGAGTCTGTTATTCAAAGCTCTAGAGAGGTTCCATCACCACCATTTGTCAATCTAGATTTCCATGAGGCAGATTCTCTTCCTCGAGTTACAGCTAATATGTTTAATGAGCTAGTTCTCGGTAACAAGTTTGACTCTGAAAATCCAGAAAATGCTTGCAATAGGGATGTGTTGGTTTTATTCAGTAACAGCTGGTGTGGATTTTGCCAGAGGATGGAACTGATCGTTCGTGAAGTGTATAGGACAATAAAAACTTACACAGTTATGTTGAAGAGTGGGGTGGGGAATGACAGCATGTTATCAAGAAAAGGTGAGAATCAGATTCAGATGCCTGTTATTACAATGGACATCCATGCATACATTGGTATATATATTAAGATATGGTGAATTCATTCTGTTAAGTGGTAGACCGTATTCGGGGTCCTCATAATTGTTTGGTTTGATTAACGTATGATTTCTTCACTACCTGAACTATCAAGCAATTATATTATGTTATCATCCTGTTGACCAATCTTACTACATTCGTCAGTTTGAATAATGGTTTAGATGTAAACTTGCTGTTGTCTTGTTCACTCTCCAATTCTTAGACTACATAGTAAAATAGAAGGTCAAGAGAAAATGGTGAGTGATAGCTGTACATAATCAAAATTGTGCATCACACTTGATTCTCTAATTTGCTAAATTTGATCATTCTAGTCCTAGTTCTCACAAGAAAGGTCTTAAAGAAATTTATGTTGCTTCATTTTCTTATTGTTCTGCTGTTTTTTCTTCTCTGTGTCACATTGTGTTCAACATAATTTTGGGTTCAAATGTAAAAATTGTTCAATTTTCTATGTCATTAATGTGTGGTTAGATATGGTGTCAGATAACACGAAGAATTCGTTGTTGAAGGTTCCAGTGATTTACCTGATGGATTGCACTTTGAACGACTGCAGTTTTATTCTGAAGACAGAAGTTAAGGTATGACTTTTTTGCTTGTTCTTCTGCTGATGTAGATCATCTGTGGTGCATAAAAAGTAAACCTGGATAAGCTATTAGATGGGAGTTTGAGGATTGACCTGTCTGATCAGTGAAAAAGAAGGGGGTGGCAAATTTCAAAGGAGCTAGGAATGAGTTAGGTTTTGAGGAACTTGGATGAATAAGGGTTATCCAAAGAGGTACTTTTTCTGCTGACATTTGCTACTTTGACTTTAGGTTTTAAACTAGGGTAGAAGGACGGTTTTGATTGATTCATTTTTGTTAAAACCAGGGATTACATTGGGAAAATTGTATGTGTACTAGATTGAGATTTGTGCATAGTTCCAGTGACCAATTTGTTTACATTTTATTAATTGATCAGGAAGTCCACAAGGATCCATTTACTGAGGGAAAATGGATTTGGGAGTAAAGTACTCCTGGTTGAATGGAGGGGAATGTAAGATGACCCTATTTATAACCTAAAATAAAATTTCTAACCCAACTATGACTAAGAAACTGAAATAATTAAAATAAATTAAAACTTTAATTCAACTAAAACTTGAAAACTGAAGTAAATTAATAGAATAAAAATAAAGATGTATGTTTTTGAGTCTATTTTGATTTTCAATTTATCCCATAAATTGGTCAGTCCCGTTCTAGTCACATGGCTAGAATAAATTTAGATTTAATTTCTTTTACCTTAAAATATGTTAAAGTACATAGAAATGATTGTGAAAGCAGAAGTTTTTTGAGAGAGTTCCATATTGTGTTACATTTTGTCTAGTGTCTGTCGTACCAGAATTCAAGCCATAGGACGACTATCAATATGACAAATTGTTGAGTAGTCTTTTTATGGAATAGATTTATTTTATCAAGTTATGCATTTGGGTGCCGTTAAAGATTGAGGGTCTGAGAATTACTAAGGAACTACTACTTATAGATTTTGGGCATCTATAATACTTCAAGTAAAAAATGGACTGTTAGATACCACATGATGTGAGGAAATAATGGTCACAAAGTGACTCCTTATCCAATCAAAATCGAAGTTGGTTAGTTTTTCTGAATGAGCAGGAGAAGCTGCTGGATATGGTAATAGACAATATTCCTGAGTGCAAATATAGATGAATGATCCTGACACCCACCTGCTTTCGAGAATATTCAAGCACATACATTTACTTAGCTGAGATTTAGGTAAATTCTGTATTTCCGTCGATACCTTGTAGGTCAAGGGCTAACTCACTTAAAATGATACTGGCTATTTAAGTTATACGAGGACTAACCAGGTGTCTTTTATTTTTAGTTTGATGCATCCCATCCATTGCATCCTTGCTCAGATCAAGAACTTTACCACCTCTTGTAGGATTCTCAGCCTCCTTATCAAGAAAATCTAATCAGATCACTGATTTAGTTTTTTTGTGGTGTTTGATTTTGACAGAGGGAAGTTTATCCATCTTTGATTTTATTTCCAGCAGTGAGGAAGGAAGCAGTTTCTTATGAAGGAGACTTGGCAGTATCTGATATTTTAAACTTTTTGGCTGATCATGGGATACTTGTTCATGAGAAAGGTAAAAAGTTTAGTATTGTTTTTGACTAATCATTGCTGAAAATATATGGTAAAACTTGAGTAAATGGGAACAAAAATTTAATGTTGTAAGATGATATTGAAGTACTTATGTAGATATGGAGCATGGCTTTTCATATCCAATACAGGATATTAGATGAACATACATCATTGATAATATTTGTGCTTGCATATGGAACAATGAGAAAGATGATATCCTTTTGAGAAGAAACATTTAGAGTGACCAGATCTGAATATCAGGTTAACAAGTTTAAAGCAGTGTTGTTCAACCAAAAGATAGGGTATGGAAAACTGAAGAAAATGTTATCCTAACTTTTTTGTTTATTTTTGAAAGAATGATATAGACATATGGTGATAGGTTTCCATTTTAACTAAAGTAACAGTATTTCTGCACAGGTTAAAATGGAATATGCCTTTTTTGGAAATTTAGCAGTTTCAAGGATAGAAATTTGGGACTGCTTGCTTTTTAAATTCCATTTACATTTCATGACATATTATTGATGGCAGGATGCCATGTTAACTTGTTGGAGTATCTTTCTGGACTTCCTTAGAGTTAATATATTTCTATAATAGTATTGGTAATAGTACTAAGAAACTGGAAAACCATGTTTTTAAAAAATAAAATCCGGAGGTATATATATCCTTTTAATATTTAACCTACCTTTTGGATCAGGTATGATTTGGCATGCAATAGAACACAACAGAAGTTCAGAAAGTTCTCACCAGGCTCAGACTACAAACCATGAAGTTGTACTCAAGGACAGCAAGCAGGAATTAGCAGCAGAGCACAATCAGATACAGATTCAATCCTTGATTGGCTCATATGAAACAAGAACCCCTCAAGTGGTTGTTGGTTCCTTCCTAACTGCTACAGACAAACTCCATAACGTATATCCATTTGAGGAATCCAATGTTCTTATTGTCAAAGTGGATCAAGACAAAGGAGTCAAAGGTCTAATTACCAACAAACTTATCAAGTGGGATTCACTGGACCAACCTGAAGAAAGCGTAGAACTATTAAAAGATGCACCCTTGTCATTCGGAGGCCCCGTTATGAAACGTGGAATGCCTCTTGTTACTTTGTCAGACAGACGTATGAAAGATGAACATATTGAAGTTCTACCCGGTGTCTACTTTTTAGATCAACGGGCAACGCTGCAACTAGTAGAAGAAATCAGGTCAGGAAATCAATCTCTCCATGGTTTCTGGTTTTTTGTGGGATTTTCAAGTTGGGATTGGAACCAGTTATTTGAAGAAATTTCTCTAGGAGCTTGGCATGTGAGTGAAGGTAGTATTTCACAATTAGATTGGCCAAAGATTCTCTAGTCTTAAATGTTCAGATTGTACATTTCATGATTTTTGTTTAGAAAATTGATTTATTTTGAATATAATTGGTGTGTAATAATAATAATTTCATAATTGAGCATTTCATGTTTATTTTTTATTAATTTCGTATTAATAAAAAGTGACAGTTTCACTCTTGATACTTATCTCTATTATTATTATTATTATTATACTTATAACTTTTGTAATAAATTATATAAAATATAATAATATTTTTTATTCTCTACAATTCTTTTTTTTATATATAATTTTATAATATATATTTTTAACCTATATTTATTTAAAACCCTAGACAAAGGAAAAAATAAATGAAAAATAAAATTTAAAACAGTATCATAATTAATTCCACCTCATTAAACACCACTTTTCTAAAACAACGTCTCTTTCAAAATATAGTTTAAATTAGTGAGAAGAATAATCGGTGACTTTGGTCCTAAATAAATTTATGTTTAGCAAGTTTAGTCCCAAAATATTTTTTTTAACTTTTAAGGTTCCAAACTTTTTTCTAAAGTGAACAATAAAGTCCCCTTAGACGGATTCTGTCAAAAACTTTAAAAATTTAACGATTTTTAAATTTAATTAATTAAAAATAAGGATAAAAAAGTTATTACAAAATGACAAAATTAAAAATAATATTTAAACAAAAGGATAAAAATGTGCTCACATTTAAAATTTAAAATTTAAAAAATAAAAAATCTATCAAATTCTTCGTCAATATTCATCTTCTTCGGATGCAAACCCGATTTTTATGATTTTCTAACTTAAAAAAAAAATAATAATAATAAAATATATATATATATATATATATATAAAAGAGAATGAACATTTCTTTTTATTAATAATAAAAGTTTTTTCTCCTAACAAAAATATTTCAATAGAAATTTTTTCTTTTTACAAAGATTCTCTTTGTCTTTTTTTTTTCCAGAGATGTCAGAAAATAATAAAAATATTGTTTGTAGCCGGAGAAGAAGAAGATTGAACCAAGAAATTTTAATATTCTCACTATTTTGATAGATATTTTATTTTTAAAATTTAAAATTTAAAATATAAAAATATATTTATCCTTTTAAATTTAAATATATTTTTTTTTTCTTTCTTTATGAAATGACTTTTTTACTCTTAATTTTAACTAATAAAATGTAAAAGTCGTTAAATTTTTAGGGTTTTTGATAGAATCCGTAAAAAAGGACTTTATTGTTCACTTAAAAAAATATTTGAGACCTTAAAAGTTAAAAAAAATATTTTGGGATTAAACTTACCAAACATAAATTTGTTTGGGATCAAAGTCACACATTATTGAGAATATGTTTGTAAAGTTTAGAAAATTTTAATTTTCTATTTCAGAATAAAAAAAAAAAAAAATTGTGCAAATGGACAAACGTAAACCTAGAACCTTTTAACAAAAGTCGGAAGAAAAAATTTGTTCTCCCGCTTCAGTATATTTCCAAATCCTTGCGAAGCTTGTAGAGCTTCAAAACTAGGTGAATTCGGTTTGGTTGGGCATGAAATGCTCTCTGGGAAGAAGGGTTTTACGACAAGGGTTTTGCTTCAAACACTCCTGTTGAAGGTTCTTTGAAGGGGAAGCTGGGGTTTTGGCGGAGTTTGAGCTGTAGGGAAGGAAGATGACTAGGGTGTATGGAACAGGGGTTTATGATTTCAGGCGGCATCGGGTGGCGGAGTATCCTGTGGATGTTCAGTCACAGGTTCCAGTAACTGAGGTAGCTGAAGCGCCAATCCCTGAGAGACAGCAAGAATCGAAACCCGGGTCGAATTTGCCTACTTCTATTACTTTGAGTGAGATTCAGAAGGATAAATTGACGAAAATTGCATTGGATAATTGGTCTAAAGCTGGAGATTCTGATGCCCCGAGGAAACCCTTTAGTCCTGAATTGGTTAAGGAGATTTATGATACTGAACTGACTGTTAAAGGTAACTCTTCTAGTTCTATTTTCTTATCTTACTCAAAATACTTCTGGGTTTTAGTTGAATTCGCTAGAGTTGATTGTAAAAGATGTAAAAAGAAATAAATTTTTTGGTTTGGTGTGTATTCAAGTTTTGCTTAATTTGTTATAAATTGGATATATATATAATATATTAAAGTTTAAAATTTTTGCAACTGAAGGTGGGAGAAAGACTGTATCATTGCAGAGAGTGATGATACTAGAGGTCAGTCAGTACTTGGAGAATTATCTTTGGCCATATTTTGATCCAGAGACTGCTACTTTTGAGCATGTCATGTCGATGATTCTAATGATCAATGAAAAGGTAGCATTAATTCCCATTGTTCTTATTTTCATGTGTTTACACTTGTCTACTTTCTCTATGTTTATTCATTTTTCTTGTTTGCTGAAGATTGAGAATTTAAGTGTATCTTTTGGAGGATATGGATATGACTTGGATTAAATAAGTTAACTACTTATACAAAGAGATTCTGGAAATTTTAAGTTATAAGTAGTGAAAATGCAAAAGTAACACGGATTATGTAAAGAAAATGGGAATTAGTTGGGGTTGTAGCAAATCATAAAAATTTTCAAAAGAAAAAGTTTTTTTTTTTTCCTTCCTGTCTCCTGGGAGGTGGGTGTAGGAATGGTTAAAATAAGGTGTTTTATTGGATTTTGTGATTAAGATGCTAAAACTGTTTCAACTGTGTGGTTTGAGGTTCTTGCAACAAGAAGGAAACATGCAGATAGAGGCTAGCTGTGTTATCATGGAACACTTTTGAAACCTTGTAAGCTTTGAAAAGATTATGGAGAAAATTTGCATGTAAATGTTGATAACAAAAGTGTGACCTTTGCATTAGTCATCTAGAGCTCTGATTCTGAATGCTTTGATTATTTTCCTTCAAAATTTCTTCTTGTGAAAATGGAAGGAAGAAAACTGAAGGTGCAATTTGAAATTCGAATTTGCAGTTTCGTGAAAATGTGGCCGGTTGGATATGCTTTTATGATAGAAAAGACATGTTCAAGACATTTCTTGACAGGGTGCTTCGCCTAAAAGAGGTACACTTTCCATCTTAGTTGTGATCAGATTTATGACAGCTTATCTTTGTGGTTTAGTGAATGACTATTTTGTTTGTCTAGTTTTTATTAGCAATTTAGTTTCCACTTTCCTTGAAAGAAGCTATGGCGTTATTCACATATCCTTCTGGTTTTCTACATGTACTTCAAAAATATTTATTTTTCCCTCAAACTTTCAGTTATGAAGTACAGAATCTCATTTATACAAAAGCTGTGTACCTCAGGAATCTGCATATATGTGACACCATAGAATTTGGGAAAATATTACCAACAAAAGATGAGACAAAATTCTCCTTTTTTGAATAGAGGAGCCAGAAAATTTTGGTGGTAGCATACCTGCAACAGCAGTTTGTCAAAAAGCATAGGATTTTAATGTTTCTCATTCTAACTAGAATATAAAGAAATCGTTGATATTATAGGAAGTTAAACCTTGAGCTTTTCATCATGGTATTGCTTGTTCAGATTCTGAGTGTAAAAGTCCATACCTTTTATATAGAATGACAAGCACAAGCACAACGTCTCCAAAGTACTTTCTAACTTCGACTTCTGCTCATTCTGTAAGAGATAAGATGCTTATTGCTAATGATATCATAAGGAAATTATTCTGGAATAGTGGGTATTGTCCCTATGTTTAAAGGTTCCATCACTGTCAATTTGAATGTTGCTTTTCTTTCAAAATGAACTTTACTTGGAAAGTGCATTATATTCTAGATGATATCTATTTCAGCAGCAGCAACTAAAGTTTCTTAAAATTCCATTTGAACTGTGGTTGCAGGGGAGTAGTTTAAGTATTGCTGAAAAGACTAATTACCTGCTCTTCATGATCAATGCTTTTCAGGTACCCTAAATTCTGTAGCCTTTGTTGGAATTGACATTTATAATCTCATTTTAGGTTGTTGACTATAAGAAAATCCTTTGGATTTCTATGTTTAATTTACAACTTGCTATGTTCTTATTACCCTTGTACGAAATATTTGCATGCTATTGATAGAGACTATTGTTCTTGTAAATGGCACATATGTGTAGCCCCATTGTCTCCGTAAAATTCATATTTTCTTGTAGTACATGTTCTACAACTCCAGTAGAAAGTGAAGAACAAAATACATGCATTATTGTTCTAATGAACATCATGATTAAAGTAATCTTCCTGAGAAATGGGATTAGGGTATGCATGAACAAAAAAGATCTCTTTTTCCCTTTCCTTGAGAGAATTCTGTTAAGTAATCTTCTTTTGTTTTATTTATTTATTCCATCTCCTTCATCTCTTGCATTACCTTTGTTGGTTTTTTATTTATTTATTTATTTATTTTACATTTTATTATTATTGTTTTTTGTTTTAATATTCGTTGATAGAGTTTTTGTAATTAAATAACTTCCATAGTAATTGTGAACAAATCTTCTTCTGGATTTTTGTTGTCACCTACACTTTTTTATAGTGATTGTTTATGTTTGTGGTTTTCCTTCAATTTCTTTGTTCCTGAATTTTAGCGATCTTACATTTTCTTCTTTTTTGTTATAGAGCCTAGAAGATGAGATAGTTAGTAAAAAGATTTTGAGACTGGCAGGTCTGCAGTGCTGGCATAGCCTATCTTATGGTCGTTTTCAGGTAATTGTGCATTAAACGTTTATACTGGAAAATATTTATGTTTTCATTATTCCTCCAGTAAGTGTGAATAACATTGTGGGTTCTTTGCAATGTAGATGGAACTTTCTCTTAATCCAGATCTTGTTAAGAAATGGAGAAAGATTGCAAAGAGAGCCAAGGAAGCTAATAAAAAGGGGGAGGCTTTTAATCCCTCAAATATGATGGAAGTAAACTTCTTGCGGAATCTCATTGAGGAATTTTTGGAGGTATGCTTTCAATACGAGAGTTGGAATAGATGAATTTGGGTTTGGTCTCTAATTATGGAGTTTCTCTCTCCTTTTTGTCCCAGGTACTTGATTCCCATGTTTTCTGTCGGAAACAGCTAGATGACGAATATAACGAAGAACATATAAGTGCAGAGGATGCTGGAGATGTTGATGAAGCCTCAATTTTGTACTGCGAAAGATTCATGGAATTTCTTATTGATCTTTTGAGCCAACTCCCAACGAGAAGGTAATCTATTTGGTTGATTGGAATAGATTATTTTAATTTTTGTTAACGGCTTCAAGAAATTCTATCATGTGCTACAGCACGTATTAGATTTGTCTGTTAGCTACCCTTGTTTTTGTGCAACTAGTAAAGGGAGTAGAATGGTAGTTGAATTATCTGAATGAATTATTAAAGGTTGTACTTATTCACTTCCTTGTTTCTCATCCCTGTTTTAGACCTGTTCAGAAAACTTATCCTTAAAGCTGGAATTAATCAGTGATTTGCTATACCCAGTATTTTCTTTTGGGGTTGAGAATTTTTATTCTGTTGTGCCATCTTTTCATGTCAGTGGTTTTCCTATCTGAGGCATGTTTTATTGATGAAAATATCTTATATGGTGGCTCAGATACATTCGGCCTCTGGTTGCTGATGTTGCTGTCGTTGCCAAATGTCATTTGAGTACTCTATATAGACACGAAAAAGGAAAGCTATTTTCGCAGCTAGTTGACTTGCTTCAATTCTATGAGAAGTTTGAAATTGATGATCATTTGGGCAGACAAATGACTGATGATGAGGTGCTTCAAAGTCATTATGACCGCCTTCAAGCTTTCCAGCTCTTCGCATTTAAGAGGATTCCAAAGGTCAGTTTCTGCTAATATTCCTATATCTGCTTTCTTTAACTTCCATTGTTCTGAAAGAAATTTATTTCTGATTCCTTTCTATAGACTTGATTAGGCATACTGAAATATGTATTGGTTTTGTAGTTAAGAGAACTTGCAATGGCCAACATTGGATCAATCAACAAGCGGGCTGATCTTTCAAAGAAACTCTCTATACTTTCTCCTGATGAGCTGAGAGATCTAGTCTGCAGAAAGGTAAGAGTCTTGGCCAGTAATGACCCATGAACTGATATTTCATCTTATCATTTATTCCCTTGTTACTTGAGTTGTTATTTATGCTTTCATTGTATTTTTTCTCTTCCTCTTTCCCTTAATTTTTTGGGAACATTGGAGGCAACATTATGAATGCTTATCCTTGATGTGTCTTCACAATTTGCAGCTGAAGCTGGTGTCTAAGGATGACCCGTGGTCTGAAAGAGTTGATTTTCTGATTGAGGTCATGGTTTCATATTTCGAGCGACAGCAATCTCAAAAGGAGGCAATAAATTCTCTTCCACTTTACCCAAATGAAAAGATAATGTGGGATGAGAGTCTTGTACCTAGTATCAACTACTCTGGAGAAGGGTGCTTGGCACTTCCAAAACTCAATCTACAATTCTTGACATTGCATGATTACCTTCTCAGAAATTTTAATCTTTTCCGTCTTGAGTCCACTTATGAAATCCGTGAGGATATTCAAGAGGCTGTGCCTCATCTCCTTGCCTATATTAATAATGAAGGTGAAACTGCTTTTCGTGGTTGGTCAAGAATGGGTGTACCAATTAAGAAATTTAGGATTGCTGAAGTGAAGCAACCAAATATTGGCGAAGTAAAGCCTTCGGCTGTGACAGCAGAGGTAACTTTTAGTATTTCAAGTTATAGAGCACAAGTGAGATCAGAGTGGAATGCCCTTAAAGAACATGATGTTCTCTTTCTACTGTCAATTTCTCCTTCATTTGAGCCTCTAAGTGCAGATGAAGCTTCTAAAGCTACAGTTCCCCAGAGGCTTGGGCTTAAATATGTACGTGGATGCGAGATTATTGAGATGCGTGATGAAGAAGGGATGCTTATGAATGATTTTACTGGAAGGATCAAGCGAGATGAGTGGAAACCTCCAAAAGGAGAACTGAGAACAGTGACTGTTGCACTTGATACAGCACAATATCATATGGATGTTAGTGATATTGCAGAGAAGGGTACTGAAGATGTTTACGGTACTTTCAATGTACTGATGAGGAGGAAACCAAAGGAGAACAATTTCAAAGCAATTTTAGAATCCATAAGGGATCTAATGAATGAAACATGTATTGTGCCTGACTGGTTGCATGATATATTTTTGGGCTATGGAAATCCCTCAGCAGCTCAATGGACTAATATGCCAGAACTTTTAGAAGCAGTAGATTTTAAAGATACTTTCCTTGATGCTGATCATGTCAGAGAGTGTTTCCCGGATTATCAGGTATTACTAGGTTTTCTTGTGGCGTAATCTAATTATCATTATCATTATTATTAATATTTTCTTTTGAGGAATTTACTTGTGGCATGATAATGTTTATAGATTAATAAATTTTTCGTCTAATTCTCTACTTGTGTTTCAGGTTTACTTCAAAAATATTGATGGAACAGAGAATTTGGACCCAAAGCCCCCTTTTCTTATCAGTTTGCCCCGGGATCTACAGGGAGAAGCACATGCTCTTCCAGGAAATGAGAAGTCTGTCTCAGTTTCAGGAGATGCTGTTAATGCAGAAAATGGCAATCTTGAAAGGGCTAAGCTTTCTGTTCAAACTTATGTTCCTCCAGATCCTGGTCCATATCCCCAAGATCAGCCAAAACAGAACTCAGTCAGATTTACTCCGACACAGGTGCTGTAGTTATATTATTTGTTAAATTTCCTTTCTCCCAGCATGTGCTGATACATCTGTTCCTGTCAGTTTCTCCTATATTTTGTTGCTGAATCAAGTTATTCTTTTACTTTATCTTGAAGACACAGGTTTTTCCATCTGGTGTTCTTGAGGGATTTCTGTTATTGCATTGTGGCACCTTTATGTGCCTTTTAATTGAGTTTCTTGACCAATCTCTTTTAAAATTCTGTAGCGTTGGAAAAATAACTAGTTTGCTTGATAAGATAGCTTTACTTTTTATCGTACAGAGGCACTAGATTGCTTAAAATTTGTTTCTGTTTTCTTTTGTTTAGAATTTCGGTTAGTTGATATGCTTCCTATGCAGTCCATCTATCCGAGTGCATGTGGAACATTTTGGCATATCTTAGTCTCTGCCTTCAGCTGTTCTGTCTCAAGTTGATCAACCATGTTAAAATGTTTTGATAAAACTCCAAAACATTTGATACTTTCTGATAAAAACCAGAAGTAGAGCACATACATAATGGCCATGTATTTTGTGGTGGTGGCAGGCACCACTAATGTCTTTATGACTGGAGTGTGCAGTATAAGTGTCCGGTCTGTTATAGACTTTCAGAGGTTGGGTTGGAATTATTTTCAGGACTGTAGATGTGCAAATCTCTATTACAATTAGTAGATATTGTATTTGGGTTCCTCTTTTATCATTGTTTCATGTTCAAATGATTTAGTCAGGTTTACTTTAAATGCTAACCTAGATACAGCAAGGGCTAATTTTTCTCATTGTTCCATTCTTTTTTCTTGTTATGTTGTTATGCAGGTTGGAGCAATCACTTCAGGTATTCAGCCAGGATTAACTATGGTTGTGGGTCCTCCTGGAACGGGAAAGACAGACACAGCTGTTCAGATATTAAATGTGTTGTATCATAATTGCCCTTCTCAAAGAACCTTGATAATCACTCATTCCAATCAGGCCCTGAATGATCTATTTGAGAAGATTATGCAGGTATATAGGGTTTTTTTTTTCTTCTACAATTACTATTTTAATGTGATAATTGTATCCATCGGGTGTTCTTTTTAATTGACTTGGAACTCCTGCTTATGGTTCTATCTGCTTTGTTAATGCGATTACTAGTTATCTAAATTGTAGATGTGATAGTTACTCAAGTTTATTTACTTTTCTTTGTAATAGAGAGATGTACCTGCACGATATCTTCTTCGTTTGGGTCAAGGTGAACAAGAACTAGCAACTGATCTTGACTTTAGCCGTCAAGGTCGTGTGAATGCAATGCTTGTTCGGCGGCTAGAATTACTTGGTGAAGTGGAGCGACTCGCAAGATCTCTCCAACTACCTGAAGATGTAGGCTATACATGTGAAACAGCTGGGTACTTTTGGTTGCTTCACGTTTATTCTCGTTGGGAGCAATTTTTAGATGCTTGTGATGCGAATAAAGGCAAACCAAGTTTTGTTCAGGATCGGTTCCCTTTTAAGGAGTTTTTCTCCAATGCTCCCAAGCCAATATTTACTGGTGAATCCTTCGAGAGAGATATGCGGGCAGCAAAAGGGTGCTTCCGTCATTTAAAAACTATGTTTCAGGAGCTTGAAGAATGCAGAGCATTTGAGTTGCTGAAGTCAACTATTGACCGGTCAAACTATCTAATGACCAAGCAAGCAAAGATCGTAGCAATGACTTGCACACATGCGGCACTCAAGAGAAAGGATTTTCTTCAGTTGGGCTTCAAGTATGACAATCTATTAATGGAAGAAAGTGCTCAGATTCTGGAGATCGAAACTTTTATTCCGATGTTGCTTCAGAGGCAGGAAGATGGCTATGCTCGTCTTAAACGCTGCATATTGATTGGTGACCATCACCAGTTACCTCCTGTAGTGAAGAATATGGCTTTCCAGAAGTACAGCCACATGGATCAGAGTTTATTTACACGATTTGTTCGCCTAGGTATTCCATACATAGAACTGAATGCTCAAGGTAGAGCAAGGCCAAGCTTAGCTAGACTCTACAATTGGCGATATAGGGACCTGGGTGACCTTCCATATGTGAAGGACAATCCTATATTCCATAGAGCAAATGCTGGATTCTCTTATGATTATCAGTTGGTAGATGTGCCTGATTACCATGGGAAGGGTGAGTCTGCCCCTTCTCCATGGTTCTATCAAAATGAAGGCGAGGCTGAGTATATTGTTAATGTCTACATGTATATGCGGTTACTAGGTTATCCTGCAAATAAGATATCCATTTTAACGACTTACAATGGCCAGAAACTTCTGATACGTGATGTAATTAACAGGCGATGTGCTCCTTATGCTGCCTTTGGTACCCCAAACAAGGTAAACTTCTATTGAGTATTGTTTTATGCCTTTAGTTGTTCATTTGATTGCTTCAACTTTCTAGAAATTGATAAATGAAGGGAAAACCAACTTTCTGGTATTAGGGCGATGTCTGTAATCTCCTTGCAAATATGTTCACATATGTTGATGGAGGGTATTTTATTTTGGAAGAGTGGTTATATATGCTTTGTTGTCAGTGACTAGCATTAGGGAATGCTGGAATGGGTTATGGTTGTGGTTATTAAAATGGTTATTGGTGCCATTTAGTCATGGAGCTTTTTTTGTCCATCTTTTCTAAAGCTACTGTTATTAATTATTGCTTGTAGGTTGCTACTGTTGACAAGTTTCAAGGTCAGCAGAATGATATCATTCTACTGTCTCTTGTCCGTACCCGCTTTGTAGGGCATCTTCGTGATGTTAGAAGATTGGTTGTTGCAATGTCCCGTGCTCGGCTAGGGCTTTATGTATTCTGCCGCCGTTCCCTCTTTGAACAATGTTACGAATTACAGCCAACATTCAGACTACTCCTTCAGAGACCGGATCGGCTTGCTTTGAATTTACAAGAGGTTGGGCCAAATACAGAACGTCTTCTAGAGGACACTGGAGCAGTTCATCTTGTCAGTGGTCTTGAAGAGATGGGTAGTATTGTTGATTACAAGTTGCGCCAGATCTATGAGGTATATTCTCTTCCTAACAATCTGCTTTACTGATCCGATCCTTTTCTTGGATATACGAGGACAACGATCAATTTGTAGCATTTATTATTGTGTCATTCATATGATCTGATCATATATTTCATCTATTCATAAACATATGGAAATTGCTGCTTGAGATAACCCAAAGTAAATAATTTTTCTCCTGTTCAGTCACAGATGATGATGAACCATCAGTATAATCAATACCCTCCATCTTATCCAGAACAAGTCGATTCAGACTTCGACACGACACAGCAGAACAGTTCATTGACTCCTACTGCAACTGATGCCATGGATACCGATGCAGCTGCCTTAGCTATCGGCGGCTCAGCCAACGGAGAAACAGAAGCATCACCTCAGCACCAACTAAACGAACCTCCTGCTGCTGCTGCTGCACCAGTGGAAACCCATGTCACAGGAAATGAAGATATGCAAATAGAGAAAAATCCAAGTGCAGAAATTGGTTTAGAAGATGGTGGTAGTGACCAAAACACAATTGAAACAAGTTCCACTGCCAAGGAAGAAAACCATATGGAAGAGTAATCATTGTTTGATCCTCTGCATTCTGGTGGCCATTGAAGGTTAGAGCACTTATGATTTGATGCTCTGTTTTTTTTTTTTTTTTTTGTTTAAGTTACAACTTCCATTTTGAGATATTTTGAAAAAAAAAAAAAATTGAAACTTATGTAAGCATTGTGAAATGGATAGGAGCAGAAAGACATATATATATATATATATATATATATATATAATGGTGGCAGTTGTAAATTAGTTAGACATTATAGATCTCACATTTGTTTTTTTAGAGTTAATGAAATGTGTCCGTGTTTTTTTTTCAGAAAAAATAAAAATTATTTTTGTCCAATTTATCTAAAATAAAATGTAATTTTTTTCCCTCTCATTCTTCTTTTCATTCTTTCTCTCTCCTCTCTCCTGTAATTTATTCTCTCTCTTTCTTTTCTTCCTTCTTTCTTTCTCTCTCCTCCTTGTTCTTTTTTTCTTTTCCATTTCAATTGATTTCAATCTTCTAGTTTTTTTTCTTAATTTTTTTTCTTTCTTCTTCTTCCTCTTTTCTATCTCTTTCTTCTTTCTTTCTCCGGTAATTTAATTTTTTTTCACTTTTATTATTATAATCATTCGACAATTATTCATCCTTCATCCCTAATTTTTAAATGTGAACATAAATAGAGTATATCCATTGTTTCGTCCGCCAGCGTTTTCAACTGTACAATTCCCTTTCTTTTATGTTTTATTTTTTTTAATTTCTCAAAAAATCAACAAAAACAACAACCCAGAAATCAAAACATTAAAAATTAAAAATATAACTTGATTCTTTGTATATGGATATATGAAATTATTTCTTCAAGATCTCCTTTAAATTTGTTGAATTTCAACTCCTTTTCTAACAGGATGATTAAATCAGCAACTACGTACAAAAAAGGGATAAAATTAAACTAAAATGGAGAAGACTAAGGATGGATTTTTACACGCACAAATAAAATAAGAAGGAAGAAAGATGTTGAATGGAGAAAACTAAGGATGGATTTTTACACGCACAGAGAAAATAAGAAGAAGGAAGAAAGATGTTGAATAAATCGCAGATCTTCAGCAAATCAAATCAAATCCCTACACTTTAGGAATCGTTGATATTGTGATTAATTTTGTCTTTATTTTCTTTTCTTACATAGCCCCCATGATGTAATATAAATAGGTGATATATTTTTCACCTTAAAGGAATTCAATGAAATATAATTACTCAATACCAATTCAACATGGTATCAGAGCAGATGCTCGATCCAAACCCTAAAAGAAAAAGTAGAAGCAATTTCATCATGTGGCCAACTGCGGTGGTCGTCAAAAGAAGGACGATTTGCCGGCCTTTACGTAGAAAACATCTGATGACGCTTACTCGTTTATTCAGAAGTCAGCCAAAATCAACCACAACGGATTCAATCACGACAGATATTTGACGTTTAACGTTTCGTCGTGTTCTAAAAATGAAGTTCATGAGCTACGAAAATGGATTTGGAACTTGCAGGAACGAATTGAGTCCGATCAATTCAGCGGTAACGGATTCAGTCTCAAATCTCTCGGAAAGACGAAGAAATTACCTGGTAATAAAAGGCCCATCCCTTTCCGATCTGATAAGGATCCAAATTTGAATCTTAAAGTCTTTCTCACCATTTTATTATTCTGCTTTTATTATTTTGCTCGTATTACTTTGTTTTTGTTTATCCGTCTAAAAAAAATAAAAAAAATCACAAAAAAAAATCCTCCAAGGCGCACAAGCAAAAATCTTCCAAGGTGCACGAGGTTAAACTGCACGTTACTCCTTAATATGAGTATAAATTGTTTACAAAGTTGAAAAGAAGACTCCTTGATACAAGTATAAAATTGTCTACAACTGATGAAGATATCCTTAACACAAGTGTAAACTGTTTACAAAGTTGAAAAGAAGGCTCATTGACACGAGTGTAAACTGTCTACAACTGATGAAGATGATCCTTAACACGAGTGTAAACTGGTTACAAAGTTGAAAAGAAGGCTCCTTTACATGAGTGTAAACTGTCTATAAAGTCGAAAAGAAGGCTCATTAACACGAGTGTAAACTGTCTGCAAAGTTGAAAAGAAGGCTCTTTGACACGAGTGTAAACTGTCTACAACTGATGAAGATGATCGTTAACACGAGTGTAAACTGGTTACAAAGTTGAAAAGAAGGCTCCTTGACACGAGTGTAAACTGTCTGTAAAGTTGAAAAGAAGGCTCCTTGACACGAGTGTAAACTGTCTGTAAAGTTGAAAAGAAGGCTCCTTGACACGAGTGTAAACTGTCTGCAAAGTTGAAAAGAAGGCTCCTTGACACGAGTGTAAACTGTCTACAACTGATGAAGATGATCCTTAACATGAGTGTAAACTGGTTACAAAGTTGAAAAGAAGGCTCCTTGACACGAGTGTAAACTGTCTGCAAAGTTCAAAAGAAGGCTCCTTGACACGAGTGTAAACTGTCTGCAAAGTTAAAAAGAAGGCTCCTTGACACGAATGTAAACTGTCTGCAATGCTAAAAAAATCTCGGGCCATTGAAGTAGTTTCACAAGAAATCAAGTCGCTTCACGTTGACAGGAAGACACAGATAACCGATCTTCTCACAAAAGCTTTGGGGCTAAAACAACTCGAGTTTCTTCCAATCAAGATGGGCATGCAGAATCTACATGCTCCACGTTGAGTGGGAGTGTTGAATAAATCGTAGATCTTGAGCAAATCAAATCCCTACACTTTAGGAATCGTTGATATTGTGATTGATTTTTGTCTTTATTTTCTTTCCTTACATAGCTCCCATGATGTAATATAAATAAGTGATATATTTTTCACCTTAAAGGAATTCAATGAAATATAATTATTCGATACCAATTCAACAAAAGAAACAAAAATCAACAAACATGAAAAAGAAAAAAATGACAGTAAGGGTAACCAATGACCGTAGAAGTCTTATCTCATGGCGGCGGTGGAAGAGAAATGAAAATGAGAAAAAAAAGAGAAAGGAGGAAGAAGAAAGAGAGAAAAAAAAATTGAGAGAGAGAAAGAATGAAGAGAGAGAAAGGAGGAAGAAAAGAGAGAGAGAGAAAGAATGAAGAGAGAAAAAAATATTAAATCATTGGAGAGAGAAAGAAGGAAGAGAGAGAAAAGAGGAAGAAGTAAAAAAAATTGCATTTTATTTTAGACAAGTTGGACAAAAATATCTCTGATGGGTACATTGCCAAACAGTGAAAAATGTTTAATAACGGGTAAAATTGAAGACCTAATGGTTTGACTTAACATAAGTGCATGTAGTGAGACGTTTTGAAACCTCAATGACACTATAAGTGAAAAAAAAAATTGAGGTGCAAAAGGTGGATTCTAAGATCTAAGAAGTGCAACTAAGATAGTTTACCGTATAAAGAATTAGTGCAAAAAAACATCATATGTATTTGCTAAATTACTACAAATTATATTCAAAGAAAAAAACTTGAAAAAAATGACAATTGGAGGAATTGTACTAAGAAATTAGTAAAGATTATAATTTTATTGCCAAGTAAATGAGAATTACAAAAAAAAATAAAATTTAATTAATAAAATTGTACAAATCCTATACTTTCAAGGATTCTTTCAAAGTAAGAATAACTAAGTATCTCCATTCAAAGTAAGAATAACCGAAGAAGATAAAGTAGTGTTAGTACAAAATTTAGGTGATTGTGTGCCCTTAAATATGGGCTTAATATTCGCACATTCACTTGGCATAGAACCCGAAGAACCAATATATTTTATATCAATATTACCAACTTCCACATCTTCACATGGATAGTTCTTGCTACAAGCAAGAATGATCGCAGATGGATCCGAAGAAGTTCCTCTGATGTTGTTATAGCTAACTTTACTTATCTTAATGTTCGAAGGTTTCTTCAAGACAGAAAATATATTTTATTGTTAGATAGAATAAAATAAACGAATAAATATTGAGAATGAATGAGTTTTTTTACGTACCCCGGTTTTACAATGATCCCATGGACAATATTCTTGGTCAATAATAATAGGATTTGATGTGTTTTGCATTATAATATCATCATAATGTATGTCCGTTGCAATACCATCTGGACAGGCCGGCCATGTCTTAATTCTAAGACCATTCGTTGTGTTGATGAGTGTACAATTCTTAACAAAAATTCCTTCAACTGGTTCTTCGTTTTTATACTTTCCAAGACTTCCAATGCTAATTCCATGACCAGGGCCACACGTTACGTTAGTTATGTGAATCTGTTTAGCACCGTCCCCCATTGAAATACAATCATCTCCGGTTCTTATGATTGACTGGTCAATATAAATATCACTTGATTTCCCAATATGGATTCCATCAGTGTTCGCACTATTACCCGGTGCTTCAATATTAACCTTGTAGAGAGTGAAATTACTTGATCCTTCAATGTTCACGTGAAAGTACTTACTATCCTTGGAAGTTATATTTCGTACTACAGAATTTGTGATCGAACTAAACTTCATAGACTGTAAAAATAAAAGAATAAGTCGATTTCACAAATCAATGCTACACGAAATATATATATATATATATATATATATATATATATATGAATTTGTATTTAAAAACTCACAGTTGGAAATGAATCACATGTTAATGTTTTATGACAATCACCATTCTTGGACCAAGATTTGGCTCCTACTCCATCAATGGTGCCACCTCCAGAGATGGTGAGTTGGTCAATGTGATTGAATTGAAACCATGGTTGTTTATTGAATATGGTATGATCTTCTGGAGCTTTTATAGTTCCTTGTAATTGAATCTCAATTGGAGCCTTACAAGGACCTTGTAATTTTATTTGTTTTAACAAAAATGTTCCTTTAGGAACTATCATTGTACTTGCTTCTGTTGATTTACATATCGCATCCCAAGCTTTCCAGAAATCCTGCTCACGAAAGTGCAAATTATATAATAACATTTATAAATTAACAAGTTTATGTATATTTTTTTTTCCACCTTCAAATGAAACAGTAATGCAAGTATTTAGATGGTTCACATTATAAACAGTGCTGATATGATGTTATAAAATTAAGAATAAAAAAGGTAAAGAAAACTAAAATAGGAGAAAAATAGAGTTTTTTCCCTTTTTGCTAAGGGCACGAAATATAATCAACATTCAAACTAATCTTCATTTGAGCGAGTTTGGTCCTTCTTTATCAGTTCACCTGCGCGTTGAGGTTGAATAAAGAGTAATTTTATTGATGTATTCTCTTATACAAAAATTGTTGGGGTGTCAACCCATGTCCCACATCTGAAGATAATGTTAGAGGTGACTAGCTTATAAGAATACCACTAACTCCATTAGTAAGAGGCCTTTTGGGAAGTTGCCCAAGAATAAAACTGTGAGGGCTTAGGCCCAAAGCGGACAATATCTTACTACTATGGAGTTAAGTGGTGGAAGCCCAATCCCGTGGGATTATTAGGGCCCAACAAGTGGTATCAGAGCCAAAGGCTAGTGGGCTTGCTTGCCAGATGTGGATGCCTTGCGGAGGATGCAAGATGAGAGTTTAGTGACACGGGTATGTGGTCATTGGTTTGAGGGGAGGAATGGGGCCTTTTGGGAAGTTGTCCAAGAACAAAATCGTGAGGGCTTAGGCCCAAAGCAAACAATATCTTACTACTATGGAGTTAAGTGGTGGAAGCCCAATCTTGTGGGATTATTAGGGCCCAACAAAAATTATGTATAACCTTTCTATGAAAACCCTTTATTTATATGAATAAAACTTTAAAAAAATTAGAAACTTAGATAATAAAGAAATACAGAAAATATAATATTTTTCGCCAAATATTCACATAATAAATAGATATTATACTTACCAGACTAATATCAACACTCCCATCAGCCTTTGGTTTATTATATGAAGTTACATCAATAGAAATAGTATGCACTTCATAAATTAAAAAAGCAAAAATCAAAAGTAAAGTTACAATGAATCCTTTCTTCATTTTGTTTTCTTTTTAAAACTGTTTTAAACTTTATACTCTGTATTTCATGTAAAGTTTTAAAAGGTATTTAAAGTTAAAGGTAAGAGTTATTAACCAATAACTTTCTTTAGTAAATAAATTTGTATCCAAGCTTTGGCTATTATTTAGATTCATTATTGCCATTCTTTTCTAACAAATTAAATTATTTCAAAGCATGAAGTTTATATATTTTCTTTTTGTTTACCAAAAAAAAAAAAGTTTATATACATTTTTTTAAAAACAATTTTATGTCATTCTTTCATATATTTCTAATGTATTAAAAAACTATAAAAGTAAAGAATAGTTATTTTAATTTGTTTTGTGTGTATATATATATATATATATATATATAAGAGTAAACTATCTTAGTTGCACTTCTTAGATTTCAAAATTCAACTTTTGCACCTCAAATTTTTTTTGCACTTATAGTGTCATTGAAGTTTCAAAAAGTCTCACTACATGCACCTCTTTTAAGTTAAACCGTTAGATCTTCAATTTTGCCGTTAGTCAACTATTTTTTACTGTTTGGCATCATGAGTATTTTTGTCCAATTTACCCAAAATAAAATATAATTTTGTTTCCTTAATTTTTTTTTCTCTTTCTTCTTCCTCTTTTCTTTATCTTCCTTCTTTCTCTCTCCTCTCTCCAATAATTTAATTTTTTTCTCTTTTTTCTTCTTCTTTTCTCTCTCATCCTCCTTTCTCTCTCTTTTTCTTCCTCCTTTCTCTCTTTTTATCTTTTCTCTCTCATTTTTCTTCCTATTTTCTCTCTCATTCATCGACGATGAACACCATCCGTTGATTCCTTCCAGCTTTGATTCCTTCCAGGTTGAAGTTTCCATCTCTTAAATTTGAAGTGACATATAACAGTGGCGGCAAGCATTCAGACAACGGCAACGACAAGCATTCAGACGATGGCGACAGAGGATTAGGAGGACTCGGAGTAAGAAATGGTGAAATGGTGGCATTGGAAACAGTTTCAATACAAATTAAATTGAAAAATTGATTTAAAAAATTGAAACATTCCATTTCAAAGGGATGGATTTAATGATGATACTTAGAGAGACCAAATTCAAGAGGTTATAAATGTTCCCTTTTTAGTAACAAATGGGAATTACTTACAATATTTAATAGACTGCATGTAGAAGGAAGAAAGCATTTGGTTAGAAACAAAAATATTATATATCTTTTATATAGGGTGCAAATTGAAAATAAAAAATGGTCATTTCAGTTTTACATTTTTTTTATATATAATGATTATACTCAAAAATATTTATTTTGTTAAATAAATTTTGATTTTAAGATGTCTATAAAGATATAAAAAGAATTTTATCTTAAGATAAGAAAAACATGAAATGATAAAAAAAAAACTCAATAAATTTAATGAGTGTATTAATCGTTTAAAAAAAATTTAAAGATTATTACACAATAATATTATACGATTTTTTTAAATAAAAGTGTATTACAAATCGATTATTATATAATTTGAAATATATATATATATATATATAGAAGTATAAAAATATCCTGTATTGACGTGGAATGAAAGATCTGACGTGTCCGTCCGCCGAGCATATTAGAACCTACAACTCCGCTAAACAAGGCACCGAAGTCCGCGGTTTCGCCTCTCAGGCAACCCACTTCACCAATATCCTGACTACCAGCTAGTCAAGATTCTTCTAGAATATTCCTCGAAGAATATCTTTTGACCAACAGTTTATCTTAACATTACTTGGTTAAAAGTATCTCACAAATATCCCTATAACAGTGGGATATTTCAGAATATGATAACTATCATATTCTTCATTACATACCTATTTCTCAGGGTTATTTATTCCTATAAATACCCCCTCATGAGGATTAAAGGTAAGGTCAGATAACTCACAAACTCTCTGTCAAATTCATACATCTCTCTAGTCAGATATTCAGAATACTGACTTAATCTTTTGAGGGTTCATCGGAGATCCCTCACCCTCCGCTTCGAACCTCTCTATTTTGTAGATATTTACGGAGGAAATCTTCATCAAAGCACCAACGAAATAGCCACCTAAGCAGAGATATTTTGACAGAGACCATCAGACGACGTCGGTTAATCAACACGTGGCGTCAGACCGATTTTCGTCGAATCAATATTATATATATATATATATATATATATTGAGCCGCCACAAAATTCCTCAAAGAATTAATGGAGAATCGTGGGTCAAGAAAACCCCCAGTGACATAAATACCGCTTTATGGGTCTCATAAAGTGAAAACGTTACCTCCTTAATTCCACATTTATGGCCCGTTACTCATAACGGTCATAACGGTTATAACAGCCCAAATCCACAACGGAAAATTCATTATCAGACTCCTATAAAAGAGAGATCTGAAGATGAGGTAAGGACCTTTTTTTCCTAATTTCCAAATATCCGCAAAAACACTCTACTGACTTAAGCATCGGAGAGTTCACGGGGTACAAACTCCCCATTGAACCTACTTGTTTTGCAGGCTTTTGAGGCGCTAAGTCCATTATCCCGAAGTATCAAGTACGCCCAGCGAAGTACCGCTCCCCAAGAGCCATACTTCGCCTTTCCAGAAAAGAACTTTCTCTTAATGTAGTCATCTCATAAAGCCTTCTTAAGTCAACTCCCAGAGTTCCCGTCACTTCAATTTACTTTTTTGCCCTTTGACAGATTCGTGTAGAATCCGTTTGGTTCCGTTACCGGGAACATTATTATTTTACCTTGATTATCATCAATTATCATGTCTCGATCAGAAGGACACACCGTTCACCAATCTTCTCTCCGAGGAGAGAGGACGAGGTTATCCGCTTCCTCTGCCTCCCCAAGTTCCAGTCGCCGTCCGATATCGGAAATGTTGGGGCCACAACCAGGAACTTCTAGGCGCTCTCCGGACTTGCGAGAACAGCTCAATTCCAAACGAATAGAGGACACAGAAATGGAATTGAGAAGATTACAAAGAGAGAATGAACAACTCAGGCAAGATCAAGAGGCGAAGAGAGATCAAGAGCTCTCCCAACAATGGCTGAAACTAAGGGACGAATTCAGGAAGGCTGGAGCCGAGTTGCCACCCCCAAGGGTCTTGGAAATTCCCTCAGAAAATCCGTAACGAACTCTAACCACAGTTAAAAAGAATGAAAGATTCGCCCGAACCAGTAAGAAGCAAGCGACTAGCGAAGTTGGAGAGAGCCATCATTCTTCGAGGCCCACTCACAAAGAAAGAGCCCGGAAATGCTCTCCGGAACGAAGCCCGGAGGATGGAAAACATATCTCCAAGTCCCGCGAGTGTAGAGCAATTGAATTGGGACCCTTCGTCAAGTGGATCCAAAGCGTCTTCCCGGATCCAAATCTTAAGCTTCCACAGTTTGTTCTAAACTCGGGCTCGTCAAAGCCCATCGAACATATATGTCGGTACAAGTCGGCCATGGGACTAGTCACAAACGACGAGGCCATCCTATGCAGAGCATTCCCGACTACTTTATCCGACAAGGCGTTAACCTGGTTCACGTCTCTTAAAAAGGATACCATCGACTCATGGTATACTTTGGAAAAAATGTTCCTTGACAAGTTCAGCACTGCAGGAACAATCCCAAAAACCAGGGGAGATTTAGCTAACATCAAGCAACGGGAAGGCGAAACGTTGCTTTCATTTTTAGAAAGATTCAAGAAGACCTATGAAGAAATTGAAGGAATCAGTCAAGACACAGTGATCACGTGTTTTGAAGGAGGGTTCAGGTCGCGGATGTTGTACACCGAACTCCAACTCCGCAAACTGGAGACCATTGGGGAAATGTTCAACGTAGCCAGGAAAGTAGCCCTGGCGGAAGGCAGCACGACTGAATCAACTTGGAGAAGAAAATATAAGCAGCCCGAGCACCCCAAGGACGTTACTTCGAATTTCTCGGACCGTAAAGATAAAAATCGAGGTAAGAAATTTGAAACATTTACGCCTCTAAATGTTGCTAAGGAAAGTTTAATAACTGTGATCAAGGACAAGTATGGGGTCAAAGATCCTGCTCCAATGAAGTCTTACTCCACGAGAGACAAATCTAAGTTCTGTGGATTCCACCGCGACTATGGACATAACACCGAAGAATGCTTTCAACTCAAGAGGGCAATCGAAAAATTGATCCATGAGGGGTCCCTGAAGGAATATGTCGCGGGGGCACAACAACAGAAAGAAAAAGGTGAAAGGGTAATCAATATGATTAACCCAGATTCCACGTCCGTTAAAAAACTCAAGAAACAGATATACAATCTTACCAAGTTGTACCTCATCCCGAAGTACGAACTTGAGCAGACCGAAGTCATCACCTTTTCTAATGAAGAGTTAGAGAGCAATGAAGAGGCGAAAATCACGCCCATTGTAGTGGAAATGCAGATGACGCGAGATGGAATCGACAAATGCACAGTAAAAAGGGTGTTGGTTGACACGGGCGCTACCAAGAACATCATGTACCGGCGACCCCTCATGGATCAGTTTTTCGATTGCCCTCTTGAGTTGAAAGCATTCTTCGGTGTTATGTCCATAGTCGCGGTGGAATCCACAGAACTTAGATTCCACGTCCGTTAAAAAACTCAAGAAACAGATATACAATCTTACCAAGTTGTACCTCATCCCGAAGTACGAACTTGAGCAGACCGAAGTCATCACCTTTTCTAATGAAGAGTTAGAGAGCAATGAAGAGGCGAAAATCACGCCCATTGTAGTGGAAATGCAGATGACGCGAGATGGAATCGACAAATGCACAGTAAAAAGGGTGTTGGTTGACACGGGCGCTACCAAGAACATCATGTACCGGCGACCCCTCATGGATCAGTTTTTCGATTGCCCTCTTGAGTTGAAAGCATTCTTCGGTGTTATGTCCATAGTCGCGGTGGAATCCACAGAACTTAGATTCCACATCCGTTAAAAAACTCAAGAAACAGATATACAATCTTACCAAGTTGTACCTCATCCCGAAGTACGAACTTGAGCAGACCGAAGTCATCACCTTTTCTAATGAAGAGTTAGAGAGCAATGAAGAGGCGAAAATCACGCCCATTGTAGTGGAAATGCAGATGACGCGAGATGGAATCGACAAATGCACAGTAAAAAGGGTGTTGGTTGACACGGGCGCTACCAAGAACATCATGTACCGGCGATGCTTCGAAGAGATGGGGTTGAAAAATGAACATCTCAAAACCAGAAGGATGGTGTTGGAGGGATTTACACCCCATAAAGTCCCGGTCATGGGAACGGTAAGAATGTAAGTTACGCTAGGTGGAGACAAGCGAACTAAGGAAGTCAAATTCTATGTCGTGGACCTGGAGTCTCCTTACAACGTCATCGTCGGAACCCCGTTTCATGCGGCGTTTGACCTTGTTATCTCAATGTCCCACCAGTAGGTGAAGTTCCACACTCCGCAAGGTGTGGGGTTCGTGAGAAGCAATCCTCGCAGCCTGCTTGGCAAGATTATGAAAATCAAAAGGAAAATGGATCCTTCTTCCGAAGTAGGACATATCCGAACATTAACAGAGGATCCCGACCTTAGAATACAACGAGTGCTGGAGAAGACGATCTGTGACCTTGTTGTCAAGGTATCGAAGGGGGACGAGTTCGAGGAAGTGTTGGTAAACCCGATGTATCCCGAGCAACTTGTCAAGATCGAGAAGGAGCTGCCAAGTCATCTCCGACAGGGCATCATCTAGTTCCTGAAGGAACGCCAAGATAGCTTCGCTTGGTGCACAGAGGATATGCCAGGAATCGACACTACGGTGGCCGAGCATGCTCTGAATATAAATCCGATGTGCAAACCGATCAAACAAAAGTCCAGACAATTCAGGGAGGATAAAATGCGAGGAATGAAAGAAGAGGTAAACAAGCTTTTGAAAGCCGGGTTCATACGCAAAGTAAGGTACCCTACGTGGCTTGCTAATGTAGTGATGGTTAAGAAATCCACGGGGAAATGGAGAATGTGCGTGGATTACACCGACCTTAACAAAGCGTGCCCGAAAGATTGCTATCCACTACCTCGGATAGACGCATTGGTGGACTCCACCGCGGGATTTGAATTCCTAAATTTCATAGACGCTTTCTCGGGGTATCATCAAATAAAGATGAAGCCAAGCGACCAAGTACATACTTCATTTCGAGCAGCCGGTGCCATTTACTGTTACAATGTCATGCCGTTCGGACTTAAGAACGCAGGCGCAACGTACCAGCGTATGATGAACTATGTCCTCTGATATCATATTGGAAGAAACATTGAAGCCTATGTGGATGACATGGTTGTCAAGACCAAGCGCGATGCTTCACACCTGGACGATCTGAAGGAGACATTTGACAATCTGGCGAAGTATAAGCTTAAGCTTAATCCGACGAAATGCACATTCGGAGTGAAATCGGGTAAGTTTTTGACATTTGACAATCTTCTAATTTTTTTCCTTAATTTTTTTTCACTCTCCTTCTTTTTCCTCTTTTCTATCTCTTCCTCCTTTTTCTCTTCGATAATTTAATTTTTTTCCATTTTTATTATTAAAATCATCCGACAACTATTCATCCTTTATCTCTAATTTTTTAATCTAAACATAAATAGAACATGTCCATCGTTCCGTCCTCCAGCGTTTTCAACTGTACAATTCCCTTTCTTCTATGTTTTACTTTTTTTAATTTCCCAAAAAATTATCGGAAACAACAACCCAGAAATCAAAAAATTAAAAATTAAAAGTATAACCCGGTTCTTCGTACATGGACATATGAAATTATTTCTTCAAAATCTCCTTTAAATTTGTCGAATTCCAACTCCTTTTCTAACAGGATGATTAAATCAAAACTACGTACAAAAAAGGGATAAAATTAAACTACAATGGAGAAAACTAAGGATGTATTTTTACACGCACATATAAAATAAGAAGAAGGAAGAAAGAAACAAAATCAACGAACATGAAAAAGAAAAAAATGACAGAAAGGGTAATCGATGACCATGGAAGTCTTATCTCATGGCGGCGGTGGAAGAGAAATGAAAATGAGAAAATAAAAGAGAAAGGAAGAAAAAGAAAGAGAGAAAAAAAAATTTTAGAGAGAGAAAGAAGGAAGAAAGAGAAAGGAGGAAGAAAAAAGAGAGAAAAAAAACTGAATCATGAGAGAGAAAGAATGAAGAGAGAAAAAAAATCATTGGAGAGAGAAAGAAGGAAGAGAGAGAAAATAGTAAGAAGGAGGAAAGAGAAATTATTTTTAAGGAAAATGAAAAAAAAAATTGCATTTTATTTTGGACAGGTTGGACAAAAATACCTCTGATGGGTACAGTGTCAAACAGTGAAAAATGTTCAATAACGGGTAAAAATTGAAGACCTAACGGTTTGACTTAACAGAAGTGCATGTAGTGAGACGTTTTAAAACCTCAATGACACTATAAGTGAAAAACAATTTGAGGTGCAAAAGCTGATTTCTGATATCTAAGAAGTGCAACTAGATAGTTTACCGTATAAAGAATTAGTGCATAAAAACATCATATGTATTTGCTAAATTACTACAAATTATATTCAAAGAAAAAAACTTGGAAAAAAATGACAATTGGAAGAATTGTACTAAGAAATTAGTAAAGATTATAATTTTATTGCCAAGTAAATGAGAATTACACAAAAAAAAATTAATAAAATTGTACAAATCCTATACTTCCAAGGATTCTTTCAAAGTAAGAATAACTAAGTATCTCCATTCAAAGTAAGAATAACTGAAGAAGATAAAGTAGTGTTAGTACAAAATTTAGGTGATTGTGTGCCCTTAAATATGGGCTTAATATTCGCACATTCACTTGTCATAGAACCCGAAGAACCAATATATTTTATATCAATATTACCAACTTCCACATCTTTACACGGATAATTCTTGCTACAAGCAAGAATGATCGCAGATGGATCCGAAGAAGTTCCTCTGATGTTGTTATAGCTAACTTTACTTATCTTAATGTTCGAAGGTTTCTTCAAGACAGAAAATATATTTTATTGTTAGATAGAACAAAATAAACGAATAAATATTGAGAATGAATGAGTTTTTTTACGTACCCCGGTTTTACAATGATCCCATGGACAATATTCTTGGTCAATAATAATAGGATTTGATGTGTTTTGCATTATAATATCATCATAATGTATGTCAGTTGCAATACCATCTGGAGAGGATGGCCATGTCTTAATTCTAAGACCATTCGTTGTGTTGATGAGTGTACAATTCTTAACAAAAATTCCTTCAACTGGTTCTTCGTTTTTATACTTTCCAAGACTTCCAATGCTAATTCCATGACCAGGGCCACACACTACATTAGTTATATGAATCTGTTTAGCACCTTCCCCTATTGAAATACAATCATCTCCGGTTTTTATGATTGTCTGGTCAATATAAATATCACTTGATTTCCCAATATGGATTCCATCAGTGTTCGCACTATGACCCGGTGCTTCAATATTAACCTTGTAGAGAGTGAAATTACTTGATCCTTGGATGTTCACGTGAAAGTACTTACTATCCTTGGAAGTTATATTTCGTACTACAGAATTTGTGATCGAACTAAACTTCATAGACTGTAAAAATAAAAGAATAAGTCGATTTCACAAATCAATGCTACACGAAATATATATATATATAAATTTGTATTTAAAAACTCACAGTTGGAAATGAATCACATGTTAATGTTTTATGACAATCACCATTCTTGGACCAAGATTTGGCTCCTACTCCATCAATGGTGCCACCTCCAGAGATGGTGAGTTGGTCAATGTGATTGAATTGAAACCATGGTTGTTTATTGAATATGGTATGATCTTCTGGAGCTTTTATAGTTCCTTGTAATTGAATCTCAATTGGAGCCTTACAAGGACCTTGTAATTTTATTTGTTTTAACAAAAATGTTCCTTTAGGAACTGTCATTGTACTTGCTTCTGTTGCTTTACATATCGCATCCCAAGCTTTCCAGAAATCCTGCTCACAAAAGTGCAAATTATATAATAACATTTATAAATTAACAAGTTTATGTATAGTTTAAATATATATTTTTTTCCCACCTTCAAATGAAACAATAATGCAAGTATTTAGATGGTTCACATTATAAACAGTGCTTGTTGGGCCTACATATACCCACAAGGATGGACTTATACCACTTAACTCCATATTAGTATGATATTGTCCGTTTTGGCCTAAGCCCTCACGGTTTTATTCTTGGGCAACTTCCCAAAAGGCCTCATACTAATAGAGTTAGTGGTACTCTTATAAGCTAGTCACCTCTAGCATTATCTTCAGATGTGAGACATGGGTTGATACCCCAACAATCCTCCCCTCAAACCAAGGACCACATACTCGTGGGCCTCCTCATCCTGCATCTTTCGCAAGACATCCCCACATCTGGCAAGCAAGCCCTAATCACCTTGCATCTTTCGCAAGACATCCACATCTGGCAAGCAAGCCCTAATCACCTTGCATCTTTCGCAAGACATCCACATCTGGCAAGCAAGCCCTAATCATCTTGCATCTTTCGCAAGACATCCACATCTGGCAAGCAAGCCCTAATCATCTTGCATCTTTCGCAAGACATCCACATCTGGCAAGCAAGCCCTAATCATCTTGCATCTTTCGCAAGACATCCACATCTGGCAAGCAAGCCCATTAACCTTAAGCTCCGATACCACTTGATGGGCCCACATATACCCACAAGGATGGACTTGTACCACTTAACTCCATATTAGTATGATATTGTCCGCTTTGGGCCTAAGCCCTCACGGTTTTATTCTTGGGCAACTTCCCAAAAGGCCTCATATTAATAGAGTTAGTGGTACTCTTATAAGCTAGTCACCTCTATCATTATCTTCAGATGTGGGATATGGGTTGACACCCCAACAGTGCTGATATGGTGTTATAAAATTAAGAATAAAAAAAGTAATTAAAACTAAAATAGGAGAAAAATAGAGTTTTTTCCCCTTTTGCTAAGGGCACGAAATATAATCAACATTCAAACTAATCTTCATTTGAACGAGTTTGGTCCTTATCAGTTCACCTGCGCGTTGAGGTTCAATAAAAAGTAATTTTATTGATGTATTCTCTTATACAAAAATTATGTATAACCTTTCTATGAAAACCCTTTATTTATATGAATAAAACTATAAAAAAAACTAGAAACTTAGATAATAAAGAAATACAGAAAATATAATATTTTTCGATAAATATTCACATAATAAATAGATATTATACTTACCGGACTAATATCAACACTCCCATCAGGCTTTGGTTTATTATATGAAGTTACATCAATAGAAATAGTATGCACTTCATAAATTAAAAAAGCAAAAATCAAAAGTAAAGTTACAATGAATCCTTTCTCCATTTTTTTTCTTTCTAAAACTGTTTTAAACTTTGTATTATGTATGTCAAGTAAAGTTTTAAAAGGTATTTAAAGTTAAAGGTAAGAGTTATTAACCAATAACTTTCTTTAGTAAATAAATTTGTATCCAAGCTTTGGCTATTGTTTAGCTTCATTATTGCCATTCTTTTCTAACAAATTAAATTATTTCAAAGCATCAAGTTTATATTTTTTTTTATTTACCAAAAAAAAAAGTTTATATACATTTTTTTAAAAACAATTTTATGTCATTCTTTCATATATTTCTAATGTATTAAAAAACTATAAAAATAAAGAATAGTTGTTTTAATTTGTTATATATATATATATATATATATATATATATATATAAGGGTAAACTATCTTAGTTGCACTTTTTATATCTCAAAATTCAGCTTTTGCACCTCAAAGTTTTTTTGCACTTATGTCATTGAGATTTCAAAACGTCCCACTACATGCACCTCTTTTAAGTTAAACCGTTACATCTTCAATTTTGCCGTTAGTTAACTATTTTTTACTGTTTGACACTGTTCAGTCATGAATATTTTTGTCCAATTTACCCAAAATAAAATATAATTTTGTTTCCTTAATTTTTTTTTTCTCTTTCTTCTTCCTCTTTTCTCTCTCTTCCTTCTTTCTCTCTCTTCCTTCTTTCTCTCTTCTCTCTCGAATAATTTAATTTTTTTCTATTTTTTTTCTTCATCTTTTCTCTCTCTCTTTTTTCCTCCTTTCTCTCTTTTTCTCTTTTCTCTCTCATTTTTCTTCCTATTTTCTCTCTCATTCATCGACGATGAACACCATCTTGTTGATTCCTTCCAGGTTGAAGTTTTCATCTCTTAAATTTGAAGCGACAGATAACAGTGGCGGCAAGCATTCAGATGACGGCGACGGGCATTCAAACGACAACAGCAGCAAACATTCAGACGACGACAACGGAGGATTAGGAGGACTCCGAGTAAGAAATGGTGAAATGGTGGCATTAGAAACAATTTTAATAAAAATTGATTGAAAATTAATTTAAAAAATAGAAGCATTCCACTTCACTTCACAGGTGGTACTGATGTGCTCTCGTGTTTACTCCTGTGAGAGTAAAAAATTTAAATTGTAACTACTCCAATTTCATTTGATAATTAAAATTTTTACTTGGGCAAATTGAAAGTTAAAAATGGTCAGTTGTATATTTTTTGGACATAATGATTATACTCAAAAAATATTTATTTTGTTAAATAAATTTCAATTTTAAGATGCCCATAAAGATATAAAAATAATTGTATCTTTAGATTAAAAAACATGAAATAATAATAAAAAAAATTCAATAAATTTAATGAGTGTATTAATCGCTTAAAAAAATATAAAGATTATTATATAATAATATTATAGGGTTTTTTTTTAAAATAAAAATGTATTACAAATCAATTATTATATAATTTGAAATATATATATAATCCTTCATATCTTAAATCCATATCACTAATTTCTATATCTTCACATGAATGATCTTGCTGCATACACGTTTGACAACAATATATATATATATATATATATATATAGATATATAATATATATATATATATATATATATATATATAATCCTTCATATCTTAAATCCATATCACTAATTTCTATATCTTCACATGAATGATTCTTGCTGCATACAAGTTTGACAGCAATATATATATATATATATATAATCCTTCATATCTTAAATCCATATCACTAATTTCTATATTTTCACATGAATGATTCTTGCTGCATACAAGTTTGACAGCAATATATAATATATATAATCCTTCATATCTTAAATCCATATCACTAATTTCTATATACATGAATGATTCTTGCTGCATACAAGTTTGACAGCAATATATATATATAATCCTTCATATCTTAAATCCATATCACTAATTTCTATATCTTCACATGAATGATTCTTGCTGCATACAAGTTTGACAGCAATATATATATATATATATATAATCCTTCATATCTTAAATCCATATCACTAATTTCTATATCTTCACATGAATGATTCTTGCTGCATACAAGTTTGACAGCAATATATATATATAATCCTTCATATCTTAAATCCATATCACTAATTTCTATATTTTCACATGAATGATTCTTGCTGCATACAAGTTTGACAGCAATATATATATATAATCCTTCATATCTTAAATCCATATCACTAATTTCTATATTTTCACATGAATGATTCTTGCTGCATACAAGTTTGACAGCAATATATATATAATCCTTCATATCTTAAATCCATATCACTAATTTCTATATTTTCACATGAATGATTCTTGCTGCATACAAGTTTGACAAATATATATATATAATCCTTCATATCTTAAATCCATATCACTAATTTCTATATTTTCACATGAATGATTCTTGCTGCATACAAGTTTGACAGCAATATATATATATAATCCTTCATATCTTAAATCCATATCACTAATTTCTATATCTTCACATGAATGATTCTTGCTGCATACAAGTTTGACAACAATATATATATATATATATATATAATCCTTCATATCTTAAATCCATATCACTAATTTCTATATCTTCACATGAATGATTCTTGCTGCATACAAGTTTGACAACAATTGGATTTGCTGAAGTTACTTTGATATTCCAATAAATAACTTTTTTGAGTTTAATATTTAAAAGTTTCTGTAAAAACATAATATAAAAAGATTTAGATACGATAACAAATAATACTCATATATATATATATTACTTATCCCTTCTTTACAAGTAGTCCATGGACAGTTTTCTTGGTGGATCAAAATAGAGTTGTAACATTTTGCATAATGATATCTTAAAAATGCATGTTGCTAGCCATACCATTTGCAGAACTTAGCCATGTCTTAATTTTAACACCATTTTTCGTGTCAATTAATGTATAATTCTTCACTATAACACTTTCTACAGGTTCTTTGTTAAAATATCTACCGAGACTTCATAACACTAATTCCGTGAAATATAACACGTTGGTTATAAGAATTTGTTTGGAGCCATCTCCAATTGAAACATAATCATCTCCAATTCTGATTATTGAATCTTTAATAGTGATATTAGATGAACCTCCAATATGAATTCCATCAGTGTTTACGCTATCAATTACTGTTAAGAGTGTAAAATGTTGGAACATAATATTTCTTCCTCCCAAAATACTAGTATAAAAGAACTTGCTATCTTTGAAAGTTATGTCTTGTATGACAGAATTTGTGACGAATGCAAACTTAAACTCTATAAAATAATAATAATTAAAAAAAGAGTAACAATATAGAATAATAGATTAATCAATTTAAAAAGTAAATTCATGATCTGGACTCATAAACTTGTATTATAGCGTTCATATTGTCTTTATTACACTAATAAGGATACTTTAAGTACTTAAATTTATTATTATACATTATTACACATTAACTTCACTTATTGATATAAAACGAAGTATTCATACAAGTAAACAAAAACTTACAGTTGGAGTTGAATTGCATGAAAAAGATTTTTGACATTTAGCATTTAACCACCACTTAAGATGGTTAGGTAGTCAACGTTAACAAAAGTCAACCATGCATGTTTATGGGATATGTTTATATTTTCAGGTGCAATTGAAAGTCAACTGAAGCATTGCAAGGACCTTCTAATCTTACTCGCTTTAAGAAAAATGTTCAGAGATTATAACTTAACTTGCTTATGTGGATTTACATGCTTCTTTCCACGCCTTTAATAAATCCTGTCAAAATATTATAAGTCAATACAATATTCAAAATAATAGTAATAGACAAATTTGATACTTAGAAAAATTATGTTTAACAAATTAATTTTAAATATTTTGTTGATTTAATTTTAAAGTTTTTACTTTTAAAAAAAATCATTATTTACATATTTAGTCAACTTTTTAAAAAAAAAATAATATTTGACAGATTTGTGTGGTTTATGGAATAAAAGTATAAGATAATCAAATTATTTTATATAAAATATATTTTTATATTTTTTTTTATTCTTTCAATATATTTCAACAATCTTTACTTTAAATCTATAAATATTTTATATAAAATGACTTAATTTTCTTTTCTTAATCGATTAAAATTACAAAAATCTTTAAAGTTTTCTGAAAAAAATGATAAAATTTGTCAAAAGTTAACCTTGTAAAAAGAATTAAAACTATAAAAGTGGAAAAAAAAATTATGATTAAACTTGAAAAATATAAATTTATTATTCTTCAAAATAAATTAAAATTTCTCATAATTGAACCTAGCAAGTCTGTCATGATTACAGATCTACCAATTCTTAAACTCAATTATTTCGTAACAATATATTGACTTAACAACAAATATTTAAGTTTATTCTCATATTATATAATAAATTTAGACTAATTTCATATGTAAATAAGACAGTATTACGATTTTTATTTATACAAAATATAACAAATATAAAATGATTTTGATTACAATAATAGTAAAATTGAAAAATATATATGTATATGTATATGTATATATATGCATCTTACTGATGTTGTCAGACTTCAAAGCTTCTAGATCGCTTTTTCTCCAAAGCTCTCAAGACAATAATTAGGCTCCTGACCCCTATTTCTGATTAAGGGAGGTATTTATAGTTTTTCTGGGCCTTATTAATTTAATTCAATATTTATCTTTTTTAGGGTAGGTGATAAATTTGAGATCTTCAAAATCTTTGGATATGATATAATAATTAATATAAATAATTAAAAAGGCTATTGTGTGAGGGGTATATTTGTACATATATCATAAACACATTTTTTTGCACAGTATTTGTGATGAGGTACGGGAAGAATGCTATAGAAGCAATATCAAGGTATGAGTGATGCAAGTTGAAAAGGGGTTCGAGGGATGGATGTGGAAAGTGTGATGCCGAAAGTGTGTGTGTGTGGACAATGTGTGAAATTTTAGTACAAATGAGTTATGAGTATACAAATGTGCAAAGTATTGATTATGAGAGATACGAGGAATAGGTGCGGGAGATATTATCTAAAAGTGTGGGTGGATGCTATGTAGACTACCGTTATTGAATAGAATGTGAAGATTTTGGACGATATGGGAGTTCCGGTTAAGCGGTTGCGGGAGGAATACATTCAGGACATTCGGGGCATATGGAAAGTGAAATGTCGTTGAGTTGAATAGATACGTATTCGTTATTAAACGGTTATTTTGAGAACTGTGCAGAACGTGTATCGACGCTAATGATGACACTTGAGATTTGTGCAGATTTAAAAAAAAATTCTGATGCTTTGGAACAGAAAGCGTTTGGTGACGGTTCTGTTGGACACACAAGGTGCGCGTGTGCACGTGGAAGTGCGTGTGGACGTCAAATTTGTTTAAATGGAGTTGAGTGAAGATTTAGAGATCCGATTCATTTGTCTTGCGAAACAAAAAGGGAAAACTCAAAAGGGAAATGAACATTCTATGTTCGTGCCTTAGCATTTTCGTCTTCTCTCCTTAAGCATTTCGTCTTCTACACAGAGTGTTTCATTTCGTGTTTCTCTATTGCATTGTTCTTCTCGGTGTGAGCCGTGAAATCATATTTAGTTGTGGGATTCCTTGGCCTAGATAGCTGCAATCACAGTGCGTCCGTTGCATATATTGGGTAAGTGAGCTTAAATCGTGTTTTGTATTGAAATGCATATAGTATGAAATGTGTTTTATTTTTTGGAGAGAATGTGTGTCTGGTATGTGCTGCTATTAAGGATCATTGGGCATGTTTGATGTTTGTCTTACGAACTTGTGTATGGCCTATTATCGTTTATGTATGAGGCTATAGAATTGGATATTGTGATTAGGGATTATAAGAGAAAGTTATGTATTTGTGTATGGAAGGGAAAAAAGTTTAGTATAGTTGTTGGGTTGTGTAATAGTTATAAATAGAATATGGTTAATCTTGAAGATGAATATTAACAATTGGATACATTTTTGTTTTAATGCAGTGCTTGTGTACTAATTCTTTGTGTGAAACTTTTTTTGGAAATGCTTTGCTAAAATATGGCTCCTCGACGTATTTCAGGTATTGTTTCGTTGTTTTGCATTTTTTGGACTAGGACTTTGATTAGTAAACTATCTTTTTTTAAAAAAAAGGGGTTGAAAATGAGTTCATCTGAGCATACAGTTTCGGTGAGTGGGCAAGAGTCATCAATTGAGGAATCGTTAGGTTTTGAAGATTTGGTGGAATGGAAAGGTCCGGTAGGGACATCCGGAAATCGAGATGCTAGTGTTTTATATAAGATGGATAGGAAAGAATTATTTTTCCTTTTATTAGATGAAAAGGACTTTAGTTCAGGGGTGACTTATCGGAGGCCTAAGGATGAAATTGCTCAAGTTAGGAAAGAACCGAAGGCTCGGGGTTGTGAAGAGAAGGATGAGAAAGAACCAAAGGCCCGGGGTTGTGAAGAGAAGGATGAGCTGCAAGTACCGCAATATAAAACAACTGTTTCAGAATCTCGGTGATTGGATGGCATTCGAGAGTATTATCACTTCTCGATAATGTATAAAAAGTATTACCTGAAAGTCACGCAACAGATCCATACACCACCTGCTGACTATGTGACGACGTATGTGGCCCACTTACGAATTGTGTTGTGATTTCCGACTGCATCCACTTATGTATGTATATATATACCAGACTTATATCAACACTGCCATTAGACTTGGGATGATTATTGTACTTGCTTTTGTTGCCATGTCCCGTGCTTGGTTGGAGCACTTATGATTTGAGGTTTTTTTTTTTTGTTACAACTTCTATTTTGAGACATTTTGAAGGGAAAAAAATGAAACTTATGTAAACAATGGGAAATAGATAGGAGCAAAAAGATATATATATATTGATTCGTCGGAAATCGGTTTGATGCCACTTGTCACTAAAAACGGCGTCGTCTGATGATCTCTGCCAAATGTCACTGCCAAGATGGTAGTCGTGTTGGTGTTTCAACGGAGGTCCTGTCTTACGATGCCTGCAAAATAAAAAAGTTTGGAACAGAGGGTGAAGTGACAGAAGGGACAGAGGGTGAAGGGACTCTGATGAACCCTCCGATGATTAAGTCAGTATTTTAGGTTTTAGGTCTGGACTAGTGAGTGTTTAATTTAGCAGAGTTTTAGTATAGTAATGTGGCCTTACCCTTTTTACCTTTACGGGGTGGCTTTTATAGATGTAAGTCACCCTGAGGAATAGGTAGGTCGGGTGGTGTAATATGGAGAATTTGGTAGTTACCATATTCTGTAGATAAATCCAAAATCCCTACGATTTAGGGAGATCTTGGGAGACTTTTGACTGAGCCTTTTGAGGCTTGACTGTTGGTCAAACGATATCCTTTGAAGAAGTTTCTAGAAGTAGTTTGCCTAGCAGCCGGACCTCAGGCAAAGTGGGTTACCTGAGAGGCGTAACCGTTTACTTCGCCGTCTTGCGTGGCGAGATCGCGGGTCCCGTTGTGCTTGGTGGACGGACACCTGGCGAAGTCAAGGGCCCTATCGTGTTGGTTGGGCTGACATGTCAGGTCGCCATGTCAACTTTCCTTCCACATCAGTCTGGCAACACTGATGTTACCAGACTCCAAAGCTTCTAGATCGTTTTTTCTCCAAAGCTCTCAAGACAATAATTAGACTCTTGACCCCTATTTCTGATTAAGGGAGGTATTTATAGTTTTTCTTGGCTTACTAATTTATTTTAATATTTATCTTTTTTAGGAGAAGTAATAAATATGAGATCTTCAAAAATTTTGGATACGATATAATAATTAATATAAATAATTGAAGCATCGGGTAATAGTATGAACACTGATGGAATCCATGTTGCACGTTCAAGTAATATTTATATTGACCAGTCAATCATAGGAACCGGAGATGATTGTATTTCAATCGGGGACGGTTCTAAACAGATTCATATAACTAATGTAAAGTGTGGCCCTAGTCATGGAATAGCGTTGGAAGTCTTGGCAAGTATAAAGACAAAGAACCAGTAGAAGGAATTTTTGTTAAGAATTGTACACTCATCAACACAGCGAATGGTCTTAGAATTAAGACATGGCTAGCCTCAACAGATGGTATTGCAACTAACATACATTATGATGATATTATAATGCAAGATGCAGCAAATCCTATTATTATTGACCAAGAATATTGTCCATCGGATCATTGTCCTGGGGTAAGTCAAAAAGTCATTCATTCTGAATATTTCTTCTTTTATTTTATTCTTTCTAAAAAACTATTTTTTTTGTCTTGCAGCAACCTTCGAACATTAAAATTAGTAAAGTTAGCTATAACAATATCACAGGAACTTCTTCGGATCCATCTGCGATCATTCTTGTTTGTAGCAAGAACTATCTGTGTGAAGACGTGGAAGTCGGTAATATTGATATAAAATATATTGGTTCTTCGGGGTCTATGACAAGCCAATGCGCGAATATTAAGCCAATATTTAAGGGCACACAATCACCTAAATTTTGTACTAACACTACTTCATCTTAAGATATAGACGATAGATATCAAGTTTCTTTAGTTATTCTTACTTTGAATAGAGACATGAAGAATCCTTGAAAGCATAGTACAAAATAATTGGCAATAAAATTATTTTGTTGTGTTTTATAATCCTTGGTGATTTCATAGTACAATTCCTCCAATTGTAATTTTTTTCAAGTTTTTTCTTTGAATATAACTTGCAGTAATTTAGCAAATACATGTGATGTTTTTATGCCCTAATTCCTTATATTATAAGAAATTTGAATTTTTATTTTTTCTAAAAAAACACGTGCATGTTTCATTAACTAAAAAAAGTGAGATTTATAGTGTCTAACTAATTTACAACGGCCACCATTGTAATAATATATATATATAAATATCCCTACGCTGACGTGGAAGGAAAGTTGACATGGCGACCTGACATGTCAGCACAACCACACGGTGGGGCCTTTGACTCCGCCAGGTGTCCGTCCACCAAGCACAACGAGACCCGCGATCCCGCCACACAAGACGGCGAAGTGAACAGTTACACCTCTCATGTAACCCACTTTGCCTGAGGTCCGGCTGCCAGCTAGACAAACTACTTCTAGAAACTTCTTCCAAAGATATCGTTTGACCAATAGTCAAGCCTCAAAAGGCTCAGTCAAAAGTCTCCCAAGATCTCCCTAAATCGTAGGAATTTTGGATTTATCTACAGAATCTGCTAACTACCAAATTCTCCATATTACACCACCCGACCTACCTATTCCTCAGGGTGACTTACATCTATAAAAGCCACCCCGTAAAGGTAAAAAGGGTAAGGTCACATTACTATACTAAAACTCTGCTAAATTAAACACTCTCTAGTCCAGGCCTAAAATACTGACTTAATCATCGGAGGGTTCATCAGAGTCCCTTCACCCTCTGTCCCTTCTGTCACTTCACCCTCTGTTCCGAACTTTTCTATTTTGCAGACATCGTAAGACAGGACCTCTGTTGAAACACCAACACGACTACCATCTTGGCAGTGACATTTGGCAGAGATCATTAGACGACGCCATTTTCAATGACAAGTGATATCAAACCGATTTTCGACGAATCAATATATATATATCTTTTTGCTCCTATCTATTTCCCATTGTTTACATAAGTTTCATTTTTTTTCCCTTCAAAATGTCTCAAAATAGAAGTTGTAACAAAAAAAACCCCTCAAATCATAAGTGCTCCAACCAAGCACGGGACATGGCAACAAAAGCAAGTACAATAATCATCCCAGGTCTAATGACAGTGTTGATATAAGTCAGGTATATATATACATACATAAGTGGATGCAGTCGGAAATCACAACCCAATTCGTAAGTGGGCCACATACGTCGTCACATAGTCAGCAGGTGGCGTATGGATCCGTTGCATGACTTTCGGGCAATACTTTTTATACATTATCGAGAAGTGATAATACTCTCGAATGCCATCCAATCACCGAGATTCTGAAACAGTTGTTTTATACTGCGGTACTTGCAGCTCATCCTTCTCTTCACAACCCCGAGCCTTTGGTTCTTTCTCATCCTTCTCTTCACAACCCCGAGCCTTCAGTTCTTTCCTAACTGGAGCAATTTCATCCTTAGGCCTCCGATAAGTCATCCCTGAACTAACGTCCTTTTCATCTAATAAAAGGAAAAAGAATTCTTTCGTATCCATCTTATATAAAACACTAGCATCTCGATTTCCGGATGTCCCTATCGGACCTTTCCATTCCACCAAATCTTCAAAACCTAACGATTCCTCAATTGATGACTCTTGCCCACTCACCGAAACTGTATGCTCAGATGAACTCATTTTCAACCTCTTTTTTTAAAAAAGATAGTTTACTAATCAAAGTCCTAGTCCAAAAAATGCAAAACAACGAAACAATACCTGAAATACGTCGAGGAGCCATATTTTAGCAAAGCATTTCCAAACAAAGTTTCATACAAAGAATTAGTACACAAGCACTGCATTAAAACAAAAATGTATCCAATTGTTAATATTCATCTTCAAGATTAACCATATTCTATTTATAACTATTACACAACCCAACAACTATACTAAACTTTTTTCCCTTCCATACACAAATACATAACTTTCTCTTATAATCCCTAATCACAATATCCAATTCTATAGCCTCATACATAAACGATAATAGGCCATACACAAGTTCATAAGACAAACATCAAACATGCCCAATGATCCTTAATAGCAGCACATACCAGACACACATTCTCTCCAAAAAACAAAACACATTTCATACTATATGCATTTCAATACAAAAACACGATTTAAGCTCACTTACCCAATATATGCAACGGACGCACTGTGATTGCAGCTATCTAGGCCAAGGAATCCCACAACTAAATATGATTTCACGGCTCACACCGAGAAGAACAATGCAGTAGAGAAACACGAAATGAAGCACTCTGTGTAGAAGATGAAATGCTTAAGGAGAGAAGACGAAAATGCTAAGGCACGAACATAGAATGTTCATTTCCCTTTTGAGTTTTCCCTTTTTTGTTTCGCAAGACAAATGAATCGGATCTCTAAATCTTCACTCAACTCCATTTAAACAAATTTGACGTCCACACGCACTTCCACGTGCACACGCGCACCTTGTGTGTCCAACAGAACCGTCACCAAACGCTTTCTGTTCCAAAGCATCATAAATTTTTTTTAAATCTGCACAAATCTCAAGAGCCATCATTAGCGCCGATACACGTTCTGCACAGTTCTCAAAATAACCGTTTAATAACGAATACGTATCTATTCAACTCAACGACATTTCACTTTCCATATGCCCCAAATGTCCCGAATGTATTCCTCCCGCAACCGCTTAACTAAAACTCCCATATCGTCCAAAATCTTCACATTCTATTCAATAACGGTAGTCTACATAGCATCCACCCACACTTTTAGATAATATCTCCCGCACCTATTCCTCGTATCCCTCATAATCAATACTTTGCACATTCGTATACTCATAACTCATCTGTACTAAAATTTCACACATTGTCCACACACACACACACTTTCGGCATCACACTTTCCATATCCATCCCCCTAACCCCTTTTCAACTTGCATCACTCATACCTTGATATTGCTTCCATAGCATTCTCCCCGTACCTCATCACAAATACTGTACAAAAAAAGGTGTTTATGATATATGTACAAATATACCCCTCACACAATAACCTTTTTAATTATTTATATTAATTATTATATCATATTCAAAGATTTTGAAGATCTCAAATTTATCACCTCCCCTAAAAAAGATAAATATTGAATTAAATTAATATGGCCCAGAAAAACTATAAATACCTCCCTTAATCAGAAATAGGGGTCAGGAGCCTAATTATTGTCTTGAGAGCTTTGGAGAAAAAGCGATCTAGAAGCTTTGGAGTCTGGCAACATCAGTAAGATGCATATATATATACATATACATATATATTTTTCAATTTTACTATTATTGTAATCAAAATTATTTTATATTTGTTATATTTTGTATAAATAAAAATCGTAATGCTGTCTTATTTACATATGAAATTAGTCTAAATTTATTATATAATATGAGAATAAACTTAAATATTTGTTGTTAAGTCAATATATTGTTACGAAATAATTGAGTTTAAGAATTGGTAGATCTGTAATCATGACAGACTTGCTAGGTTCAATTATGAGAAATTTTAATTTATTTTGAAGAATAATAAATTTATATTTTTAAAGTTTAATCATAATTGTTTTTTCACTTTTATAGTTTTAAATTTTTTTACAAGGTTAACTTTTGACAAATTTTATCATTTTTTTTCAGAAAACTTTAAAGATTTTTGTAATTTTAATCGATTAAGAAAAGAAAATTAAGTCATTTTATATAAAATATTTATAGATTTAAAGTAAAGATTGTTGAAACATATTGAAAGAATAAAAAAAAATATAAAAATATATTATATATAAAATAATTTGATTATCTTATACTTTTATTCCATAAACCACACAAATCTGTCAAATATTTTTTTAAAAAAAAAACATTTGACTAAATATGTAAATAATGATTTTTTTTAAAAGTAAAAACTTTAAAATTAAATCAACAAAATATTTAAAATTAATTTGTTAAACATAATTTTTCTAAGTATCAAATTTGTCTATTACTATTATTTTGAATATTGTATTGACTTATAATATTTTGACAGGATTTATTAAAGGCGTGGAAAGAAGCATGTAAATCCACATAAGCAAGTTAAGTTATAATCTCTGAACATTTTTCTTAAAGCGAGTAAGATTAGAAGGTCCTTGCAATGCTTCAGTTGACTTTCAATTGCACCTGAAAATATAAACATATCCCATAAACATGCATGGTTGACTTTTGTTAGCGTTGACTACCTAACCATCTTAAGTAAATTATTAAGACATGTTTTTTCAATCAAAAATAATGTGGGACTATTTATTATGAGACATCTAGTTTTTTGTATTATTATTATTGTATTTTGTTGTCCTAAATTTAAGTTTATATAACGTTGTAATTCTGAATGTTTTTTTTTCTAAATAATATATTGCTAATCTTTTATGATTGTTTTCTATGGTAAAAATATATTCTTACTTATAATAAACTTATGTGGACCATATGGTCCTAATTAACGCTTTATTTTATTTTAAAATATTTGTTTTATATTGAAATTAAATAATGAACTAAGTTTATGTGAATTTTCTAGTACTATATATATATATTAAGTTTATTTCATTTGAAATAATTTTAAATTTATAGTAAATAATGTTGAGATGTTTATGTATTATTTTTGTTAACATAATAAAGAAATAAATAAATAATTGCCTTTATGATAGCTTTGTTATCCCATGAGTAACAACACAATTAGTATTTTTTTTTCCTTTTATTCTTTTGGCTAATTTCATAAAGAATATTAAATGTTTATTGTATATAGGAATTTACCTAAATATATTTTTAGGGTATTATAAAGATTCTTCCCACAAAATTTCATATGATTGTTTTCTATGGTAAAAAGATTTATTTCCTAAAGTTCTCTTTCGTCCACTTAATATCATACCTCTCCTCAACAAATATTCGATTTCTATCCCATTATTCAATAATTCAAGTTCAATATTCAAATAAAAAAAGAATTAGAATATTCAATATGAATGCCTGTATTTAAGACGTGTGATTAAATATTAATATTAAATAAATTGAATAAAAGAATTCAATTTTAAATAAAATAAAAAAACAAAAGATTCCCATTTCAATTGTTTTATTCAACTATTGACCAAACGAAAATAGTAATATAATAAATAACAAATTGTATCAACTTAGATCAATCAAATAATAATGTTTCTATGCAATGATTTCTACTAACTAATTTGTCCATTTAGACTGGATACATTGGAATAATGATAAAGAAAAAGAAAGAAAAAAAAATGAATTTACACAAAAACCTAATTCATAAAAAATGGGTTGGTTTGGGGAGGGTAGGTATATGTATATATATATATATATGAAATTAGAATATTCAAACATACGATATAATAAATCTTTTATATTCCTCTGTTCATTCTTTAATTATGGCAAAATTTTGTGGGAAGAGGAAAAAAAAAGAACTTTTGAGAAATAAAATGCTAAGTTGAAATTTGTTGTGTACAAATCATAATAATGTTTTTGTGACCGAAATGCCCTCATCAGTAAAATAGCCAATTAAATTCAACCTCGTCACTCACCAGTACCCCTCTATTATATATATACATACATATATGCAATTACGTACAGGTCTTTTCTCTCCCTCAAATAGGAAAGAAAATTATCAATGGCGAAAGAAAGTGGAACTGCACTTGAAGTTGCAGGTGATAAGTATAGATCTTTCTTGCATGAAGATGCTGACAAAATTGAGTGGAGACATGGCGGTCCTCCCATTTTCGATAGTGTTAATAAGCTCTTTGAAGAAGGCAGAACTAAGGTTTTTGTTTTTTTTTTTTTTTTTCTTCAAATATATATATATATAATATATATATATTTCTTCAAAACTAAGGTTTTTGTTTTTTTTTTTTTTTTCTTCTTTTCAAATTATATAGATATATATATATAATATATATATATATATATATATATATATATATATGTATATCCCTTTTCCCTTAATTTTCAATTTTTGTTTGAGATGGGATTTGTTTTTCCAGGAATGGCCAAAAGGATCACTGGAAGAAATAGTTCAAAACGCTGTGAAGTCATGGGAAATGGAGCTCTCTCACAAGACTCGTATACAAGATTTCAAAACCATAAACCCTGAAAAGTTCAAGTTAATTGTCAATGGTATATATATATATATATATAACTCTCATGCATGATATATCTTCTGCAAGATCTTGATTTCATTTTAGAGAATTGGTTCAATAACAGGGAGGGAAGGATTATCAGTAGAAGAAACACTGAAGTTAGGGAGTTATAACGCATTGCTGAAAAGCTCAATACCTGAGGAATTCAAGTATTACAAAGCAGATGAAGAGACTTTTGAATCTTCTCATGATATTTTCCGATCAGCTTTTCCCCGGGGATTTGCATGGGAAGTCATCGCCGTTTACTCTGGTCCGCCGTTGGTTGCCTATAAATACAGGCACTGGGGTTACTTTGAAGGTCCTTTCAAAGGTCATGCTCCTACTGGAGAGTTGGTTCAGTTTTTTGGACTGGGAATTCTCAAGGTACGTACACACTGTTTCTAAATTGTTCCTAATTTATTAGTTTTTACACAATTTAATCTTCTTTTTTCTTTAATATATATATATATAATTGTATAATTTAGTCTAAAAATAATTAATGATTTAAAGAAAATTGAAAAACAAAAATGGGCTTACCTTGAACAGGTTGATGAATCACTGAGGGCAGAAGATGTTGAGATTTACTATGATCCAGCTGAGTTATTTGCAGGGCTACTCAAAGGACAACCAATCTCCAATGACCATGTCTCCGAGACAGCTCAGATCTGTCCATTTCACAAATAGATAGATATACAAGTTTCATACAATAAATTATTTCAAGGGTTAGGAACCATATTATATATATATATATATTTGGCTTTGTAATAAATTTCACATTGCTTTCATAAACAGTAATTCTAATTACATGGTTTATCATGATAGAGACTTTATTCATATGCTGACTAAATATATGAAGCAATATAACACAAACCAATGAAGAATTAAGGATATATATGTAGATAATATAAAAAAGGAGGATCAGAAAAAAATAGTTACATGTATGGACAAAGCTGAACCAGAAAAAATGGGCACACATGGGTTGCGTACTCGAATGAGATAAAACTTGTTGATTGTACAATACTTGTGATATGGTTACATCAGAGAGAGCCAGTGCGTTTCCTTGTGCCAAATGGTAACCAATTGCTACAATAAATTGCTACAATAAATTACAACAAAAGATCATGCCTGTACAACCCACTACAAAAGCACCTCACTTTGATGTAATTCAGTTTTGGGATTAATGCTAACCCGACTTTCATCTACAAGGGCTAAAGTCAACATTTCTGTGCAGAACTGGTCATTTGATTTGAGCCATAAAGCCTGTTCAAGAGGTGGATAGGAAACTGAATGAGAATGGTAGCAATAGCTGAATGAAAAACTTTATTTTCCCCTTTGGCTGAAGGAAAAAATATTATATATATATATTTAGCTTTAAAATAGTTGAGATTGGTAGCACTAGAAAGAAAAATAAATTTACCTTGTGGTAGTAAGCAATAGCTGCAGTAAAGTTATTCTGCAGAACAAATCACATCAGATAAAACACAGAGAAAGGTACAGTAATTGCAAACAATAAACTGATACTAAACGTTGTAAAATAGCATCACCTGCAGGTGGTATGTGTATGCAAGACCTGCATAAGTACTCAAACTCCTTGTTGACAATGCAAGAGCTTTCTCATAATACGCAATTGCCTCATTGTATCTCCTGATTAAAATACATTAGATTTGCATCAGCCACACTGACAAAACTTATCTTTAAGATTACTACTTTCTTCAGTTTAAATGATTTTGCCTTTGTTTCCACAAAAGAAAAAAGAGACATTTCTTCACTGATAAATTACTGGCAAATGTAACAAAGTGAAACATCTATATTAACATAATTATTATCAGGTGAAGGAAATGATCATGTAGTGTTCAAGAATTGTACACATGATTGCATGGAAAACCATAATGCCTGGGACTATCATAATGAAGTGATAAAAATGAAAGAGACATACTTCAGTTTTCTCAAAGCATGAGCAAGATTGACAAGAGTCGGTTCCCACATCTCACTTAGAGAGGATGCAATGTGTAACAATGTTTTCTCAAACCACCATACTGCCCTTTTATACCTGAAAGGGAATGGGACGAAAATGTTAAGAAATATTAAAAGATACAATTATTTAAATAAAAGAATCAATTATCAAAAGTCAAAGTTATCTACACACAGATCCTCACAAGATGGGCATAATAGTCTTAGTAATGTAATGCGTCTTTTTTGGTATTTCAACATTCCTAAAGACACCAGTCTCCAGATATACCTGTAAGCTAGATATTCCACTGTAAAATAACTCCGAGTAACGTGCATCCAACTACAGTATTTCTTACACCCAACAAAGTGTTTAATTCTGCACCTTTTTCCTAATTCCATTTGCATGGTATGCTTTTTTTTTTTTTGTTAAATTATCTTTTTTTCATTAATTTTTGTGCAGACTATTAACTAAAGAAACCTCAGCAACCAAGGAATCACTCATTTATTAAAATTTCAAAGGCCAACTACAGAAAAAAATCGCCAGCCATATGTAGGATCTATCTATGAGATTTCTCATCTCTTGTACACATTACGAATTTCCATTTGCTAAACTTGCAAAAGAAAAATGAAGATTACTAATAATTGGCTATGTATAAAAACTATTGTTAGATATAAAGTTACTGCTGCAAATCTAGTTGAAAATATTTTTGAATGATCATGGAGAAAAAAGAAATTGAACCAAACAACAAGAAATATGAGCAGAAAAACAGGGCTGAAATCCTTACTCTTTCATATGATAGGCAACAACTCCAAGTTCATTATATACAAGTGGATCTGAAGGACAGATTGTCTTTGCCTGCATAAAAAACTGAAAGAAAATTCCCATCAAAAAGATGAGCAGTAAATGTGATTTACAGTCATATTACCCAACCTAGTTTAGCAAACTTGAACATCATGGACTCTATTTTGTGAGGTTAAAGGAGGCAAATGTGCTCTGACTGCCATGGATGGCTGCCAACATTTTGCAAGTTAACGTTTGAAGTGATAGAGTAGGCAGCAATAAGGAAAGGGGGACAAAAAATAAATAAAAATAAAAAACCAGTAGCTTTACATTGACAAAATGGCCTTACAAATACTAGCTCCATTAGTCCTTAGAGTAAGATTAGGTTGTAGCTTGGAAGACATGAGCAACAACTTTCTTCCATCTCAATTCCAACTCATCTCAATCTCATTTATTTAAAAAAGTTATCTGAGCAGGCTTTTGATGCATTTTCTTGTTAGCCTTTCCCACCCAAAGACCAAACTATGTTTCTACATTGGAAGTGAAAATACTTCGGACATAATTTTGCCATATAGGATTCCAGAAACAACATTTTATTTGGCTCTCAAACTATAGCCTTGTCCTTTTGAAATGGGTGATTGCTGATTTCAGAATTCAATCTAGAAAGGGCTAGTTCTGGTATAATAATTTTACTAGTTTAAAGTTATTAAATCCCTTATAAACTTTGGCATCAGAGTGGATATCGGGAATTTACCCACTTCCATTTCAGGAGGGCTTAGAGGAAGAAGGACAAGTGGAGGAGAGCTCAGACTAAGCAACATTAACTATTTAGTACTTCTTTACCTAAAGGGAAAAAGAAAAAAGCAAAAAAAAAAGATAAATAAAACACTGTTATTTTAGGTAAAAAAAAGACCAAACACAACAAATAATAAGATGGAAGACAAAAAGCACAAGAAAATAAAATGACTAAAGACCTAAGTTACCAATGAAAAAAAAAATTAGGACTACATATTATAATCTTCAGGAAAAATTTCCACAAGCTCAAGCTAAAAGATAATAATATACATTTAACACACCCCTTAGATGTGGGCCAAACACAAATGTTAAATAATAGACGCAACAAATAAAGGGCTTGGATACAAGACCTATTCTTTTGATATGACATTGAATTTACAACTAATCTAATAGCTAGATAGGGATAGATTTATACACATTTTCCATGTTTTTGTTTGATTAAAATAGTTCATAAAAAAAAAAAGTTTGATTTTGTCATTTCCAGGAAGTTTGCTAATGAAATTATGAATTTGATTTAAATTACTAACTGAAATAAGAATGACAAATCACCTGCTCAGCCAGTTTAAAACTGTGGGTTCGCATATATTCCATTCCGATATAAAGGGTGGCGAGATGACATCTGTAATATAGAAAATAAAGATTCAACAACTGAAAGAAAAATCACACAAATGAATTCTACTTCCATTGAAAAATAGCCCCTTAATTTGATTTATAGCATCATTTTTCCTCAATCTTCTCACCCCTCCCCCAACCTTCAAACAAAAGAGCAGCCAGGATCACAATTAAATGTTAAAATAGAATATCACATGTTTCATGAATGATGATTAAGTGACATTTTAAAAAAGCTCAACTGTTGAAAACGTTAGAATAGGAAGATTATAGGATATAATATCAAACATTTATGGTTTTGGTATTTACTAAGATGATAAACTTAACCCCTCTTTTAAAAGTTTAGAAAAATAGAGCATTCGATAATTTGATTAAACATAGTATAAGAGTGGGAGGTATTGACTTATGTCGTTGCCCCATTTATAAAATATTGTTCACATGTTGGGCATTGTTAATAAAAATCGTTATCAATGAACAGGTCAAAATGTTAGGAGTGTGTTTTCAGAGAATAAATTTAACTCCTCTAAATAAGTTTAAATTTTTTGGAGCATAGAGTAATTTAACTCAATTTTAACAGTATGTTTGGCCCTTAAAAGTATTCTTTTATGTTTTAAATCCTAAATAAATTTTACTTTAGTTGTCTTTATTCTTTATGCCCTTACTTAGGCCTTTTACCATACAAAAGAACCAAAAACCACTTAAATATAATTTATATAGGATCTAAAAGATTAAAACATTATATACATATAAGAATATATATATATATATATATATATATATATATTTGGGACCAAACATAATAAAACTTGGATAATACTAAATATCATATTTGGTCTCTAAATTTTGAAGATGCATATTATTTTCAATAAGAAAAGGATTAAGCGAGAGGGAGATATGCTGGCACATGCAGAGGTCTAACCATGTTATTTATCATGACAAAGGCTACAAATACAATTCTCAAGTCTTGGCATATCTAACTCTTTCCATGTGTCTCTAAATTTTTTCTGGTAAAGGGATAATTACAATGCGTCATTCATTTATTCTACTCATAATGCTTGGGTTATTAATTCAGATGCCACTTATGACTAGAAATTATTCAATACTTAGCTCTCTAGGTCATCATTCATTAAGTCTATTTAACTTGCTAACGGGAAATTTATGTAGATTGCAAGGTCTAGAAATCCCAACCTTTATCCCACTGTATCATATGTCTCAACTGCACCATATCTCTCCAACAATCTTCTTTCAATTAAAAAAAATCTCCAATAATTTTAGTTGCTCTAAAATTGTTTATTTTAGTCACTATGTCTTTTAGAACGATCCCAAGAAGATGATAAGTGGCATTGGTAAGGTGGGAGTGGTCTTTACTACTAGGAAGATGTCAACTTAGAACCTTGGTTTTCAAGTAGAGCAAGAAATGCATAACAGAAGAAGATTCTTCATGGTATTTTGTTTATGACATCATTTTCACAAAAGAAGACATCCTCCCTTTCAAAGTTAGCTCTAACCAACTCTCTATTCTATTTTCATGTGTCGATGTGTAGGGAGGGTCATTTCCTTATTCCTTTTCTTTAAGTTCTAAAAATCATGTTCTTTATCATTAACATCACAAGAGTGAGCTCTATATACTCCTAAAAGTCATAGTGTACATTCTATTCTTCAATTTCACATGATTCCCACAAAGTTTTGCCCTCAGGAATAGTCATAGTTGGTTTTGACACCATTGGATGATTATAAGATTAACTTTAAGATAAGTCTTTATCCTACTGTTACTTCAAGAAGCATTACTTGTAATCCTATAACTTCAAAAATTTCTAATGCAAGTTCTACCTTGAATTCCCAAGTCAAAGTTCGAGATAGGATCCGCTATGAGCCAAACAACCTGATTGGTTGTGTTTCTCCAAGTAATCTAATGTTGTTCATTCAATTCCTGAATTTACCTCTTATCATTGTCTGTGTAAGTCTCGCCTAGCTTTTTGCAATTCGTGTGTCTTTTTTATCCATTCCTTGGTTATTTAAGGAAGCTCTAGGAGATCTCAAGTGGATATGCTTCTAATATGAAGATTCATGCAATTGCTAGTTGCAAACTGTATGCCTCAACTATTCAAGTTGGGAATGGGTGATATCTAAGCACTAACTTTAGAGAAAGAGTTAGTCTAAATCAGATGCATAAATATATCAATTGTTCATTTATAATATTCTCCTTGATTTTATAATGGCTCAATTTTCAGGTTTGTTATGTATATTCCCTTTTTTTCCTTTACCTAATCTTTGTACAAGAGCAGCATATAAAGTCTTCAAACCAATACAGTTAATACACTACCTTCCAGCTATTTCTCAATAAGGCCAAAAGGGGATAAACCACAAAAGCAAAAGGGTATCTAGCAGTTAAGATTTTTGTTTCACAACAAAATGTCCTTGGCCATCACTAAAGTCCTTTAGGCAACACATGAGATGGTTCTGGATTCATTAATTTTAAGTCCTGGGATTATTTTGGTAAAAATAGAGTTCGGTTGTTTTATAAGTCACGATAGGTTAATTTACCTGGGGTTTAACTGCTATGCAAATATGCAGTACATTTTGTAAAAGATTTAGACTAAGTTTCTTGAGGAATTAAGTTACTTGACTATGAAAATTCTTCAACTTCGAAGTATCTTTAATTCTGCGTTTTAATGCCTGTATATTCCATTGCAACAGCTCTATATGACAGAATATCATTCCATGATAAGATGGAAACCTTTTTATTCGTGCTTCTCTGATTCAATTCTTTACTTGCCTTTATCTTTTCTCTCTGTTCTTCTAACTCTAAACTCTGGTCTCTTCCAAACTTCCGCAATTGCCTCCACTAATTAACTGGCCATTACTAAATCTAAAATGATTATGCATCAAAAGGTTTACAAATCCAGAGGAGAAAAAAAGGAGGATTTAAAAACAGAAATGGTTGGAGTAACTGGTGAGAAGTACCAATACCAAGTTAGGAATGAGGCCCAAACCACTTAGTAGTTCTAACTGCTTGAAGTGTGAACAGGTGGCATGTATCTGCACCTTAAATGCAAAAAGGTTTTATTGAGCTTCTTTTGTGAGCAAATACTTTAAATATGTCAACATACTAAAGTATATATGTTAGAAATCTATCTTATAGCAAGAAATATCACAGGAAGTTGCAATCCAAGCAAGATCATAGAAGCATTAGGAACTTTCTGAATTATTTCAGAAATTTATATTCCATTTTTAATATCCTATTTAGATTCATATCTCATTTTATCAGGCATGTTTTTTATTCAGTTATATTCTGTTTCGATTCATATCTCTTTTATTAGGTATGTTTATTATCTTTTGAAGCTATTTAAATGGCTGTTTTGGATTAATAAAACAAAAGAGGGACTTAAATATTCTCTAACTCATCTACTCTTCTTGAGGTGTTAAGAGCTCCCACTTCTACACCACTTAGGTGAGTGCTCCCTTTAGAGCCTCAATCTTTTAAGTATTATACATAGATTCAAGACCTGTGAGACAATTCATGGGTAGGGTGCATGACAACATAAGCAAAACAAAAAATTACAAATGTAATTGTGCTCTTAAGCTATTACTCCAATGAAAGTAGCCCAAAATTCAATAAACTAAAAGCAAAACCTTACCCAGGAAATAAACGAGCAGCTGTGCGATAGGCTGACATTGCATGGTCTCCCTCTTCTTTAGCTGCATAGGCATTGCCATAACCTATCCAGGCTGGAGCAAATGTTCCATCTAAACTTGTTGCTTTGCTGCCAAAATAACAGAGCTAACAAAGTATCAATCAAATAATTTTCCATTAAACAAATTTAAATATGGAGAATTAGTCAGAAAGTCTTGTCTTAAAAAGCTCTCAGGCAAATTGTTCTTTCCATATGGTTCCTAGACCAGGCATATAAAAAGATCTTTAACTCAAAAAGTGTCATTTGAAAAATAACTTTCAGTCCCAAAACCAGGCAAATACCTTGGAATACGATATCATTATGATATCATAAATAAGTTTCATGTAATAATAAAATCAGACGACAGTATAATAACCTTTACAATTTCTTTGGTAATGGAAACAATCTTCAGGAATCTGAATTTTTTGAGCAGTCAAATTGAACAAAATCCCATCCTTCCCCTACACACCGAAAAGCCCAAAATGCCATGGAATAAAGCTAAAATTCTCAAGTCATAATCACATCAATGAACAACCTCTTCAAAGATCATAGTATGCCCATGGCTATACTAGCTGTAACCCTATCTTTAGTCCAAATACTCGTTTTATTATCCAATCAAAAAGGGGAAAAAGAAAAATAAATTTTGCAACACAATCTGATCTAACATACTCCACGTCAGTAGCATGATTTGAACGCTTGTCTAGGCCCTCTAAATTGTGTGCTTATAGGCTAGGCCACCACAAGATATAGAACAAGAAAACATATCACATAATGGGACAGGTGACTTATCATAATTACTAACAAGGAAATCCAATGATGCTATATTTTTCTTGGTTGAGAATCTACTTATTTCCTTGTGCAACATTGGGTAAATTTTCGATAAGGCATGCCATATTTTGCTAACATTTCCAGCCTCATAATTCAGACTCTACTTTTGTCATTGAAAATTACATTTCATTTAAAATTTTAATAACAAAGAGATGCATTCACAGACACACAAAGAAGGAAAATACAATTAAAACAAAGCCTAACTATCAAGTAATTGGAAATTTCGTTAGTACTAGTATAGGATGGAAAAACAGCATAAAAACAAGTATTTTTCAGGATATCTAGCTTAATTTTCCAATTATATGTGGTTCATACCTAAAATAACGACGTGATTGATCAAACTTTTTGATGCAAAAGTAATAACAACCGACAGCAAACCATGACAGGGCCCTGCACAAGCAATAAGTATGATTAATTTATCCAGATACACACTTGTAACCAAAACAGTAAGTCAAACAAAGTTTAAGGAAGTCAAACTCCCAGCATCTCTTTTCAGAACACATTATTCAGATAAGGAGTCCAACTTTTTCTCTCGAGACAAACTTCCAGTAAAATTTAATGAAACTCTCCGGTAATTTACATTACATTTACAAATAAGATAAAAACTGAGCTCCATCTAAGGCATCATTAAGAAAGATTCTCAATGTCCATCTTAGACAAAATGATGAACTTCAGAATTCCAGCAAAACAAGTCAAACAACTCCCACCCCCCATATATTTTCATGCCTTCATCCTCCACAGAAAAGTATTAGGGACCAACAAGAATATTAAAACTCTTCTTTCTGTTCCAAAATACTTTACAAATGTACTTAATAGCATAATATGTAAAATAATTGCTAAAAGAAGGGAGAATGAGATGAAGTCTGAAGGATCCTAGGAAAATATTTCAAATCTAAAGCCACAATCTAGAGAGGTACAGAGAAGCCTTAAAATATCTACACATTTGCAATGTAATTTTATTTTCAACAACAGATTATAATAAATCATTTTAATTTATGTTATTGTAAAAATCAGCAAGCATTTGTATTTTTAGTTATTGATTGAAGCTGGAAAATGCACAGGTGTATTAAAAAAAGGAAATCCACTTTACAGCTTGCTTCCATACTCAAATATGAGCACTTCCAGAGAAGCAAATGTAGCCAACTATTACTCTCAATTTCACTAGAATCAAAGAACTCCAAGACAATTGATGAAAGATATGAATTCTCACTTCTGAGGATAGTCCTTTACTAAATTGCACGCCATAAGATATAGTTCATTTGATTGCCCAAGCTCCATAGCTGCTGCTAAATGCACCAGCATACACTTTAGGTGAAAAGGATCCTTTTCCAGCAGACTGATCTACATCATGTACAAGGTAATATATCTCCATATCAAGTAGGTCAGATGCACAACATAATTATAGTTTTTTTTAAAATAAAAAATTATTTCGGTCAAAGGAATCAACTTACACTGATGTTAATTGGAAGCATTTCTGATATTCACCACATTGATGATAGTATTCAGCTTTGCATGCCAAAAGATCAGTATTATTTCTTAATGAACATATGAAGGATCTTCCAGAGGAGTTTGCATTAGAATCTTCCTGTTCTAGTTCTCTGAACTTGGCTTCCACAATATTTTCTTTATCATTCTGGACAAGATAGAGAAACATAGAGTAAAATCTTATAACATAGTCAATAAAACAACAGATAAAATATAAGAGTGAATCAAGAGCTTTAAAAGCATATTAAAATATTTGACTATGTCTATTGTCCTTGTTTTAAATCACAATGCCTAAAGAGGATGAGAAAACAATATCTGAAGGTTAGAGTTAGCTAGCAGGCAGGATTACCTTCTTTATCAAGCATGTATAAAATGAAGAGAGCCAACCATCTTCAGGACCAAAGTGCAGGGATGAGAGTAGACTTGCCTCTGCAATTAATACAGTAAATATGCTCATCCTTTGTTTTCAGAAAGAAACAAATAAGCCAATGCAAAGCATTTAATAAATCAGAAACAGATCAAAGACTAGCAATAGAAATTGCATAAACAAACAAGACAGAAAGTAGATATTATGAAAAGCTCCTTATGGAAAGTAAATAACATTAAACATTTATTCTTTAAGAAAACGAAAGGAAATCCAGTAATGAACTGACTGTGCATTTGGTTGGATTAAAATGTGAAATAGAAGGATTACATATTTTGTACCCTTACATCTGTAACCTGACTTTTAATATTTAGCAGCTGTGTAGTTATAGAAAAATCTAGTATAGCACTTTTGTTAACCACTGTATTGTGCACATAGTTACAATGCTCTTTTTACCATTAGCAGGAATTTGGCACAAGAAACATCAGATAAAACATTGCTATATATACCAAATTTAACAAATGTCCAAAATAAAATCAACTTTGATCAGTATATCAAGATATATGTGGTTCATGTGGACAAGCAAATTGTTGATTTTTTTTTTTTATTATTTGTATTTGTAGAGTTGCAATTATAATCATATATGGTCAAACATTTGAAAGAGTTTTGGTTAATATTTTATATTGAACACTCAATGGGGTATAAAGTTGTACTCCTCTGACTACCATATGTGATACTATTCATCTGCTAACTAGGCCTCCCGAATAGGACTCTGCGCAGGAAGTAATCAATTATAGATATTGATTATTGGGGAAAAATTAGTCATCAAACCTATACATGGCAAAATCTGTTATGATTTGTAACTAAAATAATTTAATCATACAGTTAGCATATACATTGTAAGACCAATCAAGTGCTTGTTTTATGTAATGGAAAATGAACATGGTAAATGAGAAGCGGTACTGAAACATAAAACTACAATATCCTGAGTGCACTATATTTCACGAAAACAAAGATGGAAGCTCCTGAATGGATACAATAGTAAACAGAATTCCGATACCTATTCATGCCTATTACATAACCAATTATGTTTAGAAAACCATTTAATGTTTCAACTGATTACAATGTAAACAACCTTAGAAATAAATTTCACACTCAAAGAAATAATCCATATATGTCCCATGTTAATCACATGTATCATAAGTCTACGTCACAAATAATAAATACAAGCAACTGGGGGAAATTTTCACTTCTGCGCCAAATTCATTTTTGGCCAGCAAAATAGGACTTTGCAAAGAAGGTGCTGAACAATGATAGTGAAGAGGAAGGAATAGTGAAGTGTGTGACTGGAAGGTTAGGTATACTCATCAAGGGGATTTAGAAAATGGGAGTTAAATGTGATGTGAAGCAGAGTGTTGTAAATTTCCATTTACAGTAGAAAGAGGACTTAAAACAAGCTGCGGAAATTAAATGAAATTGGAGATCAATGCTTGGTCCAATGGAAATCTAGAGTCAAACCAAACAAACTGATGATTTTGATTTCATAAGAAATTAAAATTTAAAAAAAATTAAAAAAAATGTCTGAAGGCAGTCATAATTTTCAAAATATTGCTAAAATAAATCATGTCCAAGACAGATGTAGAGTGACCAAATCACTGTAAAACCAGAGTTGGTGGAATCGATCCATGATGGAAGCACTCAAACAACTATGTTTAATTCTCCTTCGAATCTACCATGTCAGATATGAATCAAACAGTGTATTTATCAAAATACTTGTTTCCATTTTTATAAATCTCCAAATGTTGTTTCATAGCTTAAAAGAATAGAACAGTTTAAAAGGTTTTCACCTTCTTCACAAGTTAGCATATGATTTTCTGTAAGACATTCCAGTGCCTGAAATAAGAAGAAAATAGTCAGGAAAGTAGCAGAATATAGAGCAAGGGAATATGCATGAAAGAGAGATAGTATTAACACTACTACAATCTACAATTTGCATTATTCGAAAAATATTTTATTGCAAGAAGAAACAGAGGTCAGATACTATCAGCCCAGCTATATCTATTATCTATATATCCAGTGAAAATGTGCTTCTTCCTATTCAATGCTAGCCACATTAGCAATCTATTATAATCTAAGTTCCCCATAACTCTCTCCCATGATGAAGCACCATATAAAATGTAATTGGAAGCCATAAAGTTTTGGAGCTACTTAGCACACATAAGAAGTTCCAGTCTTGAGATATGGGTTGGGGTTTGGAGTATCAAGGGTGAAGTATGGATATTTTAAAATGGGAAGGTAACAAACCTTCCTCAGGGCTGATCTCAGGAGCTACTTCCTTTACATCTTTAAGAAGCAAATATGATGAAAACAATATGCACCAAAAAAAAAAGTTCATACCTCGTAACATAGAGGATCAGCTTTTATAGCAGCCTTGTACCTCAAGAATCACACACAGCAGAATAATATGAGTAACTATCCTTAAAAATATTTACCAAGTCAACAACTTGTAACAACTGGAAAGGAAAGAAATGGCTAGCACTGAAAAATGCAAATGGCAATATTCATGTCCAATGAGTGTAACCAAATGAAAGAAGCAAAAAAGGTCAATTATAAATAAGGTAACTCACCACAACCGAGCTTGTGCACGATTTTCTTGAGCTTCATATGCCTTGCCTCTCAAGAAGCAAATTGCTGATAAAATCTATCACCACGTTCATATCAGAAAGTTGTTATAAGAATCAAATTATCTTTTAGGCCACCCAGTATCACATTAAAAAGCCAACCAGAAAATGAGAAGGGGGAAAAGAAAATTTGTTCTATTTTATCAAGTTCAAACACTTGGGAAATAAGTTACATATAGGAGAAAATATAAAACGATAACCTGCTAAGAATGACAGATAATTGGAAAATCTATACTTCACATGCAGATGTGCATACACCAGCAAATTAATCTAGGAAATGGTAGAAGAAAAAACAGATACCCGAAGGTTGTCTTGTATGACCAATAGTATTGATTAAATGTACATCATACACCACATACCCATTTCTTGAAGTTTTCCAGTTAAATAAATGTTAGAGATTCAGTATATAATAGTCATTTAGTAGTATAAAAATTAATGGTCCATTTGGACAGTTTTTTTTTTTTTTTTTTTTTTTTGAAAACTTGCATTTAAATTTTAGCAGAAAATCAAAATAGATATGTTCTTTAAACTTGAATTTGAAATTTTGTCTGGTCAAATACCTTGAAATTATTTTTTCAAAATAAGAAAAATGGTTGGACAAAGTTTAAAATTTAAAAAATAATAATAATAATTAAGAGTTGACAAAAGAAATGGATATCCCAAGAATTTCCCAGAACTAGTACTGTTTTCCTATCCAAATTTGTTGGATGATCAGAAACTTACATTGATTTCCCGATCTTCTCCTTCTTTATCCAAATACATAATGTGGCAATCCTTTGTGTCGGTAATATTTCCATGTTCATCAACTTGTGCATCACCGAGCATTAGCAAGCACTGATCCCACTCCTTCAGCTCCTCCTGGTGATGTATGTTTAAATTCCAGGAAAAATTAAAAGAATCCAAATTTTTTATAACAATGTATCAGGCAAAAGATACCAACCTCTCACATACTTTACACTCAAAGACTAGTAAAATCAGAAATAACACTGCAATGAGAGGATTTAATAGGCCAACGTGAAAGTAATAAAAATAAAAATCAAGGAAAATATAGTGTAATCGACATAAAAAGTGCAAGTTCAAATGGCCCAATGATACAGAGTCACAAATCTTCAGTAATACAGCTGAAAAATGAAAAAATATTTAATCTTTTCCAAGCTATCATGATATCACTTAAGTAATGTAGATACCACTAAACAATCCTCCTTCAAATGTTCTCTCTTCTGAGCAACTACCACTTACTTCTCAGTTCTCGAGTAAACTAATGAAAGAATTCCATGTTAAACTGTAAATAAAAAATATCTGAAATAAAATTTTCCCAAATGTGTAAAAGAAATCGGATGTTAACTACAACTAAATGAAAATTAAACTAAATTAAATATATTTAGTCATAAACTCACTAGACATTTGGCGGCCAAGTATCTAAATCGGAGGTCACGGAGGACGATTTGAGAGGCGTTTAGAAGATGAAAAGCTCGTCGGTAATGACGACCAAGGTAAAGTGCTTGAGCCTGCATGTAAATATCCGCCGGGTCAGCCGTGATGGCCGCCACCTTATCGGCAAAAAAAATGGCCGATGAATACAAATGCTTGCTCACGCAGTCCCTCACCACTCCCCTCAGCCTCTCAATTTCTTCTTCCTTCATTGTTGTACAGCAAAATTTGGAGAACTGCAAATTCTTCTTTCTACTGCGGTTAGGGATTTGAAATGGAGAAGCCAATTACTAAAGCTCAGCTCGATGAAGGGATAAAGGGCGGGATTTTTTCTGTTCCGAATTAAGGGGTTCTCTATTTTATAAAACAATTAGTGAGCTAATGATGATTTTGTTTTCATAACATTTAGTTACCCTCAATTTCACATATTATTTTATAAGCCAAATAAATATAACATTTATAATATTAACGCATTCGTGAAATGCGTTATATTAACGATGAAAATGTAAAAAGAGAGTAATATAGAAAATAAAAAATATTTCTTTTTTCTTTTTATGATATTTTTAATAAATTTTCAATTATATATATAAATAATTTATTTAACCTATTAATAGAGTATCCAAATACTTAAAGCACATTATCAATAAAAAAAAAAAATTTTGCCAAAAATAAAAATTTGAAAATTTATAAAAACAATTGTATTTCAAGTAATTATTTTTAAATAGAGGATTCACTTTTTAGGGAACAAAAAAATGAAAAATTTTAAAAAGAAATCATGCTTCATTTAATTAATTTATCTTAAGTGAATTTCATTCAAAAACAAATTCTTTATTCAAAATTTTTGGTGTTATTATTGGATCATTTCAAGAAGTGAGATTTTTATGTATATAGGATCATCCATGTGGATACAACATGTCAACTAGGTTAAGAGACACTTTGATCTACTTAGCCTTCACTAACAAATAGAAGAGTTATGTAAGTGATATAATTTCTAACAGTCTAATACATTCAAGTATCAAAACATTAAATGATTTTAAAAAATTACTAAGAAAAGACATTGTACAACATTGTACACGTCCTAAAGCTAGCTAGCGTATAGTGTCTAGTTTTCAATGTATCTTCGCTATTAGACACAACATTCACACGAAAATGGTATCATATGTACAATACCACATATTCTCATGCAGTATTTCTCATCTTTGTAAAAGTAAAGTAGAAAGTATCAGAGTATTAAATAACTCTAAAAAATTACTGAGAAAAGACATTGTACACATCTTAAAGCTAGCTAACGAATAGTGTCTAGTTTTTAATGTATCTTCGCTATTAGACACAACTCTCACATGTAAATGGTAACATATGTACAATACAACATATTCTCATGCACTATTATCATATTTGTAAAGGCAAACTAGAAAGTATTAGAGCATTAAATGACTTTAAAATATTATTGAGAAAAGACATTGTATAAGTTCCAAAGTTAGCTAATGCATAGTGTATAGTTTTCAATGTATCTCCGCGATTAGACACAACTCTCACACGTAAATGGTAACATATGTACAATATGATAAATTCTTGTGCAGTATTCTCATCTTTGTAAAGGCAAACTAGAAAGCATCAGAGCATTAAATGACTCTAAAAAATTATTGAAAAAGACATTGTACACGTTCCAAAGCTAGATAATGTATAGTGTCTAGTTTTCAATGTATCTCTGATATTAGACACAACTCTCACACGTAAATGGTAACATATGTACAATACGACATATTCTCATGCAGTATTCTCATCTTTGTAAAGGCAAACTAGAAAGTACCAGAGCATTAAATGACTCTAAAAAATTATTGAGAAATGACATTGTACACTTCCCAAAGCTAGCTAATGTATAGTGTCTAGGTTTCAATGTATCTGCGCTATTAGACACAACTCTCACACATAAATGGTAACATACGTACAATACAACATATTCTCGTGCAATATTCTCATCTTTGTAAAAGCAAACTAGAAAGTACCAGAGTATTAAATGACTCTAAAAAATTACTTAGAAAAGACCACGTCCTAAAGCTAGCTAATGTATAGTGTCTAATTTTCAATGTATCTCTGCTATTAGACACAACTCTCACACATAAATGGTAACCTATGTACAATAAGAGATATTCTCATGCATTATTGTCATCTTTGTAAAGGCAAACTATAAAGTATCAGAGCATTAAATGACTTTAAAAAATTACCCAAAAAAAAAACATTATACACGTCCCAAAGCTAGCTAATTTATAGTGTATAATTTTCAATGTATCTCCGCTATTGGATACAACTCTCACACGTAAATGGTAACCTATGTACAATAAGAGAGATTCTCATGCAGTATTCTCATCTTTGTAAAGGCAAACTAGAAAGTATCAGAGCATTAAATGACTCAAAAAAATTACTGAGAAAAAGACATTGTACATGATACGCGAAAATCGTATCACATTTTCAGCATGTTTTTATATATGATTTAGGGTGAAATTGAGGGTAAAATGATCTTAATTGTTCATTATTTACTTAATTTCACAGTTTTTCTGATTTTGGAAGTGTCAGGTGAAAAGTAGACGAAAACAGCAAATTTTGGGGCAAAACGCAATTTTTGGAAATGTTGACTTGGTCAAAGGGTCAGGACGGGCGTCCCGAACCCGGGACGGGCGTCCTGACCTAGTCAAAGCACCGAGACGGGCGTCCCGACCTGGTCAACAGATCAGGACGGGCGTCCCGAACCCCCAGATCCAGTCCCACATCGAATTTTTGATGAAAAATCACCCCGGGAAGCTGCTATAAATACCTCAGGCCTCTAGCAGTTGAAATCATTCCTCTCCACTCGATCTGAGTCATTTAGTGGTTTCCAGTGTACACTTCTCTAGTACACAACTCACTCAGAGACTCGGATCTCAGTTTTCTTTCTTATTAGTGTTTTGTTTTAGTTTTTGAGAAATAGTCTCAGATCTTAGGTTTCTATAGGTTCGTTTCTGGTATTCATAGAATACCCGGGATTTCGTTAGGAGATCCTAAGAGGGCTCTAGGCGTTCGAAGAGTCAGTCCACAGGGCTGGGCTTAAGCTGAGTATTAAGGTAAAGCCTAATTACTAGGCTGAGGAAGCGTCCTCCGAAGGTTTTGGCGAGCAGAGTCAGGGCGAGCAATACGACATATATAGCAGTACGCTCCGTCGGTGAGACTACGTAAAGGGTGATTTCTTCATGGCATCAGTCCCCATGTCCCTCTCTTATATGTTGTTATTGTGTTGTTCTAAATATTTATTATGAATACGAGATTACGATTTTTATGAATAGTTGTTTTATATGTTGACGTTATTATATTTTTCTGGAAATAGCCACCTGCTTAACATTCACTATGTCTGCATGTCTAATGTGCTCTTTTAAACTAAAGTTAGGGTTATAGACAATTCCTAACAACGGTCTAATCATAACCTGTTTAGTTTAACAGGCATCAATTAGTATTGGTGTCTGTCATGCTAGATAAAATAACCTGATGAATACCTTGTTTGTTAGAGTAGTCTAGGGTAAGCTGGGCCGAGTCCGATTATGCCGGCAGCTAGGGCAAGCGGTATGATCCCCGAAGTGACATAGGGCTTTCATGGATGCCTTCGTCCCGAACCGTGAGTAGGGCCGTCATTAAGGTATGGCGGTTTATTAGAAACCTCGGATGTGGTACGCCTTTAGACACAGAACGTAGTTGCAATCCATGCTAAGACATGTCTAAAATACTCGAATATAGGTCAATCAACATATAGGAACAGTATAACATAGAATCAGGACTCGTCTATAAAACACTTCTAGGATTAATTAGACTTAAACCTAGTGGAGAATGAATCACCCTCTCATCAAAGTATTTGATGAAGATTGCATAACTAGATCATAAGATAGGAGTTAGGATAAAAGGCTAGTTACTACTAAGTCGTTGCCACTTCCCTGGGAGTACGGTAATTAACTTAATAAAATCGTAGATACTTTCCAACAGACTAGCTACACGATAGGTATTCTGCCTTAGGTTCTGGTTGATTAAGTGACAATAATTGAATGCTAAGTGACAGTTAGTAAGACTCAGTCCTTAATTACTCATAATCGACATAGGTAAATAAAACCTATCTTTTAGCATACCAATCGGAACTGCATCAGTACACGTCTCAAAACTAGCTAATGTATAGAGTTTAGTTTTTAATGTATCTTCGCTATTAGACACAACTCTCACACGTAATTGGTAACATATATACAATAAGAGAGATTCTCATGCAGTATTCTCATCTTTGTAAAGGCAAACTAGAAAGCACAAGAGCATTAAATGACTCTAAAAAATTACTGAGAAAAGACAATGTACACGTCTCAAAACTAGCTAATGTATAAAGTCTAGTTTTTAATGTATCTTTGCTATTAGACACAACTCTCACACGTAATTGGTAACTTATATACAATAAGAGAGATTCTCATGCAGTATTCTCATCTTTGTAAAGGCAAACTAGAAAGTACCAAAGCATTAAATGACTCTAAAAAATTACTGATAAAAGACATTATACACGTCTCAAAACTAGTTAATGTATAGAGTCTAGTTTTCAATGTATCTTCGCTATTAGACACAACTCTCACACGTAAATGGTAACATATATACAATAAGAGAGATTCTCATGCAGTATTCTCATCTTTGTAAAGACAAACTAGAAAGTACCAAAACATTAAATATCTCTAAAAAATTACTGAGAAAAGACATTATACACGTCCTAAATCTAGTTAATATATAGTGTCTAATTTTCAATGTATCTTCATTATTAGACACAACATTCACACTAACATGTGTACAATACGACATATTCTCATCTTTGTGAAGGCAAACTAGAAAATATATTAAGTATTCCCATAAAGAATTTAAAAGAGCATCAAAAAAACATTCTTTTGGGGTCTTAATAGTTTAGGAGATGTTTCGATTAGGCCGGAATGATCCTCACAAGATTAGGTTCTCATCACTTAATTCCACATTAGTATGATATTGTACTCTTTGGGCCTAAGCCTTCATGGTTTTGTTCTTGGGTAACCACCTATAATGACTCATACTAATGGAGTTAATGAAATTCTTACATGTTAGTCAACTCTATCATTATCTTCATATGTAGGACATGAGTTGACACCCCCAACAATTTTCAGATTTAATATTAACTCAATTCTCAGAAGGGTCAAAGCCATAAACACCACCTCAACACGTGACATTTTTTTCAGTTTAATTAATACAAATATTTTTGTTTTTCATATCTGCACAAACGGGTTACAACCCAATTATATACAATAATATTATTATCTATATATAATAAATTTATTTATATAAAAAAAATTCGTATCAAAATGAAGTGAAGTTAAAGTTTATAATATAATAATAATAAAAAAAATAATTTGACAACGTATCAACATATATTTTATTGGAGGAATCTACATAAAGTAAGCAACGTTGATGAATTAAAGGTTTGCATATTCAATTGTAAAAAATATCTATAAGTGATAAGGATTAAACCATTTAATTCAAAATGGTGATAAGTAAAATTATATATAAAAAGTGTTACTTGTTAAAAAAAAACATGTTTTATTATATATCAAAAAATGGAAGAAGAAAAACTAGGGCTATTGCATGCTTATTATTATAACACTTTTTTTCTTCTTTTTTTCTTTTTTAAATTTGTACTTGCTTTCCTTTTTCTTTTCTACATTATCTCTTCATTCTTTTTTTAAAAAGTTTTAATAATTTTATTTTATCTAAAAAAAATTTATAAACTTTTTAAACTTACTTTATATTAATTTTATAATATTTATTCCAATGAGAAATGTACATCTAAGTATATATATATATATATATATATATATATCAGAAAAAACGTTTACAATAAAAAGTTTCCTACTCTCTCTGTTTTATTTATTATCCTAAAAATATATTATTTAATTTCTTATGATGGAAAGTATAAGAAAGGAATAATAATAATAACATGTAATAATTTATTAATTTAAATGCATATAAATAATTAACAAATATAAAATAATAACAATTGCTACCACGAATACCACGATGTTCCTAGCGGACAGACGATTCTAGAAGCTTTGTGAGAAACACAAGTTGAAAGGAAATTCCTTTCCCCATCATTCTTATTTACATGAAAGAGAATTCTTTTAATAATTTATCATTTTGATGAAATCAGAGTGACTATAATACTAAATAAATCATCCAGAAAAAAACATAATTTAAGAAAAAAAAAATCTTGAAAAAATATAGACAATTAAAAAATATATAATAAATACTATGCAATATTTCGAGTAAATACCCATTTTGAGTTGATTGTAATTTCTTTAAATAAAATTAGAGTGGTTATCAAATACAAATAAATAAATTTAAAAAAAAAACATAATTTGAGGGGAAAAAATCTTGAATAACTTAATACAATGAACGCTATGCAATACCACGAGTAATACCTGTTTTGGGTCGATCGTAATTTCTTTCCATTTTGGTTGATTAAAACGTGTTCTCTTACTTTTTCTACTATAAATTAACTAAACGGACACTCACTCAAGTATTATTATACATTCATTTCCATAGAAAAAAGAATTTTATCTGAAGAATTTCTAGCACATTCATTTCAGTTAGTGTGCGATAATGGCAATCAAGGTCCACGGAAGTGTTTTTACTCTAACAGTTTTGAAAGTTTTTGCTTGTCTTTATGAAAAAGATGTCGAAGCTGAGTACGTACCTGTTAACATGGTCTCTAGAGAACACAAAAAGGAGCCTTTCCTTACTCTCAATGTCAGTAATCAGCTAGCTTCCATAATTCCAATTCCATTTTCGCTATTTTGATTATTTGCAAATTTCCTCTGCTCTGCTAATTAACTCATGGATAATGCAGCCGTTTGGTCAAGTACCAGCTTTCGAAGACGGAGATTTGAAGCTCATCGGTATGAATTTCGATTCCCGCCCAATTTTCATTTTCGTTTTTTCATCAGAGGAATTTTGTCGAACACCTTGCGGTATTGTACTGATCTATTAGAATTGTTGTTTGTATATATAATATATATGGTTCGATGCAGAATCCAGAGCAATTAACAAATACATAGTACATGCTTACGATAAGAAAGGAAACCAATTAATTCTCCATGATCCGAAGAAAATGGCCCCTGTGTACGTATGGATGGAAGTAGAATCTCAGAGGTTTGATCCAATTGCTTCAAAACTTGTTTATGAGACCTGTATAAAGCCAATGTTTGGTTTGATCACAGACGCTAAAGTAGTTGAAGAGTATGAGGTGAAATTGGGGGAAGTTCTAGATATTTACGAGGCTCGATTGAAGAATTCCAAATACTTGGCTGCTGATACTTTCACACTTGCTGATCTAAACCATCTCCCTGCCGTCAACTACCTGGCCGGCACCAAAATTAAAGCCGTCTTCGATGCTAGACCACATGTTGGTGCTTGGTGCGCTGAGATTTTGGCAAGGCCTGCTTGGAAAAAAGTCCTTGATCTGCAGAAGAAGAATTTATGAGCAGACGTTACAACTTCGTTCTTCACCCATTTGCATTTGGGCATTTTGTTTGTTGTTTTTCAGACTTAAATAATTTCGAGCACTTTGTGTGTATATATATATATTTTTTAAAGGTTAGCAGTGTTGACCTTCACCAAAATAATGATCTCTACTCCAGAATTTATGTACCAAAATAATGATCTCTACTCCAGAACTTATGTACCAGTTGTATCTGGATTCTTGAGTTTCTATTATATATATATATATAAAAGAAGAAATGCTTATGGTTTTTTTTTTCACTCTATTTTTTTTTTTCGAAGGATTAAAGTAGAGAGATTGATGAATTTGGTCTCAAACAAATTTATATTGAATAATTAGTGAGTTTAATCCCAAACAAATTTAACTTTGACAAGTTAAGTCCTAAAATATTTTTTTTAACTTTTAAGATCCCAAACTTTTTTTGTAGAGAATAATAAGGTTCTTCTTGACAGATTCTGTCAAAATTTCTAAAATTTTAACTGTTGTTTGTCTTTAGTTAATTAAAGACAATGATAAAAAAGTCATTACATATGAAAATAAATAAATAAATTTTTAAACAAGGAATAAAAATATTCTCACATTTAAAAGTTTAAAAATAAAAAATCTTTCTGATATAAAAAATTACTTAGCATTATCGACAAACAATGAGAATCTAATCCAAGTAGAAGAACAAGGTAGCGAAGAATTGTCTTTACAAATTATTTCAATTGCTTTTCGGCAGCTTCAGAAATAAAAGGCCAGTATGGGGTTTTATCAAGGACAGAACAAATCAGTCCATGAAGAAGGGCAACCACAAAAAACAGAAACAGAGCATTATATCCCCAAATTGTGAGTTTCAGCCGCCAGAATACAGATCGGTCTGGGGATGACCCAAACAGAATCTCCTCCATAGTAAACGGAAGATACATAAGTAAATCGAGAGCAAGGGCATGGAGAGCATTGAACCGAACGTAGCGGCTGGGGATAGGATTTAGGGCGACGCCGACGTACAGTGCCAGGAAGGACATGCCAAAGAAATTAGGGAATTTGTAGTGGAGATAAAAGATTGGAGATAGTGGTTTCAGCAGCACGGCCAAAATAGGGTATTGGAAGCTGTTGATGAGTGGAAAGAAGTATGATGCGGCGGAGATTATGCGATCGCCGATTGGAATTGGAGTGGAGGAGGCAGAGATTTTTGTATTCGGAACATGGATTAATCTCACTGCGGGAGGATTGCAAAGAAATGGAGGGAGACGTTGCCAGAATTTGGAGGAGAGTTGTTGGGGACATGCCGGAGACGGATGAGGGAGAAGGACGCCATGTTGTAGCAGAGAAAGGGGCAATGGAAGATGGCATGCAGGTAGAAAGATTTTGATATCGGATAGATTTTTTATTTTTTAAATTTTAAATGTGAGAACATTTTTATTCCTTGTTTAAATATTTCTTTATTTATTTTCACATGTAATGACTTTTTTATCCTTGTCTTTAATTAACTAAAGACAAACAACCGTTAAAATTTTAGAAATTTTGACAAAATTCGTCAAGAAGGACTTTATTATTCTGTACAAAAAAAGTTTTGGACCTTAAAAGTTTAAAAAAAAATTTTGAGACTCAACTTGCCAAAGCTAAATTTGTTTTGGATCAAACTCACCAATTATTCTTTTTATTTTTGGCAAAAAAAATTAAAAATTTATTGATAATGTGCTTTAAGTATTTGGATACTCTATTAATAGGTTAAATAAATTATTTATATATATAATTGAAAATTTATTAAAAATATCATAAAAAGGAAAAGTTTTTTTTTGTGTTTTCTATATTACTCTCTTTTCACTTTTTTATCTCCTTATTTTGTTTATCTTCTATTTAGAGTTAATATAACGCATTTCACGAATGCGTTAATATTATAAATGTTATATTTATTTGGTTTATAAAATAATATGTGAAATTGAGGGTAACTAAATGTTATGAAAACAAAATGAATAATTTGTGAGTTTGGTTCCACTCAAATTTATGTTTGGCAAGTTTAATCCCAAAATATTTTTTTTTTAACTTTTAAGGTCCCAAACATTTTTTTAAGTGAACAATAAAGTCATTTTTGACAAATTCTGTCAAAAACCCTAAAAAGTTAACGATTTTTATATTTAAATAATTAAACACGGGGGTAAAAAAGTTATTAATATATTTTATCATTTTTTAGGTAACTGAGCTTCCTTTCTTTGCATCGAAAGTACGATTTGATCGTAATGGGGTTGATGAGGTCTACTCACTTGGCCTACTGAATGATTACGAAAGGTGAGACAGAATCAAAATCTTGTGCTTAGATTTTTGTCCATAATTTTATTTTCTTATCATATGATGACTATCCAACATAACCACGAAGTTGATTTGGCAGCCAAGTTTTATTGATTTTCCTACCTTCACGTTGAAGGTAGGAAAAAAAATGTCATCTAAAACAAAGAAAAACCCTGAGAACTGACTTGTGATTGTATCATTGTCACTTTATTTCCTTGCAAAGGTGATCCCTTTCTCGATGCTACCAGCTAACTCTTTCTTGCCTTTTTCCAAGCCTCCTCTGCAAAAGAAAAAAAAGAATAGTTAATATTTTAAGCATTTCCATTCACCAGGGAGATGGATGCTATAAATCATCCAATGAGTCATTGCCACAATTAGGCAGCCAAGCTATTTCCTAAAACCCGACTGAGTTTACAAAATTGATAAATGACCCAAATCAACTTCGTAGTTATGTTGGATAGTCATCATATGATAAGAAAATAAGATTATGAACAAAAATCTAAGCGCACTATTTTGATTCTGTCTCACCTTTCGTAATCATTCAATAGACCAAGTGAGTATACCTCATCAACCCTATTACGATCAAGCCGTACTTTGGATGCAAAGAAAGGAAGCTCAGTCACCTGAAAAATGATAAAATATATTAATGACTTTTTTACCCTCATGTTTAATTATTTAAATATAAAAATCGTTAAATTTTTAGAGTTTTTGACAGAATCTGTCAAAAACGACTTTATTGTTCACTCAAAAAATTGTTTGGGACCTTCAAAGTAAAAAAAAATTATTTTGGGACTAAACTTGCCAAACATAAATTTGTTTAGGACCAAACTCACCAATTATTCATTTTATTTTCATAACATTTAGTTACCCTCAATTTCACATATTATTTTATAAACCAAATAAATATAACATTTATAATATTAACGCATTCGTGAAATGCGTTATATTAACACTAATAGAAGATAAATTAAGGAGATAAAAAGGTAAAAAGAGAGTAATATAGAATACAAAAAAATATATTTTTTCTTTTTATAATATTTTGAATAAATTTTCAATTATATATATAAATAATTTATTTAACCTATTAATAGAGTATCCAAATACTTAAAGCACATTATCAATAAAGTTTTTATTTTTTTTGCCAAAAATAAAAATTTGAAAAATTATAAAAACAATTGTATTTTAAGTAATTATTTTTAAAAATTTATAAAAACAATTGTATTTCAAGTAATTATTTTTAAATAGAGAATTCACTTTTTAGGGAAAAATGAAAAAATTTAAAAAGAAATCATGCTTCATTTAATTAATTTATTTTAAGTGAATTTCATTCAAAATAATTTATTAAAATTTTTTGTTGTTATTATTGGATCATTTCAAGAAGTGAGATTTTTATGTATATAGGATGATCCATGTGGATACAACATGTAGAGACACTTTGATCTACTTAGCCTCCACTAACAAATAGAAGTGTCATATAAGTGATATGATTTCTAACAGTCTAATACATTCAAGTATCAAAACATTAAATAATTCTAAAAAGTTACTAAGAAAACACATTGTACAACACTGTACACGTCCTAAAGCTAGCTAACGTATAGTGTCTAGTTTTCAACGTATCTTCGCTATTAGACACAACTCTCACACGTAAATGGTAACATATGTACAATACGACATATTCTCATGCACTATTATCATATTTGTAAAGGCAAACTAGAAAGTATCAAAGCATTAAATGACTTTAAAAATTATTGAGAAAAGATATTATACACGTCCCAACATATAAGTGATATGATTTCTAACAGTCTAATACATTCAAGTATCAAAACATTAAATGACTCTAAAAAGTTACTAAGAAAACACATTGTACAACATTGTACACGTCCTAAAGCTAGCTAACGTATAGTGTCTAGTTTTCAATGTATCTTCGCTATTAGACACAACTCTCACACGTAAATGGTAACATATGTACAATACGACATATTCTCATACACTATTATCATATTTGTAAAGGCAAACTAGAAAGTATCAAAGCATTAAATGACTTTAAAAATTATTGAGAAAAGATATTATACACGTCCCAATGTTAGCTAATGTATAGTGTATAGTTTTCAATGTATCTCTGCCATTAGACACAACTCTCACACGTAAATGGTAACATATGTACAATATGGCAGATTCTTGTGCAGTATTCTCATCTTTGTAAAGGCAAACTAAAAAGCATCACAGCATTAAATGACTCTAAAAAATTATTGAAAAATACATTGTACACGTTCCAAAGCTAACTAATGTATAGTATCTAGTTTTCAATGTATCTCCGATATTAGACACAACTCTCACACATAAATGGTAACATACATACAATACGACATATTCTCATCTTTGTAAAGGCAAACTAGAAAGTACCAGAGCATTAAATGACTACAAAAAATTATTGAGAAAAGACATTATACACTTCCCAAAGCTAGCTAATGTATAGTGTCTAGTTTTCAATGTATCTGCGCTATTAGACACAACTCTCACACGTAAATGGTAACATACGTACAATACAACATATTCTCATACAATATTCTCATCTTTGTAAAAGTAAATTAGAAAGTATCAGAGCATTAAATATATCTAAAAAATTACTGAAAAAAGACATTGTACACGTCTCAAAGCTAGCTAATGTATAGAGTCTAGTTTTCAATGTATCTTTGCTATTAGACACAACTCCCACACATAAATGGTAACATATATACAATAAGAGAGATTCTCATGTAGTATTCTCATCTTTGTAAAGGCAAACTAGAAAGTACCAGGGCATTAAATGACTCTAAAAAATTACTAAGAAAAGATATTGTACACGTGTCAAAGCTAGTTAATGTATAGAGTCTAGTTTTCAATGTATATTCATTATTAGACACAACATTCACACTATAATGTGTAGAATACGACATATTCTCATGTAGTATTATATTAAGTATTCCCATAAAAAATTTAAAAGAGCATCAAAAAAACATTCTTTTGGGGTCTTAATACTTGGGGGCGGGGGGTGATTTGATTGAACCTGAATGATTCCTACAAGATTGGGTTCTCGCCACTTAACTCCTATGATATTGTCATCTTTGCGCCTAAACTCTTACAGTTTTATTTTTGGAAAACCCCTATAAAGTCTCATACTAATAGAATTAGAAAAATTCTTATATGTTAGTCAACTCTAACATTATCTTTCCTATGTTCGACACTCCAACAGTTTCAAGATTTAATATTAACTCGACCCTCAGAGGGTCAAAACCATAAACACCACCTTAACACGTGACATCTTTTCAATTTAATTAATACAAATATTTTTGTTTTTCATATCTGCACAAAAGGGTTACAACCCAATTATATACAATAATATTATTATATATATATAACAAATTTATTTAAATCTAAAAAATCTGTATCAAAATGAAGTGAAGTTAAAGTTTATAATATAATAATAATAATAATAAATTTGACAACGTATCAACATATATTTTATTGGAGGAATCTACATAAAGTAAGCAACGTTGATGAATTAAAGGTTTGCATATTCAATTGTAAAAAATATCTATAAGTGATAAGGATTAAACCATTTAATTCAAAATGGTGATAGTAAAATTATATATAAAAAGTGTTACTTGTAAAAAAAAAAAAACATGTTTTATTATATATCAAAAAATGGAAGAAGAAAAACTAGGGCTATTGCATGCTTATTATTATAACTTTTTTTTTCTTTTTTAAATTTGTACTTGCTTTCCTTTTTCTTTTCTGCATTATCTCTTCATTCCTTTTTTAAAAAGTTTTAATAATTTTATTTTATCTAATTTTTCTTATAAACTTTTTAAACTTACTTTATATTAATTTTATAATATCTATTCCAGTGAGAAATGTATATATATATATATATATATATATATATATATATCAGAAAAACGTTTACAATAAAAAGTTTCCTACTCTCTCTGTTTTATTTATTATCCTAAAAATATATTATTTAATTTCTTATGATGGAAAGTATAAGAAAGGAATAATAATAATAACATGTAATAATTTATTAATTTAAATGCATATAAATAATTAACAAATATAAAATAATAACAATTGCTACCACGAATACCACGATGTTCTTAGAGGACAGATGATTCTAGAAGCTTTGTGAGAAACACAAGTTGAAAGGAAATTCCTTTCCCCATCATTTTTATTTACATAATTTCGAATTCAAACTTTATTTATAAAAAATTAAGGAAAATTCTTTTAAAAATTTATCGCATTGATGAAATCAGAGTGACTATAATACCAAATAAATCATCCAGAAAAAAATATAATTTAAGAAAAAAAAAATCTTGAAAAAATATAGAGATATCTAATGTATTAATTATTATAAGATCTTAACTTGACACAATTGAAAAAAATATAATAAATACTATGCAATATTTCGAGTAAATACCCATTTTGAGTCGATTGTAATTTCTTTAAATAAAATTAGAGTGATATAAATAAATTTTTAAAAAAACATAATTTGAGGGGAAAAAATCTTGAATAACTTAATACAATGAACGCTATGCAATACCACGAGTAATACCTGTTTTGGGTCGATCGTAATTTCTTTCCATTTTGGTTGATTAAAACGTGTTCTCTTACTTTTTCTACTATAAATTAACTAAACGGACACTCACTCAAGTATTATTATACATTCATTTCCATAGAAAAAAGAATTTTATCTGAAGAATTTCTAGCTCATTCATTTCAGTTAGTGTGCGATAATGGCAATCAAGGTCCACGGAAATATTGTTACTCTAACAGTTTTGAAAGTTTTTGCTTGTCTTTATGAAAAAGATGTCGAAGCTGAGTACGTACCTGTTAATATGGTCTCTAGAGAACACAAAAAGGAGCCTTTCCTTACTCTCAGTGTCAGTAATCAGCTAGCTTCCATAATTCCAATTCCATTTTCTCTATTTTGATTATTTGCAAATTTCCTCTGCTCTGCTAATTAACTCATAGATAATGCAGCCGTTTGGTCAAGTACCAGCTTTCGAAGACGGAGATTTGAAGCTCTTTGGTATGAATTTCGATTCCCGCCCAATTTTCATTTTCGTTTTTTCATCAGAGGAATTTTGTCGAACACCTTGCGGTATTGTACTGATCTATCAGAATTGTTGTTTGTATATATAATATATATGGTTCGATGCAGAATCCAGAGCAATTAACAAATACATAGTACATGCTTACGATAAGAAAGGAAACCAATTAATTTTCCCTGATCCGAAGAAAATGGCCCCTGTATCCGTATGGATGGAAATAGAATCTCAGAGGTTTGATCCAATTGCTTCAAAACTTGTTTATGAGACCTGTATAAAGCCAATGATTGGTTTGATCACAGACGCTAAAGTAGTTGAAGAGTATGAGGTGAAATTGGGGGAAGTTCTAGATATTTACGAGGCTCGATTGAAGAATTCCAAATACTTGGCTGCTGATACTTTCACACTTGCTGATCTAAACCATCTCCCTGCCGTCAACTACCTGGCCGGCACCAAAATTAAAGCCGTCTTCGATGCTAGACCACATGTTGGTGCTTGGTGCGCTGATATTTTGGCAAGGCCTGCTTGGAAAAAAGTCCTTGATCTGCAGAAGAAGAATTTATGAGCAGACGTTACAACTTCGTTCTTCACCCATTTGCAAATGGGCATTTTGTTTGTTGTTTTTCAGACTTAAATAATTTCGAGCACTTTGTGTGTATTTATTTATTTATTTTTTCTTAAAGGTTAGTAGTGTTGACCTTCACCAAAATAATGATCTCTACTCCAGAATTTATGTACCAGTTGTATCTGGATTCTTGAGTTTCTATTATATTTATATATATATATATATATATATATATATATATATATATATATATAAAAGAAAAATGCTTATGGTTTTTTTTTCTTTACTTTTTGGGGTTAAGGGGTTAAAGGGTTAAAGTAGAAAGTGGATGAATTTGGCCTCAAATAAATTTATATTTGATAAATTAGATCTTAAATTTTTATTTTTTTTTAGTTTTAAATTTTTTTACTTAATAATAATAAAGTCATTTGTTACGAATTTTATTAAAAAAATTTTAAATTGAACATATTGTGTGATTCTAACCAATAAAAGAAATAATAATTACATCACTTGAAATTTTTATAAATTTAAAGTAAAAAAAAATATTTAATACACATTCACAAAATATTCTGAAAAGATATGTATATAAAAAATATATTTCATGATATTTACTTTTGTGGGTGACTTCTAATTTATGCATACACGAGACACTGACAAAGAAAGAGAAAAAGATGACAAGGGTTAAGCGTAGAGAATTGAGGCAAGACTTGTTACCGATATATCAAATAAAGACTTGCTACTGTAAATCGCAAGAGTTAACATAAATTTTAATTTTTGTTTTTAAGATTTAAAATTTTAATGATTATTGTAATTATTATCGATATGCCAAACAAAATTATTATTGTTTTGAATTTTTTTAAAGTTAAAATAAATCCCAAGCATAATGAGAAAAACATTTGGTTATGATGAATTGAAGACTTGCTAAGTAGTAAAAGTTTGTTTGCTACCTTTTTCATTTTTTTTTAATTAGCTAAAAATGTAAATAATTAAGGTTTAAGTTTTTTCTTTGACGTAATTTTTTAAAGTAGTAATTTTATTTATTTATTTATTTTTGAATAAAATACTTTGAGACTTAATGTCTCCACAAAAGTTTTAATTTTTAAAAAATATTCAAAATAATTATAAATTGTTATAAAATATTGTAAACAAAATTAAATTAGTAAGAAATATAATATAACTATAAAATAAAAGAGAATATTTTTTATTTTTGTATATTTCAACTTAATCAAAATATACAAACTAACTCTTATTTATAAATAAAATGAATTATATTTAACTTTCCACTATACTAAAAATGTTACAACTTTAATTTCATATAGGTTATATAGAAGTAATGGAAGTTATATGAATATAGTAAAAGTAGTGGGGGATTGTATGAAACGTATAGAAATATTATGATTTATAAAATAAATAATTTTATTAGAAAACATTTTTAAAATTATAAATAGAAAATGTTTAAAGTTATTTTACACAAAAAAAGATTAAAAAAAAAAAGTTGGTTCATGTCTTATCCTAAAACATAATGTTATAGATATTATTACTAACTTTCCTTTTCGATATCAATGAAAATACAACAATAAAAAATATTAGATTAAATCTTTATAACTATTTTATTTAAATTTAAAATTTAAAAAAATTACAAATAATTTGATCAAAATTTTAAAATAATTATAACTTTTCAAAATTTGATATATATAATTTCTTTACCTTACACAATGTGACAATGAAAAACTTTTTTAACGACTTCCTTCTTTAATTAAGATAATTTGAATCCTGTTAGTTATCTAACAACTTGTTATAATTATTGATTTCTTTATAAAATAGTTTTTAATAAATAGATTCACTCTTACACTAGATGTCAATCGATTCGTTGTGATGGTGGTAAACCTCTCATGACAAATGCTTTCCACACTAGTTATGTGGTCGCAGAATTAGACAAACGAATTCAGTATTGAGTTTTTATATTGTCTTTTTTTTTTTTAGGACTTTGCCATTGACTTCCTCTTGTTCATTTTTTTTTTCTATGGTTAAAATAAATAAATAAAATAATTACAAATTTTTAATGAGGAGACATTTTTTTTAAGGTCTCATGACTGCTAAATAAATCAAAACAAAAATGAAAGAAATAGATAATTAAGATTAGCTAATCAAAATAATAATAACCTAATTTAATGGCATATTAGAATCTTGCATATTAAGTCTCAATAATCCAATAATAATTTTTTCCCCTAAAAAATACACTAAAAACAAAAATACCATGTTCAAAATAATAATATATATATAAAAGTTAACAAATCAATTTTTTTAATGATTTGACTTATGTCTCGTTTTTTATTATATCATATCAAATTTAAAGTTAATATTTTAATTGACTTTTACTTAAAGTTTACAATTAAATGTCAAAATTTTAACTAATATTCACTATATATTTTTTTAATTGTGTAAAATTAAACACTCAATTTACTATAATAAATTATTACACAAAAATTAAAACAGAATAAGTTATTTAAGATCATAATAATATTAAGAAAACGTGTCCCATTATAAATATGGTAATTATTAAATAAATGTTTTTTAAAAATTATAGAAAATATAATATGAATTGAAGATTCATTTATTATTTATTAATTATAAATAATAAAATTAACCAAGATGTGGGTGGGGCCATACCTTAAAATGGTAGTTATAATTTAAAAAATATATTTTTCATTACTCTGAAGGTTAAATTTCTTATCTAAAACTAATTATTCTTTAATTTAATTTATACATATGTGTGTATATTATATATTTAAGAGCTAATTTTATAAATTTTTTTTATTTATTAACATAATGAAATTATTTGAAAATATTAAAATATATATTGAAATAAAAATGTCACACGGTAGTGTAATATTATAATATATATAAATTTTATTATTTTTTTGAAAAAGGAAACAAAAAAAAAAAAAACAAGAATGAGGACAATGAGAAGGAAAAAGAAGTGAGAGAAACGCAGAGAGAAGAAACGGTCTCTCTCTGACTTGCTGTTAATGGCGACGGAGCTCTCATTTGATTTTCCCATTACATTTCCATTTTCATCTGCATCCAACTAATTCTCTGCATATTCTGGTACTTTTTCTATGCAATCTATTTTTTCCCCTGTAGATTCGCGAATAAATTTAATGTACATTGAACTGCACCAAACAAATATGAATATTCCTAAAATTTTTTTATTCGAGGTTTTTATAATTTTTAGTAATGATCCGTGGAATTTTCTGATAGTTTCATTGTTGTTGATTTCGTTAAGGATTAATTGTGGGTTTTGGATGATTTTTGCGCGTGAATTAGGATAGGATGTGGCATTTATTTAATTTTAATTTATTTTTTGAGGAAAAAATTGTTTATTGTTTATTGAATTTGTGTTATTTCATTACGAACTAGTTTTACTGGATTAGGACTTTGATTTTACATAATGGGTTATCTGATTTCAGTTTTTTTACCATTTGGGAATAGGAATAGACTTGGGTAGTTGCTCCGATTAAGAATGAAACTATAATATTGTTATTTTTATCCCAATTGTTTTTTGCAGCTGTTAACTTTCTCTGATTTAATAGGCAGTTCTGTATGATATTAGGCATCGATTTTGCATGACGTGATTTTCTTGATGTATGATTTACTTGTGTACGAGTTCTAAGGTTCTTGATTGTTTGGTGTGAAATTTATATAGTGTGAGGGAGATCATTGAGAGACTGGGGAGGAAGGGAGGTGCAGGTAATGTCTGTTGACAGAGACGCACAGCAATGGAATTGTGTGAAAGGCGGTGTAGTGAATTTTCAGAAAGTGAGTGCAATTGTTCGCGACATGGGGGAACCTTGTCTTCAGCAAACACCTATAAAAGTTGCTATAACTGTAAGGCTTCCAAAACTTTCTTGGATGTTATGAAGTTTTCCATCTTTTTCTGCTTTTAGCTAAACAGGTGTATTTTTGTTCATTGCTTTCTCATTGTAGGATGAATGAGATTACTTTGTGGGGGAAGAAATATGCTAATATTCGTTAAGAGCATATATTAAAATTTGACCTCTATATGATGAATAATAGTTACTAACTATTTGGTACTTTATTGAATGTACTTGTTCTGTACAATGTGCTGGTTGGCTGAAATTTTCTGTTCGAGATTTATTCTTATAAACATACCACTATAAATGAAAATTTCTGGAAAAAAAAAAAAAAAATCTTAAGTTGGAAACATAGATGGAACCTCAGATTGAACATGAAGTATGGAATGGAAGGACAAGATACAAATGAAGTGGCTGTGAGATAATGGCTACGGGCAATGCAGGAGCATAGAATTAGTGAGGAACTTTTGGCTTACATGAGATTACTGGGTAGTTATGAATATATGGGCATTATGTTCAAGTTCACTGGAAACAGATATAGAGGATTTCAATAGGAAAACATGATGCATTAGATGGTCATTCCATTGTTGGTTATTTAGTATGTATAAGGAATGTCCCAATGACCATCATAATTGTAAAAACCTAAGCATATTGTGGAATAGTGTTGACTTAAAAGTTTGAAAAGAGAAAGAATGGCTTCTTAAAAAGATTACAAGTAAAAGAAATAAGCAGCCTTTGACCTGTTTGATCAGAAAGATAGTTTTAGAAGCAACGCCTGAGGTTTCAAATACTCCTTTTTTATTTTTGTTTTAAACGATTTTATTTATTTATTAAATGTATATTTATCAATTAAGTTTCTTCCTTGGATTTCAGTACTTTTTCTTGATGCAAGTCTAGTTTTGACATCCTATAGGTAGATGATTGGACCAGAACATTTGTAGGTTTTGCACCTGTTGGTCATACCTTAGGGTATTTCTTTTTCTATTAAAATAGAAAGAATATGTAATTGAGCTCACAAAGCCTTGAGAGGGCCAGAGCAGAGTATAATGGTGTTACTATGTAATAGTCTATCAATTGTGATGCTTTGATTCCTATATGATATTAATTATTCCATTTGAAGGTAAAGCATATAACTTTCTGATCTGTGTCTTTTGCAGGATGCTGTTATGAAATTATTTTGTTTTTGTGTACCGTTGTTGCTCACTTTTAAATACATATATATTTTATTCACATTTTTTTTGTGGTCTAGTCCTTTCTGGATATAACATTGTAATGGGATCGAAGTATTGATTTCTTATAAGTCTTTGGAATTGAATTCTTTCATTTTCATTTGTTAAATGTGTTCATTTTTGTTGTCCCTTAATTGCATAGGAATTAAGAAGCTGAACAAATTTAAGGTTGAAATCTCCTTTCTTTTTTCTTTGTGATTTGGGCAGGATGTCAATTAGGTGGACAGTCTGCTAAAAGAAATACTTTTAGCTCTGATCACCTGGTCCTGCCAGCAAATGATAAGATGGGTAAATTGGAGCATGGAGTAGAAATAGATGATATCAAAATTAGTGATAATAGGTGAAATATATGTTTGACTCATAACTGGGGGACACTGGTGAAGATATGAACAGATTACTCATCATAGTGTGAGATGAATAGTGTAAAATTGTGGTAGGTTGTAGTAAACGAAGACTATGGGTCCTGTAATGTTTTGAAGCAATATAGACCCTTGTTGAAAACCTGTAAAACTGTTTTCAAGTGAGAAAAGACTTTGTTCGTGATGAGGACTTTGAGTTTGTTCAGGAGTTATCTAATTTTTGGAGATATGTAAGTTCTGTTGTTGAGATTTTATTACCTTGGACTGGATTGATGCAGTAATTTCTAACTGTTAGCTTTTGTTATTGCAGATAAGCAAGATGCTTAAGCCAGACAAGTGGCAGACAATATTTGATAGTGATGGAAAGGTTTTTGGTTTCCAGAAAGTTCTAAAATTGATTATTCTGGGGGTAATATCCCCATCTTATCATCTGTATTCCTTTATCTCTAGTCCTAGTTTTTCATATTCTGACAACATTTTTTAGCTGTGTAATCCATTTTCCCTTATCTATGGTTAGTATGTAATATTTTTTAATATTGTCATCTCACGAAAATGGGCAAGCTGCTGACATTCATCCGACAGATTGATCTCCATCCATATATCCTTGGGGAAAATATTTTAATACTTAAAGTTCTTAGTTGGACACTAAATTGCTGCATGTTCTAAGCAACATAAGTTGAATGAGATTATTGGGTCAATTAATTTTGAAGGGTTACCTTATTTGAGTCAGTAGCTCTACACGTGGGACAGGTAGGCAATTTCCTTCCTTGAAACACTATATTGATATAGGCAAATTCAGAATCCAAGCTTCTTAAACGTGTTCGACTATTATGAAGTAGGAGAAGAACCGGGTAATTTGATGTAATCATATGTTCGAGGCTTTTTTTGCATTGTTACTACTAAAGAATCTTGAGCAAGAAAGATTTTAACCTGTAATTAATTCCTTACTACAAACCATAAGTGACTAAGGACAAATAGAATAGAGATGATTTTTTGATTCAGTAGAGTAAATATTTCAGCTTTATAGTAAAAGATGTGACAGGGATTTTAGCTACCAAGTGGTTCCCGCAGAGATGATTCTTCGAGGGAACATGCTTACGTTGCCCAATCTAAGACCTGTTTTCTTCATTTGAGTTTTGCTCTTTTGAGCATTATAACTAATTATGCTCTGTAGGTTATTAAGTTCTTATTTGGACATGTTATGTTCTTAAGACTTGGAGATGAACAGGAATGGTTAATTTCTTCACGAAAAGAGGGTTACAGGCTTCATGAAAATGCCTGAGTTTATTAGATTAATGCTGTTGCATGGATTCTGCAATTTTGCCTCTACTATGTTTATTAAATTACTACTTGCTCTAAACCTTTAAGCTATAGAGAAAAATTAAATTTATTCTTTTTAACACGCCCCCTCACTTGTGTGTTGGACGCAAATTTTCGCCTATCAAAGATTCAAATAATCTACTAATGGGGTGAAGAAAGGAGTTGAACTCAGGACCTTCTGTTATGTTAAATCAAATTAAATTATTACATGCCTCTAAAGGTTTAATATGACAGAGAAGGTTTAAATTTATTCTCTCAGCAATGTCTAATAAGTATCTTAGTTGTATGGTGCTGGACAAATTGAATAAACTTACCACTAAATTTTTGCATGAATCAAAATTTTTTGCTGCACCAATTCAAATACTTTATGGTTGATTATTTGACACTAGTAATGTTGAGATGTTTCTCTGGAATTGCTGAACAACTGGTATTGTTCATAGATAATCCTTCTGCTTTCTGTGGTTGAAAGTAATTGTCTTTGTAAGCATTTGCAGTGAAATTTTCTTTTCAGGTCTTTCTTCAGGAAAAAAGCTTTTTATTGCTAAACCTTTTGCTTTCAATATGACAGGGTGTTGATCCAGCAATTAGGCCAGAGGTCTGGGAGTTTCTTTTGGGTTGCTATGCTTTGAGCAGCACTGCAGAACATAGAAAACAGTTGAGGACTGCCAGGAGGTAGTTCACCTTTAGGATAATTTATTCAGTTTTCCCTTTCTCAAGTTGCTGATGCTGACTGATGAATTATGGGAGAGAATCTTAATAGATTGAAGTTTATTTCATTTAAATTTGAAAAATGATGCTGCTATGATATAGTTTACCTTCAGCATACTTTCTTCAGTTTTCCTTTACTCTGGTAGTTGACAGGAGTAAACTGGAATTTAACTGTTCTATTGAGAGTGTTCCATGGGATGGTTTTACTGGTGGAAGTTATTCCTTCTCAAGATTCGTGATTTTTTGGCCTTCCCCACTTGTGAAATTTTTTAATTTGCATGATACAGCACGCAAAGAGATGCGTTTGGGTTGATTGTATGGTCAAGTGTTATTTTTACAAAATCTCTTAAACTTTTGTGTGCATAAACTTCTTATCTAAATGAAATTTGTTCATTTCTATTTTTCATCTTGCATATGTCCTACAGTTATGAAACCCAATATCTTGCATTAAGTAACTACAGCCATTGCTCTTTTTCACAAGTCACCCTGCACTCCCTTCTTACAGGAAATGTCTTTTTTCACACAGGTTTTTAGCCTTGACCTTATGAAATGTGTCTTAATGTCAGCATGCATACTTCCTCAAGCTTATTATGTGACATTAAATCACAGAACTGAAAGTGTTCATGAATTTAATGCAGGGAACGGTACAGAGATCTTCTTAAACAGTGCCAGATGATGCATTCAAGCATTGGAACTGGGTCCCTTGCCTATGTTGTTGGTTCCAAGGTCATGGATATGAGAACTAGTGCCAAAGATGATGGAAGGGAAGCTGAAGTCACAAGTAGAATAGTCTCTGATGGAGATACTAATGAGTTAGAAGCTGCTAGAAATAATAATTGTACAAGTACATCATACACATTTAAAAGGGAACGTCCAAGTGATTCTTCTGATCTTGCCACTGTTAGAGAAAGTACATATGGAGCAGCATATGACTCTTCCTGTATGCAATCTATTTCACCTACAGCTGTTTGTTACAAGTGTACTTCTCTGAAGCACAAGAATGAAGAATATAAATTAAATCATGAAGCTGAGAGTTACCTAGAATTCCCTCCATTACCTGTTACAGATCTCTTTGAGAAAAGACGCAAGGATAAAAGAGAGTGCAGGTGCAGGTGCAGGTCACTAGATGATGGACTTTCCACACGTCGTAGGTTGAGATTTGGAGATGAGCACGTACACAGTTTTCGAATTAGTAATAATGCAGATCTAGTTGTTGAATCAGAGAAATTGAGATCTGACATTGATATACAGTGTTCTAATGGACATTCTGAAATTCAAATGGCTTGCTCAGACGGGAATGATCCCCTTTCGAGATCCAGCAACTCTTTTTATGAATCACAAATGCTTGATAGGGTTAGAATATCTGATGCACCAGAAATTCCTATAAATCCCACCTCCTCTCAAGGAGGGACTGCTAGTGAAGACAGAGTGTCTGAATGGCTTTGGACTTTGCATCGAATAGGTAACAAGAAATGTAACTTCCCTTTTTGAAATAAGAAATATTTCTCTTGTTAATCATTAACATACTTTTTAAGTTTTATGTCCTTATCGAACCTGTTTCTCCCCACCTTTTTCTAGTTGTTGATGTAGTTCGAACAGACAGTCAGCTTGAGTTTTATGAGGAGTCAAAGAATTTGGCTCGAATGTCAGATATTCTTGCTGTATACGCATGGGTTGATCCTTCAACTGGTTATTGCCAAGGTATGCCCTTATGTTGGAGACTGTCATCATCTACATCCTGTAATTGTGTTATTTTTGGAATAGATTTCTCAAGCTCACACTGGAAGATATTTGTAGGAATGAGCGATTTGCTGTCTCCTTTTGTTGTTCTCTTTGAAGATAATGCTGATGCTTTTTGGTGCTTTGAGATGCTTCTAAGGAGAATGGTATTTCAAATTTTTACATGTTCTCTTTTTTTTTTTTTTTTTGTAACAATCTTTTTCTGCTTCTGTTATTTATTGTTTCTATTTTTTCAGCGTGACAACTTCCAAATGGAAGGCCCAACTGGTGTCATGAAGCAGTTGCAAACACTCTGGCATATCTTGGAACTTACAGATAAAGAAATGTTTTCTCACCTGTCACGTGTAGGTGCTGAGAGTCTGCATTTTGCCTTCCGTATGCTGCTAGTGCTTTTCCGTAGAGAGTTGTCTTTCGATGAAGCCCTCTGTATGTGGGAGGTTTGTGCTTAGTGAAATTTAACTTGTTATTTTGTTTAGCAAAAGCAGATCTGGGGTCTGAATCTATATTCATGTGACAGCGTTAATAAATATTCTGTTTAGGATCAAAATTTTCTTGACTTAAATGGAAGAATAACACCATCAAAGGATTACCACCTTACAACTCTTATCAGCTGCTATGTGCACTCTTTCTCCCATGATAAATAAGATTATTGAAAGATATTCCAATTATGCTTTAAGGGTTGTTCTTTTTTTCTTCTTCTGAATTTCCTAATCTATTAAAGATTCCATTTTTCTGCCTGAGAGGAAATCGGTCTCTGATTTTTCTTTTTTGTTCTTAAGATGATAAAGAAGAATTCTTACTCTAATTTTCAACCTGTAAATTTTTCTTGGGTAAAAAAGGTTGCCTGAAATTCAAAGTCAAATATGCTATATGTAAATTTTCTTTTGTATGGTTTTCAACAGTTTATCAATTATCTGTTATATTATTGCCACACTGTTTTTTTTGGAGCTGAATGTTGGAGATGTGGCTTATTGAGTGCATATATGATGCTGTAGAATGGGCAACCCTAAACAGCATCATCTCAGATAAAGTTAGCAAGAAAATGGTACTGGAAAACAAATAGAAGTTATATACTACTTTGAATAGAATGTAATAAAGAAATTATTGGTAGTTCTAGTGTCCTTTTCAAAAGTAAGGTCTTCCCTTTTCTGAAAACCTGCTCTTTCCACGTGAAGTTTGTAACATATACTTGGAACTAGATTCATGAATTTTCTGTTATCAACCTTGTTAAGGGAAGAATTGCAGTTTTGTTTTGACACTTAATTTCTTCTATTCACTTCCGCTACTGTCTTGCTTTTCATTTCAAGCATCTTCTAGGGAGCTGAATCCTGTTATTCTTGGGGTTTTGGTCCCAAGAACATATAAATTTCATTTCTTTCATCGCCATTGTGTATATGGGTTCATAATTTGTTTTTGTTGTTTCGGAGTCGTCGGGGTTCTGGGAGTCGTAATAGTGGGCTTCCAAGTGGTAAAATATTGTGAGAATATCTTCAAAGTATAATATTACCACCCATGGTATATAGTGTTTTAGTTTTTGTCTCTATCATGATGAAAGAGGGGGTTAACTTTCAGCTTATGGTTTTCTGTTGTGTTGTTATGATGTTTCCAGAAACATAGCTTTTGCATGTTTGTACAAGATCAATTTTAACCCCGATTCATTCTTTTACTCAGTTGCAATTTGCAAAATTCTTTACTTCCTAAATCTGCAAAATTTATTGAATTCAAATTTATAAATTTGTACTGTCATGAACCCCAGTTTCTGTCACTTAATTTTTTACCCCTTAGCATCTTTCTGCTACATCTTGATAAGAGATTTATCAACTATTTGCTTCGCTCCTTGATCATATTGCAGATGATGTGGGCTGCTGATTTTGACGAAAGTTTGGCTTGTCATCTGGATGCAAGCTGCCCAGAACTACTAGTTGTGCAGGTACCAAGGGACTCTGGAGCATTAATGGAGCAGGAAAATATAGAGAACAATGGTAATGATTTGAAGGATAGTTCTTCTTCTAAGAAAGGAAACTTGGAGCACAGTGTGTCTGACAATACTGGGATGAAATCAGCATCAGCTCATCCGTTCTGTGGGTTGGCAAAAAGTTTTTGGTCAAGAAATGACTGCTTTTATGTTGGGACAACAATGTCCACAACTGGAAATGGTTATGACGAACTACCAGTTTTTTGTGTTGCTGCAGTTCTTATCCTGAATCGTCAGAAAATTATTCGACAAACACGTTCAATAGATGATCTTATAAAGGCAGGTGGTTTATAGCTTATGATTATGAGTAACTCAATGGCTTGCTGATTTCACCATTCTTGTATAACTCTCTAAACTTCAGCAGAATTCGTTGCTGTGCAACTTGTTAAAAGAATAATATTTGTCTTCTTTCTCAGCTTGGTTAACACATATACTTTCCTGAGAATTTTATGCATGGTGTGCTCCAATCATTTTCTTCCACGATTGGAGTAATATCTAGTGTCATATCCCTTGCTCTCTAGCTTTGAGATAATATCCTAGATATATTAACAAGTATACTGCAGTTCATTCTCTCTCTCTATTGCTCTTTTCCACACATGCACACTTGCATTTAACAAACAAATACTAGATCTTTTATTGTATTGCATGGAATGATTTTCGTGCAATGCTAGTTAATCTCATGTTTTATTTCTATTAATCTTTTTGCAGATATTTAATGATAACTTATTAAAGATAAGAGTGAAAAGGTGCATACGTACAGCTATCAAACTACGGAAGAAATACTTCTACAAGGTTTATAGCTAACTTTATTTTTATGAACTATTTCCATCATTTTGTAGCACATAATGATTTCAACCGAAAACGTTTTGTTATCATCTGAACTGGTAGAACTGTTCATCTGCATCCAAAATATACCAGATTCACTTACCATGTTTCTGTATTTTGTTGCTGTTGTAACTTTGTCCTATGAACATAAATTGATTGTTGCTTTCTGATCATGCTAATGTATTTGAGATATTTGGTTTGCTTCATTTGAAATAATACACAGCAATATCTCCAGTTCTCATGAAATTAGGATCCGAATTTTGTTTTAATATTTATGTTTCTGATATTTTTTCTATTTGATTCAGATGGTCAAGAATAGGAACCCAGCAGTTCGTATTCACGAGTAGATTTTTATCTTATCAGATCAATGAGCATATATAGTAGCAGTTACAAATTTCGAACTTCTTGGTTTATGAGATTGGCAGCTGCTTTCACAGAGAAATTTTATCTTTGGAGAAATTTTTGGCAAAGTGCTTGAGGAATTTGAAAGCTAAACAATCTGTTTTATTCCCATACTTGTCCACCTCTGTTCAAAGGTAACTTTTTTCTTCCCCCTCTTTTTGAAACTATACATGTGGTATTGAGCTTGTTATTTAATTTTAACCAATGATGAGCCAAAAGGCACAGCATGAGAAGATATGGTTTCTCTTTTCTTTTCTTTTTTATTTCTGTTCAAATTTTCTTTATATTGTCAGCCATACAATGGTAAGGATAGAACTATTAATCTCTCTGGTTGTTTGAATTTGAAAACATCATTGACCTTCTCCTTTGTTTTTCTTGTGCTTTATTAGGATGTTAGAAAGCTCCTTCTAAGTATGGCCAAGACCTCACCAATATGTGTTCTGTCCCTTTCTTTGTTGTTTCTATTTGAGGCTGAAACTATTTTCTTTCAGCATGACTTGATGAACAGTCAGGAGATTTAAAGCTATGTCATTTTTTAAACTCAAATATGGTTCAATAGAATTCATAAAATGCATAGCTTATAATTCTAGATTTGTTTTCCTCATGGACTTTGTGTTGTTTCTATTTCTGAAAACAACAAAAGAAAAAACAGAGAAATATCTTAAGGACCGAAACACATTGCCTTTTGTTTGTAACAATGGTATTATTGAATCAAATTTGATGCAATGATTATTAAAATTATTTGATTTGAATCAAGAAATATGAATCTTAGAATAATTTTATGCTAAAATGCCAAAAATAATTTTTTTAAGTCTCAAAGCTTGCATGGCTATTATAAGTGATTTTATCCGTATTTTAGTTTGGTGAGAAAATGGGAGTAAACATGAAGTAGGTGGACATATATGGTTGATTCATGTTAATTTAGTTTGTAAGTAAAACATGAGTGGAATTTACTTCTATTCTACTCATACCATATAATTAGCTTACATGCCCCTTCTCCTTCCCCCTCCCCCTTCTGTGAACCAAACAAGTCTCTACTATGATATCTAGCCGTTTATTTATTGACTTTTCTTGAATGTTTGCTTAAATGCATGGAATCTAAAATTTATGATGTAATTTTTTGGTTCTTTAATTGCATTTGTGGCGCTCATTCATATGATACCCCGAACTTACATCAAGATTTGATATAATATTTTAGAATGAGAGTAAGTTCCCATTGCCAATCTAGGGTATCGATTTTGGTATAAAGAGGACAAGTTTTAGTTGATTATGCATATAATTGCATCACATTCTCGTGAGTCTGAAGCATAACAATTAGAATTGGAGTGGAAACCAATCTTAATTGTATTTACTACGTCATGTCTTCTTGGTTGATTCTGGCATAAGGCTAATGGTTTATAATAGAGTATAAAGAATATACTGAAATATCCATTTTCATTTTGGATATATATTTTAGAATAGCAAGGATGATTGCTAAATAGTTGATTGTGGATACTTCCAACCTCATAGTCGTATAAAATTTAAAGTTGTGTTTGGAGAGTTATACTATAAACCTTGTTATAGGCATACTAAGATCAGTTTCTGTGAATGTTTAGGCTTATAGTTCAACTTCATTCCCCATTTTAGAGAAGAAACTATTAAAAATAAAAAATTTGAGTTTGAACTTTATGGTTTTCTTTAGGAGTTCCTTTGCGCCCATCTTCTACTTTTCTACAAAATTGCGGGAATATGGTGACTTGTAGCCAAACAATTTACGTATTCTGTTTATTGCTCTCAGGAAGCCCTCTCTTCCTCAGTTGTGTCCACATTTTGACCAAAAAAGTCGCTCAGGCTCATAACTTTTGAATTGTTCCACTGCCTGTCGCAGGAGAAACTCACTGTAACATTTTGCAGCATAAAATATGATTTCTTTATTTTTATATATAAAGTTCAAATCATTCTTTCTCGTATAGAAACAGGGAAACTGTTGGAAGGTCTACATGGGTTTCTCTCTCTCTTTAACCTAGTTAGATGATAAGTTTTGTTAGCTTGAAATATTTTCAAATTAAGATTTTTCCCCTTAAATTTTTGTGTTCTAAATAAATGACTTGGTTTTGTAGCCCCAATGGACTAGACTTAAATCTGTTGAAGGTTTCATTTTTTTTGTCTATTTCTGGACAATAATGTTTCCCAGCCTTTGTTCCTGTTTAAGAAAACCTCACCACTGGAAGAGACCCTTTATTTAAAACAAACAAATAAATAAATGTTTAATCAGAAGTGCAAGCAGATAAGCACCCTGCAGTACTCTTTGGTACTAAACCCGAAGTACATTCCTTGCCATTTAATTTACCTTTGTAACTTTAAGATAAAATTTCGTTCTATGATGTATGACTAAATGCTATGTAAGTATTAATTAATTCCAAATGTTAAAGAAATAGGATTTTCCTACTCCTTGTTGATTATTATTATTATTTTATTTATTTTTTGGTTTTTAAATCTATATTAGAAGCAAGCCAATAGTGGTAGAAACCATCCTGTAGGATGCAAAAGTTCTCTACTCTAGAAAGCTAAAGTCTCACCAATTCTGATTTATTGTTTGTCTTATTTTTCTGTTTTATTTTGCATAACTACTTTTAGCGTACCAAAATAGATGTATTTGTTTAGACCACCTTTTTTCCTCATTTCTAGTCTATAATTGCTGCTTCAGCACATCATTTTTCAATTAAACCTGGCTAATAATTTTCTTCCTTGATTGTATTCTTAACTAGTTGTTTTATTGGTTAGTGGCGCGACTCTGAAACTCCTGCATTCATACAGTCACTTAATTTTTCATGACCTATTGATGACTTTCAGCAATTACTCTTACAGTCCTCTAACCTATGGTGCTTTCTTTTTCAGGACAGTTAAGTGGAATGTCACTTTGCTCAAATCAGGTCTATTCGCGGAAATTTCTTGCAGGTTAGGACAAAGGAAATTCACACCTTTTTACATATATATATATATATATTTGAAGAGTGTTCATTATTTATTGAACTCAAAGTGTCGAACTGTGATATTAGAGAAACAAAGTTAGAAGAAGTTAATGAATTAATTATAAAGGCTTCAGTTTCTGATAACTTGACAGGATATGATTTGATAGCTTATTAATTAAATAATTGTTGTTCTTCACCATACATGATACCATATGGTACAAAAATGACAATAATGTCCTTGCTATAGACAAAACAGTATTCAAATAATATTTGATTCATCAGTTGCATAATGAGGTTGGCCTAGTTGATGTTGGGGTTATTCTTATTAGTGAAACGACAGTTTCTGCGAATTTCCCCATTCTTTCCAGTCAATACCTTAAGACCTGCCATCCTGTTTATTGATAGAGCAAACATCTTGCGGAACTGTTCAAAGACATGGCTGTATTCCTCAACCAGCGAGTAATTACCCTTTAATAGCTGCTGATCAACTCCAAGAACAGATTTATGTGATAGTACATTAGAGTAGTATGAATTGGTGAACTTGTACTGTGGCCCGTTTTGGGGGTTTAAATAGACAAGTGGATCTTCTTGACCCTTGTTTAAATCTCGTGGACATTGCTGCCTAAGTGCATTTAACAAAGATTTATCCATGCTGGGATCTGCTTTTCCTGTGTTGTTGAAATTGTAGAGTCGATCACGAATGTATTTACAGTGTGTTTTTCCCATTGTATGTGCACCTGTAAGGAAGGGTGATAATAATGAACAAGCTTCTCAGGAAATGTTATTGTAGTTGGAATGTGTTTTCTTGTAATAATATACTGCTAAGGAGACATCCTCTAGGACACATCTATAAAAAAGCACGCCACCCTGTAAGTTATTATCTTTAGTTACTTTTTTATTGGTGCCCATAGGTGGTAGAAATGAAGGATCTAGCATAATTCTTACCCATGAGTGTAACATAATCCTGTTGATCTAAACCTTTAGAATTGAAGTATGCCACTCCAGATTTAAAGGATATTGATGATGGTGAGGGATAGTCAACCCATGCAGCATTTGATTCCACACCATCTCTTCTCCCTAATAACACAGGATATGATGGTGCACCAGCCTGCATATACATATACATATACATACATATATATATCAAATGAATTATAGGGATGTGTTTGTGGTGATGGTGGTGAGTATAAAAGAAAAAGAAAAAAAAAAGAGAGAGGGGTACCAGACGAGCAGCATCTCTAGCAGCAAGGTTAAGAATGTCAGCACAGGAGACAGCACCAGGGCATCTTATTTCCAGTACAGTCTTGATTTTGTCAATGATTTCAAATACTCTTTTGCCAAACCCTGAATTTTGTGGTGCATTCTTTTCTGCATTTGGACCCTCTAGCAGTATTGATGCATCACATCCCTGGGAAAAATCAACATACAATTCTTTCCAATATCAGCTTCTTCTTTTTCTTTTTCCTTTTTTATTTTTTATAATAAAAAATAATGATCTTTACCTACACTAATCGGCCTCATCACTTCCTATTTTAATAATATATTAATTTCTCTTTAAAAAGCCTCTCTTCTATTACTATTTACATAAATTTCAATCAAATTCTGAATATTTAAGTTAAAAAACAAGATAATTCAACATTTTTTTTTCTTCTAACAAGCAATTAATATTCCCATTTCCTACTCCCCAAAAGAATTTTTTTATAAATTTTATTTTAATTTTTTTTTAAAAAAAGTAAAAATAAGCATTGATAAATGTACCTAATTAAAGACATAAAATAAGTGAAGCAAGATGCACGAGACAAGCCGCATCAAAAGGCTTCTCTACATTCCCATTCATAAATGCTAATATATATATATATAAAAGTATTTATGCGTTCAATAATGTAGATTCAGTTCAAATTGCACCTGGTTGTGAGCAAGAATTAAACTTTTAACTCAACATTTCTATTACATAAATCTCGTAATATTTACAATAAACTTTACGTTATAATATTACTCTATCATAAATTAATTCTTCATTAATTTTATCTATTCTCTAATTTTTTTCTCCTAAACCCCATAAATCATTAACGAAAAACAATAAATATAGTATTCACTTTCTAAAATTATTGTTTTGATTAGTTCAAATTCAATACAACATTTAATAGAACTTTTTATATAATTGTAACTATTATTTAGAACTTTAGAAAATCTTAGATACGAAAATTTGAAGAAGGAAAAAGAGAAGAAAGAAAACATTACATTGACAATGCAGTCAGCATAGAGCAACTTGAAAAGTTTAGCAGTAACATTTTTCTCTTTATTCCAAAACAAATTCACTTCATGTTTCACAAACGCCTCCACGTTTGCACAAGTATTTAGCTTCTTGTAGAAATGGCGAGACAGTGTCGCCCGGCTTACCGCCGGCAAAGTCACCGCCGCCCGGAGATAACTCATCTGCAAACTCGCAACTATAACCAGAAGAGAAAATAGAAGAATCCCACTTTTCTCCATTCTCTCTCTCTCTCTCTCTCTTTTTTGGTAATATTAATTAATATTTTGCATGGGATGGATCTTTGAAAAAATGTATGGTGTTTATATAGACTTTAGGTATGGGATCTTTTACGTTACATCAAGACTATTTAATTCATTTCCTAACCTTGGAAATCTTAGGATTAGCATATTCCTAGGTGTAATTTTACTTATTATTTAAGAGATTATGCGAACATTTTAAAAGATAAATTTTCTTTAAAATTTGTGTTATATATTATATGATAATTTTTGGATTTGGCATCTAATTTCATAAGTTTTAATTAGTAGAATTTCTTAATTATTTCAATTAGATTACTCATAATATTCGTATAACAAAAAATTATGTAATTAAAATAATTGTATTAGATTTACGTAAAATTAAATTTTCTTTATATTTATACTCAAATTTTTTTGGATGGTTGACTTCATATTAAAAGTTTTGAGCTAAATTCTAATATTCAAGTAAGTATTAAATTTTACGAACACTTTACGGACTGAATTGTTGTTTCGAGTGGATTAAAAAAAAAGAAATTTGAATTGTTTAAAGGTGGAGTGGTCTATACGGGTCATGGAGGACTAGAAATTGTGGTAAGCTAAATATGCAAGGGAATACAGCCAGATTACGTATAAATGTTGGTAGTAAAACTACGTGTATACATACATATATATATATATATATATATATATATATCAAAGTAAATAGCAAGCATCTTTGTCACTCCCAACCTTACAATGAAAACTTTCACAACAAGAAAAACAAACCTATTGCGTTCAACACTCCAATATATATATATATATATATATTTCTTGTTTGATTTAGAATTAATTTAGAATCGAAAAGTGATCAAAATTATTTGTAAATTCTAAAAATTTTAAGTTATAAATAATTGACCAACATTTTTTTTTATTATTAATTACATCTTTACGCGATAATACATAAAACGTTTTAAATTTTTAATTAAATTTTTAAGCGGGTTATATAAAATTAATTGTTAAAATATAATATATAAAATAAATTAATTTTCTTTTAAAAATAAAATAAATTATGATTCAATCCACTAATTATTTATATATTTTTCAATTTAATCTTAATAAAAAAGAAGAAAATATTTGTTTTGCTTAAAAAAAATAAATGCATGAAAAGAAGAGCTCCCTAAAGGAGCTTTCGGCTTCTTCTTTTCATTGAGATCTACCCTCCAACTTGGGGATTAACTTTTTTTCTTTAATATTACAATTTTTATTTTTAAGTCCCATCTTTTATTATTATAATTATATATATAATTTATAAAAAAAATTTGAAATATTTATGTCTTTAATAAACTTTTAAAATCATAAATAAATATCACTATTAATTAAATTGCACTTTGATTATGGTATAATATTTGTAGAATAAAAATAAGAAAGGAAAAAAAAAGAAAAAAAAAAGGGTAAAATATAAGTAGAGTGAAACAGCAATTAAATTCTGACCGACCACGGAATTAGCATAGTTGTCATTCTGCTTTGTCGCAATTGGATTCACACTTGTTTTTGCGTTTTGACTTTTTCTTTTTATTTCCTTAACTTTTATTATTCTTATTATTCTATATATATATATATATATATTTTTTTTTCATACAAATTATAATTTATAAATTATAGATTATATATATATATAATTCAAAATTAAGTTTTTTTTAATTATAAATTAAGTTATATATATTATTATTTTCCATAGAAGGTAAAAAAGAAAAAAAAATTCTCACAAGATAATTAACACTTTTAGACACATGTTTATATTAAAATTTTCATTATTAAAATAAATTTTATAATAATATTCAATTGTAATAAAATTAACGACTTTGATAGGAATTAATTTTAAAAGTAATTAATATATTTATACCAATTGTATAAATGCATATAAATTTTTTTATTGTAAATTATAAAATATTTCTTATAATAATTATTCCTTTTAATGTCTCAATCGTTTCTCTCTCAAATATGATATAAAAATTAATATTTTAAATATAAATATTTTATTTTTTATGTTTATATTTGTAATGAAAATATTAATAATATAATCTTATTATTTTAAATTATTTTTAACAACATTTAATTTGTATATAAATTGTGCACAAATTTTAATAAAAGATTTATATAATCGTACACACAAAGAAAAGAAATGAAGACTTTTAATATAATTATAAAATTTAAATTATTTAAAATAAAATTTTATTATATATACATTACTTACAAAGTTTGTTTTATTTTATTATGATTATGACATAATTTTTCTTTTAAACACATTTTTTTTAATTAAAAAATGATAATTGTATTTTGAACACATATAAAATATTATTCATATTTTTTATATTACAATTACTACAAATTATAATTCTAACATTTTTTAAATATAAATAATAATATATTATCTTATATAAATTGTTATATAACATAAAAAACAATCGAAACTAATTAATTCAAAATAATCTTTAATCTGTTAATTAATGAATTACTAATTTTATCTAACAAATATTCAATTTTATTTGAAAAATAAATTTATAATTTATGTGATTTTCCAGCAATAACTACTCATCCCATTTTATACTCTTTTGGCACAGTAAGATTTGAGCACTTGGTAGTTTAAGTTTAAAACTTAAAATGAAAGTTCTATAATATTTTAATAAATTATATAATAGTTTTAAAGTATTTATATCAACAAAAAAAAACTTTTAACAATGTAATTATTATAATTTTAATTTATTATATATTAGTATCAAAATTATGATTTTTTAATATAAGTAATTTCATTTTAAATTTTTTTTAGTTTTGTCGTTAATTTTATTATTTATATTATTATGACATGTAAAATTTAAAAAGAAATATGCTAAGTGATGATATTCCTTGAATATAGCATAGGTATTCAATCTAACACTTTAAATATTTCATATACAATTTTAATCTTTCGCCTTCTAAGTTTTTATCTCTTTTTTATTCTAAAAAAACATATAATTAAAAAATAATAATTTACAAATCATATTATTATTTGATATGTCCATAACTTTGTAACCTTCCATTATTCTTTATCAAATTACATTTGCAACATATTTATACATTTATTTATATATATATATATATATATATATATATATATATATATATATATATATATATATATAAAGTTACACATATTTATCTTTATAAATATGAAATAATTTGCATATTTTAAAATAATATATATAAAAAAATACTGATAAGATTTTTACTAATTATATTTTTTATTAATTAATTTTGTTAACAATATTATTATAACAAAATATTCATAAGATTAAACAAATTTGTTTTTCATATTTTTTATATGTGTAACATTATTTATTTATTTATTTTTGAAAATATTTATTGTTTAAATGTGAAAATTATTTTTAAATTAATAATAATTTAAAATATAGTATTTTTTTTAATTTAAAATATTTTTATTTTTATTATATTTTAAACTTAGTGGAGCGGTTACCAACTAAATTATACATATTTTTTTTTACTAAAATAAGATATTAATTAAAGCTTTTTATAAATCATGTTTTGTATGTCCATAACTCATACTACTTCTACTATCTCAATATAACTACCACCATCTCCATATAACTTCCACTACCTCCATATAACCCCCATGAAGTTATATTTGTAACATATATATATACATTTATATTAGTATGTATATGAGTATATAGGTTACACATATGTATACCTATAAATATGTGGTAGTTTTGAATGTTTTGTTACAAGAAAAATATATACACAAGTTTACACTATTTTGATTTCTATTTATTTAGTATTGTTTCATTATTGTTATAGATATCTTATAATACGTTATCAGCACGAGTTTGTTCTTCGAAAGAGAATCATTTCGTGATTTTTCTATTAAGAATATGGATGAAGATATATGTCTTGCCGATAGTGCAACTACTCGTAGTATTCTTAAAAATAAAAAAGATTTTATTGCAATAAAGATGAATGAGGCATATGTTACTACAATTTCGGATAGTACAAAAATAATTGAAGGCTCCGGAAGAGCTATTATAATGTTACCCAATGGAACAAAATTGAATATAAACAATGCTTTATTTTCATCTAAGTCTCAAAGGAATTTGTTAAGTTTCAAAGATACGTCTTAACGAATATCATGTGGAGACTGTAAGTGAAGGAAATGATGAGTACCTTCATATTACAAGCATTGTTTCAAATAAGAAAAGTGTATTAGAAAAATTGAATATGTTTTCTTCGAACTTGTACTACACAAGAATAAATGCAATTGAAATATATTTAATAAATCAAAAATTTATTGATGAAAAAACGTTCACTATTTGGCATGACAGATTGGGGCATCCCGGTAAAAAGCATGATACGAAATATTATTGAAAATTTGCATGGGCACTCATTGAAAAACTTGAAGATTTTTCAATCAAAGGAAAATTGAATATTAAGTCATCACCAGCTAAAGTTGGTATTGAATCTCCAACATTTTTAGAAAGAATTCAGGGTGACATATGTAGACCAATTCACCCTTCATGTGGACCATTTCGATATTTTATAGTTCTAATAGATGCATATCAGATGGTCTCATGTTAGTTTACTATCAACTCACAACATGGCGTTTGCGAGATTGCTTGCTCAGATTATTAGATTACGAGCACAATTTCCAAATTATACAATTAAATCAATATGTCTGGATAATGCTGGTGAGTTCTCATCACAAGCCTTCAATGATTATTAAATTTTATTGGTATAAGTGTTGAACGTCCTGTAGTTCATGTTTATACAAAAAATGGGTTAGCTGAATCTTTCATTAAAAGACTTCAATTGATAGCTAGACATATACTTATGAGAACTAAATTACCCATTTCAGCTTGAGGTCATGCAGTTTTGCATGCAACAGCACTTGTAAGTGTTAGACCAACAAGTTATCATAAATATTCCCCATTGCAATTGGTTATGGTAGGGAGCCAAATATTTCCCATTTTAGAATTTTTGGATGTGCAGTATATGTTCCTATTGCTCCACTACAACACACAAAAATGAGTCCTCAAAGAAGATTGGAGATATATGTTGGTTTTGATTCTCCTTCTATTATAAGATATCTTGAACTTATGACAGAAGATCTTTTTACGACACGATTTGCCGATTGTCATTTTGATGAATCAATGTTCCCAGGATTAGGGGGAGAAAAAGAAAAACAACTTGGTAAAAATATTACATGGAATACTTTGCAACATCTTGATACTCGTACAAATCAGTGTGAACTTGAAGTTCAAAAGATAATACATTTGCAAAGTATAGCAAATCAACTGTCAGATGCATTTACCGACCTAAAGAGAGTGACTAAGTTACATATACCAACTGAAAATGCTCCTATACGGATTGATGTCCCAGAAGAACAATCTGTAAATGAAATAGTAAATCAGTCTGTAGCACGCCAGAAGCGTGGTAGACCAAGTGGTTCAAAAGATAAAAATTCCAGTAAAAAGAAGGGAGCAAACGTTAATAATGAACCCAGACTTAACACTCCAGAAGAGTCAAGAGACATAATAAATAAAATAACTCCAGAAGAAGTTTATGTACCTAAAGATATTGAAAATATCAAAAAAATAGATAATGATGAGATCTCAATAAATTATGTCTCAACGGGGAAACGATAGAATCGAGAAGAAATAACTATCGATAGTGTTTTTGTATATAATATAGCATTAGCTATTATAAATGAAAATGATTATAATGAGCCTACATCCGTTGATGAATGTCGACATAGAAGTGATTGGCTGAAATGGAAAGATGCAATTCAAGTAGAATTAAACTCACTTGCAAAACATGATATTTTTAGACCCATAGCTCGAACACCTGAAGATGTTATACCCGTAGGGTACAAATGGACATTTGTAAGGAAAAGAAATGAGAAAAATGAAATTGTGAGATATAAAGCTCTTCTTGTTGCACAAGGTTTCTCTCAAAGACCGGGAATTGACTATGAGACTACTTATTCTCCTGTGGTGGATGCAATTACTTTTCGTTATCTCCTTAGTCTGGCACCAAATGAGAAACTTGATATGCGTCTTATGGATGTAGTTACAACCTATTTATATGGATCACTTGATAGTGATATCTATATGAAAATCCCTGAAGGATTTAAAATGTCTGAAGCATATAAATCAGATTCTCGAGAATTACATTCAATAAAATTACAAAGATTTTTGTATGGTTTAAAATATTCTGGACGAATGTGGTACAATCGTCTTAGTAAATATTTATTGAAAGAAGGTTATCAAAATAACCAAATTTGTCCATGTGTATTTATCAAGAAAGAAAATTCAGGATTTGCTATGATAGTTGTATATGTTGATGATTTAAATATCATTGGAACCCCTGAAGAAATTTTAAAAACAATAGATTCTTTGAAGAAAGAATTTGAGATGAAAGATCTCGGAAAAACAAAGTTTTGTCTTGGCTTGCAGATCGAGCATTTAATAGATGAAATTAGAATTTTTGTTCATCAATCAAATTATACTGAAAATGTCCTTAAAAAATTCTACATGGACAAGGCACATCCATTGAGTACCCCAATGGTTGTTCGATCACTTGATGTGAAAAAGGACATTTTCAACCTCGTGAGGATAATGAAAAAATTCTTGGTCCAGAAGTACCATATCTTAGTGCAATAGGTGCACTAATGTATCTTGCTAATAATACAAGACCTGATATAGTTTTTGTTGTTAATATGTTAGCAAGGTTTAGTTCTTGTCCAACTAGAAGACATTGGAATTGAATTAAACATGTCTTTCGATACATTCGAGGTACAATTGATATGAGATTGTTATATCCTCATAGTCCTAAACCACAACTTGTTGGTTATGCTGATGCTGGTTACTTGTCTGATCCACATAAAGCCATATCTCAAACAGACAATATTTTTACATGTGAAGAAACTGCTGTTTCATGGCGTTCTACAAAGCAAACGTTAGCTGCTACTTCTTCTTAACCAAACACATTCGAGAGACATGTGAGTTATCTTCAGGCAAAGAACTTCAAACAATAATTTATGAAGATAACACTGCATGTATAACTCAATTACAAGAAGGATATATCGAACAAGATCGCACAAAGCATATTTCACCAAAATTTTTCTTTGCACATGATCTTCAGAAAAATGGTGATATTGATGTACAATAAATTCGTTCAAACAATAATTGGGCAGACTTGTTCACAAAAGCATTACCAACTTCAACATTTAAAAGACTGGTCTATAATATTAGAATGCGACGATACACAAATATTATGTAATGATCAGAGAAGTGTACAATGAACTATGTACTATTTTTCCTTCACTAGAGATTTTTTTATCCCACTGAATTTTTCTCTAGTAAGGTTTTAATGAGATATATTCCTTGTACAATGGACATCCAAAATGGGGAGTTTTATAAATTATGTTTTGTATGTCCATAACTCCCACTACTTCCACTATTTCAATATAACTATTACCATCTCCATATAACTTTCACTACTTCCATATAACCTCCATGTAACCTCTATGAAGTTATATTTGTAACATATGTATACATTTATATTAATATGTATATGGATATGTATGTTACAGATATGTATACATATAAATATGTAGTAGTTTTGTATGTTTTGTTACTAGAAAAATATATACACAAGTTTATACTATTTTAATTTTTATTTCTTTAGTATTGTTTTATTAGTGTTATAGATATTTTATAATATCTTATTACAAAATTATATAAATATAACGCATAAAAACTAAAATATTATTATAATTCTTTTAATATCCAACAATTATATTTATATTTTGATAATTTCTAAAATAAGAAAGTGCAAATATCTTAAGCTGCCGTGGTTGGTTGGTCCCTCCACTGGTAATCTTAGCCTTTCTCCCAAACACAGATCACCCAAACGATAAGATATTTTTACATAAAACACCTTTTTTTTGCTCTTCGTAAGCTTTTCTCTTCTTCTCCATTTCCCGCCCCCTTTCTCTTTTCTCAGACGCCGGAAACCCGGAGAAGAAGAACACAGCATTCGCAATTCTTCTTCTTCTTTCTTCACCTTCTCTTTGGAATTGTTTTTTCTTCCATTGTAACTTTGTCGAATATGGCAGCTTTCAGTACCTACGCTATTTCACTCCCCTTTTACAAGCCTTTGGCTGCTTCAACGCCCAATAGCTTTTCTAAGCGTTACATTTCTTTATGTTCTGCTTCCCCTCGTTCTATTTCAACTAGTATGTATCTTCTTACTGGAATCTTTTGTTTTGTATTGTTTTTTTTTTTCTGTTGAATTTCAGATTTATTTTTTGTGGGTTTGGGAAGCTAGTGTGGAGGAAATGCTCTCTGGTTGCTAAACAATTTCGAGCAATTTAATTGCTCGGACTTTTGTTTTTTTATTCTCTTTTTTTTTTTTTGGATAATTTAGTAATGGATGTAGCTTTGTGTTCATTCTTTTGTCTATTTAGCTTAATTATATTATCTGTAACTATTTCAAACTGGAAGTTTATGTCTTACTGGAATCTTGAATTGTTTCTCCTAAACTAATATGACACAAGGATAATGTAATCCAGTTGGTTTTTTATGTTTTATTCTCGGTGAATTTTGATATTTTATGTATGACATATATAGGAAGGAAAAAAAATAACAGATTTCTAAAGCTAGTATGTAGCTTCTTACTGGAATTTATTTACTCTTCCTTTTCTGGTAGATTTTTGAGATTTATTTTTTTGTGGGTTTGGAAGCTAGTGGGAAAAAATGCTCTCTAGTTGCTAAAATATTGGAGCAATTGAATTGCTCGAACTTTTCTTTTCTTCTCATTTTTGGATAATTTAGTAACGGATGTAGCTTCCTGTTCATTCTTTTGTCTAATTCCCTCTCGTATATTATCCATAACTATTTCAAACTGGAAGTTTATGTGTTACTGGAATCTTGAATAGTTTAAGCTCATTTTTGAAAGAAAGGAAGTGGAATTTCTCCTAAATCAATATGGCATAAGGATAATGTAAAGAGTGCAAAATCCAGTTGGTCTTTTATGTTTTGTTCTTGGTGACTTAATTTTATGTATGGCGTGAATAGGGGGAAAAGGAGAAATGGGACACTTTTTTGGTCACTTTTAGCAGCAAATGTCATAGAGTAAAAAGTTTTGAAGACTACTGTTGTTATTAGACATGTATGACAATCATCTACTTTTGTTGTCTACTTACATTATGGTAAACTATTCAAGAGCTGTATCAATTGCAAATAAATAGTTCATTTGTTGCAAGTTGCAACTATTTGTATGGTTATATATTCGATTTGGAAGGAAAAAGACAGTACATTAGATATAATGCCTTGTTAAATAACATGAGAAAATGAAAGTCTTTGCATTTTACAATTGAGTTGATTGACTTTTGATTCTTGAAGTGTTAGACATTTTAATTTATCCTTTACAATAATCCTTTGTAGAAGTTGGTCTCAAGTTTTTTCTGAAGTTGGGATGGGGAATTTTAACACTTGAAGTTTGTCTATCCAGATACAAGTGGGTCCCGTGGTCCACGCAAAAGGCCTAGAGGAAGAACAGAAGGCCCTGGAAGAAGCATGGATGATGCTATTCAACGTAAAATGGAAGAATTCTATGAAGGCTCTGATGGTCCACCTTTACGAATTCTTCCCATTGGAGGTCTTGGAGAAATTGGCATGAATTGTATGCTTGTTGGCAACTATGATCGCTATATTCTGATTGATGCAGGAGTTATGTTCCCTGGGTAGGTAAATGAATTTATGAGTGTTTTGCAATATTGGATCTTTGTTTTTTCTTAGCTTCCAAGAACCCGATTAGTTATCTTGACACAGAACATATTTGTTGGTGAAGTGAATTGTAGTTTCTAATTTTATTTTGACTGTTGCTTATTTCATAGAAATTTATGAGAGGTGTTCATTCTAATTTTCTATTATGTTCTTCTATATGCATCTCAGTTATGATGAGCTTGGTGTCCAGAAAATTATTCCTGATACCACATTTATCAAGAAATGGAGCCACAAAATTGAAGCAGTTATTATAACCCATGGTCATGAAGATCATATTGGGGCTTTACCCTGGGTTAGTTTCTGTTCTGCTTCTTAGGATTTTCCTTCATCTTTTATGTTTTAAATTCATTAAACTATCTGGCTTTTGGAGATTTATTTATTTATTTGTTATGATTATTTAAATTTAAACCTTACTGCAGTTGAATTGCTCTCTCTGAAGTCTGGTCAAGTAATTTGGATTTGTTTCTAAGTTTACTGGCAATCTCTACATTTTTTTTATTGTTATTTTTTTAAAGATTTGTTTGTAAATGTTATAATTATGAGATACCAGAAAAAGGGTTTCCTGGATTTTTTTAGATATGTTGCATTGGTGATTTTGCATATATTAATAATTTACAGTTAGGATGCCCTGTTACCTAGTGTTTTTCTGTTGAATATTTTAGAATTGATTGCAAATATGCCTATTTATGATCTAACAGGTAATTCCAGCGCTAGACTCTCGGACACCTATATTTTCATCGTCCTTCACAATGGAGGTTAGTGATAACATACTAAAGAAAACATATTGAATTTGAGAGTTGTATTTTGATGCAAAAGTTCTCCAGTTAACTGAATTCTGTGGGACATGCTTAGATTTTTAGTTATAAACTGCAACAGCATTCCATTTATGAATACAGATCATTAAATGACATGTTTTACATATAGAGCTTGGACCCTGATCTTATTCTTCTAAAACGTATATTATGGTTGCTTTTCTGTCATCAATCAACTCCTGTATTAGGGGTTACATGTATACTCTTTACCTATGAAGTGAAGAAATCTTACTATACAATTCATCTTTCTTTTCTTTTGCAATATGTTTTGGACAGCTTATCAAGAAACGTCTGAAGGATTTTGGGGTCTTTATTCCATCTAGGCTTAAAACATTCAAAACAAGGATCAGATTTAATGCTGGACCTTTTGAAGTAGAACCTATTAGGGTCACACATTCTATACCAGACTGCTGTGGATTGATTCTCCGCTGTGCTGATGGTACTATTCTTCACACAGGAGACTGGAAGGTATATTGTTGCTGAATATTATTTGCATATTGTACCTTTCTTTTCATTTTCTTCTATTTTGGGATATTAACGAGCATTTAAAACTCAATAGATAGATGAGTCACCACTGGATGGGAAGGGTTTTGACCGTGAAGCCTTGGAAGAACTATCTAAGGAAGGAGTTACCTTAGTAAGCATTAATTTTGTTTGTTTTTGCTGCCTTTTTGTTTTGTCATTGTTATATTGGTTCTTTGACACTTAAATGCAGAATAAGATGAGTGTTCCCTTTAATTAATTATGAATCAAACGTTGATGGATGATTCTAATGATTTTTAAGCTCAGCTCAATTCTTGGGTTTAAAATCAATGATGTCATTGGATCAAGGAATTTATCTTAAGAACATGATGTTTGTTTCTTTAGTGATAATTACTTAGGAATGAGTTACCTTAGTAACAATTAGTTTTGTTTATTTTGCTGCCTTTTTGTTTTGCATTGTTATATTTGTTATTCGACACTTAAATGCAGGATAAATAGAGGACTGTTACCTTAATCGATTCTGAATCAAACATAGATGGATGATTCTAATGAGAATTTAATGATATTTTAGGCACAGCTGAATTCTTGGGTTTAAAATCAATGAGGTCATTGGATCAAGGGATCACTTAATGGCATTATCTAATGGGTCTTTCATGCAGATACTTTCTGTACAATAATTTTTTTGGAAAAGAAACAGGATGATTTTGAAGACTTGAAATTGTTGGACCAGAGAATGTTTGGAGACATAAGATAGTTAGAAACTTGTACGGAAAAAAAAAAAAATCTTTTTAAAATGGTTGTAAGTAGCAAATAATAATTTTTTGGCATAGTATGGATGGATAATTGTTGATACATGAATCATGGGCAGAAGGGAGCAGGCTGATCAGAATTTGCTTAATAATTAGCTGATGTCACTGGAGATGCAACAGACTGATTTCTAATCAATCATTATATGCGGCTTCTATTTGTAACTTGTGATGTAAGATTTTGCATTTCCTGGATACTCACATACTGTTTGGCTAGAGGAGTAGATTAAAGACAAGCGATCTCAACCAGTATCCAGAACTGTCTTATTCTGCTTACATACCCTACCTAATTATTATTATTATCCACTGTGAAAGCACATGGCTTTGTAACAGAGAATATGTAAGGAACGAAAATAAAACTAACTGCATCATGTAATGAGAATGCATGCTATCAATATATGCTGACAGTATTTGTTTTTCAATATATTGTTAGATTATTTTCTTTTCCAGAATTTTTACATGTGTTCCTTTGCAGATGATGAGTGACTCGACCAATGTACTGTCTCCTGGAAGAACATTTAGTGAGGCTATTGTAGCAGATTCACTGCTGAGGCACATTTCAGCAGCCGAAGGGAGAGTTATAACTACCCAATTTGCCTCAAACATCCATCGTCTTGGAAGTATAAAAGCTGCTGCTGATTTGACTAGCAGAAAGTTGGTATGGTTTCTCCTAGTAGTTCCTTTACATTGCCTTCCTGATTCTCAATTCTTATAGTTGCTAGATATATTTTATTTCTGCATCAGGTATTTGTTGGAATGGCCTTGAGGACATACCTTGATGCTGCATGGAAAGATGGAAAGGCACCTATTGATCCATCAACTTTGGTAATCACCTTAATTGTCACTTTCCATGACTTTTCTCTCTACTCGAATGAAATTCTCTAGCAATATCTCATTCCTGAAAATCTGCTAATGTAATTGGATGGAGTTTTCTGAGGTAAAGAAGCTAGGTGATTATCTTTTCTGAAAACTGTCTTTATCTCATTATTCTGTGTTACATAACAACCTTGTCTCCTTTTCCTTTTGTCTGTTCTGAAGGTGAAAGTAGAAGATATTGATTCTTATTCGCCAAAGGATTTGCTCATTGTCACTACAGGTTCTCAAGTAAGTTGATTTTTAACATTTGGAACAGTCTCTTCACCACCCCAACTGCAATCTTTTCCATTCAGTCCTTTACTGTATTTATTTGGCTGGAAATGTGTATATTACAAAATTTATTCTGCTATTGTGTCAGGCAGAACCACGTGCAGCACTAAACCTTGCATCATATGGAAGTAGCCATTCGCTTAAGCTGAGTAAAGAGGATTTGATTTTGTATTCTGCTAAGGTAATGTTTGATAAAGGTTACTGGATCTTAAAGAGATGAAACAATATCTTTCCAAAAAAAAAAAAAAAAAACAAAAGGAAAAACAAACTTGCTGGTTCTATTTTTTTGCTACAGTTCTTAATTCATGGTCTTCTTTTCTTTGTGAAACCTGTAAATTTGATGTTTTACTACTTTATATTAAATCACACTTTATCTGAGTGTTCTATACAGTTATTGTGAGATGGGAAACTAGATTTTGGGGCCATATTCTTCATGGAATTCAATAGCTAAGAAATTTCTCATGAAAATGACACCCACTATATTTTTAACTGTTTTCATTCTCTACATAATTTTCATGGGATGATTCATTATGCTTTCTCAAATAAGGCTTTGACTAGCTTGGTTTGAGAGAAGCCCAAAAAAAAAAAAAAAGTTGAGCTAGGCAAACTGATTAGACGACCAAGAAAGTTCTATAACTGCAGTGTCTGGAAAGACACATGACACTCTTCAAAACAACGGCATAGCATTGAGGCTGTGAAAGTAATTTTCTTGGATACACATATCACTATAATGACATTGTCATCAGATTTGACCTTGCTTACTATCCAAAACCATAAATTTTATATGCATGTCTAGGAATGTTTTAGCACACACCACTTGTTTACAAAGTCTTGAAGACTTAATTCACTGTCTAATGATGAAGACAGACTTAGTTATTTGCTTCAACACATCAATTTCATGGGAAACACATATTTGATTAGAGCCTTATAAGGCCTTATCATCTGCAACAAATCACTGGTATTGATTCTGTTAGGAACAACAATCTTGAGAAAAAAGCTTTCATTTGAAGGCTTTCAAATTTTTTATTTGAGATTGGATTTGGTATGTACCTTTGTAAATGAATGGTCATAGAATCATATTCTACCAAATATAGTAATGCATACAAAATTAGCCCTTTGAAATGTTGAGATTCTCAATTAAGTTCTTGATTTTTTAAAGTTTTCAATTTGTCTCTCATTATAGAAAATCATCATTTCAATCCTTTTTTCTAAAATCAATACCAAAATTTGTTAAGAATTTTTTTTTTTTCAGAAATCTTTTTGCTAAAAGGATCATCATTGTACTCTATTTAATTTTTCAACATTGGTAAACACACTATGATGTTTAATGGTTAAGGATTCAAGAGTCTCTTGAAATATTTTTTTGACTTGATTGAGATTTTCCTATATGTTTAAGACTAATTTGTATTACATCTTCTTCTGCTCTTTGAAGATTGGACTGTTATTAGTTTGATATTTGAATGTTTGTTTTTTTGGAACAATGTAGATTTCATTAAGAGCATTGAATGTGAAAGTTAAAGACTCCGTTTTAATGAGATTCAAAATTTCTTTGTAGTAATTTATCATTGTGGCACTTCTGTAGACTGAAATTTAAAAGGACATTCTCTATGTAATTTAACGATGTGTAAACTTGAAAGGTACAAAGCTTTTGTACCATTCAGGTTAACTCTAATAATGTATATTACTGTCTATATAAGGCAATGATGCACTTTCTAAAAGTCATTAATTATGCTTATTTCTTTGTGTATCAAGTTTGTCTGGTTGTTTGTTTCTATTTAGTCCAGATATTCAGTATTTTTTCCTCTTATTTCTTTTCAGAGTATACCTTCAATATTTCTAATATCTTATTCATTGGAATCTATTTTATAGGTGATTCCTGGCAATGAAAAACGAGTAATGAAAATGTTAAATCGCATATCAGAAATAGGATCAACTATAGTGATGGGAAAGAATGAACAACTGCACACTTCTGGTCATGCTCATCGTGAGGAACTGGTATGATCTATATCATCCAATCAACATTTCAGCTTTCATCTCTGTAATATTGTGATCCATAGAACACATTATGATATTTTTAGGAGTTGAAATTTCCAAATGCCATAGCTCTGCCTAGTATTTGGGAAGTGAACCATATTTGAGATGTGCAGTCTACCCATAAATGAATTCAGACTCCTACTTCATCATTGATTGATTGCACATACCATATCTTCATGCTTCAGTAAGAAGTGTGGGTTTAAGGATTTATACAAAAATATATAAAAGTGAAACTAGAGGAAAGGTAATAGATAAGGAGAGTTAGGCATATGTGCTTGCAATATGTATGATCATTTTCTTTTTCAGTGACATAAATTCATGGGAATAAGTTGGAGTCCTTCAAACATTAATCTTGAGTATGTGTAGTTTTAGTGTGCTTCAGTGGTCTAAGGTGGTGAGCATGTGAATGCTGGTTGCTGGTCAAGGTGGGAATGATGATATTGTGTCAATGGGTATTATACAAGTAATAGCTAGTTGATGCAGCCTGTGTGAATCTCAGGACTGTGCATGGGCTGCATGTGCAGTTGTGTGGTCATTTGTACTTCAGTCCTGGTGCAGAAGTGTAGTAGACTCTAGTATGGTGGTGATCATTTTCTGTGTTAATCTTTGCTGGTGGTTTGCTTGTGTGTTTGTGTATATAGCTGAAATGGACTTACCAGACAAAAAATGAAAAAAAGAAAAAAAGAAAAAAGAAAAAAAAAAAGGAAATCCCAGAAGGAAAGAAAGAAAGCAGGGGGAGATAATATGGGTCAAATGAAGAGAAGGAAGAAGGAAAAGTAAACAGGAAAAATATAAAGTAGGACATGTTAATATGCAAAGGAAAAGTAAGAGTGTGCTGACAGGTGAGAAAAAACAGTGGTACCAGATTGCATTTTTTCAGACCTCCATTTTCTTACATGTGCTGGATATGCAAGACCCCGAGTTTTGTGCCAAAGAGCACTGAGTACTCTGAGCTCCAGATTAATTCAAACTCCTTTCTAGGACATTCATTTTCTGTTTAGATTTGGTATCAATGTGTTTTATTGCTAATGACATCTTCTAGTATTTGCAACTTCAAATTTGCATGAACATCTTATTTGAAAAGGGTTGAAATTATATATGAAAAATGCTTTAATTGCCGTTCAGTGAATCACATTAGGTGATTGCATTTGGAGATATACAAAATACACTTGTATCTTATACGTAGGAAAGGTTTAGTTATAGATTTTTTTGCAGACTTGCATAAGAGAGTTACTTTTATATGAAGTCATCGTTTCCTAAAGGTTTATTGTTGATGATCAGTAATCATGACTTTCAGCTCTATGAATAGGAAGAGAAAAATTGATATCTTTTGTAACTGTCACATAGTCGGATAACTAGAAATTAAAGGGCCTTACATGATAATATTGAGACATCTAAGTTATTTATAAACATTGCCTTTCTTGTTACTACATGATTTTACCAACATGATTTGTTTACTTGCCTTTTCTTCTTAATATGTGTTAGCCTCCTAAATGTCGTTTGAAAATAGAAAATTCTAACGATGGTTTATTTTTGAAGGATGAAGTGCTGAAAATTGTGAAGCCACAGCATTTTCTTCCCATTCACGGGGAGCTTTTGTTCCTTAAAGAGCATGAATTATTGGGAAAATCAACTGGCATTCGGCATACTGCAGTAAGTAATTTATTTCTGTCAGCATTTTGATCTAAAGATACTAATGATATGTAGTTACCACTTAGGGTAAAGATGTTGGTGCATTAGCAAGGATTGTAAGCGATCTATTCTCTCTCTCTCTCTCATTTAAACATTTGATACTATAAGCAACAAGGAAGATATGTTACTACCCAACTGTTCAGTCTGTTTTTACTTAATTGAGCGTGACTATTTCATTAGAACAAAAGGTTGCAATTACTTGTATTGTTTCTTCTCAAACATCTCGTGAACATTCAGGATACAGGATTTGGTAGAAGAATCCTTCATGAGAGATCTGATTTATGTGGGAAATAATTTCATGCAATTTATCTGTCTCATGCATTGCATATCAGATTGTTCCTCTAAACTATTTGATAGGATCTATCTATTGGTTTGCTTTTCACTGCTTCACCTTGAGTATCACATGATATTGATTATGTATACTTATTGTATTGAATTATGTATGCACTGCTACCATATCAGGTCATAAGGAATGGAGAGATGCTCGGTGTCTCACATCTAAGAAACAGGAGAGTCCTGTCTAATGGTTTCACTTCCCTTGGGAAAGAAAACCTACAGGTGGTTTATCTTTTACATTCTGTTTCTAGCTTTTCTGCACATGTATATGGCTAACTGGGCCTGACTAGTTTAATTTTGAAACTTCAGTTAATGTATAGTGATGGTGACAAAGCATTTGGCACAGCTTCTGAACTTTGCATTGATGAGAGGCTTAGAATTGCCACAGACGGTATTATAGTGGTCAGGTAAATTTGAAAAGTTTCCTAATCTGTTAAAAATTCCTTTATAAAACTCTCGGGTGATAGTAATTTCTTTTCTTGCAGCATGGAAATCTTACGTCCGCAACCTGATGATTTACATGAAAGAACCCTAAAAGGAAAGATAAGAATCACGACACGTTGCTTATGGCTTGACAAAGGAAAGCTTTTGGATGCATTGCATAAAGCTGCTCATGCTGCGCTCTCAAGCTGCCCTGTGACCTGTCCTTTAGCACACATGGAAAGAATTGTTTCTGAAGTATTGAGGAAACTAGTAAGAAAACATAGTAGTAAAAGGCCCGAAGTTATTGCCATTGCCACAGAAAACCCAATGGGAGTCATGGCTGATGAAATCAATGGAAAGATGTCTGGTAAGTCACATGCTGGGTTTGGAATTTCAGCATTAAGAAAAGTAGTTGATGGTAAAAGGACTCAATCAAGTGGAATTCAAGAAGATGATGATAACCATGCTCAACTCAGAAGTGTAGTGGAACAAGTATCGAAAGGTTTTTTCTCATCCTCTTTTCTTAGATGAGGAAGTAATGCATGTGCTGCTGCATTTTGTCTTAGTCATTCCAATTTCCTTCTGATAATGTGATGAAAGTAGAATGATCAGCATGGCCCTGTATAATTTTGCATCCTGTATTGGAATGATGTCCCTATTAAAACACTAATAAAGTATGCTGGAATAATAGCACAAGTTCCATTATTAGCCTTTGAAACTGAACATTTCTGGTTCTAGGACTGATAAGTATTGATTTCTAGCTTTTTCATATTCATTAGAATTTAGTTTCAGGCTCTGATTGACCTTTCCTTCTTGCAGAACATGGAACTGACATTCAAAGGTTAATGCCTGAGGATGCGATTGTTTTGAATTTGAAATCAGATGACAGATCTTCTTCCAATGGTGCAGAGTCAGATCCTTTCTGGAAGTCATTTGTTGGATCAGCACCAGTTGATCAATCGAAAGAACATGAAGATGATTCACCTCCAAATAAGGAACTTACTGAGATGCCTGAAAACAGTACCACTGAGATGCAATTAGGCATGCCAAATTCTAAATTGAAGTCTTCTAAATCTGCCAAACGAAACAAATGGAAACCTGAAGAAATTAAAACACTGATCAAAATGCGGGGAGAACTTCATAGTAGATTCCAAGTTCTCAAGGGCCGAATGGCTCTTTGGGAAGAGATATCTTCAAATTTGTTAGCTGGTGGAATCAATCGAAGCCCAGGGCAATGCAAATCTCTGTGGGCATCTTTGGTCCAGAAATACGAGGTTGGTTCTCTTTCAAGTTTTTTGTTTACTTTTATGATAGTATAACGTATTTGTTTCTGAGGTAGTACATGGTTCATGATATCTATCGAGCACAAAGTTTGTTCACTTTTCTGAATCAAAACACTGTGTGGTCCTCCCCTCTATTGCTTCCAGAAAGCCTTATTTATCTCATGAACCACCTTTGCTTCTATGAAAAAGCAAGCTGATAGCTTTCTGATGGATACATTAGACAGCAGTCTGTGTTCTTATATGAAGTTTATTCTGGTGTAACTTCTTGCACTTATTAACTGTTGCTTATACAAAGAGAAACTGAAAGAGATATTGAGGGCATGTGGGAATTGTCATTGGGATACTGAAATACCCATTTCTCATTGTAGAGTTTAATCAAGATTGATTTATATATGTCCACTGATGTGTCTTTCCCAGCAATTACACTGATATAAATTTCTATTTACCTCTATAAAAAGTGTTCCAGTATAATGTTTCCTGGAAAATTAGTCAATTTAGGATCTATAGTATCAATCCTTTCAACCACTTTTTCGGCCATTTCTCCATATGAGCTGATATGGAGATGTAAAAATGGCCAGAAGGATATATACACCAGGTAGTAAAAACTTTAAGGATTAATAATGGAAAAAAAAAGATTTGATCCAATGTTTCTGCATTTGCTTGAAAGACTAGTTTACTGATTAGACATTATAATCTGGTTGTTGTTCTTGTTGCTAATTAACTAAAACTACTTCCTTCATCTTGTGTCAACAGGAAAGTAAGCAGGATTCAAAAAGTCGAGAAAAATGGCCTTATTTTGAAGATGTGGACCAAATTTTGTCAGAGACAACAACAGTGCCGAACTAAGGAGGGGCAAAAAAAAAAAAAAAGAAGAAAGCAGAAAGCTACTACTGATTCTTGAACGAAGGAAAAAGAATCCAATACTCTCTCTCTCTCATCAATTTCAAGTTAAAATCTCGGATTGAGAAAGTGAGATCAACATGCAGCTGGGAGAAGCGCTAGAAAAAAATCAAAATTTTTGTTTGGTTATGTTGAAAAGCAATGAGCTTAGGAAGGATTGTAGTAATTATTAATAGCAATGGGTATCATTGTTAGAACTTGAACAAAAAGGGAAAATAGATGTATTGTCAGATTAGGTATTCAATGATTTATCCAAGAAATTAGAATTGGCATTTTGTCATGCATTTCGGATATTATTCCATCTTCCTACATATATTATTTATTTAAAAATATTTTAATTTTTTCCAATTAAACTATATTAATTTTTTTTTTAATATTTTAAGTTGCAAAATCATGTATATAATGAATAAAAGATGTGTTTTTTTTGTTTAATGTACATAAAACTTTGGGTTGATGATATATAATTTTTTATTCAAAACTTGGGTATATATTTATCTTTGGTTGAGTAAGAAATTTTAAAATATTTATTCATACCAATAAAAAAAATGCATATTCAATAAATTGATTAGGGGAAGAAGTTAGAAGGCAATAGATGGCTAAGTAAATTTCATAATTTCTTCAATTTAAATGAAACTCAATTCTAGTCAAAGCTTATAAATAATAAAAATAATAACAGATTAAAAATGTAAAAATCAAGCAAATTAATCATATATTCTTTTAAGATAATATTCATGTCTTAATTAATGCTTTAAAATTGAAATTTTACATATTTCCTTTTAAAATTAGTCATATTTAAGCTTTTAAATAAGACAAAATTCCCATAATAAAATTCAAAATGCAAAAAAAACAAAGTTTTCCTAACCCCCCACACACACACTGATGAAGGAAGAAGCCATGTTATGATGGGATTAATATTGCTAAGAATCTAACACAATAACGCAAAGGAAAATCAAAATGAAACTTACAGAATTCAGCAACTGAAACAACCTTAGTAAGAAAAAGAATTCTTTCAATAACTACACAACTCCTTCCATGCTAAATAACTCAAATGTTACAGACATAGGTTAACTACTATAGTACTATTCTAGCACTTAGCTGCCCCACAAAGTGATTATAGGTTTGATATTGCCCACAATCAACTATAAGCTCGCAACATGACTATAGACACCTAAAATCAATTACTTTGCACCATACATACTCTACCAAAGAGAATATCTAATAATAAATGACAAGAAAAAAAGAAGAGAATTTCTGAAGTATATTTTTATATATATCTCCCATGGCTGAACAAAAATATAATATATATAGGCAATAATACTAAACAAATTCCTTGATTGTAGACTAACAAATCCCTTGATTTTAGACTAACAAATCCCTTGATTTTAGACTAAGAAATCCCTTGAATCTAGACTAACAAATTCATTGATTCTAGACTAACCAAATCCCTTAATCCCTTAATTATAGTCTAACCAAATCCCTTAAATATAGTAAGGATAGAAAATATCTTGACACCCCCCTCAAATTGATGTTGGTAAGTCTAGGAGCATCAATTTGCTGCTGAGAAATTTGTGTCTTTGGTGGGTTAAGGCCTTTGTAAAGACATCAGCCACCTGAAGAGAAGTAGTAAGATGAGGAAGAGTGATAACACCTCAAGTAAAGGCTTCCCTGATGTAATGACAATCCACCTCTATGTGTTTTGTGCGTTCATGATATATGGGATTTGCAGCAATGTGAATAGCACTGGTATTATCACCATGAAGTGGAGTAGGAGCACGAGAAGGAAATCCAAGTTCGGAAAGAAGGCCACGTAACCACACAATTTCTGAACACGTAGTAGACTTGGCTCTATACTCAGCCTCAGTGGAAGATTTAGACACACTGTCCTACTTCTTGCATTTCCAAGAAATTAAAGCATCTCCAAGAAAAATACACCATCCTGTGGTAGATTTCCTAGTATCGGGGCAGCCAGCCCAATCTGCATCACTATATGCAGTCAAATGAAGATCAGAATTTGAGGGAAAAAATAACCCACGAGTAGAGGACCCAATTAAATATCGAATGATACGACGAACTGCAGCAAGATGGAGATGTCGAGGTGATTGCATAAATCTGCTAACTGTATGAACAACATAGGAAATATCGGGCATTGTATTTGCTAGATAGATAAGACTACCAACAAGTTGTCTATACAACAAAAGATCTGGCAAAAGTTTGCCTTCATCTTTTCAGTATTTCATATTTACCTCCATGGGTGTATCAACAGCAGTAGTACCCTTTAAGCCAGCGAGTTCTATAAGATCTTGGATATATTTATGTTGATTTAAGAACAAACCTTGATCTCCAGTGTGAACTTCCAATCCTAAAAAATAATTGAGACCACCGAGATCTTTCATTTTAAAAGTACTATGCAACATATTTTCAAGCAAAGTGATCATCTCCTTATCATTACCAGTAATGATAATATCATCAACATACACCAAGAGAAAAACCATACCAGTGGTTGTCTTGTGAAAGAAAAGTGAAGAATCATATTGACTTTGTGTGAAAGAAAAAATAAGAAGAGTGTTGCAAAACTTTTCAAACCAGACTCTAGGTGCTTGCTTTAACCCATACAAAGAACGTTTTAGTTTGCAAACCTCATGAGCATTCGTCATTGACATACCTAGCAGAAGTTTCATGTAAATCTCTTCCTTAAGATCCCCATTCAAAAAGGCATTTTTTACATCCATCTGATGTAAAGCCCAAGACTGAGAGGATGCAATAACAAGTATGGTTCTCACGATAGTCATCTTAGCAATGGAGCAAACGTTTCTTCATAGTTGAGACCATATTCTTGTTTATTCCCAAGAGCAAACAATCGAGCTTTATAGCGATCTAAGGAGCCATCAGACTTCAGTTTCACAGTATAGACCCACTTACTACCAATGGGCTTAACATGTGGAGGACATGAAACAATGTTCCAAGTGTGATTTTCTTCAAGTGCTTGAAGTTCTGCTTCCATTGCTTGTTGCTAACACTGATGTTTCATAGCCTCTTTATAACAAGTAGGGATGGAGATAGAAAATAAAACAGTGGTCATAGCCACAGGAGGTGGAAAACCATACCTTTCAACAGGGTTGCCAGGTCTAGAGCTTCTACGAAGTGGAGGAGGATCACTAGAAATAGGATCAACTGTTGCAGGTGGATGGGAAGGGACCATAGGAAGACCATTAGATGCAGGAGGAATGCGTCTATGATAAACATAACCAGGTTTAAATCTTTGTACAAGTGTTGGTGAGATAGAAAAATGTGGTAAAGTAGATAAATAAGGAAGTTCTGGAGGCGTTTGTGTGCTAAAGAAATGCTGATTTTAAAAAAAAAATGACATTTCTAGAGACACGAGTGCGACATGCATGAGGATCATAGCAAAGAAATCCTTTTTGGGTTACAGCATATCCTAAGAAAGCCCACTTAACAGATTGTGCACTAAGTTTATTCCTCTCATGGGCAGGAAAATGTACAAAACAAACACAACAAAAAAACATGAAGATTAGAATAATTTGGTGCATGTCCAAATAAATAAAAATATGGTGAATTATTGTTCAAGTTGGGGGATGGTAATCTATTTATTAAATAGACTGCAGTAGCTAAAGCTTCACACAAAAAATGAGAAGGAACACAAGATTCAATTAAAAGAGTGCGAACAACATCAAGAAGATGGCAATTCTTTCTTTTAGCCACACCATTTTATTGTAGAGTGAAAGGACAAGAGCGCTGAGAAATGATCCCATGACTTTGAAGAAATGATTGAAATTCATTTGACATATATTGCCCCATGAATCAGATTGTAAGATTTTGATTTTGGCAGAAAACTGTGTTTCAATTAAAGCAAGAAAGACTTTGAACACTGAGAAAACTTCACTTTTAGTTCTAAGAAAATATACCCAAGTAAAACGAGTAAAGTCATCAATAAATGTAACAAAATATTTATAATGTTCATGAGAAATCACAGGAGCAATACCCTAGACATCAGTATGTACTAGTTCAAAAGGTTTGGTGGTACGAGGTTCATGTAATGGAAAAGGAAGTGTTTTGCTCTTACCAAGTTTACAAGATGCACAATCAACAATAGCATTATTAGAAGAAGAATTTTTATTTCCAAGTAAACCAGATGTAAACAAGACTCGAAGTATATGAGAATTAGGATGACCTAAACGTTTATGCCACACCTAATTATTACACTGGACAACATTATAAGCAACATGGTTCGAAACTGGAAAAGGAGAAAAAAACAAAGGAAAAAGACGTCCTATTTTAGGTCCCTTCGCAATCATTTTTCCGGACACTTGATCCTGCACAAGACAACCGGAATTTGAAAAATGAATGGTACAATTATTATCAACTAATTGCCCAACGAATATAAGATTAGTAGACAACTTAAGAGACACAAACACATTATTTAAGGAGGCTGAAATATCACCAACAGCTGTGATAGGTAAAGAATTGCCATCTACTGTATGAATTTGAAGATTTTCAGTATATTTGTGAACATTAGTTAAGGGCAAAGTAGTGTTGGTCATGTGTCAAGATATTTTCTATCCTTACTATATTTAAGATATTTGATTAGACTATAATTAAGGGATTAAGGGATTTGGTTAATCTAGAATTAAAGGATTTGTTAGTCTAGAATCAAGGGATTTGTTAGTCTAGAATCAAGGAATTTGTTTAGTATTATTGCATATATATGTTGTATTTTTGTTACCTGAAAGACCTAAAGTGGAAAGAGCAGAAACTATCATCATTTGTTGAACCATTTCAAGGGTAATAGCAGACTGACCAGTATTAGAGACATTTGAAGAACCAACAGAGGCATTGTAAGCAAATTCAGATCTCTTTGGAGGCCGAATGGAACAATCTTTGATGGTATGCCCTATTTTCGTACAGTAATTGCAGAATTTTTTAGTACAATTAGTGAAAATATGACCAAATTCTTTACAACTATAGCACATGACTTTTGTCATATCTCTGCCTCCTTTAGATCTCCCTTGAGCAGCGTATGCAACAGAAATTGGAGCAGAATTTTGAGTTTTCTGCTCCAAGACAGCCTGTGTAATGAGTCGTTGTTCTTCCCTAAGAAGCTCTCCTACGCAAACATCCAACAGAGGAACTGACTCTCTATTCATTATGTTAGATCTGATTGCTTCAAACTTACCTCTTAACTTCATTAGGAACTGCTCACGTTTGCTGATTTCATGGATAGCTTGTACAACAAAGAGTCCTTCAGGAGGAACATTTGCATATACAATATCAGTGTACTCAGCCAAAAGATTTTCAAAGGAAGAATAGAACTCTTGGACTGACATACTCCCTTGATTGAGTTGACTCAACTCAAGTTCTAAGGAACCTTCGTGCTGTGTTTCTTTGGTTGTAAACTTTCTTCAAGTAGCCCCACATTTCTCTAGAATTCTTATAAGACTTGAGGTTGAGAAGTATGGAGGGTTCCACACTTCCAAGGATCCAAGACATAATCTGAACATCTTTCACCTCCCATTTCAAGTATTTTTCTTTCTCATTACTTCTGTTAGGAGCAGGAGCAGTCCCATCAATATGACCCCACAATTCTTTTCCGTTGACAAATACATCAAATTGGAATGACTAAGCAGAATAATTCTTACCATTAAATCGAACGAAAAATTGTTCAGATCGTTCCAAAGACATGATTCAATCAGAGAACAAGTCCAAGAAAACAAGAGTAATACAAGAAATACAAGATCTTTGAGGAAGACAAGAAACTGGATACGAGAAATACAAGATCTTCGAGGAAGACAAGAAACTGGATACGAGAAATACAAGATCTTCGAGGAAGACAAGAATCTGGATACGAGAAATACAAGATCAAAATACTAAGATCTTGGAGGATGACTTCAGTATTTTGGCTCTGATACCATGACAAGAAAAAAAGAAGAGAATTTCTGAAATATATTTTTATATATATCTCTCATGGCTGAACAAAAATACAATATATAGAGGCAATAATACTAAACAAATTCCTTGATTCTAGACTAACAAATCCCTTGATTTTAGATTAACAAAACCCTTGATTCTAGACTAACCAAATCCCTTAATCCCTTAATCCCTTAATTATAGTCTAACCAAATCCCTTAAATATAGTAAGGATAGAAAATATCTTGGCAATAAATACGCAATCTATGCATATATATATATATATATATATATATATATATATATATAAAATAATACTTATATACTTACATTCACACTAAACCAGTTAACAGTTTGCATTCCAAAGTTCTAAACTAAAACTCATTAGTTTAGATAAGGTTATTAATCACAGTTTTCTTTATTGGAACCAAAGAATTAACTCAATAACTCAAATTAACAGACTAAAGTTCTAATAATGCAAAAGAGATTGAATATTTACCAGGTGTACTTTGCAACCCTTCTGAAACAACAGCAGCCCAGAAGCACAAAACACATTACAAGATCCTCAACATTTCCCTTTTTGGACTGCAAAAAATCTTCAACAAAGAATTAGAGAACTTCACACCAATACAATATTCCTAAAAATATTTCAAGAACAGCCTTTCTGAGTATACATCGTGCAAAAACTTACTAGGAACAACTTCAAGAGTGCCTGAACCAAGATAGAGGAGGATAACTGAAACATTTAAAAAAAAATTAAAAAGAAAAGAAAAAAGAAAAACTCTTCTCACTTTAATCTATTAGCTATAAAATAATGGTCTCACTTATTGAATACATCATATCTAGGGGGAAATACAAAAAGAAAATATAGACAAGTTGAGGAGGGGAATGTTTTTTTGAAAAAAAAAAAACAAAAAAACAGGACATAAAGCAAATACTGTACAATGTACCTTTAAAAAAGCCCTGACTATAGCACTAAACAATATCTTACAAGTATTTAGATTCAAACTTATCTGACATACAAAAAGGGAAATAACTTGCTATCTTGCTGATATTTCTCAACACTATTTACAATATGGAGTGTAATACTTTAGTATCTTTGCTCTTATAAAGACTGCTACATTCACCAACTCTTGTTTTATGTACTTCAGTATCCAGTAAAAGTCCAGTAATAACACGTCGTATCATCACTTGCCAAAAGTAGAAACTACAAGTAGCCAAGTGGAAACTCCAGATGCATGACAGTTGAAGATAAGGTTTGAAAGTTTCACTTACTGAACATAACCTCACTAACACAGTTTCCACGAATACGTACCATAATATTATGAACCTCCTGCTAAGACACAGTTACTGCTACCTGAGCTACCCATGGGACAAGTAGCATCGCGAACAAGAAACTTTACACAGCGAGTGTCAAGAAAATCCAAAATCTCAAGACACTCCTGCAAATCTGCGTCGCTTACCAACATCACCCATTCCTCTTCATCATCCAAGTATTTGAGTTGGAATGTCCCTGTCTGTAATTTGAACCTCTTGGCTACTTCTTCGTAGAGCTGGAAACAACCTGAGGAGGTATCAAATTTGAACCGGATAGTGTCATCTTTATATGTAGCTTTCACAGTAAGTTTTGACCCACTAGTTTCAAAGCTAACTTTTGAATGTTTATGTTCAGCAAAGCTTCTACAACTGGATGAACTGCCATTAATCATTGACTCAGATCCATTTGAAGAGTCTGTCAGGCTTGAGGACGTAGGGTTGTATTCAAAGACTCCATCACAGCCATCCAATACATCTTCACCTTTCATCTTAGTATCTATATTATCAACAACAGCAATAGAACTTGAGCTTTGACCGATGAAAACAGTCTCAGAAGTATCTAAATTTTGGCTTCCCACAATCTGCCACTGTTCTTTCTCTCCACCTCTTGAAAGATAAGAATCCAATGATTCATTGCTGGAATATGACCAAGGCATAGTGTTAGGATTAGTAGCCCATGATGAACTTGAATCTTGAGCAGCCCATTTGGAACTGTTGGAACCTTTTGCTTGGGACATCTTCAATTTTTTTGTATAAGGGTTACTTGGAAAATTAATTTCCCCAATATCTTTTTTATCTAGAGGGGATTGCTCTTCCATTTTAACAACACCATCCTCATCGAACATGGAATGAGTTGGAGTTGCAGAAGCCACTTCTTGGATACCTGAATCACAATTTCCAACAGAAGAACTCCTTCTAGGGAAGAGAGAACCATTTTGAATACCGAAGTCTCGGGATAGAGAGCCAGCTGCAACTAGTCCTCCAGTAGTTGGATCAAACTTCAAACCGCCTTCTACTCCCTGAACAGAGTCCAAAACGCTTTGGATCTTTCTTAAAGACCGATTTACTTTATTTATCTTGCGAGATGGCCATCTTAAGATGCCATGTTGTCTACATATTCTTTTGAGAGTAGTAGGACAAACTACAAAGAAAAATATTGTCAAAATTAAAATTCTAGAATAATCTCAGAAATAATGGAGGAGAAGAAAAAAAAAAAAGAAAAACCAAAATGTGGGGCATTCATATAATTTGGCATGCATTAAAGATACCTCTTCAAGTATATTGTCCATCTTTCATCTTTTGCTCAAACATATAAGAAGTAAAAAAGAAAAAGGAAGAGAATGGCTTTTTTTATCCCTTTATTGTGGGCTGGAGGGGCATGAGGGTAAAAGGGGACAGCAGAGCATATTAACAGGTGCCATACATGGTTTCTCTATAATACATGCTTCCTAAGACCTTGTGCGAATACCATAAGGTCCTTATCCTTCACTTAATAGTCTATTATATAAAGCTGATAGGCAAAAGGATCCCAAACATTTATATGTTACATTAGTAGCATGTAGAAGATGAAAATGGTAGTACCGTTTTCACTAACATGAGCAACTAGAATCTACTTCAAAGCCATCATAGTTATTTTCTAAAGGGCAGTCAAACCACACCTGTTTGGCAGAAAAGAACTAATGACACTTCTATGCATTGCAAATTCCATCATGGTCAAGTCACATCATAAGTCTTATAGAATGCATCCACAAGAATAAAAAATCAATTAAGATCTTCAGAAAACAATAAAACAGGTGTAGTCTCACCACCAATACTTTTAGCAGCATCCTTAAGGCTTCCAGAGAAGTACTGTTGCAGAACACTTAAGCTAACATGTTTTTCTGCCGTTCTTCTCTTTTTCTCCAGTTGACTCCTTGATCCACTGATTGTCTACAAGAAAATTCAAAAGTTGTTAAAACCCAATTTTAGACAAGAAAGACATCCCAAGAACAGAGTTTTCCTTTTTATATCTTTTCTACATTTTCCTTTTGGCCTTCTGCTTTTAAAACCATGCTCAGGTAATCTCAATCATATCTTCACATTTGACTTAACATAAAGAAAAGTGAGAAGATTAAAGAAAAACTAACATAGGACATTAGTCAACTATATGCATCATTGCGAGATCACACTATTTATTAAAAAATATATATATATATATGGTAAGGAGAGATTGACATCAATAAGAAAGAATAGACCTTCAACAATATTTTCAAACTTTCTCATTCTTTTCTACGCATAATAGTCAACAAAAGGGTATAGATCCATTTAGACAATGCTACAAAAGGGAGCATCAGGTTTTGTAATGATAAAATGCATTCAACTAGGTTCAGGGAATAGACAAGTCATTCTGTTCATGATAAACCAGCATATTGTTACCCTCTGAAGTTTCCTTTGGGACCAAAAGGAGGAAAAAGAAAAGTAGGGGGGGGGGGGTCTAGGCATGCATTCTGTTTTATCCATTATATAAACCACCGTATCTGCAACATTTCAAATGTTTATTAAGAGTAATAAAGCATACACAGTCCTATGAAAAATATAAATTAATGATCAAGTGAACTAGAAGTAGTAGGGGTATAATATTACAAATATGTTACTGGAAACAAACATGAGAACCATAACAAAGAGGCCAAGAGGACTGAATATATTTAATGAGCTCTAAGAGTTTAACCTTGTGAAGAGTGGATTTTTAATAACAATCCCAATGCATGCACAATAATCAAACTATTGGAGACAGAAACAAGAGTTGAACTTAGGATCTGTCCCTTAGATACCATGTTAAATTTGCAACTTCTAAAAGATTAAACTGATAGAAAGGAGTTGAATTTATACACTTAGCGAGGAGGAACACCACATGAAAAATTTTGTTTTGTACACTAACCAATCACTGTGTTTGATTCCATCTTAGGCACGTATGATAATATTACTAATAATTTCACTGGAATTATATTTTCCAACTATTAATGCACTTAATATTTATCAAATAGCTGTTATCATTAGGGAAAAACAATTTTTAAAAACATTATAAAAAGATACTAAATAGAACACACTTGTTGGACAAATTTAAGCTGATGCATAAAAAAGAAGTGAAATTATGTTGTGTTACAAGGATAAAGATTTATTAATCAAATGCAATTAAATTTTTAGCACATATCAAACTGAAAATTTATTTGAATGATTACCTGCTCAAGATTAACCTTATCTTCCACATGAGCACTCTGTATAGTAGATGCATTCAAGGGCACCTCACTCCCAGGATTTGAATTCCTACTTAACAATGGCTGATGAGATGACTCTCTCGATAGTGCAAATGGTGGGCCTTTCAAGTTGGGGTCCCCAGGAAGGTCAATCCTAGAATCCTCTCCCTTCATCAGTTCTGCATCTGACACTGTCCGCAAACTCTTACAGATCCTCTGCATGGTACTGGATAGGTTATTTAACAAGCACTGTTGTTCTGCACCCCCTTTCATATTTACAGGAAGAAAGAACTCTAGAATGTAATCATCATCACCAGTATAAGTGCTCCTTAACCTGATTGCTACAGCAGCATTTAAGCCAAATTTGCGAGCATGATGAACAAGTGGATATTCACTTATATTGTATTCCTTTACATCAGGGAAGAAGAATGGATGATTAGATTGAAGAGCTTTCCCAACAATACCTTGTCTTTCCTCAAGATAATGTTCCATACATGCATGAACAAATCCTTCCATATCTCTATCATTCACATAACAGGCAGTATCTTCAACACACAATATACATCTCTCGTTCGGTCCAGAAGCACGTCCTCGAACACGCACTTTTATTTCATCATCAATGCCCTCAGAATAACTACAAGGAATCCATGTCAAAGAAAGAGGTAATCTATGTGCATGACATACCGAACGTACAACAGCAGTTATCTCAGCTAAAGCAGCTCTTTGATTACTTGAGAGACACTGCAAAACAACAAATAAAACTTATTTGTAGAAGATTGTAATGACAACAGATGTAACATGAGACAAGACCATTGAACTTTTATAAAACATTATTTTGCAAGGTTACCATGGAGGTACCTGAGGATACAGCCGAGGAGGTGCAGTGCTTCTTAAATTGACAGCCTGAAGTTTAAAATACCAAAGATTAAATTATGAACAGAAAATGAATTGTTATAGGCAAGACAACTTTTTCCAGTTTCAGAAGATGATCATCGTCAACATAAAGGGAAAAAACAAAATAAGAAATTGTAAAAATAAAACAAATTTTGCACCTGTAGTTCTATCAACCTTTCATTTTGCTCTTAAATCGGGAAAGAAAATGGAAACATGGGCTTTAGAGACCAGTTTAATGATAATTACAAAAATTATCTTTACACATAAACAAGTCACTATGGGGAATGGTTTAATGATGTCACTATTTAGAAAAAGAAAAGTATCAGAGATTTCCAAAAAATAATTGGCTAAAACGTGTGATATCTTTTAACTAACATCATTAAGTTAACTCATCTTTTAACTAACATCATTAACTAAGCTCATCGGACAAATGAGAATTTATATAGAAAGGTCCTTCATCGAATACTTATGTAGAAGATAATTCAACAAATGATCTTCAACTTTCATAATGGATATTGCCTACATAATAATGAGCTACCAACTCCTTTCATAAGTTGGTCTCGGAAATTTCTAGTGCAAATTCTATAGAAACTGATACATGGAGCATGAAGATGGTGGAATTAACCAGAAAACACATTTTAAACAGGAGTTAGTTGCTGATTCTGCAAAAGTACAGCAGGAAATAGTGTTAGAAGTAGCATCTCAAGAAGTTATTTCTATTCAGGAGGTGGGAACCAAATTTCAGAACCTACTACAAAATCATTTTCGCATGATTCTCGTAATGAAGCAGGTCAAAAGAATCAAATTTGTGATATAAAAGGCAGTTGGAGGTATTGAAAGTTTTTCCCACTGGAAGTCTACAACACTAGGAAGCAAACTGATTTAGAAATTTTGTATTCCATGGGGCACACAAGGGAAATTTCAGTTGTTGCGCCATAAAGATGGAGTCATTGAAGTTCAGCAAAAGAATTTCCACCAAGTTCAGCAAAAGAATTTTGAGGATGCGTGCTTTTTCAACTGTGGAAATTGACTGAGATCAAGAAAGGGCTAAAAGAATGGAGGATTCCTAATTAAGCAAGGATTCTATGATATAGACTTAATCTTTTAATTTTTATTTTATGAGTCATTAGTCAGAATTTAAGCAATTTAGTATATTAAGAATAAGAGTGTTTTAGTTAGTTTTCAATCAAGAAACTGATTTAGAATTACTTTAGGAGTCCGAGTTTTTTATCTTAATTAGTTTAGAAGACAGGTCCTAGTAGAAGCCATAAGCCCAAAAAAAAAATTTACCCTTTCTTAAGGGCAAGTCCTAGACCTGTTCTTTATGCTACATATATTAATCCGTAAGTTACATAAGAACTCTTCAAATTATACAAATGCACTCTAAAGCCATATCCCTCATCACTAATGTCTTTCACCTACAAAGGTTTTAACTATTTCCACACTACAATTGTCCACTGTACATGTAAGTTGCAATGGTTTTATTAGACTGAACTCCAACTAGAATAATAATTCAGCTTTTCACGAAACATCTCTAATGTAAAATTTAAGAACTTATAGCTCTACTTATATTATTTATGTACTTACATGTTAATCATTTTTTTGGCAGTTCCCCAACCACACATCCTAATTTCCTCAAATAAAACCAGACCATTTGATTTGAATAGACATTTCACAACAACAGAATTTTTTAACCCAGTCTCCACACAACCTTTTAATAACTTCAAGTAGCAACAACTCTGTCAACAACCTTATATGGAAATGGAAATGAAACATGATTCACATAAATTTTAGCTATAGGCAGAATTGGAAATACTTAACAAGTTCCTGCTGTTAAAAAAAAAAAAAAAAAGAAGAGTTAATACCTCAAGAGCTCGGCAGACATTTTCCATCTCTAAATCAAAATTGGTCTTTTTGGCTAGAGTAACAAGTTCAAGCACTGCACAGCAAGACAAGTTAAGAGAATCACCCTCAAAAACTGGTAATGCAATAGATCCACGAATTTCATGATCACGGGCATGTTGTACCCGAAGGTATTCAGCCTTCTTGTAATACAAAACATCTGACGTCCATTCTGGAATTCTAGATGCAAATACACGACCAGGAAGACCCACAGATGAACCTGATTTAACTTCTGCAGAAAAAGTGAAAGCCCTTGACACTTCACGATATCCAGATAGTGCCTGATCAAGTAAATAAGGTTGATCACAAGTACTCAATAAATATTGATCACCATTCTTGACCGGTATCCAAACTTGGGCTAGAATGCCACCTCCAGCTGATTCTTTAAACACTGATAACGCCCTCAGCAATTTCTCAGCAAGTATTTGTGAAGGTGACCTTGGCATCATAGAATTTCCAATATCAAAAGTAACATTCTGCAGCCTACAACTCTTACCTCTCATATCATCTTTCTCAATATCCTCACAGTAACCTATAGAAGAATTAAATTTATTCTCCAACTCCTCCTTCGAACTACTTTCAACAAGCTCAACATCTGTTCGAAAAAATGACCCTGTACTATGTTCTCCAAAATTATATGGTGGATAAATTGAATTAACAGGTGACAAAGCATAGGACCCAAACATCTGATCAGAGGCATTGGGACTGTCACACCATCCAGCATATGAATCAAAATTAAGAAATTCCTGAAATGAATCCTCCAAATTTGCAGGTCTCATAACCCCATCCATTGATGTCCCACCTTCTGTTTGTGCTCTTAGTGATGCCCAAATGCCTCCCCCAGCCTTTTCTTTGGATGGAAACGGGTATTCCATATCAAATCCCTTAAAACAGTAACCAACAAACTAGAGAATACATACCCTAATTCCACACCATCATCATCATCATAACAAAACATGCTCTCTTTCACAAACAAGCTAAAAACAATTGTCCACCGTACCTGGAAAAAAGAAAATTAACGGAAAATAAATATATAAACTCAGACTCGTTGAAATGCAAGAAATTACAGAAACCAAGTAAACAAGCGAAGAACGAAAAATCTTCATAAACAACCCACCAAATTTCAAGCAAGCTATGAAACTGAAGTCAAATTAACTTAATCGTTGTACAGAAAAGGAAGCTAAACTAAAGCATAAGCAAAGTGAATGCATTAAATACGGATCATAATAACAAGTATCAAACACCCAATAGAAAAAAGAAAAATCTTTCAAATAAAATTTTAAAAAAAAAAAAGGAAAAAGAAAAAGAAAAACAGAAAAGAATTAATGAAACATTTCCTCTCGAGATTTTCTCACAAAAAACCCTAGCGAACTTACAGATTTCGAAATCTGAGAACTGCACAACCCAAACCCTAGAAAAGCATTATTACAACTAAAACATTATACAATTACTAATAAGATGAACAGTTGAAAATTTTCAAAAATTAAAAAATTAAAAAAAAATCCAAACTTACAGATTGATGAATAAGTAATCTCCGCAGAGTAACAGAGAAGACCTTCTTCGCTTAGTATCATCGAATTCATCACAAAAAAGAATCTTTCAGAAATGAAAAGCTTGGGCCATTTGAAAAAAGCAAAAACCAAAAGAAGTTGATCAAATCCTTTTTTTTTGTGGTAGTAAAAGTGATGAAAACGTTAGTTTAGTTCTTGTTTCAGTATGGACGGGGAACTTTTGGTTCTGTACTATTGAATCTTTCTTTCCATTTGATTTTTTTCTTTATAAAAATCCCTTTTCTCTATAAATTTTCTGTTGAGCAGCCATGGGGCTTAGGACAGCGGGGATTGTTCTTTGGACATCTCTCCGGCCACCATTTTTATATTCGAACAATTTACTTTTAAATAAATTTATATTTATTAAATTTAATCTTAAAATATTTAGACTTAAATATTTATTATTGAATTGATTAAAATTATATAAATTCATTAAACTCAAAAAAAATTTGCCAAAATCAATGACTTTAATTTTTCTAAATTAGACTTTCCTTATAAGGAAAGAACTTAAATTTATTCTGAATTAAAAATTTTTACTAAAAGAATTAGATTATAATTTCACAATTAATTCAAATTAGTTGAATTAGAGAATAATATAATCAAATAAAAAAGAAAAATTAATGGTATATCTACGCATATACCACTGACACATGTACAAATATATCCTTACAACAATAGTATTTTTTATTATCTTATTATATATTTATTTTATTTTATTATATTATCACAATTAAAAATATCCCAAAAATCTTGCATGCAATATCTCATTCAACAGAAAGTCCACGACTCAAAACACAACTATAAAAAGAAATCCTCTAAGATAAAAGGAAAGAGCCAGAATTAAGGAAGTAAGAATCAGACAACGTCAATTGATGTAGTAAATATTACGAATTGGCAAAGAGTTCTTCTAATTAAAATGTTTCAATTTCTATGTTATTTAATTTTTTTTAAGATTTCTTGTCAGAGCTTCCTCTGCAAGGATCTAACAATGTTCTATTTAGTTCACTTTGTGTCCTAAAAAGAAAAAAAAAGTATTTTCAGATATGGCAGTGTTTTTCCCCTAGTACTAGGCACAAACCTCGCTCGAACAAATACTGCAACCGAATCCAGTTTCTGTTTTATTAACGGGCGGGCAGGAAAAAGCCCTATAGAATTAATAGACGCTGAGTGCATGGATTTTTTTTATTATTATTTTTTAAAAAAAACTTCTCTAATAGAAAATTTTCTGCACAAAATAAAATTTGTTTCAATATATATTGTTTTAAAAAAATGTCAATTATTTTAATAATACAAATTTTTAACAATAAATCAAATTTTGAACTTTCAATTTTTACTTTGATACTATGTAAAAAAGAAATAAATTATCACATATTTTATTCTAAAAGCTTAAATATTAATATATATATATATATATATATATTTCTCTCATTCTTCTTTCTTCTTTCTCTTTTTTCCTTCTTTCATTCATTTCCCGCACCGGAATCCTAGATATAAAGCACTTCCAATTTCCCTTGGATATTTTCGATATAAAATAATTCAAAGACGAAGAGATCTCCAACAATCGTGGTTTTCTTCAACATCATTTTTAGTCAGTCATTTAAAAAAAGAAAAAGAAAAAGGTAGCAATGTGTATATATATATATATATGCATACAGTATGGAGAAGGGTTGTTGGTTGTCGAATAAAGGGGACAACCACCCTCATAGAACTCTTGTACACTCTACAATGGAACATTGTTCATGGGTCTTATTGATTTCGATGGAATTTGCAAGTTCTAACTTTAATTTATCGTTCTCGTATGCTTCAAGTTTCATTTTTTTTTTTTGAGAAAGAAATGAATAAAAATTGATTCTTAAAATAGAACATGTGAGGGAAAACGATAGTGGAAAAAAATGCGAATTTGTTTTTGGGCAGATTGAACAAAAATGCCCTTGATTGAACAGTGCCAAACACTAGAAAAAAAGTTAACTAATGGCCAGACTTAACAAAAGTGCATCAAGTGAAACCTTTTTTTAAACTTGAATGACACTATAAGTGTAAAAAATTCTTTATTTGCAAAAGCTAAATTTTGAGATGCACCTAAAATAATTTACCATAATATATACGATAAAAAAAATAAATAAATAACCCTATATGATACATATATGTTATATCTTATATATATATATATCTTATACATTATATTTCTCTTATAAATATTATGACATTTATGGGTTTTTTAAAAAAATTTAATCTCTTTTATTTTATAAATTAAAGTTTTTAAATTTTTTTAGCTTATGACTTTTCATTTAATATAAAAAACTTATAACTTTTATAAATCATATTTTGTATGTCCATAACTCCCACTACTTTCATTATCTCCATATAACTACCACCAACTCCATATAACTTCTATGTAGCCTTCATGAAATGATATGTATCCCTATAAATATGTGGTAATTTTGTATATTTTGTTACAAGAATAATATATACACAAGTTCACACTATTTTAATTTCCATTTCTTTAGTCTTGTTTCGTATTGTTATAGCTATTTTATAACAATAACTTCATATTTCAACATTATTATAACTTTTTTTAATTTTCTTTGTTCTTTCTTTCCTTTTTCTTTTCTACATTATCTCTTCATTTTTTATTAACTTTTTATATATATATAAAAAGTCATTTTCTTGGTTTTAATTATTTTATTTACATTTTTTTATATTAATTGAAATTCATATGTGATATGCACAAATCATATCACTTTTTAGCATGTTTTTAGGCACAATTTAGGGCGAAATTGGAGTTAAATCGTTCTCAATTGACTGTTATTAACGCAATTTCGCAGTTTTTGTAATTTTGGAAGCTTCATGTGAAATATGCAAGAAAATGGCAAATTTCGGGGCAAAACATGATTTTTGGAAGTTCAAAAGTCAGGCCGGGCATCTCGACCCGGTCAAACACCAGGGACGGGTGTCCAGGACCGGGGACGGGCATCCCGACCCGGTTAAAGCATCGGGACGGGTGTCCTGACCCGGTCAACAGGTCGGGACGGGCGTCCCGAACCCCTGTATAGACTCCCACATCATTTTCTGCATAAAAAATCACACAGTTCCCCTCCTATAAATACCCTCCACTTGATCTGAATCATTCAGTGGCTTCCAGTACATAGTTTTCTATTTTTTACAAGTCATTCAGTGATTTCAAGTGTTTTCGTTCAAGTAGATTTTTAGTATTCGAGAGTTTCTCATATTCTCTGTTTCTGAGAGTCAGTCTCATATCTTAGAATACGACTAGATAGGGTTCGTGTTTAGTATTCATAAAATACCCGAGATTTCATTAGGAGATCCTAAGAGAGCACTAGGCGTTCGAAGAATTGCTCCACAGGGTTTTGTTAAGCCATCGGAGGGAAGGTGTTGAGTCCTTTTTGGTTAATGCTTGTGTTGTAATTGTTGGAACCTAATGCATTTGTGATATATTGGCATTCTTACTAATGACATGGAATGGATGAAGAGAAATACTTGGCTGAAATGATATACATGATTAATGATAGTAATTTTGGTGTAATTCAGAGTGTGAGCATTTTGAAAGTTAACTAAATGCCCTTGACTGAACAGTGTCAAACACTAGAAAAAAAGTTAACTAATGGCCAGACTTAACAAAAGTGCATCAAGTGAAACTTTTTTAAACTTGAATGACACTATAAGTGCAAAAAATTCTTAAGAATCATATATATATATATATATATATATATATATGATTTAGATCAAGGGTGAAGATTACACTTTCATTAAAGAATCAATGGTCAAGATCAAAGGTGGAGATTGGACTATTATTAAAAGTATCAATGGTCAAGATTATTGGGTTTTTGTGTAAATGCATTTATATGTGAATATCTAGATATTCACATTAGAAACAAGATATTTTTTCAAGAGAGAAAAATTATGGTGAATGCAAATATGTGAATATATATAAATATTCACGTTAGAAACAAAGTTTTTTTTGAGAGAGAAAAAGTAGAATAAAAAAAAGGAGAGAAAAATTCTAGTTGTGGTCAGTAGAGATTTTTGAAAGAAGATTCAAGAAAAACACACATTCTAGTTGTGGGCAGTAGAGATTTTTGAAAGAAAAATCAAGAAAAACACTCCGTGACAATCATCTCAAATCTTGAAGAAGAGTTTTGGAGGATACATCATAGAAAGATTATTCATCAACTTGGAGGTGACAGATCAGTCCTCATTTTCCGTTGATATATTTTACATATTTGAAATATCATGTTGAACATTAAATTCTTGTTATATCTTTGGGGTATGTTTTGAATTTGCCTAACCTAAGTGATAGGGAAGGCATCGTTTCTATTGGGTAGAGTAGGAAGTGATTCTACTCTTTATCTTAAGGAATTGTAATTGTGTGAGGAAGGGAGTGAGCCTTCTTTGTAGCTCTAGTGAAGAGCATTGTGATAAACAAGTAACTAGTGAAGTTGCAGTGAAAGGGTAGTGAACCCTATCACCGTGGATGTAACCTACCTTGTTGGTGGTGAACCATGTAAATTGATTGTCTCTTTAATTTCATGCAAGTGTGTGTGTTAACATCGGTATATTAACTAAAAAAATACCTCTCAAGAAATGGATCACAATAATTAAACTACACACAAACAATTGCTTGTGTTGCTGAAATTTTGTATAAATCTTTGTTGGGGTGCTAAAATCTACAAAAACAGTACGTTGAATTTTTTAAAAGAGTTAAGCACTGATTCACCCCCCCTCCTCTCAGTGCATTCCTTGGGCATAACAGAGGGGAAGGAAGGCACGACAAAAGCTACTAGAGTAAGGAGGCATCCTCCGAAGGCTCTATCGAGCAAAGTTGGGTCAAGTAGTCAAGAATATACAAGCAGTTGCTCTATCAGCGAACCTAATAAAGGGTGAATACTTTATGGTGGTGGTCCCCTTGTCCCTCTCTTTATATTTTTGTAATGTGTTTGTCCAAAGACTAATTTGAATACTAAATTATGATATTATGAATATGTGTTATGCATGTTGAAGCTATTTACATTTTTCCGGAAAGGTCACCAGCTTAATTATCATTATGATTGCATATCTACTTGCTCTTTTAAATTAGATGAACGGTTATAGACAACTCCTAACCACGGTCTAATCATAACCTGTCTAGTTTATCATGCCTTAGTTTAGGGGTTTGTGTGAGGACGGGAGCATTAAGGTCTACCATATTAGATGAAATAACATATAGATCACCATATTTGTTAAAGTATTCTAAGTAGGCTGAGTTCGCATGTTTATGTCGGGCATTAGGGCGAGCGACATGATCTCTTGAGTGACACAGGACTTTCATGGATGCCTTTAGCTCGAATCGTGAGTAGGGCCGTCAATGGCGATGAAGCGGTTTATTAGATAAATCAGATGTGGTACACAAGTAGAATCAGTATATAATTGCAATCTAGACCAAGATATATCTAAAATACTCGAAGATAGGTCAATCAACATGTAGGAACAATATAACATATATCAGAATACTGTCTGTAAGACACTCTTGCATGCTTAAGTAAACTTGAACCTAGTGTAGAATGGATCAACCTCTCATCAAAGATATTGATGAATGATTGCATAACTGGATAATAAAATGAGAGTTAGGGTAAAAGAATAGTTACTACTAAGCCGTTACCACTTCCCTGGGAGTACGATAAATTCTTAAATTAAAATAGTAGGTACTTTCCAACAGACTAGCTACACGATAGGTACTCTGCCTTAAGTTCTGATTGATTAAGTGACAACATAGATGCTAAATGTGACAACTAGTAATTCTAAGTCCTTAGTTATTCATAATAGATATAGGGTAAATAAAACCTATTTTTAGCATATCGATCGGAATCACACCAATATGCAACTTTCGTTTTTCAAACTCATAACCTTCATAGAGGTGCTTAACATTAGAGCACACCTTCTTAACTTTCATTTACATTTTTAACAATTTTTTAAAATTTATTTGTATTAATTTTAATAAGAAGTATATTTAAATTTTAAATTTTTTTATTTCTAACATATATTCTTTCCTTAAATATATATATATATATATATATATATATATTCTTTAATAATAAATTTTTAGCAATAAAATTTATATTATAAATAAAATTTAAAGTTTTTAACATTTTAAATTTTTATATATTATATATACTTATTAAAAATACTTATTAATTATAATATTATTACTTATTTACTAAATAAAACTTATAAAAAGTAATAATCTAAATTAAAAAATAATAAATTTAAAATATTAAATTATATAAAATATATATATTATATTCTCCACTAGGTGGAGAATGTATATACTAGTATATATCTTATATATATATATATATATATATATATATATATATATATATATATAAATAAGATTACATTTTCTGATTGTACATAGAGTAATTTTTTTTAAAGGGTAAAATGGTAATTTATATTTCATCTTTATTAAAATTCTTATACCATATTAAATAATTTTGTTATTTTAAAAGGGTAAAACGGTAATTTACCATTTATCTTTATTAAATTCTAATGATATATAAAGTAATTTTGTTATTTTTTAAAGAGTCAATTGCTAATTTACATTTTATTTTATTAAAAATATTTTGATAGCATATTGAACAGTTTTGCAATTTTTAAGTTTTAAAGATAGTATAATTGTAATTTGACAAACCATAGTAATTGAGAGAGACTCTAGGGTAAAGAAAAAAAAACTCTCATTTGAAACTTCTCTGCCGACTTATCCGCCAATTAGAATAAAACTTCTCCGTCGACAATGGACGAAACTTCTCCGAGTCTTTTCCTAAAATAATCTAACTTTTTAAAATTTGTCCCGATTTAACATAGTTTATAAAACTATTTCCCAAACTAACTTTAACTCATTCAGAGTTCTAATGGAACCTACTAAAAAAATTTTAAAAATTTCTCTTTTTTCTTTTTTTCTTTTTCTATTTTTCTCTCTTTTTTTTTTAATTTTTTAAATCCTCTCCGTTTCCCCTTTCCGTTTCCCCTCTCCTTCCCTTTTCTTTTCAATTTTTTTTTCTTTTCCCTTTCAAATCCACCTTCCCCCACTTTTCCTTTTCTTTCCATTTTTTTCTCTTCGCCATTCCACCTGCCGACGTCCCTCTTCTTTTCTTTTTTTAAAATTTTTTTCTCTTCTCCTCTCCAGTCCACCTCCCGGCGTCCCTTTTCTTTTCTTTTTTTTTCTTTTTTTCTCTTCTTCATTCCACCTCTCCACATAAACCCTATCCCACCCAAAAGTCAATAGATTTTTTTTAGTGACTGAGTACACCACTTCTCAGTGCTTCAAAATTTCAGGTAAGTATGACTTGTTTCCATTTATTTTTATAATTGTCTAAGTTTTTGTTTGTTTGATAAAATTTGATTCTATTGTCTTTGATGATTTGATATTTTATTATTATTATTATTTTGAAAGGATGAATGATATTTTTTTCAATCATAATTTTAAAAATAAAAAGTAAAATAAATTTTTTATTTTTATTTTAAAAAATATATTAAATTTTTATTTACATTTTGTAGATGACATTGTTGAAGGAACCAATTCGATTAAATATCTATGGGGATTCTAACATTTTATACGATGTAAATGGCAATCCATATTTTGAAGGACCAGCTAAAAAATCATGGGTTTTTAGAAGATAAATATCATATTCATACATAGTTCAAAAGGTATGCAACTTTAAAGGTGTTGATATAACAACAAACCTAAAGTTCATACTACGTTATCCGGGTGTTGTAAGGGGTTGTTCATTTGTCCAATATTCTATTATTACAATCATGGATGAGGAAGATATGGAACAGGTCTATACCAAGTGACTTCAAGACTGTGAGTGTTTCTATTTTGGTTCAAGAATCTCCAAGACTTCCTTCACCACCAATAATTCATGAATCTCCAACTCCAACACCTCTAGTGCAATCAAATTCGAGCTTGTTGAGACCTTTGTTGATGGAAAATATTACATGTGTTGACAATGATTTCACACTTCCAATTCCAAATAATTTGTCAATTCCAAACAATGTTTCAAGATTACATCAAACAACGGATGATGAAACAACACATATAAATTTGGATGTAAATCTCATGGCATCTCAACCTTCAATTGATGATGGTCCTGCATTTATGGATTGTTTTGGAGGAACTACAGATGTTGATGGGAAACCAGATAGCGAAGGACCAAATGATGATGATGGATGTGCTTCAGAGAATGAAGATAATCAGGATAATGTCAATCCACAATGTAGAAATTTTACTTCATCATATCATTCATATCCATGTTATAGTGATATGGGTTGTGGTGAACCCATACTTGATGACGTTGAAAAGGCAAATATCAATATGCATAGATGGTCGGAAAATGATAATGAGTTGAGATTGGGAATGAGATTTAGTGATAAGGCTCAAGTTCTTTATGCAGTACGAATGTGGCACATACAACAAGGTCGAGAATTTACAGTTATCAAAAGTACTAGTACCATTTGGACAACTGAATGTAGGAACAAGACGAGAACATCCATGCAGTTTGTATATTAGAGTAATTTGGAAACAATCATTCAAAATGTGGTATATTTCAGTGTTAACTCATGATCACACGTGTATCATGCGAGTTGTCAATAATAACCACCGAAATTTGACTCATAAGTATATTGCAAGAAATATTATACATCTTATGAGGAATGACCCAGAGACTCATGTTAGTGTTATAAAAAAAGAAGTGCACAAGTTATTTCAAAGTAATTGTTCCTATAAGAAAGGATGGCACGCAAGGAAGGCTGCAGTTGAAATCTTGTTCGGGAGTTGGGATGGCACTTTCAAAATATTACCGAAGTATATGCGTGCCTTACAACAAGCAAATCCAAATACAATCGTACAATGGAAACACCATCAATCAAGTTCCGAAAATGATAAGGTATTTCACTACATGTTTTGGTCTTTCAAGCCATCTATCTTCGGTTTTACCCATTGTAGACCAGTTATTTCTATAGATGGTACATTTCTTAGAGGTGCATATAAAAGCGTTCTCCTCATTGCTAGTAGTTGGGATGCAAACAACCACATATATCCCTTGGCATTTGCAATTGTTGATGAAGAAACTACTGCAAGTTGGAGTTGGTTTTTACGACTTCTGCGATGTTACGTGGTACCTAATAGGATTATATGCTTAATTTCTGATAGGCACAAGGGTATTTTGAGTGCAATTAGTAATCAACTTGAATGGCAGCCACCACAAGCAGTTCATAGGAATTGTTTAAGACATGTAAGGGCAAACTTCAAAGTGACATTCAAAAAGAAAAAGTTGTCAAATTTAATGTATAAGGCTGGATCGACTACTAAGATCACAAAATTTAACGAGTTTATGGAAGAGATCAAAATGAGGAATGTGGAAGCATTTAATTATTTGGCAGCCATAGATAAGGAAAACTGGACACTAGCATATGATGGCGGTTACAGGTATGGTTGTTTGACTACAAATCTTTCTGAATCATTAAATAGTGTCTTAAAGAAGTGTCGTGCATTACCTCTAAAGGCTTTGGTTGAGTTTGTATACGACAAAATTGTTCATTATTTTAGTAAATACCGAGATGAGGTAACACATACTATACAGCCTTTTCCATCTATAATTTGGAGGCAATATGTTAAGAATGAAAAAAAAGCAAGAGGACATATTGTTTTCTATTACAATCTTCAAACTGGAATATTTAGGGTTACTACACCTTTAAGGGGAGATGGAAGGGGAAACAATGTTTACACAATCAACATCAATGATCAATCTTGCAGCTGTAATAAATGGTCCATATTTGGAATACCTTGTTCTCATGTATTTGCAGTATGTCGACATCGTGGTTGGGATCCAACTTCATTTGTTATGCCATTTTATTCAACCTCTAATTACAAGTTGATTTATGAGGCAAATTTTTATCCTGTCGCAAATGAAGAAGAATGGAATGAAGAAGGGTTTGTACTTCATTGCTATAAACCTAATATGAAGAGGGGTGGTCCAGGTCGTTTACGATCTCGAAGGTATCGGGGTTCAATGGATGCAAGAAATCCGGACTCACCTCCAAGATGTTGTAACTGTCATATGTCAGGTCATAATAGAAGAACTTGTATCTCTAACCGAAATAACGATGGATGTTGATTTTGTATTTCACTTTTTTTATAAAAAACTCATTGTTGTACTTTTATTTTATATATTATGATGGACTCAGTATGATTTATATATTTATAATTGACGTTATGTTCCACATAATTTTCAAACGTGAATTATATGACGCATTTTGAAGATGACTCCTAATGTTCCACATAATTTTCAAACGTGATAAATTTATAGGACGCATTCTGAGCATGAGTCCTAATGTTCCACATAATTTTCAAACCAGTACTAAATTGTAGAACACATTTTGGCCACGAGTCATAATGTTCCAGATAATTTTTAAACGTGATGAATTCTCGTACTGAATTATAGGACGCATTGAGAGGATGAGTCCTAATGTTTTATATAATTTTCAAACATGATAAATTCCAGTACTGAATTATAGGACGCATTGAGAAGACGAGTCCTAATGTTTCACATAATTTTCAAACCAGTACTAAATTGTAGAAAGCATTCTGGCCATGAGTCATAATGTTCCAGATAATTTTTAAACGTGATGAATTCTCGTACTGAATTATATGACGCATTGAGAGGATGAGTCCTAATGTTCCACATAATTTTTAAACGTGATGAATTCCAGTACTGAATTATAGGACGCATTGAGAGGATGAGTCCTAATGTTTCACATAATTTTCAAACATTATTAAATTCCAGTACTGAATTATAGGACGCATTGAGAAGATGAGTCCTAATGTTTCACAAAATTTTCAAACGTGATAAATTCCAGTACTGAATTATATGACGCATTGAGATGATGAGTCCTAATGTTTCACATAATTTTCAAACGTGATAAATTCCAGTACTGAATTATAGGACGCATTGAGAGGATGAGTCCTAATGTTTCACATAATTTTCAAACGTGATAAATTCCAGTACTGAATTATAGGACGCATTGAGAGGATGAGTCCTAATGTTTCACATAATTTTCAAACATTATTAAATTCCAGTACTGAATTATAGGACGCATTGAGAAGATGAGTCCTAATGTTTCACAAAATTTTCAAACGTGATAAATTCCAGTACTGAATTATATGACGCATTGAGATGATGAGTCCTAATGTTTCACATAATTTTCAAACGTGATAAATTCCAGTACTGAATTATAGGACGCATTGAGAGGATGAGTCCTAATGTTTCACATAATTTTCAAACGTGATAAATTCCAGTACTGAATTATAGGACGCATTGAGAGGATGAGTCCTAATGTTTCACATAAGTTTCAAACGTAATAGATTCCAGTACTGAATTATAGGACGCATTGAGAAGATGAGTCCTAATGTTTCACATAATTTTCAAACGTGATAAATTCCAGTACTGAATTATAGGACACATTGAGAAGATGAGTCCTAATGTTTCACATAATTTTCAAACGTGATAAATTCCAGTACTGAATTGTAGAACGCATTCTGGCCACGAGTCATAATTTTTCAGATAATTTTTAAACGTGATGAATTCCCGTACTGAATTATAGGACGCATTGAGAGGATGAGTCCTAATGTTCCACATAAATTTTAAACATGATGAATTCCAGTACTGAATTATAGGACGCATAATTTGAAGATGGGTCCTTAAAAGTTATATAAAACCACTTTATATACATATATATCTATAGAATTAAATATAATTTTACAATATGGAAAAATGGATCACATAACGAAAAATCGTTGATTTTTGTAAATAATAAAATAGCAATACCAATCTTCAATTTAGAGAACAAATCACATCACCTCAAACTACAACAATGTCAAAGCAAGAAGTTGATTTGTAATAAATTAAATAAAAATACAACAATGCCAAAGAACATCATCCAGGGGTATATCTATTTACAATCTTCCGAGCTCGACGAGGCCTAGTTCTAGTATGTGGTATAATCTCTTCAATAGTAGAATCATGAGAAGGTTGAGAACCGGAGCCTGAACGAATAACATTTTCTTGACTTGGATTTTCTTGAGAAGTTGATGTTGAACCACATACATATTCTAGAGCAAGACACTCTCGAGGAGGTTGCGAAGTTGAACCAAAACCAAATACTTCATCATCCTCTGGTACCTCAGTTGAATCAACATCATTTGCACGTCTGCTAAAGTTACATTTTTTACCTCCTCTCTTTACCCCTTTTGCTCCACGTGTGAAGATTCAATTCTTTGGTCCTTTAGATGGATGAACCACATTTTGTGATCCTGTAACAACACATGTTGCCTCGTGATGTCCAATCCTCGATCCTATTGCAGCAAGACCACTAGTAAGTAAATATTTAATTCGACTAAAACCAATTTGATCGTTTGGTTCAAATATATTCTTCAACTGCCCCTCACATATTCGGAGACTAGCCTCAGCAGCATTGGTCTACAAGCAAATTTGAGAAAAAAATTAGAAATTAGCAAATTATTAATTAATAGTTAATATATATATATATACTAACTAGAAGTACAAATTACCAATATGACAGCACTAGAACCGGTAATGGAATAGCCATCATCTACATGCCCTCGATAAATCGGATTGCCTACTAAAATGCGAGTAATTCTAATATACCAAGAGTAGTAATCCTCGACTACATCACTTCCATCAACTGTCGTTGGTAGACCCAATAATAGGCTCTCCATCAATAGGTAGACCCCATAACACTGCAATATCTTGTAATGTAATAGTCACCTCACCACATGAAAGGTGAAATGTATGTGTCTCAGGTCTCCACCTTTCTACAAGTGCAATAACTAAACTATGATCAACCATAAAATACCCAGCACGTGCTACCCCTCCAAATCCAGCAATATAACTCCCTCACTCTAATTGGAGTCATGCTATACAACTCAAAAAAAACTAGAATCAAACCTTCTCACACCCAGTGTATTCTCACTCGTCTCTTTTATACCATCCCATATTAAAGATGTCCTATGATCCTTTTGCTCATTCAAAATAGTTTCCTTTATTGGACATGGATTCACAACTTCAGAAGAACTCATCATCTACATTAACATAAATGTGGATATTGATTAGAATGTTTCATTCATGACATGAGTCCTGATAAAAAAAACTAAAAAACAATTATCTCTTTCCTACTAAGTAACATGTCACACAAAGAAAAATGAATATTATTAACCATTTAAAAAACATCTAACAACATTGAATAAAAATGATGAGAGACTTGGAAGCAAAGAAGAAACAATAGCAATGATTTCAAATTCGCAATACATGATGTTGTGTATTGAAAATTAAAGCACAAATAAGAAATTCCACAAAGAAACAAGTTCAAATAGTGGCATAATTTGATTGGAGTTTGAACTCGAGTTATAAAGATACTATCAATATCTAAAACAATAAATTATCATCAAATCCCTTCGGGATAAGACATGCAATAACATGGTAGTGAAAACTCATCCGAAAAGTATGTAAATAATTGAATATTCTTCAGTATTACCCCCATGGAGGAAATAATTCAAAAACTTGAAATATTCACTAAAAGACACCCAATTTTATAGAAGTTCAAGTTAGGAAGTCAAAAGACCTACTAGGCCCAACTACTACACAATATCAAAAGAAAAAGGCTAAAATGTCAAACACAAAATAAATAACTATATAACTCATGATACTTAAGAACTATGCATTAAACTATACCAGTGCAAAAATTCCACAAAAAAATATAAATATTAATATTTGAAACAGCCCCCCAAGAACAGCAACAGCTCCTACAACTTTTAACTGCAAGTGTGATAGAATATAAGCTTTGTCAGATGAAAGAAAGGGGTGTGCAGAAGAATAAACAGGATTATTTCCATAAAGGAAAGTGGAAAAGACATCATTAAACAAATAGATAATACACCTTCGTCAAAGAAAACTCTAGTCCCGGTGCAAATAAAAGAAATACAACCCCAAATTGAGCAAATGTTTCAACCTGTTCAGAGAAAACTAAACAAATTCAATGTTACTGAAATCCACTCATATTAGCTGTAAAATGTTGACAAGAGATGATTGGTTACCAAGAAATAATGGACATGCATCAATATATATATATATATATATATGTGTGTGTGTGTGTGTGTGTGTACACACACCGTTGTTCTTTTTTATCTCCAATTAATACACACTCTAATCCCCAATATTTTCTCTGTACTATTTAGGCATATTTCACTTTCGTTTAAGACTGCAATGTTAATAAAATATTTTCCTAGAGGCTTAGTACTCTCATTTTGAGGCAAATTAATACCACATCATTATGAGATCTTGACCTACATCTTAGCTCTTCACCACTCATAAAAAAACAACATAATTTCAAGAATTTCACAGTTAACCAACCAACTTAATATTAGGTCTTAATCACATCAAAATTTTCTATATGTTTACACATGAATGCATGTAATCAACACCCCCATTTTTCTTTTTCCATTAAAGATGAAACATTTTAATCTAACATTTTTACTTCAAATATTCCAACTTATTAAAACTTAAGATGGGATTGGATAACCATAAGATCTGCCAGATTTCCAAGTATTCACTTTCCAGTTGGATACACATTTCCCAAAAAAAAAAGAAAAAAAATGTTATGGTCTCAGATCAATTTATTGCCCGTTTGGATGATTACAACATTTCTTAATATTCAAGACTTTTAAGGCAACAATCTTAATGTATTATGAACGCCCCATGACAGTCCCAAGTAATAGTGAAAAAATGCACTGATTCCCATATCACAGTAACTTGCAAGACTTACCAAACCCTCATGCCATTGTTATTTTGTACTAACTACCTCAAGTGCAGAGTGTTCATAAAAGAAGCTCCATGATTCCTATAATTGCTGAGTGTTTTGTTGTGAGCTAGGGATTATGTGGAGAAGAGAAAAAAATGAAAAGAAAAGGGAAAGTGGGGGGGGGGGGGGGGAAGGTGGGTTTGGAAGGGAAAAGAAATAAAAAAATGAAAAGAAAAGGGAAGGAGAGGGGAAACGGAGAGGATTTAAAAAATAAAAAAAAAGAGAGAAAAATAGAAAAAGAGAAAATTTTAATTTTTTTTAGTAGGACCCATTAAAACTCATTTTGTAAATGAGTTAAAGTTAGTTTGAGAAATATTTTATAAACTAGGTTAAGCCGGGACAAATTTTAAAAAATTAAGTTATTTTAGGAAAAGACTCAACTTCTCCAGCTGTCACCGACCTAAAATAACCTAAGAGATATATAAAAAAAATAATATATATATATATATATATATATGATTACAAAATTTTAATACCATATAAAATAGTTTTTATATGTTTTTAAGTATTATGTTTAATAACCTTTCATATTATTTTTTAAATTTTTTATTTTTTCTAATTTTTTCATGTTATTATATTTTTATATATAAACAAATTGTAATTATGATATGTTTTTTCTAAAAAAAATAAATCAAAAATTTATTATTTATGTCTAATAATTTTTTCATACCTTTATTATAAATTTTTGTTATGAATATTAAAAATTTTTTTCTTCATTTACAAACTATGACTTTTTTTTTTTAGAAATATAAGCAAAAATATTAATTTTAAAATTTATAAAATATTTTTCCTTAAATTTATATTAATAATTTTTTATTACAAACTATTTTTAAAATTTTAAATGGTAAAACAATTACTAATTTATTATATATATATATATATATATATATATATATATATATATATATATATTAAAAGATTTATGAGACATTCTATTTCTACTATGTCACAAACTCATAACTTTATCTATATTATATAACATTTTATAAATATTTATTCTTTTATATAATTAATCTAAAATTTTGTAATTTTTTTTATTATATGCATCTTTAATATATTATATATATAATATATATATAATTATATATAATAAAAATAATGTATATAGTTATTTTTTCCCTACTTGAATGATATATTTTTCTTTAATATTTTTTAGCTTTTTATTAGTTTATAATTAAATAATATATTTAAATATTACAATATTTATATAAAATTTATAAAAAAATTTATAAAAAATTCTAATTTTTTTAAAAAATAATATGATAAACTATCTTAAATTTAAAATTTAAATTTAAAATCTAAATTTAGCACGTCAAAATGTACTTTCCTTCAAAGCAAAGATTTTTGTTTATTATTTTTAAAAAATAAATCGCATTTTTTATAAATGATAATTTTGTAATATTTTAATTAACAATTATTAATTTTCCCTAATTTTTTTTCTTTTTCTCTCTTTCTTCCAACTTTTTCCTCCCTCTCATTCTTGTTATTTTGATTTCTTTCTCTCTTCTTTTTCATTCTTTCTTTCTCTCTCTTTTTCTTCTTCTTCTTCCACTCATTCTTCTTTTCTTTTTCTCTTTCTTCTTCTTCTTCTCCTCTGTTTTTCTTCCATCAATCTTTTCTTTCTTTCTCTCCCAATCAAATTTAGAAACCCTATTTTAATAACCAAATTCATAAAACTCATTTCCACAACCAAAATAAAAAAACTCATTTTTAAAACCAAATCTAAAATTGATTTCACAGTCAAATTCATTTCCACACCACTTCAGTTTCTCTGGTGGCGACAATTTTAAAATTCAATTTTGTGAGATAAAAAACTCATATATTATAATCTTTAGAACATTGAACAAAAGAAAATTTAAAAAAGAAAAAAAAAATCTTCAAGAATGAAAATAACATTGAAGCAGTGGTTAAAACTTAATTTTATTTTTAATATAACACCTTTTGATTTTGGAAAAAAAGAGAAAGAAGAACAGAAGAAGAAGAAAGAGAGAGAGAGAAAAAGAAAAATTAAATTTTTTTTATAAAAATAATTGACTTAAATAGTAAAAAGAGTTGACTACTTTACTTGAAATATTTATAAATTTAGATTAAAAAATATTGTGACATTGATTCATAAAATATTATAAAAAAAAGTAAAAAAATATGTATAAAAGTATATTTAATGTAAAATAACTTGATTATCATTTTTTTTTTCATTTAACAAATTGTATAGACAGTAAAAATTTTAACAATTTTGACACAATTCAGGAAAAAGGACTTTATTGTTCTATAGTAAAAAAGTTTTAAGACTTTAAAAGTGAAAAAATTATTTTAAGATTTAACTTGTCAAACATAAATTTGTTTGGAATTAAATTTACCAATCTTTCTTGGAGAATACTTATATTACAATTATGTTAAGTAAACCAAGAAGTAATTATAGCATCATTAGAGAGAAACAAAATTGTTGCTTAGGACGATGAACAAAGAGTTCAAATTAAAGTATAAAGACGAAGGGAAGTTACGTTAGTTTTTTCCCCTATATATTTAAATATATATTAACAACATATATATATATATATACACACACACTAGTGGCATATATATTAGCCTTCTTGTAATACAAAACATTTGGAAGACCCACATATGAACCCGATTTAACTTCTAAAGCAATTCTGATAGTGCTTGATCAAGTAAATAAGGTTGATCAAAAGTACTCAATAAATAGAAAAGAGCCTCCAATAGAAAAGAGTCTCCACATGATATTGTTCGCTTTAGACTTAAGCATCACGGTTTTGCTCTTGATCAACCTTATTTACTTGATCATGCACTATCAGAATTGCTTTAGAAGTTAAATTCTGAGGTTCATCTGTGGGTCTTCCAGATGTTTTGTATTACAAGAAGGCTAATATATATATGCCACTAGTGTGTGTGTGTGTGTGTGTATATATATATATATATATATATAAGCATCACAATTTTGCTCTTGGGTAACTATCCAAAAGGCCTCAAACTAATGGAGTTAGTAAAACTCTTATATGCTAGTCAACTCTAATATTATTTTCAGATGTGGGACTTGGGTTGAAACCCCAACAATAACTTGAATTAACAGGTGACAAAGCATAGGACCCAAACATCTTATCAATGGCATTTGGACTATCACACCTTCCAACATATGAATCATAATTAAGCTATACTTGAAATAAATCCTCCAAATTTGCAGACCTCATAACTCCATCCATGGATGCCCAAAGGCCTCCCTCAGGCCTTTCTTTGGATGGAAATGAGTATTCCATATCAAATCTCTTAAACCACTAGCCAACGAAGTAGAGAATACATCCCTTAATTCTACACCAGAAATCTTTGTAATCCTAAGAAAAATATACCCAAAATATTTGCAATGAGAAGTAATCAACTTAGCTTTAACAACTTCTCATCCCTAACACAAAATTGTAAGTATGATGTAGTATTTTAATATAGGCCTTTTTTTATTATTATTTAACTTGTTTTTTTGTTTGGTTCACCTATATAATGTGAAGTAGAATTGTAACCAAAAGAGGGAGAAAATTTATACATAAATTTTTAATATTTTATTAATTAATATTAGTATTTTAAATTTTTTTACTATGTTTTGAATTGATGACTTTTATACTAAAATAATACTTTATAAATGTTGTGATTGTATTTTAGTTGCTAAATACAAAATTCAATATAAATTATTGTTGTCAAAATAAATTTTTGTGCAAATACAAAATCTTGAAAGTTAGCTATATATATATATATATATAATGCTGTACTCACATCCCAATGCAAGGATTCCTCTAGAAAATGGAAGAGAAATTAAAAAATAACTATGCAACAAAAGTTACACAAGCAAATGGAATAGTTATCATATGTATGTGTATATATATATATATATGGTATGTTGACAAAAATAAAGAGGTGAGTATTTGTATTTACGTGCAGGTGTATGTATGAGATAATTAAATAGGGATTTGGAATGTGATCTTGAAACTAAAAAATAGATGTATATATATATATATAGTATTTTTTTTCAAAAAGAGAAATTTATTTTTGATAAAGAGAGAAGAAGTAAAAAGGTCTATATGTAAAAAATAAGAGTAAATGAGGAACATGTCATCAAACGTGTCATGTCATCATACATGACATGGTATGTTGATAAAACTAGGAAGGTTACTATTTGTGTTTACGTTTACATGCACATGAGATAGGTGTAAGGAAGTTTTAGCTATGATCTTGAAATCAACAAAAATCTAGTATCTCCCTATGAAAAGAGAAATTCGCTTTAGAAAGAGAGAAAATGAAATGAAAATAGCTATAAATGGAAAATAGAGGAATTGAGAAGATTAAATGATGAAACATATCGTCATACATGATATGGTATGTTGACAAAATTAGAAGTTTATAATTTCTTTTTCTAAGAAATATGGGAAGAAGGTGGGAGCTAAGATGTGATTTTGAAACTAGCAAAAATATTTCATCTATACATATAAAATGAGGAATTTACTTTTGGAAGAGGGAGAGAAAAAATAAATTGGAAAAACCTTTACCGGAAAACATGAATGATTGAGAAGAGTAAAGGAGGAGACATGTCATCATACGCGACATGGTATATTGACAACTAGAAAGATTAGTGTTTGTGTTTGCGTGTACTTGCAAATGAGAGAGGTTTAAAGGAGTTTTAATAATGATCTTGAAACTAGCAAAAATTTAGCATCTTCACATAAAAAATGGAATCCGCTTTAAAAAGAGAGAAAACGAAGCGAAAAGAGTTATAAATAGAAAATGGGGGAAACTGGGAAGATTAAAGGATGAAACAAATCGTCATGCATGATATAGTATGTTGATAAAAATAGAAAGTTTAGTATTTAATTTTATGGGAAATATGGGAAGAGGGTGGGGTTGAGCTGTGATGTTGAAACTAGCAAAAATATTTCACCTAAACATAAAATGAGGAAATTGCTTTTGGAAGAGGGAGAAAGAAAAGAGCTATTAATGGAAAATGGTGATGATTTAGAAGAGCAAACGATGACATGATACGTTGATAAAAATATAAAAGTCGGCATTTTTCTTTAGGAGAACACGTGTGTGGATGACAAAAATATAGGATTTTTCTGTTGTGATCTTGAAAGTTGAAACTAACAAAAATATTACATATTTACCTTAAAAATTATAGTTACAATGAACTAAAAATAAACCTTTACAAATTATGATAGCAATTTGTTTCATATAAATCTAAATATATGACTGCAAACAAAAAAATTCATATATAAAAAAAGACAGTTATTAACTAAAAATTAAAAAATCACTAAATTTAACAATAATGATAAGAACTATAAATAGTATGTTGGTAAATGTAATTATAAAAGTTTATTAAATTTATTTTAATAAATTATATGAGCTTAAGTGTCAATAATGTATTTAAGATTAATATTCTACTTTATATATATATATATATATAAATTAAATTAAATTTAAATATTATTTAAATTAAAAAAATTTAATTCATATAAATAATTTTATCTAAGAATTATATTTATAATATATATATATATATATTATTCTAAAAGTTATGTCAAAATGTTTGATATAAAAAATAATTTTTTTTAATCATAAAAAATGAAATTAAAAAATTAATGAAATACAATATAAAAATCGTGAATAACATTTGAAGAGAATATTAGATCTCAGCTTTTTTATACTCTTTTATTTTTTATGGAGAATTAATTATGTGATAATGAAAAACAAATTGAGTAAAAATCTTTTATACCAAATAAATATCTTTTAAGTAAATCTACTAAAAAAACAAGTCCAAATAATTTTAGCTTGGACATAAGTCTCTTTCACAAATATTAAACCCTAATATATTCAGTTTTAATTTAAAATATAAAACAATTAACCTCAAATAAATTTTTTTTTTCGGCCCAACTTAATTAAATCTCATATCAAAAAAGAAATTTATTTAATTTTAACTCAAACTCATATCCAAATATTAAACTCAAAAATTTAATCAACTGCCCAATTCTCTTATTTAAAAATAAGTTAAAATATTTTGAATCCCAACCCAAATATAAACCCAAAATATTTAAAGCTTAGTCCATAAATCTTACCCGAATAATAAGTACAAAATTTTTAATCCAACTTAATTAAATCTTATATTAAAAAAATATGTCCGATTGATTTTAACACCAGTCCAAATCTATTACCAAATATTTTCGGTTAAAGCTCAAATGTCATACCCAAACCGGGTGTTCTTACCTTTGGTGAGACTAATCCGGACTCAACCTACAGAGCAATCGCAGTACTCGAGGGTGAGGGCCTGACCCAGAGCTTTTAACATGGAGCTAACCACTCCAGGGGATTCGAACCTTCGATCATCCGCTCTGGAGGAAGCATTTAAGAGTCAGCTTACCAACTCGCCCGAGCTACCGGTTTTTTACCCCTTAAGTTAATGTTTCTTTGTTTTGGGCAATTTTTTTTGGACCAATTTTTCCTTTTTCTATTTGGGCCAATTTCCTTTTGTTTTTTCTCTTGGGCTAATTTCCTTTTTTCATCTAGGCTGATTTGACTTTTTCTAGTATGAGACAATTTTTCGTTTTCTTTTCTAGGCCAATTTTCATTTTTTAGGTTGTATCACTTTCTTGTTTTCCTTGGGACAAATATTTTTTATGGGCTGTATATTATTTGAGTGTGTTGATTATTTATTTATTTTTTATTTTTTATCTTGGACTAATGTCCTTTGAGTGAGCTAATTTTTAATATTTTATTAATTAATATTAGTATTTTAATTTTTTTTACTATGTTTTGAATTGATAACTTTTATACTAAAATAATACTTTATAAATGTTATTATTGTATTTTAGTTGCTAAATATAAAATTCAATATAAATTATTGCTGTCAAAATAATTTTTTGTGTGATTAAAAAATCTTGAAAATTAGCAAAAAAAAAATAAAATACAGTACTCACATCCCAATGCTAGGATTCCTCTAAAAAATGGAAGAGAACAAATAAAATATAACTATGCAACAAAAGATACTTAAGCAAATAAAATAGTATAATATGTATGTATATATATATGGTATGCTAACAAAAATATAGAGGTGAATATTTGTATTTATATGCAGGTGTATGCATGAGATAATTAAATATGAGATTTGAAATGTGATATTGAATCTAAAAAAATGTGTATATATATATATATATATATATATATATATAGTATTTTTGTTCAAAAAGAGAAAATTATTTTTCATAAAGAGAGAAGAAGTGGAAAGGGTAATATGTGAAAAACAAGAGTAAATGAGGAACATATCATCAAATGTGTTATGTCAGCATAGATGACATGATATGTTGACAAAACTATGAAAGTTACTATTTGTGTTTGCGTGTACATGCACATGAGAGAGGTATAAGGAGATTTTAGTAATGATCTTGAAACCAACAAAAATCTAATATCTCCCCATGAAAAGAGGAATTCGCTTTAGAAAGAGAAAAGGAAATGAAAATAGCTATAAATGGAAAATGGAGGAATTGAGAAGATTAAATGATGAAACATATCGTCATACATGATATGTGAAAGTCAAGATGATGATGTATGAAGAGCCAAGTCATTGTATTTTATCTAGTCAGCATGTGTGAGCTTTATACGTATGAAGAGTGTTGCATGACAGCTGCATGTTTGAGGGTGTTTTTGTCATCGTTCTTTGCTTGTCACATGCACATGATTAGGGCTGTCTTGTAGTGTATAAATACACCTTATTGTAGCCACAACTTTATTGCTTTTTGCTTTATTGCTTTCTTTTTACTTTCTGATATGGTATTAGAGTCTTAAAGCTCTGATTACCTATATATATAACCATGGCAGATGATGCCTAAAGCTCGTTTGTTTCTTCTGCAACCATAGAAGGAGCAAAGACTCAGCTTATTTTTCCTCAAAGCCAGCTCATTTCTCTGAAACTCACTGAAAACAATTACCTCATCTAGAAGACTCAAGTGCTCACTGCAATAAAGGGATATGGTCTGGAGAACTACATTGATCCTGAACCTCAAGTGCCAGAAAATTTTGTTGCTGATGGTGGACACAATCAGATCTCCAACCCGTTGTTTATTCTCTGGAGCAGACAAGACCACATCCTTGCTTCATGGATCTTATCCTCACTCTCAGAAGGTATTCTTCCTTTAATCATTGGGCTAAGTTCTTCTAGTAAAATCTGGTCTACTCTTGAAAAGAACTTTGCTAATCAATCGAAGGCTAAGACACTTCAGTACAAATTTCAATTGCAAACCACTAAGAAAGGAAATATGTGTATGAGGGATTATCTGGCTAAAATCAAAATGTGTTGTGATATGCTTGCTACTACTTGGAATATTGTTTCTGAAAATGACCAAATAATGCATATCTTATTTGGTCTTGGCCCTGAATATGATGCAGTAGTTGTCACTGTTACAGCTGGAGTTGGTTCCTTTGGTCTTAGTGATATTCATGCATTACTTCTGAGTTTTGAAGCTAGGTTGGAGAGTGTTGGTGGTTTCAGTGCAGGAAACTTGATCAATACTGATGGATCTTAACCATCAGTGAATTATGCTACACAAGATAACAACACTAGAAGGAATTTTAATAACACATCTTATAATAGTAGAGGCAGAGGTAATTACAGTTTCAGAGGTAGAGGCAACAGAGGTGGCTTTAGAGGTAGAGGAAGGTTTCAAGGTTCAAGAATCACATGCCAAGTGTGTCATCAAGCTGGACACACAGCTGATAGGTGTTGGCCTAGGTTTGTTCAGTCTTATGGTGTTCAGAATAATCAACAAAGCAATATGACTGATAACAACAATCAGAACAAGAATCATTCTCTGAACCTTGCACAATTACCTGGTAGCAGTTGCTCTAGTGATGATGGTTGGTGGTTTCCAGACTCTGGAGCCTCAACACATGTGACTAATGAGCTCAACAACCTTCAGTCAGCTTCAGAGTATAATGGAGGGAGCAAATTACAGTTGAGAAATGGACAATATGAGCAGATCAATCACATAGGTAATACTACTCTCCTCTCTGAACAGTCAAACAGGTTGTTTTATCTCAAGGAATTACTTCATGTTCCAGGAATTACAAAAAATTTAACATCTAGTGTGATTCTAACCAATAAAAAAAATAATAATTAAGTCACTTTACATGAAATATTTATAAATTTAGATTAAAAAAGAATTGTGACATTGATTCATAAAATATTATAAAAAAGGTAAAAAAATATGTATAAAAGTATATTTAATGCAAAATAACTTGATTATCATTTTTTTTCATTTAACAAATTGTATAGACAGTAAAAATTTTAACAATTTTGACAACATTCAGGAAAAAGGACTTTATTGTTCTACAGTAAAAACGTTTTAAAACTTTAAAAGTGAAAAAATTATTTTAAAATTTAACTTGTCAAACATAAATTTATTTGGAACCAAATTTACCAATCTTTCTTGGGGAATACTTATATTACAATTATGTTAAGTAAACCAAGAAGTAATTATAGCATCATTAGAGAGAAACAAAATTGTTGCTTAGGACGATGAACAAAGAGTTCAAATTAAAGTATAAAGACGAAGGGAAGTTACGTTAGTTTTTTTCCCTATATATTTAAATATATTAACAACATATATATATATATATATAATATATATATATATATATATATATATACACTAGTGGCATATATATTAGCCTTCTTGTAATATTAACAACATATATATATATATATATATATATATATACACTAGTGGCATATATATTAGCCTTCTTGTAATACAAAACATCTGGAAGACTCACAGATGAACCTGATTTAACTTCTAAAGCAATCATGATAGTGCTTGATCAAGTAAATAAGGTTGATAAAAAATACTCAATAAATAAAAAAGAGCCTCCACATGATATTGTCTGCTTTGAACTTAAGCCTCACGGTTTTGCTCTTGGGTAACTACCCAAAAGGCCTCAAACTAATGGAGTTAGTGAAATTCTTATATGCTAGCCAACTCTAGCATTATTTTCAGATATGTGACTTGAGTTGAAACCCCAACAATAACTTGAATTAATAGGTGACAAAGCATAGGACCCAAACATCTGATCAGTGGAATTTGGACTATCACACCATCCAACATATGAATCATAATTAAGCAATACTTGAAATGAATCCTCCAAATTTGCAGACCTCATAACTCCATCCATGGATGCCCAAAGGCCTCCCTTAGGCCTTTCTTTGGATGGAAATGGGTATTCCATATCAAATCTCTTAAACCAGTAGCCAAATACATCCCTTAATTCTACACAAGAAATCTTTGTAACCCTAAGAAAAATATACCCAAAATATTTGCAATGAGAAGTAATCAACTTAGCTTTAACAACTTCTCATCCCTAACACAAAATTGTAAGTATGATGTAGTATTTTAATATAGGCCTTTTTTTATTATTATTATTTAACTTTTTTTTTTGTTTGGTTCACCTGTATAATGTGAAGTAGAATTGTAACCAAAAGAGGAAGAAAATTTATACATAAATTTTTAATATTTTATTAATTAATATTAGTATTTTAATTTTTTTTACTATATTTTGAACGGATGACTTTTATATTAAAATAATATTATATTTTAGTTGCTAAATATAAAATTCAATATAATTTATTGTTGTCAAAATAAATTTTTGTGCAAATATAAAATCTTGAAAGTTAGCTCTATATATATATACACACACACACACACATATATATATATAATGCAGTACTCACATCCCAATGCTAGGATTCCTCTAGAAAATGGAAGAGAACAATTAAAAAATAACTACGCAACAAAAGTTACACAAGCAAATGAAATAGTTATCATATGTATATATATATATATTATATATTATATATATATATATATTATATATATATTATATGGTATGTTGACAAAAATAGAGAGGTGAGTATTTGTATTTATGTGCAGGTGTATGCATGAGATAATTAAATAGGGATTTGGAATGTGATCTTGAAACTAAAAAAAATATGTATGTATATATATATATATATAGTATTTTTGTTCAAAAAGAGAAATTTATTTTTGATAAAGAGAGAAGAAGTAAAAAGTGCTATATGTTAAAAATAAGAGTAAATGAGGAACATGTCATCATACATGACATGGTATGTTGATAAAATTAGGAAGGTTACTGTTTGTGTTTATGTTTACATGCACATGAGATAAGTGTAAGGAGGTTTTAGCTATGATCTTGAAATCAACAAAAATCTAGTATCTCCCCTTGAAAAGAGAAATTCGCTTTAGAAAGAGAGAAAAGAAAATGAAAATATGTATAAGTGGAAAATAGAGGAATTGAGAAGATTAAATGATGAAACATATCGTCATACATGATATGGTATGTTGACAAAATTAAAAGTTTATAATTTCTTTTTCTAAGAAATATGGGAAGAAGGTGGGAGCTGAGATGTGATTTTGAAACTAGCAAAAATATTTCATGTATACATAAAATGAGGAATTTACTTTTGGAAGAGGGAGAGAAAAAATAAATTGGAAAAAGCTTTACCGGAAAACATGAATGATTGAGAAGAGTAAAGGAGGAGACATGTCATCATACGCGACATGGTATATTGACAACTAGAAAGATTAGTTTTTGTGTTTGCGTGTACGTGCAAATGAGAGAGGTTTAAAGGAGTTTTAACAATGATCTTGAAATTAGCAAAAATCTAACATCTTCACATAAAAAATGGAATCTGCTTTAAAAAGAGAGAAATCAAAGCGAAAAGAGTTATAAATAGAAAATGGGGGAAACTGGGAAGATTAAAGGATGAAACAAATCGTCATGCATGATATAGTATGTTGATAAAAATAGAAAGTTCAGTATTTAATTTTATGGGAAATATGGGAAGAGGGTGGGGTTGAGCTGTGATGTTGAAACTAGCAAAAATATTTCACCTAAACATAAAATAAGGAAATTGCTTTTGGAAGAGGGAGAAAGAAAAGAGCTATTAATGGAAAATGGTGATGATTTAGAAGAGTAAACGATGAGACAGACCACCAAACATGACATGATACGTTGATAAAAATATAAAAGTCGGCATTTTTCTTTAGGAGGACACATGTGTGGATGACAAAAATATAGAATTTTTCTGTTATGATCTTGAAAGTTGAAACTAACAAAAATATTGCATCTTCACATAAAAAAGAGGAGGAATTTACTTTTGAAAAAAAGTGAGAGAGAAGGTTGATGAAAAAACTAAATAGAAAATGAGTTATTTTGAAACTAACAAAAAAAAAATATATTGCATATTTACCTTAAAAATTATAGTTAGGATGAACTAAAAATAAACCTTTTACAATTTATGATGACAATTTGTTTCATATAAATCTAAATATATGACTGCAAACAAAAAATATTCATATATAAAAAAAGACAGTTATTGATTGAAAATTCAAAAATTACTAAATTTAACAATAATGATAAGAACTATAAATAGTATGTTGGTAAATGTAATTATAAAAGTTTGTTAAATTTATTTTAATAAATTATATGAGCTTAAGTGTCAATAATGTATTTATGATTAATATTCTACTTTTTTATATATAAAAAATAAATTAAATTTAAATATTATTTAAAATATTTAAATTAAATAATTTTAATTCTTATAAATAATTTTATCCAATAATTATATTTATAATATATATATATATTTTCTAAAAGTAATGCCAAAATATTTGATATAAAAAATAACTTTTTTTAATCATAAAAAATGGAATTAAAAAATTAATGAAATACAATATAAAAATTGTGAATAACATATTAAGAGAATATTAGATCTCACCTTTTTTATACTCTTTTATTTTTTATGGAGAATCAATTATGTGATAATGAAAAAAAATTGAATAAAAATCTTTTATACCAAATAAATATCTTTTTAGTAAATCTACTAAAAAAAACAAGTCCAAATAATTTTAGCCTGAACATAAGTCTTTTTCACAAATATTAAACCCTAATATATTCAGTTTTAATTCAACATATAAAAAATTAACCTCAAATAAGATTTTTTTTTCAGCCCAACTTAATTAAATTTCATATCAAAAAAGAAGTTTATTTAATTTTAAGTCAATCTCATATCCAAATATTAAACTCAAAAATTTTATCAACTGCCCAATTCTCTTATTTAAAAATAAGTTAAAATATTTTGAATCTCAACCCAAATATAAACCCAAAATATTTAAAGCTTAGCCCATATATCTTACCCGAATAATAAGTACAAAATTTTTAATCCAACTTAATTAAATCTTATATTAAAAAAATATGTCCGATTGATTTTAACACCAGTCCAAATCTATTACCAAATATTTTCAGTTAAAGCTCAAATGTCATACCTAAAATATTTGTTTAGGACCATATTACTAGGACGAATTTCTTTTTCGATTTTTTGTAGTTGCCAATTTCCTTTTTTTTTTGTTTGTGTCGGGCTGACCCAGAGCTTTTAACATGGAACTAACCGCTCTAAGGGAATTCGAACCTTCGATCATCCGATCTGAAAAAGCATTTAGGAATTCGCTTACCAACTCGTACAAGTTACCGAATGTTTTACCCCTTAAGATAATGTTTCTTTGTTTTGGGCAATTTTTCCTTTTTCTATTTGGGCCAATTTCTTTTTGTTTTTTCTCGTGGGCTAACTTTCTTTTTTCATCTAGGCTAATTTGACTTTTTTTAGTCTGAGTCAATTTTTCCTTTTCTTTTCTAGGCCAATTTTCATTTTTTAGGTTGTATCACTTTCTTGTTTTCCTTGGGACAATATTTTTTATGGTCTGTATATTATTTGAGTGGGTTGATTATTATTATTATTATTTTTTATCTTGGGCTAATGTCCTTTGAGTGGGCTAATTTTTAATATTTTATTAATTAATATTAGTATTTAAAATTTTTTACTATACTTTAAACTGATGACTTTTATACTAAAATAATACTTTATAAATATTATTATTGTATTTTAGTTGCTAAATATAAAATTCAATATAAATTATTGCTGTCAAAATAAATTTTTGTGCAAATAGAAAATCTTGAAAATTAGCACAAAAAAAAATATAGTACTCACATCCCAATGCTAGGATTCCTCTAAAAAATGGAAGAGACCAAATAAAATATAACTATGCAACAAAAGATACTTAAGCAAATAAAATAGTATAATATGTATGTATATATATATATATGGTATGCTAACAAAAATATAGAGGTGAATATTTGTATTTATATGCAGGTGTATGCATGAGATAATTAAATATGAGATTTGAAATGTGATATTGAATCTCAAAAAAAATGTGTATATATATATATAGTATTTTTTTCAAAAAGAGAAAATTATTTTTCATAAAGAGAGAAGAAGTGGAAAGGGTTATATGTGAAAAACAATAGTAAATGAGGAACATGTCATCAAATGTGTCATGTCAGCATACATGACATGATATGTTGACAAAACCAGGAAAGTTACTATTTGTGTTTGCGTGTACATGCACATGAGAGAGGTGTAAGGAGATTTTAGTAATGATCTTGAAACCAACAAAAATTTAGTATCTCCCAATGAAAAGAGGAATTCGCTTTAGAAAGAGAAAAGGAAATGAAAATAGCTATAAATGGAAAAATGGAGGAATTGAGAAGATTAAATGATGAAACATATCGTCATACATGATACGGTATGTTGACAAAATTAAAAGTTTATAATTTCTTTTTATAGTAAATATGGGAAGAAAGTGGGAGCTGAGATGTGATTTTGAAACTAACAAAAATATTTCATCTATACATAAAATGAAGAATTTATTTTGGGAAGAGGGAGAGAAAAAATAAATTGGAAAGAGCTTTCACCAGAAAACGAGGATGATTGAGAAGAGTAAAGGAGGATGCCATCATATGTGACATGGTGTATTAACACAACTAGAAAGATTAGTGTTTGTGTTTGTGTGTCCGTGCGAATGGGAGAGGTGTAAGGGAGTTTTAGCAATGATCTTGAAACTAGCAAAAATCTAGCATCTTCACATAAAAAGAGGAATTCGCTTTAAAAGGAGAGAAAACAAAGTGAAAAGAGTTATAAATAGAAAATGGGAGAAATTGGGAAGATTAAAGGATGAAACATATCGTCATGCATGATATGGTATGTTGACAAAAATAGAAAGTTCAGTATTTAATTTTATGGGAAATATGGGAAGAGGGTGGGGATTAAACTGTAATTTTGAAACTTGCAAAAATATTTCACCTAAACAAAAAAGGAGGAATTTACTTTTGGAAGAGGGAGAAAAAGGAGGAGACAGACCACCAAACATGACATGATACGTTGAAAAAAAATATAAAAGTTGGCATTTTTCTTTAGGAGGACACTTGTGTGGATGACAAAAATATAGGATTTTTCTGTTGTGATCTTGGAAGTTGAAACTAACAAAAATATTGCATCTTCACATAAAAAAGAAGAAGAGGAATTTACTTTTGAAAAAAAGTGAGAGAGAAGGTTGATGAAAACACTAAATAGAAAATGAGGAGAATTGAGTAGAGTAGAGAAGACATGTTATCATACATGACATGGTATGTTGACCAAAATAGAAAATACGAGAAAACATATTGGGTTGAACTGTAATCTTGAAACTAACAAAAAAAATATTGCATAAACATAAACATTTTCAAGCTCACCATCAACATCAATTCTTTCATGAGACAAATTTTGATAAATAAATTTTGCCTCAATATGTTTGCCTTTCTTTTCAATAGATGCTTGATATAAGTTAACAAAATATTTTGTCGTGCAACACAAGACCAGTGACCTTTCATGCCACAACGATAACATTTGTCTTCATAATTTTTTGGAACCATATTTCCTTTCTCATTACTTTTTGTCCACTTTAGGTGGTCATTGGCATTTTTGGCACTTAAATTATTATTACGATTATAAGGGCCAAATTTATCACGACGTCCATGATCATAATTTCGACCATGACCACGGTGACGACTACAACCACAATCTCTTCTGAGATCATGATTTTTAACAACATTCACTTCTGGGAATGGAGTAGAGCCAGTAGGTCGAGTCTCGTGATTTTTATCAGTAATTCATTATTTTGTTCCGCAACAAGAAGATAATAAATCAATTCAGAGTATTTCTTAAAAATTTTCTCACGATATTATTACTGCAGGACAATATTTGTGGCATAAAAAGTAGAATATGTTTTCTCCAGCATATCATTATCCGTTATATCATCTCCACATAGTTTCAACTGCGAAATTATTTTAAACATTACGGAGTTATACTCACTCACGGATTTGAAATCTTGCAACCTCAGGTGCAACCAGTCATACCGTGCTTTTGGGAGAATGACCATCTTTTGGTGGTCAAATCTTTCTTTCAAATTTCTCCACAAAACAAAAGGATCTTTCACAGTAAGATATTCATTTTTCAAATTCTCATGAAGATGATGACAGAGAAATATTGTGTTGATGATACATTATTTTGCACAACGGTGTCTATCAGACCCATTGTAGTAAGATACATTTCGGCATCTAGTGTCCATGATAAGTAGTTTTTTTCTGGTGACATCAAGAACCACAAATTCGAGTTTAGTAAGATTTGTCATAATAATAGAAAATGTACATGTAGAAAATGTATCTGTTTGATCTTCAAATAAACTTCAAAAATACTTTACCCGGTGGTAGAGACTCGTGCTGATAACGTATTGTGAAATTATATAAAAATAATAAAATAAGCAAGATGAAAAATAAACGAGATACATAGAGAATAGACAGAATATTATTATGAGATTTCTTGTTAGTTGTTGATTTTTATCTACAAAAAGGCATAGAGCCCTCTATTTATAGGGGTGAATTAGGGATAAGGATAAGTACTAAGAGTGACACTTGCCACCTAGTATTAAGTGTTAGGTGACACTTGCCACCTAGTATTAAGTGTTAGGTGACACTTGTCTCCAAAGTCATAAGTAATAGGTAATATGTGTCACCTTAGAGATAGATATCATGTGATACTTATCACCTTTCATTAAGTATGTAATTATCTTAAGATTAAAGGATAATAACGATTATATGATGAACATCCACTAATTTAATGAATCTTCAAAATTCATAACAATGAGCTTATTTTCTTTTCTTTTGTCTTAGCTGATTTTTTTCTGGGTTTTTCTTTTCTGGGCTGATTTTCATTTTTTAGGTTGCATCACTTTCTTATTTTTCTTGGGTTAATTTTTTCTTGGGCTGTAGATTTTTTGAGTGGGTAAATTTTTAATATTTTATTAATTAATATTAGTATTTTAATTTTTTTTATTATGTTTTGAACTCAACTTTTATACTAAAATAATTTTTTATATATATATGATTGTATTTTAGTTGCTTAATATAAAATTCAATATAAATTCTTGCTATCAAAATAAATTTTTATGCAAATAGAAAATCTTGAAAGTGAGCAAAAAAAAAAAAAATTACAATACTCACATCCCAATGTTAGGATTCCTCTAAAAAATGGAAGAGAACAAATAAAATTTAACTATGCAACAAAAGTTACACAAGAAAATGAAATAATTTTATATATATATATATATATATATATATATATATATATATATATATATATATATATATATATGGTATACTGACAAAAATAGAGAAGTGAGTATTTGTATTTATGTGCAGGTGTATGCATGAGATAAATAGGGATTTGAAATGTGATCTTGGAACTAAAAAAAATGTGTATATATATATATATATATATATATATATATATATATATATATAGTAATTTTTTCAAAAGAGAAAATTATTTTTCATAAAGAGAGAAGAAGTGGAAAGGGCTATATGTGAAAAACAAGAATAAATGAGGAACGTGTCATCAAATGTGTCATGTCATCATACATGACATGGTATGTTGACAAAACTAGGAAGGTTACTCTTTGTATTTGCATTTACATGCACATGAGAAAGGTGTAAGAAGATTTTAACAATGATCTTGAAACTAACAAAAAAATCTAGTATCTCCACATGAAAGGAGGAATTTGCTTTAGAAAGAGAGAAAATGAAGTGAAAATAGCTATAAATGAAAAGTAGAAGAATTGAGAAGATTAAAGGATGAAACATATCGTCATACATGATATGGTATGCTGACAAAATTAGAAGTTTATAATTTTATTTTATAGGAAATATGAGAAGAAGGTGGGAGCTGAGATATGATTTTGAAACTAGCAAAAATATTTCATCTATACATAAAATGCAAAATTTATTTTGGGATCTAGGAGAGAAAAAATAAATTGGAAAGAACTTTTACCGGAAAACGAGGATGATTGAGAAGAGTAAAAGAGGAGACATGTCATCATACGTGACATGATATATTAATAGAACTAGAAAAATTAGTGCTTGTGCTTGCATGTACGTGCGAATGAGAGAGGTATAAGGAAGTTTTAGCAATGATCTTGAAACTAGCAAAAATCTAGCATCTTCACATAAAAAGAGGAATCCACTTTAAAAAGAGAAAAACGAAGTGAAAAGAGTTATAAATGGAAAATGAGGAAAACTAGGAAATTAAAGGATGAAACAGATCATCATGCATGATATAGTATGTTGATAAAAATAGAAAGTTCAGTATGGAAAATATGGAAAGATGGTAGAGGTTGAGCTATGATTTTGAAACTAGCAAAACTATTTCACCTAAACATAAAATGAGGAATTTACTTTTAGAAGAGGGAGAAAGAAAAGAAAGTGGAAAGAAGAGTAAAGGAGGAGACAGACCACCAAACATGACATGATACGTTGATAAAAATATAAAAGTTGGTAATTTTCTTTAGGAGGACACGTGTGTGGATGAGAAATATAGAGTTTTTCTATGATGATCTTGAAAGTTGAAACCAGCAAAAGCATTGCATCTTCGCATTAAAAAAAACGAGAAATTTACTTTTGAAAAAAATGAGAGAGAAGGTTGAAGAAAAAACTAAATAGAAAATGAGGAGAATTAAGTAGGGTAGAGAAGACATGTTATCATACATGACATGGTATGTTGACAAAAATAGAAAATATGAGAAACCATATCAGGTTGAACGATAATCTTGAAACTAACAAAAAAACATTTGCATATTTTCCTAAACATTATAGTTATCATGAACAAAAAAATAAATCTTTATAAATTATGATGGTAATTTGTTTGTAATTTTCACATATAAACTTAAATAAGTGACTGGAAATAAAAAACAAATCATATAAAAACGAAGAAAAAATATTCATAAAGAAACAGTTATTGATTTAAAATTAAAAAATCACTAAATTTAGAAAAGTTTGCTAAATTTATTTTAATAAAGGATAAACTATCCCAGATGCACCTCTTAAAGGTCAAAATCTAGCTTTTGCACCTCAAAGATTTTTAGTACACAGAATGCCCTTAACGTTTCAAAACGTCCCACTAGATGCACCTCTGTTAAGTCAAACCGTTAGTGACTCAATTTTGCCGTCAGTCAACATTTTTTTACTGTTGGGCACTGTTACAGGTAGGGGTATTTTTGTCCAACCAGCCCAATTTTAATTTTTTTTTTTGAAAAAAATTTCCCCAATGTCGTTTTACCCCACTCCAGCGTCGTTTTCCATCGAACTTCTGTTTGAACCCAACTTTTTCTTCTTGCTCAAAGAATCCGAAACATTTTCTTCTTCAAAGAATCCAACGCAAGTAATACTAATTCTCACCCCAAAAATCTATCCAAAACTTGTTCATTTTGTTGAAATTGTGTGTGCGACTTCAAAAATTTCATCAAGGGCAAGTGAAATTTCACATACCCATCACTTTTCAAATTCGAATTTCAGCTCGAAGTTGTCTCTGAAATGGCTCAAAGGTACAATGAGTGGGTAATAAGGCGAAGCAAGAACAACTACATTGATCCGTACGCGCTCTATGGTAAAGATTCGAATTTTTTCATATTTTCGAGCAGAAATTTGAATTTACAATTCATGTGCTGTGAAAAATTATTTATTTTACTGTGAATAAGTAATGAAATTGACATTTTGTTATGTGATTAAGTGTTTTAATGGAGGTTTTGTACTGTATTTTAATGTATTAATAGATTTTGATGTGTTCTTTATGTTGCATGCATGAGGGGTTTTTACTGTAGTGTGATACAAAATAGAGTGTTAATTCTGTACTTAATGTTTAATTTGAGTGTTGAGTCTGAACATGAATGTTATGTTTGTATTCAACTTGCACATTGTGATGATGATAACTTTACTTTTAAATTGAAGTTTTGTTATGACTGTGATCTTGGATTGCTATATATATATATATATATATATATATATATATATATATACAGAGAGAGAGAGAGAGAGCATGAAGACAGCGGTGGGGAGTTTCCAGTTTCCACTAATTGGAAAACAGGCAATAAAGAAAGGCATTGAGATGAATTCCACTACCTAACTTTTCTTTCAAAGTGGAATTTCCTTCAACCTGAGACCAAGGTCTCCCTCCTTAAACATTCACAAATTTTTATATTACTTTTTTTTTCTTTAATATAATGGGAAATAACAACCACTACCTCTGTGTCTGACTCTGACATTTCCATGGCTGCTTGTTTCTTTCACACCACCAAACCAACCATAAATGGTCGGGTGGGCAGTCGATTCGGGTGTTCACATTTTCAAAAGAATCAACAAGTTATTTTACAACAAAAATAAAGAAAAAAAAATACACAATGAGGACTTAATATGTACATATATATATATTATATATATATTATATGTGTGTGTGTGTGTGTGTGTATAAATATTTTACTATTTCTTTTGTACTAAAGAATTGGTTAGAATAGCAAAACTACTAATGGCAGAAATCCTTTAGCTGGTTCACAACATCTCTCATGGAGGGTCTTTTGCTTGCTTCTTTCTCTGTACATCTAAAAGCTACTACAAGAAGGCTACTAACTTCATCCATTTTTCTTGAATTCTCCATGAGTTCATAAAAAAGGCTTGGATCAATGACATGAATGATCTTACCAGTCTTGTTCCAGACTGATTGAACCCACCCAACAATGTCTTGTTCCCCATTGAATGAAGGATCTACAGCCTTCTTCCTTGTTATCAGCTCCAGCAATATAACACCATAGCTATACACATCAGACTCCTTGCTTCGTGTTATTGCATATGCATTTTCTGCCATATTCAAAAACTAAATTTAGTTAGCTAGTGAGTGACTTTTATGTGGCAGAAGGGAAGAGAAAACAGGAAGGTAATGATACCTGGAGCAATGTATCCAATAGTCCCAAGAACTGCTGAAGATACTGATGAGGAAGCAATGGAATGATTTAGAAGCTCGGAAATTCCAAAATCAGAAATATGAGGCTCCATATCTGAATCCAACAGTATGTTCATAGTTTTAATGTCTCTGTGGACTATAGCAGGATCACAGTCAAAATGAAGATATGACAATTCATAGGTTTTGTATAGTATTTTAGTGTATCGTTAGAGTTTTGTTGTGTTCTTCATGATATAAACTGAGGGTTTGTATTGTGCATAGATACAAAATAAAGTGTTAATTTTGTACTTGGTGTTTAATTAGAGTGTTATGATCGAACATGAATGTTAATTTTGTATTAAACTTGCAGATTCTGATGATGACAAATTTGCATTGAAATTCTATTTTGATGGTACATTTTGGGAGGAGAACGGGTATAGGAACTATAAGAATGGGAGTTGGAAGTATGTATATTATTATGTGAAGGATAAGATGAGCATGTTGGAGATTAATTTGATGCTGAAACATTTGAAAAGAGATAAAGATTGTATGATTTACTGCTACTTAGAACCAGTTGGGGATTTTAAAACAGGGCTGAAGTTAGTTACTAAGGATGAGGATATAGTGGCCATGTGTGAATGGATACCTAGGTTTAAGGTCATAGAATTTTACACAGAGGTAAGAGACAGAGAAACTATAGTTTAGTTTTTTAAAAGACAACCTGAGTTCATAATTGAAAAGCCTAAGAGCAGTGTTGTGATTGAGGAGCTTGAAGTGCAGCCCTCATGTAAGACCTCTGTGAAAACACGAAAGAGGAAAGTCAATGCAAGGAAACCTCTGTTATTGGAATGGAAAAGAGATGATAATGGTGTCCATGCTGAAGTTGAGCCTACTGATGAACCTGCTGAAGCATTAGGTGATGTTGACACTACTGCTCACTCTGCAATGTCTACTAGTGTGGACAATGATGCTCATGAACGTGCTCATGAATCGGCTAATGAACTTGTTGAAGAACCTGCTCATGAACCAGCTCATGAACTTGCTCACGAACAATAATTCAACACAAATGAAAATGCTGATGAACCTGCACAAGTAGAGGACCCAGGAGTAATAACACAAGAAAATCAAGATGATGCTCAAGCACCTGCTAAAAATGTTGAGGTGCAGGAGGCTGTTGTTAATGATGATGCTGATGATGGTCATAGTGATGATAGTGATGATGTTGATTATGAAGAAGAACACTTAACTGATCATGACCATGATGATGATGATGCTGCTGATGATGATGTTGTTGCTGATGATGTTGCTGATGATGGTCACATGTTAGACAGAACTACTGAACAACCTGCAGAAGGAGTATTAGAAACAGAGCATAATTGGGATAATGAAAATGAAGATGAGTATGCTGATGACACGGTTATGGTAGACAGTCTACAAAGTTGTGATGATGAGTCAGATAGTCATAGAGATGACCTACGACGTAGATATGTATACTTTGAAGCTGAAAAGAATATGGAAAGACCAACGTTTGAACTTGGGATGAGATTTACTGGGATGACTGAGTTCCAAGATGCAGTCAAAAATTACTGCATTAATGAAGGAAAAGTATGTAAGTTTAGGCCTTTAGAGCCTAAGAGAGTAAGGGCTAGTAAGGGCTATCTGCAAAACAAAGGAATGCAAGTGGTTCATTTTTGCTTCTATCGAACGTCTGACCCATACCAATGATTTGATAATGAAGACAATGAACTTGACACACAATAACTGTAATCATCAATGGAAAAACAAGTTCATTACAGCTAAGTGGGTTGCAAGTCGGTATTCAGAAAGAATAAAGGTTAATCCAAGTATGTCTGCAACTTTAATAAGGCAAAACATTGATGAGGAATACAAGGCAGAAATGTCAAGGACAACATCTTATAATGCAAAGAGAATAGCTCAGAAGTTGATAATTGGGGATTTTTCTAAGCAGTACAAACGACTGTGGGACTACCGGGCTGAGTTACTTCGTACTCACCCAGGTTCCACGGTGGAAATAGAACATGAAAAATTCAGGGAAGAGGGTAGACAACCTCGGTTTAAGAGGTTGTACATTTGTCTGCATCCATTGAAGAAGGGTTTTCTAGACCACTGTAGACCCTTCATAGGGGTCGATGGCTGCCACCTTAGAGGTTGTTATAAAGGTCAACTGCTTGTAGCTGTTGGGATGGATGGTAATAATGGGTGGTGGCCCATTGCATGGGCAGTTGTCGAGAAAGAAGCAACCGAGCAATGGAGATGGTTCTTCACCTTATTAGCATTTGACTTGGAAATTGAAGGTCACCAAGGTTTTGGATACACCTTTATTTCAGATAGACATAAGGTATATTTGTTTTTTTTTAAGTTTCTAAGTACTGAATAACAATATGATTCTAAGACTTTATTTCTTTTAACTGATTTTGTAGGGATTAGATGCTGCACTATCGGATGTGTTGCCTATGTGTGAACATAGGTACTGTGTTCAACACATGTACAACAACTTCAAGAAGGAAACACCGAGGAAAGATTCTCAAGTATGTAATGTCAGATATGGGTGAAGGATGTTAATGGACCGAAACCGGAGCATTGGGTGAAGGCTTTCTTCCCCAAATATGTAATGTCAGATATGTTGTGCAATAATTTATGTGAATCATTTAATGCTTTCATATTAGAGGCTAGGCAGAAACTAATTATTTCTATAATGGAGAGCATTAGGGTATCATTGATGGAGAGGATAGTTAGGAGGAGAAATAAGATGAGAAGAGAACCGAGGGGTAGTGTGTGCCCAATGATTAGAAGCAAAATTGAGGAATCTATGATTTTTTCAAGATCTTGGAAACCAATCTGGAATGGTCGTCATGGTTTCCAAGTCATGGGACCAAATGAGCAGCAGTTTGTAGTTGATCTACAAAAAGATTGGTGTAGTTGTGAGTATTGGTCTTTAACAGGAATCCCTTGTGTTCATTCCATAGCATCATTACATAAAAAAGGGTTAGATCCTCATAACAAAACTGATAGTTGTTACAAGGTAGACACGTATGTGACTTTGTATGATAATTTGCTTATGCCAATCAACGACAAGGATATGTGGCCTACAGGTGAGGGTGTTTTGCTTGACCCTCCTATTTCATATAAACAACCTGGAACGCCAAAGAAGGCAAGGAAGAGGCAGATTGATGAAAATCAGGATGGAAGAAGAATAAGAAAGAGGTATATTGCTACTTGTAGACATTGTAAGGAGGTTGGACACAACAGAAGAAGATGTCCTCAACTACGGAATGAGAATTCTCAACCTCAAGAACAAAAAAGGAAAAGGAGAAGAGTTGTAAGTTTCATACCTATTACTTATATGTGGTAATGATTCTATTCTGTTTGTTTTTTTTAATCTCATGTAGTTCTCTTTGGAGATGTTCATGGACAAGATGAACAAGCTGGTCCTTCTACTGCTGCTAAACCACCTGCTGAAGAACCAAATCAAGCACCAGTTGAACCTTCTGCACCTACTGAACCTGCTGCTACACCTTCTTGTCAAGCATCTGCTGCTGAAGCTGCTGTTGAGCCTGCTGATGCATCTGCTACTGTTGCACCTGTACATGGTCAAGAAGAAATAAATCTTGTTAGATCTGAAAGTAGCATAAATTTTGATTTAGAAAATGTTAAAATAATTGCTGCTGATAGTGGATCTGGTGATGGAAGAGGGAGGGGAAGAGGAAGATGGAGAGGGAGGGGAAGGGAAAGAGGGAGAAGAGGAAGAGGGAAAAGCATTGGGAGAAGTATTGTATAGTAGGGAACATGTGAACATGTGAACAAGTATTGTATTATATTGATGTTGTTGTGTGAGGGGAATCTTTAGTGGGGACTATTTTGTCTTTATGTTAGTTACTTGTTGACTAGTTGTAATAGAATTGGAGTGGTTATGGCATTTTAATTGGCACTTTGTTTGACTAGTTGTAATAAATTGAAGTTGTTGCACTTGTTTGTTGACAAGTTGTAATGGAATTGCAGTTGTTATAACATTTGAATTGACACTGGAATTATTGCAGTTGTACAGTTTTGAAAAATGTTAAATGAGTGCACTTGTATGTATATGGTTTGGAAAATGTATTGATATTGATTAAATGAGTGAACCAACATGAGTACATTTACTTCCACAACAATTGTACATTTACTTTCACATGCTACCACTACAACAAAACAAAAAGCATTCTTACAAAAACAACAACAAAGCATTCCTAATTTTAACTACCAAAAATAAATTCAAATACCAGTTACATTAAAACATCAAAACCCCTAATTTCATGTCTATGCAAAATTTCAAATCCTTTGCACTAACACAAAATCACCAAAAACACCATTGAAATGCATAAGCTCCAGCTCAACAGCGTCAGTACACCAAAAACCCAACACCAACAGTGGCTCTATGTGTCTAAGCCAAGCAACTCGGCGCTCCTTATTTGTGGTTGTTTCCAAGTGATTTAACATTTCATTTAGCAGCTTCTCGTACCTACATGACGGCAATGGTCAGAATAGCATAAAAATTGCTAATGCAAGTGTCTAGCATGGCAGAAGTGCTATCAAAACAATAGCAATACAGTACTCAGACCATTGATTTTATCCAACGCCTGATGAATACCATCAACAGAAGCAGTTAAATAAGTAAAAAGATTGTCCCACTCAAAACTGAAGATAAAATAATCGAGAAAAGCAATATACCAAATTACTTAGCATTGAACATAATGAGGAAGACATTGTCTAGAACACAGAGAAGCCACACAACTTAGGATAGCTATATTACATTTTTTATTCACCTTCACGAACAAATTCCTGTCATGATCATCTATATTAGTGCAATAGATCTCAATACCATCAACAGAATCACTTAAATAAGTAACAAGATTGTCCACTCAAAACTGAATATAAAATAATCAAGAAAACCAATATAAAAAATTAAGTAGCACTGGACATAATGACGAAGACACTGCCTAGAGCACAGAGAAAAGTTATGTCTCCAGTTATACACAACCCACACAATTTAGCATAGCTATATCACATTTTTATTTACCATCACAAAAACATTCCTGTTAAGATCATCTATATTAATCAACAGATCTCAATATCAGCATTCCTTCCTATTAGGAAGAAAACATACAACTATCACAACGTTGTTTCCATTGCAATCTTTTCTTTACCCCAGAAAGTTCAGCAACCAGACAAATTAATGTTATTCTATGGACAACCAATCTACCTCAGTACCTAATAGAATACAGGATAACTATCCTGGTAATCACATAGGGGATCCCATATTTGAGGAAGTGGATTTTCTACCTAGGCATCCCACCATTTATTCTCCATTAACACATGCTATCAGATTCATGAAGGAATATTTTCCTCCTACTCTTGTAAAACATCACCAGCTTTCAATTTTTTAGTGTAGGATACTCCTATTCTTAGTTCTCATCCAATGTATTCCATTTCTTAATAACCCCATTTCTTGATCTCATCCTATAATTCTTGTCATTTAATTTGAAAATTGATGCCTTTTGTTCTTCAATTTCTTCTTCCATTACATGAATTCGTCAAAGCAATCCTGGCATAACCTCAATAGATCGTTTGCACATTTCTGGATCTATCCATTCAAAATACCCGCATCTTTTACCATCTTCCCTGTGTGAGCAATTGTAACCCATTACTTCAAACAAACCCTATCCATATCAGATAGAAAATAATTTCAAATCTTACCTCTTCACCGGCACAGATGGCAAATCGCCTTGAAGGATTTCTCTCCGTCCAAGAGGTCTTCAATACACTTCGGATTCCGCACTTACACATGGGTAATAATAGATTGTTGTTCATGGGTGTTCTTGATTTGGATTCAATCTGCTACTTCTCGTTCTCTTCGGCACAGTAGAATGAGAAGTTCCAATTTTTTTGAAACTCAAATGGCTAGAAAGTTTTATCCCTTTTAAAGTTGTTTGGATGGAAGGGGGAAAACGACGCTGGAGTGGGGTAAAACGACATTGGAGAAATTGTTTTTTTAAAAATTGGGCTGGTTGGACAAAAATACCCCTGCTTGTAATAGTGCCCAACAGTAAAAACAACTGACAGCAAAATTGAGTCACTAACGGTTTGACTTAACAGAGGTGCATATAGTGGGACGTTTTGAAACGTTAAGGACATTATGTGTACAAAAAATCTTTGAGATGCAAAAGCTTGATTTTGACTTTGACCTTTAAGAGGTGCATATGAGATAGTTTACCCTTTAATAAATTGTATCGAGAATCAATTATGTGTTGATGAAAAAATTGACTAAAAATCTTTTATACTAAATAAATATCTTTTAATTAAATCTACTATAAAAAAAAACAAATCCAAATAATTTTAAGTTGAACATAAGTCTCTTAGGCAAATATTGAACCTAATATATTCAGGCTTCAATCCAAAATACAAAAAATTAACCTCAAATAAGAAAATATATTTCGGCCCAACATAATTAAATCTGGTACCCAAAAATCTTACCCAAATAAGCACAAAATTTTTAATCCAATTTAATTAAATCTCATATTAAAAAAACATGTCCAAATAATTTTAACACTAACCCAAATCTATTACTAAATATTTTCAGTTAAACCCAAATGTCATGCCCAAAATATTTGTGTAGCCTTAATATACTTCATACGGGGTGATTTCTTTTTATTTTTTATCCTGGGCTAATTTCCTTTATTCGTCTAGATTTATATTTTTTTTTGAGTTAAGCCCGAGAAATTTTAGCTTAATACCGTATATCCTGTTCAACAACATATATCACAATTATTTTTAGCCCAACAACATATTTTCTCTCCAAATCATAAGTTTAAATACTGTAAGCCCAATATGTATCTCTTGCACAAAATTATAAGTAATGCACAAATCTTAAGCTCATATATTTTTACCCTAATACCATTTATCGAGGACCAAAATATTACGCCCAAATAATTTTAGCTCAAATAATTTTAAGTTCAACACCTATATGATGCCCCAAATTGTAATCCCAAATAATTTTAACTTAACTCGGTGCTCTATCTCCTGCTCAAATGATGTTATTCCAATACATATTTCATACCCAAATTGTAAGGTTAAATATATTTTGTGATACATTTTTTCACATCGATAAGTGAAGTAAGTATGTAATGGTAAGTAAGAATATGTCTAAGTACTCATAGTCAACTTGGGATATCCCTTTTGGTATAATGAGGACAATATCAAGTAGTTGATTGTGGATATTATCAGACTCATAGTTGCAGCACGGGTCCGAGGGTCAGGATCATAACAATTGGTATCAGAGCAAGTAACCAGCCCAGACTATGGGAACTAAGTGCTACAGTCGAGGGTGGGAGCCACTTCTAGAAACCCGGACGTCCACCGGTTGATCTGGGGTCAAGGCCTATTATGTTTGAGTGGGCCCTAGCGAGGATGTAGGCCTTAAAGGGGGTGAATGTGATACCTCATCCCACATCAGTTATGCTCTTTTCCCCAACTTCATGCCAATAAGTAGGAGAACGATATCTTCTCACATACAAAGCTTCAAAAGGAGTCATACCAATGCTAGACTGATAACTGTAGTTGTATGAAAACTCCACTAAGGTTAGGTAATCTACCCAATTACCTTTAAAATCAATGACACGAGCTCGAATCATGTCTTCTAAAATTTGAATTACTCTCTCCGATTGACCATCAGTTTGAGGATGGAAAGCAGTACTTAGGGATAATTTGGTACCAAAGGATTCATTTAGACTTCACGATCTGATACAATTGATATTGGTACTCCACATAATCAAACTATGTTATCAATGTATAAGCGTACCAATTCTTCCATGGACATAGTGGCCTTCATTGGAAGAAAATGAGCTGATTTCGTTAGTTTATCCACTATCACCCATATTGTATCTCTACCAGTTCTGGATTTAGGCAATCCTACCACAAAATCCATAGTCACATGTTCTCATTTCCATGAAGTATGCAACACCCAGGAGTGGGAGCCACCTCTAGAATCCTGAACGTTCACTGGTTGATCTTGGGCCGAGGCCTATTATGTTCGAGTGGGCCCTAGCGAGGACGTTAGGCCTTACGGGAGCGGGGAGGGTGAATGTGATGCCTCGTCCCACATCATTAAGTGCAGTAAGTATGTTATGGTATGTAAAAATGAGCCTAGGTACTCATAGTCAACTCGGGGTATCTCTTGTGGGTATTGTCAGACCCATAGTTGCAACACAGGCCCGAGGGTCTGAATCGTGACATATTTAACCCCATATTCATGAATAAAAAAGTTAAGCCTAAATATTTTTAACCCAATAGAATATATCTAGCCAAATTACTTTTAGCACAATACTATAACTTTTGCTCAAATTCAAAGCTCAAATAAGTTTTTTCTCCATTTTTCTTAATCCAAATATTTAATCTACGTACCAATTCTATTATTAAATAACTAAGTCCATATAATTACAATCTCATCCTGAAAATCAAATTCAAAAAAATAAACCTAAATATATGTTGTTCTAGCCCAAATATCATACCCAAAATAGTTGAACCCAAGCTGAATTATCTCAAGCAAATAATAAGTTAAAAATATTCAATCCAACTTATTTAAATCTCCTACCCAAAATAACCCAATATAAAGAATTAGTGGTTTCCACATGTCTATGCCCAAAGTTTTAATTTCATAAAGAATTAGTTTAAATATAAATTAAATTAAAGTATCATCTTATAATTTGCAACACAGCACCCTAAAATATAACTCTAGAATATTTAAGACAAGTTAGAAATTTCTTATCCAAACAATAAGTACACTTGATTAGAATGTTTCATTCATGACATGAGTCTTGATAAAAAAAACTAAAAAAAAAATTATCTCTTTCCTACTAAGTAACATGTCACACAGAGAAAAATGAATATTATTAACCATTTAAAAAACATCTAACAACATTGAATAAAAATGATGAGAGACTTGGAAGCAAAGAAGAAACAATAGCAATGATTTCAAATTCGCAATACATGATGTTGTGTATTGAAAATTAAAGCACAAATAAGAAATTCCACAAAGAAACAAGTTCAAATAGTGTCATAATTTGATTGGAGTTTGAACTCGAGTTATAAAGATACTATCAATATCTAAAACAATAAATTATCATCAAATCCCTTCGGGATAAGACATGCAATAACATGGTAGTGAAAACTCATCTGAAAAGTATGTAAATAATTAAATATTCTTCAGTATTGCCCCCATGGAGGAAATAATTCAAAAACTTGAAATATTCACTAAAAGACACTCAATTTTATAGAAGTTCAAGTTAGGAAGTCAAAAGACCTACTAGGCCCAACTACTACACAATACCAAAAGAAAAAGGCTAAAATGTTAAACACAAAATAAATAACTATATAACTCATGATACTTAAGAACTATGCATTAAACTATACCAGTGCAAAAATTCCACAAAAAAATATAAATATTAATATTTGAAACAGCCCCCCAAGAACAGCAACAACTCCTACAGCTTTTAACTGCAAGTGTGATAGAAAATAAGCTTTGTCAGATGAAAGAAAGGGGTGTGCAGAAGAATAAACAAGAATATTTTCATAAAGGAAAGTGGAAAAGACATCATTAAACAAATAGATAACACACCTTCGTCAAAGAAAACTCTAGTCCCGGAGCAAATAAAAGAAATACAACCCCAAATTGAGCAAATGTTTCAACCTGTTCAGAGAAAACTAAACAAATTCAAGGTTACTGAAATCCACTCATATTAGCTCTAAAATGTTGACAAGAGATGATTGGTTACCAAGAAATAATGGACATGCATCAATATATATATATATATATATATATATATATATATATATATATATATCTGTGTGTGTGTGTGTGTGTGTACACACCATTGTTCTTTTTTATCTCCAATTAATACACACTCTAATCCCCAATATTTTCTCTGTACTATTTAGGCATATTTCACTTTCGTTTAAGACTGCAATGTTAATAAAATATTTTCCTAGAGGCTTAGTACTCTCATTTTGAGGCAAATTAATACCACATCATTATGAGATCTTGACCTACATCTTGGCTCTTCACCACTCATAAAAAAACAACATAATTTCAAGAATTTCACAGCTAACCAACCAACTTAATATTAGGTCTTAATCACATCAAAATTTTCTATATGTTTACACATGAATGCATGTAATCAACACCCCCATTTTTCTTTTTCCATTAAAGATGAAACATCTTAATCTAACATTTTTACTTCAAATATTCCAACTTATTAAAACTTAAGATGGGATTGGATAACCATAAGATCTGCCAGATTTCCAAGTATTCACTTTCTAGTTGGATACACATTTCCCAAAAAAAAAAGAAAAAAAAAGTTATGGTCTCAGATCAATTTATTGCCCGTTTGGATGATTACAATATTTCTTAATATTCAAGACTTTTAAGGCAACAATCTTAATGTATTATGAACGCCCCATGACAATCCCAAGTAATAGTGAAAAAATGCACTGATTCCCACATCACAGTAACTTGCAAGACTTACCAAACCCCCATGCCATTGTCATTTTGTACTAACTACCTCAAGTGCAGAGTGTTCATAAAAGAAGAAGAGATTATTCATAAAAGAAGCTCCATGATATCAAAACTAACAAGTGTAGAATTATAAAAACAAATAAAGTAAATGAAGTTACGGACCTCATTCAAAATCCGATGGAGTTCATCCCTTGCTTGAATAACATGATTCCTATAATTGCTGAGTGTTTTGTTGTGAGTTAGGGATTATGTGGAGAAGAGAAAAAAATGAAAAGAAAAGGGAAAGTGGGGGGGGGGGGGAAAGTGGGTTTGGAAGGGAAAAGAAATAAAAAATTGAAAAGAAAAGGGAAGGAGAGGGGAAACGGAGAGGATTTAAAAAATTTAAAAAAAGAGAGAGAAAAATAGAAAAAGAGAAAATTTTAAATTTTTTTAGTAGGGCCCATTAGAACTCATTTTGTGAATGAGTTAAAGTTAGTTTGAAAAATAGTTTTATAAACTAGGTTAAGCCGGGACAAATTTTAAAAAGTTAGGTTATTTTAGGAAAAGACTCAACTTCTCCAGCTGTCACCGACCTAAAATAACCTAAGAGATATATAAAAAAAATAATATATATATATTATTACAAAATTTTAATACCATATAAAATAGTTTTTATATGTTTTTAAGTATTATGTTTAATAACCTTTCATATTATTTTTTAAATTTTTTATTTTTTCTAATTTTTTCATGTTATTATATTTTTATATAAAAAAAATTTGTAATTATGATATGTTTTTTCTAAAAAAAAATAAATCAAAAATTTATTATTTATGTCTAATAAGTTTTTCATACCTTTATTATAAATTTTTGTTATGAATATTAAATTTTTTTTTCTTCATTTACAAACTGACTTTTTATTAGAAATATAAGCAAAAATATTAATTTTAAAATTTATAAAATATTTTTTCCTTAAATTTATATTAATAATTTTTTATTACAAACTATTTTTTAATTTTTAAATAGTAAAAAATTTACTAATTTATTATATATATAATATATATATATATATATATATATTATTAAACAATTTATGAGAGATTCTATTTCTACTATGTCTCAAATTCATAATTTTTTAAAATCAAGATTAAACTATGTTTTCTTGATTATTTAATTGTTTATAAAATATATTTCGTATTTAAATATTTATCTATATTATATAACATTTTATAAATCTTTATTCTCTTATATAATTAATCTAAAATTTTGTAATTTTTATTATTATTATATACATCTTTAATATATATAAATAATGTATATAGTTATTTTTTTCCCTACTTGAATAATATTTTTTTCTTTTAATATTTTTTAGCTTTTTATTAATTTATAATTAAATAATATATTTAAATATTACAATATTTATATAAAATTTTTAAAAAAAAATCTAATTTTTTTTAAATAATATAATAAATTATCTTAAATGCACATTTTAAATTTAAAATCTAAATTTAGCACCTCAAAATGCACTTCCCTCAAAGCAGAGTTTTTGTCTATTATTTTTAAAAAATTAATCTCATTTTTCATAAAGGGTAATTTTGTAATTTTAATTAATAATTATTAATTTTTCCAAATTTTTTTTCTTTTTCTCTCTTTCTTCCAACTTTTTCTTCCCTCTCATTCTTGTTATTTTGATTTCTTTCTCTCTCTTCTTTTTCATTCTTTCTTTCTCTCTTTTCTTTTTCATTCTTTCTTTCTCTTTCTTCTACAACTTTCTCTCTCTTTTTCTTCATCTTCTTCGACCATTTTTTCTCTCTCTTCTTCTTCCACTCATTCTTCTTTTCTTTTTCTCTTTCTTCTTCTTCTTCTCCTCTGTTTTTCTTCCATCAATATTTTCTTTCTTTCTCTCCCAATCAAATTCAGAAGCCCTATTTTAATAACCAAATTCATAAAACTCATTTCCACAACGGAATCCCAAAACTCATTTTCACAACCAAAATCAAAAAACATTATTTTTAAAACTAAATCTAAAATTGATTTCACAGTCAAATTCATTTCCATAGCACTTTAGTTTCTCTGGTGGCGACAATTTTAAACTTCAATTTTGTGAGATAAAAAACTCATATATTATAATCTTTAGAACATTGAACAAAAGAAAATTTTTAAAGAAAAAAAAAATCTTCAAGAATGAAAAAAACATTGAAGTAGTGGTTAAAACTTAATTTTATTTTTAATATAACACCGTTTGAATTTGGAAGAAAAGAGAAAGAAGAACAGAAGGAGAAGAAAGAGAGAAAAAAAAAAAATTAATATTTTTTAATTAAAATTACAAAATTACTCTTTATAAAAATTAATTTTTTTAAAAAAATAATTGACTTAAACAGTAAAAAGAGTTGACTACTTTACATAAAATATTTATAAATTTAGATTAAAAAAGAATTGTGACATTGATTCATAAAACATTATAAAAAAAGTAAAAAATATGTATAAAAGTATATTTAATGTAAAATAACTTGATTATCATTTTTTTCATTTAACAAATTGTATAGACAGTAAAAAATTTAACAATTTTGACAAAATTCAAGAAAAAGGACTTTATTGTTCTATAGTAAAAGAGTTTTAAGACTTTAAAAGTGAAAAAATTAGTTTAGAATTTAACTTGTCAAACATAAATTTGTTTGGAACTAAATTTACCAATCTTTCTTGGGGAATACTTATATTACAATTATGTTAAGTAAACCAAGAAGTAATTATAGCATCATTAGAGAGAAACAAAATTGTTGCTTAGGACGATGAACAAAGAGTTCAAATTAAAGTATAAAGACGAAGGGAAATTACGTTAGTTTTTTTCCCTATATATTTAAATATATATTAACAATATATATATATATACACACACTAGTGGCATATATATTAGCCTTCTTGTAATACAAAACATCTGGAAGACCCAGAGATGAACCTGATTTAACTTCTAAAGCAATCCTGATAGTGCTTGATCAAGTAAATAAGGTTGATAAAAAATACTCAATAACTAGAAAAGAGCCTCCACATGCTATTGTCCGCTTTGGACTTAAGCCTCACGGTTTTGCTCTTAGGTAACTACCCAAATGACCTCAAACTAATGGAGTTAGTGAAATTCTTATATGCTAGCAAACTCTAGCATTATTTTCATATGTGGGACTTAGGTTGAAACCCCAACAATAACTTGAATTAACAGGTGACAAAGCATAGGACCCAAACATCTGATCAGTGGCATTTGGACTATCACACCATCCAACATATGAATCATAATTAAGCAAAACTTGAAATGAATCCTCCAAATTTGCAGACCTCATAACTCCATCCATGGATGCCCAAAGGCCTCCCTCTGGCCTTTCTTTGGATGGAAACGGGTATTCCATATCAAATCTCTTAAACCAGTAGCCAACGAAGTAGAGAATACATCCCTTAATTCTACACCAGAAATCTTTGTAACCCTAAGAAAAATATACCCAAAATATTTGCAATGAGAAGTAATCAACTTAGCTTTAACAACTTCTCATCCCTAACACAAAATTGTAAGTATGATGTAGTATTTTAATATAGGCCTTTTTTATTATTATTTAACTTGTTTTTTTGTTTGGTTCACCTGTGTATAATGTGAAGTAGAATTGTAACCAAAAGAGGGAGAAAATTTATACACAAATTTTTAATATTTTATTAATTAATATTAGTATTTTAATTTTTTTACTATGTTTTGAACTGATGACTTTTATACTAAACTAATACTTTATAAGTGTTGTGATTGTATTTTAGTTGCTAAATATAAAATTCAATATAAATTATTGTTGCAAAATAAATTTTTGTGCAAATACAAAATCTTGAAAGTTAGCTCTCTCTCTCTCTCTCTCTCTCTCTCTCTCTCTCTCTCTCTCTCTCTCTCTCTCTCTCTCTCTCTCTCTCTCTCTCTCTCTCTCTCTCTCTCTCTCTCTCTATATATATAATATATATATATATATAATATTATATATATATATATATATATATATATATTATATATATATAATGCAGTACTCACATCCCAATGCTAGGATTCCTCTAGAAAATGGAAGAGAACAATTAAAAAATAACTATGCAACAAAAGTTACACAAGCAAATGAAATAGTTATTATATATGTGTGTGTGTTATATATATATATATATGTTGACAAAAGAGAGGTGAGTATTTGTATTTATGTGTAGGTGTCATGAGATAATTAAATATGGGATTTAAAATGTGATCTTGAAACTAAAAAAAAATGTATGTGTATAATATATATATATATATATATATATATATATATATATATATATTTGAGAATATAAATTGTCCCTATGCTGACAAAGAATAATTGCTGACATTGCAAGCGCCACCTGATACAGTGGGACCCATCACTTCGCTTGGATCTTTATCTACCGAGCCCGATGGAACTGCGAGACAGCGAAGTTTTCGGATTTAAAACTACCCACTTCGTATCTCTTTTGTTTGTCAGTTTCTTCTAGAAGATTCCTCAAAGAGTATTTTCGACCAAACAGTTCATCTTAAAAATATTCATGAAAAGTATCTCACAGAATATTGTTACAACAGTGGGATATTTCAGAATTTGGTAACCGTCAGATTCTTCATAATTCACCACCTACCTATCTCTCCGGGTGATTTGCATATATAAATACCACACTCGTAAAGGTAAAAGGTAAGGTCATATAACTAACAATTTCTCTGCTAAATCATATAATCCCTAGTCAAATTCAGAATTCTAACTTTATCATCAGAGGGTTTGTCAGAGGTCCTCCACCATCTGTCTCGAACTTCTCTGTTTTGTAGATATCCACAGACCGAAATCTTCATCAAATCACAAACGCAGCATCCACCTTGGTAGTGACATTTGGCAGAGATCATCAGACGACGCCGCTTCGTCAACACGTGGCCTCGAACCGATTTTCGACTAATAAATATATATATAGTATTTTTGTTTAAAAAGAAAATTTTATTTTTGATAAAGAGAGAAGAAGTGAAAAGGGCTATATGTAAAAAATAAGAGTAAATGAGGAACATATCATCAAACGTGTCATGTCATCATACATGACATGGTATAATGACAAAACTAGGAAGGTTATTGTTTGTGCTTACGTTTACATGCACATGAGATAGGCGTAAGGAGGTTTTAGCTATGACTTGAAATCAACAAAAATCTAGTATCTCCCTGTTAAAGGAGAAATTCACTTTAGAAAGAGAGAAAATGAAATGAAAATAGCTATAAATGGAAAATGGAGGAATTGAATATTTATATAAAAGTTTTTTAAAAAATTCTAAATTTTTTTTAAAAAAATAATATGATAAACTATCAATAATATGATAAACTATCTTAAATGTAATCTAAATTTAGCACCTCAAAATGCACTTCCCTCAAAGCAGAGATTTTTGTCTATTATTTTTTTTAAAAAAATCGCATTTTTTTATAAAGGATAATTTTGTAATTTTAATTATTAATTATTAATTTTTCCTAAATTTTTTTATTTTTCTCTCTTTCTTCCAACTTTTTCCTCCCTCTCATTCTTGTTATTTTGATTTCTCTCTCTCTTTCTTCTACAACTTTCTCTCTCTTCTTCCTTATTCTTTCTCTCTCTTTTTCTTCTTCTTCTTCCACTCATTCTTCTTTTCTTTTTCTCTTTCTTCTTCTTCTTCTCCTCTGTTTTTCTTCCATCAATTTTTTCTTTCTTTCTCTCCCAATCAAATTTAGAAACCCTAATTTAATAACCAAATTCATAAAACTCATTTCCACAACCGAATCCCAAAACTCATTTTCACAACCAAAATAAAAAAAACACATTTTTAAAACCAAATCTAAAATTGATTTCACAGTCAAATTCATTTCCACACCACTTCAGTTTTTCTGGTGGCGACAATTTTAAAATTCAATTTTGTGAGATAAAAAACTCATATATTATAATCTTTAGAACATTGAACAAAAGAAATTTTTTTTAAAAAAAAAATAAATCTTCAAGAATGAAAAAAATATTGAAGCAGTGGTTAAAACTTAATTTTATTTTTAATATAACAGCGTTTGATTTTGGAAGAAAGAGAAAGACGAACAGAAGAAGAAGAAGAAAGAGAGAGAGAAAAAAAAAAAAAAAATAATATTTTTTAATTAAAATTACAAAATTACTCTTTATAAAAGTTAATTTTTTAAAAAAATAATTGACTTAAACAGTAAAAAGAGTTGACTACTTTACATGAAATATTTATAAATTTAGATTAAAAAAGAATTCTGACATTGATTCATAAAATATTATAATAAAAGTAAAAAAAAATGTATAAAAGTATATTTAATGTAAAATAACTTGATTATCATTTTTTTTCATTTAACAAATTGTATAGACAGTAAAAATTTTAACAATTTTGACAAAATTCTGGAAAAAGGACTTTATTGTTCTATAGTAAAAACGTTTTAAAACTCTAAAAGTGAAAAAATTATTTTATGATTTAACTTGTCAAACATAAATTTGTTTAGAACTAAATTTACCAATCTTTCTTGGGGAATACTTATATTACAATTATGTTAAGTAAACCAAGAAGTAATTATAGCATTATTAGAGAGAAACAAAATTGTTGCTTAGGACGATGAACAAAGAGTTCAAATTAAAGTATAAAGACGAAGGGAAGTTACGTTAGTTTTTTTCCCTATATATATATATATATATATATATATATATACACTAGTGGCATATATATTAGCCTTCTTGTAATACAAAATATTTGGAAGACCCACAGATAAACCTGATTTAACTTCTAAAGCAATCCTGATAGTGCTTGATCAAGTAAATAAGGCTGATAAAAAATACTCAATAAATAGAAAAGAGCCTTCACATGATATTGTCCGCTTTGGACTTAAGCCTCACAGTTTTGCTCTTGGATAACTACCCCAAAGGCCTCAAACTAATGGAGTTAGTGAAATTCTTATATGCCAGCAAACTCTAGCATTATTTTCAGATGTGGGACTTGGGTTGAAACTCCAACAATAACTTGAATTAATAGGTGACAAAGCATAGGACCCAAACATCTGATCAGTGTCATTTGGACTATCACACCATCCAACATATGAATCATAATTAAGCAATACTTGAAATGAATCCTCCAAATTTGCAGACCTCATAACTCCATCCATGGATGTCCCACCTTCTGCTTGAGCTCTTAGTGATGCCCAAAGGCCTCCCTCCCTCAGGCCTTTCTTTGGATGGAAATGAGTATTCCATATCAAATCTCTTAAACCAGTAGCCAACGAAGTAGAGAATACATCCCTTAATTCTACACCAGAAATCTTTGAAACCCTAAGAAAAATATACCCAAAATATTTGCAATGAGAAGTAATCAACTTAGCTTTAACAACTTCTCATCCCTAACACAAAATTGTAAGTATGATGTAGTATTTTAATATAGGCCTTTTTTATTATTATTTAACTTGTTTTTTTGTTTGGTTCACCTATATAATGTGAAGTAGAATTGTAACCAAAAGAGGGAGAAAATTTATACATAAATTTTTAATATTTTATTAATTAATATTAATATTTTAAATTTTTTTACTATGTTTTGAACTGATGACTTTTATACTAAAATAATACTTTATAAATGTTGTGATTGTATTTTAGTTGCTAAATACAAAATTCAATATAAATTATTGTTGTCAAAATAAATTTTTGTGCAAATACAAAATCTTGAAAGTTAGCTATATATATATATATATAATGCTGTACTCACATCCCAATGCTAGGATTCCTCTAGAAAATGGAAGAGAAATTAAAAAATAATTATGCAACAAAAGTTACACAAGCAAATGGAATAGTTATCATATGTATGTGTGTATATATATATATATATATAATTATATATATATATATATATATATATATTATGGTATGTTGACAAAAATAAAGAGGTGAGTATTTGTATTTACGTGCAGGTGTATGTATGAGATAATTAAATAGGGATTTGGAATGTGATCTTGAAACTAAAAAATAGATGTATATATATATATAGTATTTTTTTTCAAAAAGAGAAATTTATTTTTGATAAAGAGAGAAGAAGTAAAAAGGTCTATATGTAAAAAATAAGAGTAAATGAGGAACATGTCATCAAACGTGTCATGTCATCATACATGACATGGTATGTTGATAAAACTGGGAAGGTTACTGTTTGTGTTTACGTTTACATGCACATGAGATAGGCGTAAGGAGGTTTTAGCTATGATCTTGAAATCAACAAAAATCTAGTATTTCCCCATGAAAAGAGAAATTCGCTTTAGAAAGAGAGAAAAGGAAATGAAAATAGCTATAAGTGGAAAATAGAGGAATTGGGAAGATTAAATGATGAAACATATCGTCATACATGATATGGTATGTTGACAAAATTAGAAGTTTATAATTTCTTTTTCTAAGAAATATGGGAAGAAGGTGGGAGCTAAGATGTGATTTTGAAACTAGCAAAAATATTTCATCTATATATAAAATGAGGAATTTACTTTTGGAAGAGGGAGAGAAAAAATAAATTGGAAAAAGCTTTACCGGAAAACATGAATGATTGAGAAGAGTAAAGGAGGAGACATGTCATCATACGCGACATGGTATATTGACAACTAGAAAGATTAGTGTTTGTGTTTGCGTGTACGTGCAAATGAGAGAGATTTAAAGGAGTTTTAACAATGATATTGAAACTAGTAAAAATCTAGCATCTTCACATAAAAAATGGAATCCACTTTAAAAAGAGAGAAAACGAAGCGAAAAGAGTTATAAATAGAAAATGGGGGAAATTGGGAAGATTAAATGATGAAACAAATCGTCATGCATGATATAGTATGTTGATAAAAATAGAAAGTTCAGTATTTAATTTTATGGAAAATATGGGAAGAGGGTGGGGTTGAGGTGTGATGTTGAAACTAGCAAAAATATTTTACCTAAACATAAAATGAGGAAATTTCTTTTGGAAGAGGGAGAAAGAAAAGAACTATAAATGGAAAATGGTGATGATTTAGAAGAGTAAACGAGGAGACAGGCCACCAAACATGACATGATACGTTGATAAAAATATAAAAGTCGGCATTTTTCTTTAGGAGGACACGTGTGTGGATGACAAAAATATAGGATTTTTCTGTTATGATCTTGAAAGTTGAAACTAACAAAAATATTGCATCTTCACATAAAAAAGAGGAATTTACTTTTGAAAAAAAGTGAGAGAGAAGGTTGATGAAAAAACTAAATAGAAAATGAGGAGTATTGAGAAGAGTAGAGAAGACATGTTGTCATACATGACATGGTATGTTGATAAAAACAGAAAATACGAGAAAACATATTAGGTTGAATTGTAATCTTGAAACTAACAAAACAAAATATTGCATATTTACCTTAAAAATTATAGTTACGATGAACTAAAAATAAACCTTTACAAATTATGATGACAATTTGTTTCATATAAATCTAAATATATGACTGCAAACAAAAAAATTCATATATAAAAAAGACAGTTATTAACTGAAAATTCAAAAATTACTAAATTTAACAATAATGATAAGAACTATAAATAGTATGTTAGTAAATGTAATTAGAAAAGTTTGTTAAATTTATTTTAATAAATTATATGAGCCTTAAGTGTCAATAATGTATTTAAGATTAATATTCTACTTTTTATATATATATATATAATAAATTAAATTAAAATTAAAATTTTTTAATTCTTATAAATAATTTTATCCAATAATTATATTTATAATATTTTTTTTTTCTAAAAGTAATGTCAAAATGTTTGATATAAAAAATAGAATTAAAAAATTAATGAAATACAATATAAAATTTGTGAATAACATTTTAAGAGAATATTAGATCTCACCTTTTTTATACTATTTTATTTTTTATCCAGAATCAATTATGTGATAATGAAAAAAAATTGAGTAAAAATCTTTTATACCAAATAAATATCTTTTAAGTAAATCTACTAAAAAACAAGTTCAAATAATTTTAGCCTGAACATAAGTCTCTTTCACAAATATTAAACCCTAATATATTCAGTTTTAATTCAAAATATAAAAAATTAACCTCAAATAAGATATTTTTTTTCAGCCCAACTTAATTAAATCTCATACCCAAAAAAGAAGTTTATTTAATTTTAACTCAAACTCATATCCAAATATTAAACTCAAAAATTTAATCAACTGCTCAATTCTCTTATTTAAAAATAAGTTAAAATAATTTCTTTTTTCCTACGGAGCAATTGCAGTACTCGAGAGTAAGGGTCTAATTCAGAGCTTTTAACATGGAGCTAACCGCTCCAGGGAGATTCGAATATTCGATCATCCGTCCTGGAAGAAGCATTTAAGAGTCCGCTTACCAACTCGCCCAAGCTACCGAGTTCTTTACCCCTTAAGTTAATGTTTCTTTGTTTTGGGCAATTTTTTTTTGACCAATTTTTCCTTTTTCTATTTGGGCCAATTTCCTTTTGTTTTTTCTCTTGGGCTAATTTCCTTTTTTATCTAGGCTGATTTGACTTTTTCTAGTCTGAGACAATTTTTCTTTTTCTGTTCTAGGCCAATTTTCATTTTTTATGTTGTATCACTTTCTTGTTTTCCTTGGGATAATATTTTTGATGGGCTGTATATTATTTGAGTGGGTTGATTTTTTTTTTTTTATTATTTTTTTTAATCTTGGACTAATGTCCTTTGAGTGGGCTAATTTTTAATATTTTATTAATTAATATTAGTATTTTAATTTTTTTACTATGTTTTGAACTGATGACTTTCATACTAAAATAATACTTTATAAATGTTATTATTGTATTTTAGTTGCTTAATATAAAATTCAATATAAACTATTGCTGTCAAAATAAATTTTTGTGCAAATAGAAAATCTTGAAAATTAGCACAAAAACAAATATAGTACTCACATCCCACAATGCTAGGATTCCTCTAAAAAATGGAAGAGACCAAATAAAATATAACTATGCAACAAAAGATACTTAAGCAAATAAAATAGTATAATATGTATGTATATATATATATGGTATGCTAACAAAAATATAGAGGTGAATATTTGTATTTATATGCAGGTGTATGCATGAGATAATTAAATATGAGATTTGAAATGTGATATTGAATCTAAAAAAGAAATGTATATATATATATATATATATATATATAGTATTTTTGTTCAAAAAGAGAAAATTATTTTTCATAAAGAGAGAAGAAGTGGAAAGGGTTATATGTGAAAAACAAGAGTAAATGAGAAATATGTCATCAAATGTGTCACATATATATATATATATATATATTATTTTTGTTCAAAAAGAGAAAATTATTTTTCATAAAGAGAGAAGAAGTGGAAAGGGTTATATGTGAAAAACAAGAGTAAATGAGAAATATGTCATCAAATGTGTCATATATATATATATATATATATATATTATTTTTGTTCAAAAAGAGAAAATTATTTTTCATAAAGAGAGAAGAAGTGGAAAGGGTTATATGTGAAAAACAAGAGTAAATGAGAAACATGTCATCAAATGTGTCATGTCAGCATACATGACATGATATGTTGACAAAACTAGGAAGGTTACTATTTGTATTTGCGTGTACATGCACATGAGAGAGGTATAAGGAGATTTTAGCAATGATCTTGAAACTAACAAAAATCTAGTATCTCCTCATGAAAAGAGGAATTCGCTTTAGAAAGAGAAAATTAAATGAAAATAGCTATAAATGGAAAATGGAGGAATTGAGAAGATTAAATGATGAAACATATCGTCATACATGATATGGTATGTTGACAAAATTAAAAGTTTATACTTTCTGTTTATAGTAAATATGGGAAGAAAGTGGGAGCTAAGATGTGATTTTGAAACTAGCAAAAATATTTCATCTATACATAAAATGAAGAATTTATTTTGGGAAGAGGGAGAGAAAAAATAAATTGGAAAGAGCTTTTATCGGAAAACGAGGATGATTGAGAAGAGTAAAGGAGGATGCCATCATATGTGACATGGTATATTAACACAACTAGAAAGATTAGTGTTTGTGTTTGTGTGTACGTGCGAATGGGAGAGGTGTAAGGGAGTTTTAGTAAAAAAATATAGCATCTTCACATAAAAAGAGGAATCCGCTTTAAGAAGAGAGAAAACGAAGTGAAAAGAGTTATAAATAGAAAATGGGAGAAATTGGGAAGATTAAAGGATGAAACATATCGTCATGCATTATATGGTATGTTGACAAAAATAGAAAGTTCAGTATTTAATTTTATGGGAAATATGGGAAGAGGGTGGGGATTGAACTGTAATTTTGAAACTTGCAAAAATATTTCACCTAAACATAAAAGGAGGATTTTACTTTTGGAAGAGGGAGAAAAAGGAGGAGACAGACCACCAAACATGATATGATACGTTGAAAAAAAATATAAAAGTTGGCATTTTTCTTTAGGAGGACACGTGTGTGGATGACAAAAATATAAGTTCACCATCAATATCATTTCTTTCATGAGACAAATTTTGAGAAATAAATTTTGCCTCAGTATTTTTGTCTTTCTTTTCAATAGATGCTTAATATAAGTCAACAAAATATTTTGTCGTGCGACAGACACGAGACTAGTGACATTTCATGCCACAACCATAACATTTGTCTTCATAATTTTTCGAAACAGTATTTCATTTCTCATTACTTTTTGTCCACTTTAGGTGGTCATTGACATTTTTTGCACTTAAATTATTATTATGATTATAAGGCCAAATTTATCACGACGTCCATAATCATAATTTCGACCATGACCACGGTAACGACCACGACCATGACTACAATCTCTTCTGGGATCATGATTTTTAACAACATTCACTTCTGGGAATGGAGTAGAGCCAGTAGGTCGAGTCTCGTGATTTTTTATCAGTAATTCATTATTTTGTTCCGCAACCAGAAGAAGACAATAAATCAATTCAGAGTATTTCTTAAATTTTTTCTCACGATATTATTACTGCAGGACAATATTTGTGGCATAAAAAGTAGAATATGTTTTTTTCAGCATATCATTATCCGTTATATCATCTCCACATAGTTTCAACTACGAAACTATTTTAAACATTACGGAGTTATACTCACTCACGGATTTGAAATCTTGCAACCTCAGGTGCAACCAGTCATACTGTGCTTTAGGGAGAATGACCATCTTCTGGTGGTCAAATATTTCTTTCAAATTTCTCCACAAAACAAAAGGATCTTTCACGGTAAAATATTCATTTTTCAAATCCTCATGAAGATGATGACAGAGAAATATTATCACTTTGGCACAATCTTGTGTTGGTGATACATTATTTTACACAACGGTGTCTGCCAGACCTATTGTAGCAAGATGCATTTCGGCATCTAGTGTCCATGATAAGTAGTTCTTTCCGGTGACATCAAGAGCCACAAATTCGAGCTTAGTAAGATTTGTCATAATAATAGAAAATGTACATGTAGAAAATGTATCTGTTTGATCTTCAAATAAACTTCAAAAACACTTTACCCGGTGGTAGAGACTCGTGCTGATAACGTATTGTGAAATTATATAAAAATAATAAAATAAGCAATATGAAAAGTAAACGAGATACATAGAGAATAGACAGAATATTATTATAAGATTTCTTGTTGGTTGTTGATTTTTATCTACAAAAGGGCATAGAGCCTTCTATTTATAGGGGTGAATAGGGATAAGGATAAGTACTAAGAGTGACACTTGTCACCCGGTATTAAGTGCTAGGTGACACTTGTCACCAAAGTCATAAGTAATAGGTGATATGTGTTACCTTAGAGATAGACATCAGGTGATACTTATCACCTTTCATTAAGTATGTAATTATCTTAAGATTAAAGAATAATAACGATTATACGATGGACATCCAGTAATTTAATGAATCTTCAAAATTCATAACAATGAGCTTATTTTCTTTTCTTTTGTCTTAGCTGAGTTTTTTTTGGGTTTTTCTTTTCTGGGCTGATTTTCATCTTTTAGGTTGCATCACTTTCTTATTTTTCTTGGGTTAATTTTTTCTTGGGCTGTAGATTTTTTGAGTGGGTAGATTTTTTTTTTTTTTTTTTTTTTTGTCCTGGATTAATGTCTTTTGAGTGGGTTTATTTTTAATATTTTATTAATTAATATTAATATTTTAATTTTTTTATTATGTTTTGAACTCAACTTTTATACTAAAATAATTATATATATATATAATTGTATTTTAGTTGCTTAATATAAAATTTAATATAAATTATTACTATCAAAATAAATTTTTATGCATATAGAAAATCTTGAAAGTGAGCAAAAAAAAAAATTTACAATACTCACATCCCAATGTTAGGATTCCTCTAAAAAATGGAAGAGAACAAATAAAATTTAACTATGCAACAAAAGTTACACAAGCAAATGAAATAATTATTATATATATATATATGGTATACTGACAAAAATAGAGAAGTGAGTGTTTGTATTTATGTGCAGGTGTATGCATGAGATAAATAGGGATTTGAAATGTGATCTTGGAACTAGAAAAAAAGTGTATATATATATATAATATATAAAAATAGAGAAGTGAGTATTTGTATTTATGTGCAGGTGTATGCATGAGATAAATAGGGATTTGAAATGTGATCTTGGAACTAAAAAAAAGTGTATATAATATTATATATATATTATATATATATAGTATTTTTTCAAGAAGAAAAAATTATTTTTCATAAAGAGAGAAGAAGTGGAAAGGGCTATATGTGAAAAACAAGAATAAATGAGGAACATGTCATCATACATGACATCGTATGTTGACAAAACTAGGAAGGTTACTGTTTGTGTTTGCATTTATATGCACATGAGAAAGATGTCAGGAGATTTTAACAATGATCTTGAAACTAACAAAAAAATCTAATATCTCCACATGAAAGGAGGAATTTGCTTTAGAAAGAGAGAAAATGAAGTGAAAATAGCTATAAATGAAAAGTAGAAGAATTGATAAGATTAAAGGATGAAACATATCATCATACATGATATGGTATGCTGAAAAAATTAGAAGTTTATAATTTTATTTTATAGGAAATATGAGAAGAAGGTGGGAGCTGAGATATGATTTTGAAACTAGTAAAAATATTTCATCTATACATAAAATAAAGAATTTATTTTGGGAAGAAGGAGAGAAAAAATAAATTGGAAAGAACTTTCACCGGAAAACGAGGATGATTGAGAAGAGTAAAAGAGGAGACGTGTCATCATACGTGACATGATATATTAACAAAACTAGAAAAATTAGTGTTTGTGTTTGCATGTACGTGCGAATGAGAGAGGTATAAGGAAGTTTTGGCAATGATCTTGAAACTAACAAAACTATAGCATTTTCACGTAAAAAGAGAAAAAACAAAGTGAAAAGAGTTATAAATGGAAAATGAGGAAAACTGAGAAATTAAAGGATGAAACAGATCATCATGCATGATATAGTATGTTGATAAAAATAGAAAGTTCAGTATTAATTTTATGGAAAATATGGGAAGATGGTAGAGGTTGAGCTATGATTTTGAAACTAGCAAAACTATTTCACCTAAACATAAAATGAGGAAATTGCTTTTGGAAGAGGGAGAAAGAAAAGAGCTATAAATGGAAAATGGTGATGATTTAGAAGAGTAAAGGAGGAGACAGACCACCAAACATGACATGATACATTAATAAAAATATAAAAGTTGGTATTTTTCTTTAGGAGGACACGTGTGTGTGGATGAGAAATATAGAGTTTTTCTATGATGATCTAGAAAGTTGAAACCATCAAAAGCAAATCTTCGCATTAAAAAAAAGAGGAATTTACTTTTGAAAAAATGAGAGAGAAGGTTGAAGAAAAAAGTAAATAAAAAATGAGGAGAATTAAGTAGAGTAGAGAAGACATGTTATCATACATATAACATGGTATGTTGACAAAAATAGAAAATATGAGAAACCATAGGGTTGAATTGTAATCTTGAAACTAATAAGAAAAAAATTGCATATTTTCCTAAAAATTATAGTTATCATGAACAAAAAAATCAACCATTATAAATTATTATGGTAATTTGTTTGTAATTTTCACATATAAACTTAAATAAATGACTGGAAATAATAATAAAAAATATTCATATAAAAATGAAGAAAAAATATTCATAAAGAAACAGTTATTGATTGAAAATTAAAAAATCACTAAATTTAGAAAAGTTTGCTAAATTTATTTTAATAAATTATATATATATATATATATATTTTATAAAAGTAATGTTAAAATCTTTGATATAAAAAATGATTTTTTTTTGAATAGTATAAAACAGAATTAAGAAATTGATAAAATACATAGATATAATATAAAAATTATGAATAACGTTTTTAAGAGAATATTATATCTCAATCTTTTTTTTTACTTTTTTATTTTTTAATTAAATGTACTATAAGAAAAAACAAGTCCAAATAATTTTAAGTTGAACATAAGTCTCTTAGGCAAATATTGAACCTAATATATTTTCTCTCCTGTTCAACAACATATATCTCAATTATTTTTAGCACAACAACATATTTTCTCTCTAAATCATAAGTTTAAATACTGTTAGCCCAATATGTATATCTCTTGCCCAAAATTATAAATAATGCATAAATCATAAGCCCATATATTTTTACCCTAATACTATTTATCCAGGACCAAAATATTAGGCCCAAATAATTTTAAGTTCAACACCTATGATGCCTCAAATTGTAATCCCAAATAATTTTAACTTGACTCGGTGCTCCATCTCCTGCTCAAATGATGTTATTCCAATACATATTTCATACCTAAATTGTAAGGTTAAATATATTTTATGATACTCCTTCCCACATCGATAAGTGAAGTAAGTATGTAATGGTAAGTAAAAATAGGTCTAAGTACTCATAGTCAACTTGGGATATCCCTTTAGGTATAGTGAGGACAATACCAAGTAGTTGATTGTGGATATTATCAGACCCATAGTTGCGGCACGGGCCCGAGGGTCCGAGTTGTGACAATTGTATCAGAGCAAGTAACAAACTCGAACTATGAGAACTAAGTGCTACACCAGAGGTTGTGAGCCACTTTTAGAATCTCGGACGTCCACTGGTTGATCTTGGGCCGAGGCCTATTATGTTCCAGTGGACCCTAGGGTCCGAGTTGTGACAATTGGTATCAGAGCAAGTAATCAGCCCGGACTATGGGAACTAAGTGCTACACCCGAGGGTGGGAGCCACTTCTAAAACTTCGGATATCCACTAGTTGATCTTGGGTCGAGACCTATTATGTTCGAGTGGACCCTAACTAGGACACTAGGCCTTAAGGGGGGATGAATGTGATACTCCGTCCTATATCGATAAGTGAAGTATGCAACATTCGGGAGTGGGAGCCACCTCTAGAATCCCGAACGTCCACTCGTTGATCTTGGGCCGAAACCTATTATGTTCGAGTGGGCCTTAGCGAAGACACTACGTCTTACGGGGATGAATGTGATACCCCGTCCCACATCGATAAGTGCAGTAAGTATGCAATGATATGTAAAAATGAGCATAGGTACTACTCATAGTAACTCGGGGTATCTCTTGTGGGTATTGTCAGATCCATAGTTGCGACACAGGCCCGAGGGTCTGGATCGTAACATATTTAACCCCATATTCATGGATAAAAAAGTTAAGCCTAAATATTTTTAACCCAATACAATATATCTAGCCAAATTACTTTTAGCACAATACTATAACTTTTGCTCAAATTCAAAGCTCAAATAAGTTTTTTCTCCATTTTTCTTAGTCCAAATATTTAATCTACGTACCAATTCTATTATTAAATAAATAAGTCCATATAATTACAGTCTCATCCTAAAAATCAAATTCAAAAAAATAAACCTAAATATATTTTGTTACCTATTATAAATAAAAATTAGTTTAAATATAAATTAAAAAGGTATCATATTATAATTTGCAATGGCACCCTAAAATATAACTCTAAAATATTTAAGACAAGTTAGAAATTTCTTATCCAAACAATAAGCACACTTTTTCAGCCCAGCTTAATAAATCTCCTACCAAAATGAATGTCGAAATAATTTCCACCATAATCCAAATTTTAAGCCTAAATTTCTTACTTTTTATTGCTTTTTGGGTATGGAACCGGATTAATATCATTAAGAAATGAAAGAGATGCCCAAATATATTTAAAACCAAACCCAACACAAAATTTTCAGTCCAACTTAATTAAATCATCCTATAAAAAACAATACCCAAATAATTTTATTCTGAGCCCAAATAATTAAATCTATTTTTTTTCTTGGGCTATTTTTGAATTCCGGGCTAATCTTTTATGGCCTTGGCTGAATTTTTATCTTGGGCTGATTTCCTAATTAGTCTGGGCTAATTTACCTATTTTTTACTATTCCAGGTTGATATATTTTTTTCCTTGGGCTATTTATGAATTCTGGGCTGATTTCCTAATTAATCTGGGATAATATTCCCTGTTTTATTCTGGGTTGATATATTTTTCAATTGGGCTAATTTTGTATTCCGGGCCTACTGATTTTTTTTATCTTGGGCTGATTTCCCTTTTAGTCTGGCTAATTTTTCTTTTTTAATTCTGGGCTATTATATTTTTTCTTTAGGCCATTTTTGTATTTTGGGCTAACCTATTACGGCCTGAGTTATTTTTTATCTTGGGCTGATTGCATTTTAAGTCTGGGCTAAGTTTCATATTTTGTTTGGGCCTTTTTTGTATTCAAGCTAACCTTTAAGGCTTGGGCTTCTTTTTTGCTTGGATTGATTTCCTTTTTAGTCTGATCTAATTTTTATGTGAAAATGAGGTAGGTACTCATAATCAATTTGGGGTATTTTTTATGAGTATTGTTAGGTCCATAGTTGTGGTACAGGCCCGAGGGTCCGGATCGTGACATATTTAACCCCATATTCATGGATAAAATAATTTTCATTATTTTATTTTGGACTGATATATTTTTTCGCTCGGACTATTTTTGAATTTCAAACTAACCTTTTACGGCTTGTTGAGCGCTCGCAGAGTTTACCTTTGAAGACTAATCGTCTGTCGAGCGCTCCCACAGAGATTCAACTCTCACTAAGGTCTGACCCAAAACACTCCCACAAAGATTCAACTCTTACTCGAGGATGAAGGTCTGACTCAAAACTTTTAACATGAAACTAACCGCTTTAAGGAATTCGAACCTTCGATCATTCTTCCTAGCTGATTTTTATTTTTATTTGGAGGTGATTTCCTATTTTGTCTGAGATAATTTCCCTTTTTTTAAGTCTAGGCAGAATGTTTTTTCCAACTCTGAAAGAATATATATATATATATATAAATTGGTTGAATATATTGAAGAAGATACAAAGTATACAAATATTACAAAGTAGGCACAATTTATAACCAAATTAATTCTTTAAAAAAAATATTGGGTTTCTCTAGATCATACCTTCTTTGTCATATTGATCAGAGCACGAGGAAAGCCAATCACATTTCAGACCTTGATTGGTTTGGCTTCAACTCAAAAAATCAAGCCCATTTTAAGTATCTACAAGCAAAAAAATGGAAATATGTTTGGAAGATATAGGATATAAGACCAAATTGGACAGATAAAACAGTCATGGAACTACAATAAGGAGTTTTTACTACATCTTTCTTATCTCATACTATTTCTTGAGTGATCATTTAATCATATTTTTTTGCTCTTTTAACTTGATCAAGACAAATTATGAACTTGAAAACAAGTATTCAAGGTGGTCATAATCAGATCATAAATTCTTGAAAATGTAATGAGAAGGACTAAAAATGATGGTCAATTATCCAACAATAGAGAAAACAAACCTGTGGGACTTCAAAATCGACGAGGAAGCCTCTGCAACTCCACAGCCACACGAAATGCAGCATCTGCCACGCATGGTGTTGTTCCTGAATTTTTTAGCTCAGAAATAATTGCTTCTATCTTTGTTATCTCAGGTATAGAAATGGACAGAATCATTGTGTGTGACAAGTACTGCCGACAAGAATAACCAAGAGCGTGAAGTGTCCTCTGTATCAGTAACTGTGGCATACCACCATGTCTCCATGTCTCAAGAATTGCAGTGACTTTGGGAAGATTAGTTAATAAACCAGTTGTAGCTTCCCTTGCAGCTGCCTTGAATAGCAAGATTAAACACTCAGAAGCTAAATCAGCAATATTTGTTTCAGTAGGCTTTGACAGTTCAAGTAAGACTCCAACATTATTGCCAAAGTCAGCTATATCTCTTATGCACTCATGCTGATCAATGACAACCCCTCCTCCTTCAGAAGAATTATCAGATGGAAGAAGATTAGGCTCTTTTGAATAAATGAAGCCTTTTCTGTTATTGCCAACTGAACGCAAAAGGAATGCCTTGAATAGACAGAGAGTAGGTTCAATGAAATCTCCCATCTCCTTGGCAAATACGAATTCCAGAAGATTCCCGATCTTTCTCACTACTTTTAGTTGAGATAATGTCCTAGTATCTAGCTCTGGAGCAGATGCAAGAGCTAAACAAAGCATGATGTTGTTTACGTTTGCATTTGAGAAATCACCGAGGAGAAACTCAAAGCACTGTGCAACGATTTTCAGATCAAGTATGTCTGAAATCTTGATGTAATTAAACTCAAGGAGCATCACGAGAAGCTTCTGTGCATACATCGGAATGGGATCTTCATCTTCAATTAAAGAAGGATATAGAGGGAGGAAATGTGCATTAGAAATGGACTTCAACTCATCCATTTGTTTATCCTCAGATCCATCATTCAGCAAGATAACCATTGAGTCAAACAATATCTTCAGGCACAAAAATCTGGCATTGCCATCTTTGTTACCTTTATATATAATGGTTAGACTGGGAAGAATCTGATGAACAAAAACATCAAAGCTTTTATGGACTAAAGAAGGCTCTTCTGTAATGGACTCCAGAACTTTCAAAAGAGTTATCTGGAACTCATCTCTTCCCTGAATTCAAAAAGACATGTTTGATATATCAGATATTGACCTCTAAAACCAGAAGTGCATAAGACAAGGTGATAATTCCAATAAAGATTCTACCTCAAAGAAAAAATGCAAAAGAATTATTCAGATTAAGAAAAATTCTACCTGGAATGGTGATTCAACCAGCTTGAGTAGATTTGCAAACTGTTGTAGGACATGGTGAGTAACCTTCAACTTAAATAAAGCGCTTCCAAGAAGATGCAGAATGACAGGAAACATATGAATATTGCTCTTTTGAGAATTTCGACCAGGAAGACCGACAAACTGTCCACGTCTTTTCCCGGTCATCAGCTGCTGAATATCACTGATAATGGTATCCAGAATATTTGGAAGAACAGATGCCACAATATGAGCAAATGCATTTATACATTGTCTCAGATACTTATCTTTCTCCTTTACGAGTCTATCTATATTAGATAGCAGTCTGGCATTGCAAAAAAATGTTGACAACCATCTCTTACCATTTTTACAAAGTAATGCAACAAGAATAAGAGCCTTCCCTCTCAAGATTTCACTTCCCTGCTCTATAAGAGAAACAAGGTTAGGAACAAGATTCTTATCCTCTGCCAAATGAAGGAGGTGCTTTCCAATATTAGTAAATGTGTGGCTTTCAAGCATGACCAAGTTTAGAATATTTAAGCAAATTTGCTGCTCACGTGGACTACCCTTTACCAGGCTTGATGCAATGCCCTTGAGTGAGAGCTTCTCCACAACTCTCAAAATGCTGGAAGGATTAAAACGAACTAGGCGTACTAGACAAGATCCTGCAGTAAGTCTCATGGTCTCCTGCTTCCCAGAAGCCTTAAAAATATAGCAAAGGTTGGTAATCACATCCTGGCTAGTGAAACGATTTGCCCAGTATCCTCCCTGACTGGAGATGTTTTCAATGGTCCTTAGGGCATAAAGTTGAGTCATATCATCTTCACCATTTCGTAAAACAGAGGATACCAAGGATATCAAAGGATTTGAAACCTGTAAAAAAGAAACATGGTTTTTACATTTTAGACATGGAAAAGGTAGTATAATAATTTTGGAACAAATTACAAATTTCAAAACAAAGATATATGATCATTACTGGGCTACAGGTCCATCAATGTGCTTATTAGACAGAAATTAAGAACAAGTTGACAAATTCAGTATTTATCAAGTGATGTAAAACTAACCTGCCAACTGGATGAGGGTCGGTTATCCTTGGATGGAGATTCTGGAGGGTTACCCACCCTACTCTGCTCATTTTGAGTTGATATGTAGAATAGTAACTCACCGAGTGCAGCCATGGAAAACCTTCTCACTTTTTCCTGCTTGTCCCTAAGGCCATCAGTTAGTGAACCTAAAATTTCAGAATTTGCTAGGTCTTCTCCAATAAAGGTAGAATGGCGAATCAATAAGCCAAGGAGGGAAGCAAGTTGAGCACGCAGAGCTAAAGTCTTGGACTGTCGAAACACCTTGACAAGAACCAGCATTATTGGACCATTAGTCAAGATGTTTGCTGCATCAGCATTACTGCTTAACGTCTCGAGGTATTTGATAACATTTTGCTTCTCACTGATAGGGGTATTACCGTTAATGATACCCACAATCTTACCGCTAATATTTTCCAGCTTCTCTCTGGACATTTTGATAAATTCTGTTGCTGGATGGGCATCAAAAGGAAGAGAAGGAAGGGCATCCAATCCTTTATCAGATTTTCTGCTAGGCATTACAGGTCTGACTGAGAGATCAGAAGGATGCCAAAGGACCAGCGAGGCATCTGTTGATGATGATGTCAAGAGCTCAGAATTAAGTGAACTGGAATCATTTGCAGCTGCTGGCTTTACTTGAGGACTAAAACTGAGTGGTATAGGTGTTACTTCAACATTTTCTGACGAAGGTTCCAGATCAGTTTCTCTGCGGTAATCTGTGGCAGGACCACCTGTAGGCAATTTATCTGATTCCTCCCTATTCATATCATGCTGATTTGGAGTTGACAAATTTGATTCAGAACAATTCATGCTGTCAGAACCATCAGCCTCATCCTGTGTCTCATCCTCTGCATTTTCATTAAAATCAAGTTCCATGTCAGTGTTTTCAATTTCAACATCAGCATCATTCTCAGAGCCATTAGGCAAGGGCCGTCGGTAGTTTTCTTTATCATTTTCTCTCTGTAAGTTTGTTTTTACAATTCTCGAGAGTCTCAAAAGATTGACACCTACTGCATTCAAGTTACCCTTTTGCTCTGCTCTACTTGAACCCTTTGCTTGTGCTTTCCGGTTGCTGACTGCACTCTTGTTTGGTGTGTCAGAAACTTTTAGTTCTGCAAGAGAATTGTCGTTCTGTTTCATGACGTATTTTGAATCCTTTTCACGAGTTTTAGTTGGAGTCTTTGTTTGGAGTGGTTTCTCCCCATTGCGTTCTGATAGACACAGCTTTGATGTAAGTTCAATCATTTGCATAAAAGCAGGTTGAGGAGGTAAAGGCAGTGAATCAAATTTTGAGCTCCAAAAAGCATGATTTATCAATTCTGGCCATTGTATTCTTTCAGCTGGATCCTTTATCAAAAGAGAATTTATCAGATTGACAAAGGGCCTACTTGGGGAACCAGGAATAGTTGGAGTGGGATCTGAAAGGATGGATCTGATTAACTGTGTAAGTTCTTTTCCAACAAATGGAGGTCTCCCTGTGTAACACTCATATAGCACACAGCCAAGAGCCCACATATCTGAAGCATATGAATGGACCCCTCCATCCTGAAATAACTCTGGAGCCATGTAGCAAGGAGTCCCACGCTTTGCTTGAGGCAACTGAAAATGAGAAGATACATGAAAATGAAACAACAGGAATAAGATAGGTAGAATGATGAGAAGAAACAACAGGCACAAGGAAACAACACTGCAGGTTTTGAAGGAAATAAATAACACCCACGAGTTTATCTGCCAAGTGATCTTATCTTTTTAAATTTAAAATGGGAAAGAACATGAAAATAATAAGATATCTACTTCCCTGAAAACCCACCTGAGCAAAAGGTGTTTTAGATATGTCGCTCAGTTTTCTTGCTAATCCAAAATCACATAGCTGCAGTTGAAAGGAAAAAGGTGAAGTTATTTTATGTTGAAAAAAAATTAATAATGGTTGGAAAATACAACAGGTATCATACCTTTGTATGTCCATTTTCATCCAGTAAAATATTTGATGGCTTCAAGTCACAGTAAATAATGCCTTTCGAATGGAGAAACCTGGCATATGGAGCAAAGTGCGGAAATACTTAAAACAAAGATTATGTTAAGAATGATAATATGTTGTTTTTTTTTTTTTTTGGTGCACATGTAACAATGAACAAATAGGCAAGAAAAAAATTTCTTACTGCAAAGCTTTAACTAGATCAAATGCAAGTTCTTGGACCGAATCCTCTGGGAGCTTACCATCCTGAAAAACGAAATTGCCTATTTAATACTAGTAAAATATATTAATGTCCACAGTAATAATATGTTGTCACACTGAAGTTCTAGCTTCTTAGTCCTGAGACTCATATCACCACCATTGTCCAAGTATGTCAACAAGCTAATAGGAAATTTAGTTGGTGCCATGTATAAAAGAAGAATTCAAGATCAAATTTAGAATCATGATTTGATACAAAATATTGGATCGTACGAACCCAGCTAATGCCAAAGCATTAATCTTTTTCTTCCCTACATTCAACGTATGTCACAGACTGGACTTGTGGATTATGGATATGACAGTACACAAGGTAAATATTAATATGTAATAACAATTATCAGTTATTTGCAAAATTAATATATATATATATATATATATATAATACAATATATGTGTAATGAGCTTTAATATACTTTTTATAATTAAATATTAACGTGTAATGACCTTACATTACTTTTCATACATTTTTTAAAAAATTATATATTTACTGATAATAACATTTCACTATACAATACAATGTTTTTTTTTAATAGAAATATCCATCATTTTATTAATATCACAAAAATGACCATTATTTAGTCTACTTTATTCCACCCACAAACCCAAGTATTCAGCACTCCATGTAATTACTCGTCCAATATCTTAACCCACTCCTGCATTTCTTTTAAGAAAATGATCATTTTTTTATTTTTTTTTTGTCATTTTCATGTTTCCAGCAAGCTATGTTTCTTCCTGTTGCATTTTGTTACTTTAGTATATGCTTCTCTTGTTTGAAAAGTTATATGTATCATAAACATGTCTAAGAAGTCTTACTTCAAGTCAAACAAGATTTTGTGAGAAAGTTGCAATATTCCTTTGACCATTGTCTAGTTGCAATATTCTTTTGAAAAGTTTTAAGAAGTCAAACAAGATTTTCTATTTGTTGTAAGTTTTTAAACAGATCAAACAAAGGTCTATATGTCAATAATTTCAAAAAATCAAAAGATTTCTAATTGACTTTTTATTACTTTTCAAAGGAATATTACAACTTTCTCTTCAAATCTTGTTTGACTTCAAGTAAAACTTCTTAGATATGCTTCTGATATATAAAACTTTTCAAACAAGAGAAACATATATTATATAGTAACAATTGCAGACATAGCCAAAAACATAACTTGTTGGAAACATAACAATGGCAAAAACATGACCATCTTCTTAAAAGAAATGAGGCAGTGGGTGGAGTAATTACTGGGAGTGCCGGCTGCTTTGGTGTACCAAGAGTGCTGAATGTTTCGGTTTGTAGGTGGGCGGGTTTGGAGTCTTTTGAAAAATCGATACTAGTTTTGGTAAAAAAACTCGTGGGTTCGTGGGTGAAGTAAAATAGACTAAAGAATGGTCATTTTTGTGATAATAATAAAATGGTGGGCATTTCCCTTAAGAAAAAAATATACATTGCATTGCATAATAATTTTAAAAAATATGTAAAAGGTCATTACACATAATTATTTAATTAAACAATAATTTAATATATATATATATATATATATATATATATATATATGTATATGTTAATTATTTATATAATATATATCTTTTTTTGGAATGTATTTGTATAATATATTAATATTTATTTTGAAAATAACTTGACAATTGTCTATATCAAAGTTGACACGGATACTTTGGTCCATTCATACATTATATATCATATTTATACTCAATTCTGATCCAGGATTAAGGGCATCGTATTCATGAAGGGCCATGTGGTTTATTCCCCACAGTTTGAGCTGGTTATCTACTCTAAGTATCAATTGTAACAACCCTAGATCTATAGATGTACAACTGATTATGAACCTAAGAATCAACTGATTAACAATAGTCCTTATTACGCCAAATTAGATATTTCAATTGGGATAACAGGTACTTGGACTAATTCCTACATACTATAACATATCAAACATAATCCAAATATGGAATTGGAGGTATCACAACTAGACCTCTAAGAAATAACACTATTTCAAGTTTGCCAAAGCTTTTTAAGGTGAAGAAGAATTTAAATCTTAAGAAACCTTTTCCCTAACCACATCATAGAAATAGCGTTATGCAGTGTCTTAGCAAACAAGAAGCAGCCCTATATGACATAAAGACGGATCCAAGCCAAGCACAAATTGAGCTAATTTTAACCAACAAAATTAGGAAGGACAAAGTTCCATAGATATTGTCCACTTACTGATTCCAAATCCAATTAAAAACACAATCCAAATGCACCCAGAATCTTTACTACCTACGGTTCTGTGTTTTTCTGCTCACAAACAATTAAGGCAAGATAAGGTACCTGCTGCAATAAGGTCATGAGATCTCCTCCAACACAATATTCCAAAACCAACCATAAATGTGCTGACGTTTCGTACCTGAGATTGTCAAGTGAAGTAAGAAAAAGGAGGGGAAGCAAAAAGGGAAAAAAAAATTCAATTCAAGATCTAAATTGATAAATAGACCAGAAAGAATGTATGCCACAATCGTGAAAGAAAAGCATGTCAACAGCAGCAAACATTAAAAGATTTTAGTGCCCCAAAAGCATAACAACTTACCAGTTATAGAACTTCAAAACATTTGGATTATCTAAGGAATGAAGTATTCTAACCTGCAGTAAAGATAAAACCATATAAAATTATTTAAAGCACAATTAAAAGTTTTTGCATATGAATTAAAAGTTTTCCATTAATGATACTTCACATTCACAATGATATTCCCTTTCCACCTGAAGCTAAATTTCAGACAATATGGTTAGAAAAGTAACCATTGCCCTGGGCACCCTCAGCTCCTTTTATGGTGAAATAAGGACAGTATAACCCCTCTTTCATTTCATATATTCTGACAAAGAATGCATTTCAGATCAAAAATTCTGAAATTTTTAGCAACTCAACTGCCTAGAAGAAAAGAAACCAAGCAATGCACCTACATTGATATTTTATCCAGAAGCCACCTAAATTCATAAAAAGGAATGTGCTTCATGATAGTAATATACAGAAAAACATGGAATCAACTGAAATAAAAGCATCACAGAAGCAGTTTCTTTCCAGGTTTACTCCTATGGGTCACATGTTCACAAATGCCCCTAGAAAAGTAGAATAAATATTTTCTTTCCTATTTATCTCTAGTATTGACTAGATTATGAGAATTAGAAACTTAATGCAATAAAAAAGCATTGTCATAACACAGTCTCATCGGGTTTCCTTAGCAAGATCTTTAACTACTTAGGTTGTAGGCATCCAACTAAATCTGGATGTTTCAAAGCATGCATTAAAATATGACTATACTGATTGCCAAGGATGTTGGTCCAGAGCCGCTTAATTTACAGAAAATCGCCACTAAAATCCAAAAAACGATGAAAATCTTACAAAAAATCATTTCCAACCAGTGATGAGTTTCAAAATTGAGCAATGTCAGCATTTGTTTCATTATCCCATTACTTAGATTCCCCAGTTGGTAAGAACAGCATAATCCTTCAACTGCAATCGTACAAATTCTAGAAACAAGCAAAACATGAAAATGGAAGGATCAATTTGCTTACTTCTTGAAGAACCTTGCTCTTCTGAGATTTATCCACACTCTTGATAGCGAAATATTCAATAGTTTTCTTCTTTCGCCCTTTATATACAGTCTGGAATCATAACATAAAAATTAATACAACTTCAAAAATTATAGTGAAGAAATATCCGTCTGAATTTTTTTCCTTTCCAACCTTTCCCTTTTCATTAAGTTCCGAAAATCCCACATTTTGCCTTTTTGAATCCCATTAAATGGCAGTAATTCAAAAAAAAACCCTAAACCGTAAACCAAATCTAGAACTTGTTCAGAAAACAATATTTAAAAAGAGGATGATTCCCCCAACACAACTTGAAAGAAAATTTCAAAATAATCCCCAAATTATAAATAAAAAAAAAAAAGGTGCTGTGGTTTTGTGACTTACAGAGTATTTGCCCCTGCCAATGGCTGCATATATGTGATATTGATTCATCTTTTTACAGAGATATATACAGAAAACCCTAGGTTTCTTCTCCTTTCTCTTCTGAATCCGAAATGGCGAAAGAAGATGGACAGATTTCTTCTTTTCCCTGCGCCTGTGTGGAGAGACTACTTTTCAGATTTTGGATTTTCTGTGAAGATTGCGAATGAACAGAGCGGGAAACGCAGTATATGAAATATTTTGAAAATTGAATAAAACAAGAAAAAAGAAAAATGACCGTTTGAATCAAGGATTCAAGGCCAATATCCCAACGGTACAGTTTGATTTTTTTACAATTAGTGAAGACTTCGAACACCATTTTCTTTTTGTAAAAATGTAATAGAAATTAGTGAGTTTAGTTATATAACTATTTTATTTTATTAAAAAAAAATTGGTAAGTTTTAATTCGATATATATTATTATTTTAATTTATAAAAATATTATGTTTAACGAATTTAGAATAAAATATTTATAAAACGAATTTCTCTCTCTCAAATTCTAGCCTTCTTCTCTTCTCCTTTTTTGCTGTTGCCTGCCAAGTTGCCAACTAATGGAAAATTTTAATTTCCACTAAAATTTTTTTTTTAATTGGTCCCTAAACTATAAAAAAATTATGACATTGGTCCTTTCTTCGTTAAAATTTTCTTTAAATTATCCGTTAAGTAAAAAAAATTCAAGAGTATTTATATCACTACACTATTTAAATATATTTAATAATAGATATATTGACATAAATAGTCCTAAATTATAAATTTAGTGACATTGGTCCCAAAATTATAAAAAATTTGTAAAATTAATTATTTCCTTAAAAACTCAAGATATTTATCTCATTATATATATATATATATATATATATATAATATCATTTCATCTTTATTTATCTTCCCCTTTCACTTTCTTTGTTTTCATTTTCCAACAAGTAGAAAGTTAAAGAGAAAATTAATTAGTACAAACAATAATAAAATTAGATGATTTTTTAAAGAAACAAAAGGAACAAGTACAAGAAGAAAATATAAAAATTAAGAAAAAATTATGTGAGAAGAATATTAAATTGTGTAATTACATAAATACATTTGAAGTTTTTTAGTAAACGAATAATTTTTAATGAAATGACCAATGATATAAATTTTTTATAGTTTGGGAACAAATTTCACAAAAAAAAAAACTTAAGGACCAATTACCAAATATTTATAATTGGGGGATATTTATGTAAATCTACCTATTATTAAATATATTTAAATAATATACTATCATAAATAGCCTTGAATATATTTTTATTAACTATGAGAAATTTTTAACTAAAGGATCAATATTAAAAAAAATAATTTAAAGATCAATGTCACCAAACTTCTATAATTTGAGGACTATATATATATATATATATACACGTGTGTGTTTTATTTTTATTTTTATTTTTTATTTATTTATTTCTTTGATATTATTGTTCCCTTTTACACCACAGTTTTTTCTTTTCTTTTAGAATAAAATTTGTTAAATTGAAATTAGATTTGTGCTTATTGTTTGTATTTCTTGTCTTTCTAAGTATTTTATAAAAATTTTATTAAAAACATACAAATTAAATTATTTTTAGTCTCTTTTTAGATATTTTATAAAATATTTGATTCCTATGATGAATTAGATTCTCCTTTTTATCTAATTTTAGGTTGGTGGTTTATTTTATAATCAAAGAAAAAACAAAGAATCCCAACCAAAGATATAGATAAAATATTTTATGTTTTTTCATTTTACCTACTTCTGAATTTATTTATAGTTTTTCTTTCATTCACTTAATTTTTTTTTGTTAAGTATATATTCACTTTATTTATGTCTATATAATTTTTTATTTTATTTTAAATGCACAAAATGATTTAATTACATTAACCTCAAATAATAGGAGGACATTTTTAAATAAAATTAATCTATTGTATATATATATATATTCTTTTAAAAATTAAGATAAAATAATAAATCTTTAAATATTTAAAAAAAAAAAAAAGCAGGTCATACGAAAGTGAAAAGTGATAAAAAAATTAAAAAAAAATAAATAATAGAAATAAAAAAAGAGAAGAAGGAAAAATTTCAGACCGCAAGTTAAGCTCTCTATTGGCTGCTCTTACTAATGGACAAAAAACAAGAATATAAAAGTAACTTATTTTATAAAAAGAAAAAAAAAAATTAGATCTTTAAAGATCAATGAAGATCTTTGCATATAATAACCAAAAGTAACAAAAAAAAAAAAAATCAAGAAAGTAGAAGAAAATAATGCACAAAACTAAAAACAAATAATAAAAAATAAAATAAAATAATATTATATTTTTATCATATCTCAAATTTATAATATATATATATATATATATAATGTATTGAAATGATTGGTGGAAGGAAAAGGGGAAGTGATTTAAATTTTTGCCTAATAAGTAAAAAAAAAAAGTATTTGTAACTCTTTTTGGAAAAGGCAGAAGAGAAGGTGTGAATGCGTCAGCTTTCCACCACTTATTTTACAAAAGGAAATCTTTAGTCTTAAAAACAGCCAAAGAACTTCCCCAAAGAAAAAAAACCCACCAAAAAACCCCCCTTCAACAGTCTAATTCAAGAAAAGCCAATTGAAAATTCTTTTCCAACCTAAAGGCATATATATATATAAAGAAGAATCAAAATGTCATTTCCGCACGTGCAATCCAATATTTACATATACTTTTCGCACGTGCAATCCAATATATATATATATATATATATATATATATATATATATATATATATATAAAACTTATAAATAATTTAGATATTATATTCATTCGGCACTTATTCTTTTATACTCGTATTCAACACGCAAATATTAGAGAATCATCAATAAATAAATAAATAAATAAATAAATAAATAAATAATAAATAAATATATAATATATATATATATAATTGTATATTCTCTTAAAATTATAAGTAAAGATATTACCTTTTTAATTAATAATATTTTACATTTTTGAAAAATTATAATGATTAAATTTATTATGAATATATGTATAGAATATATTTATTTTTGATACAAATTCCAAATAATAAATTCAACTAATAAAATTTATGTCCATACTATATTATAAAATTATTATAATAAAAATAAAAAATAAAATCAAAACTATAGAATAAAGGTAAAATAAAGAAAACATTCTTTGTATATTTTATATACTAAATCATATTTAAAGCCATGTTTGTATATAAGAATAAGAGACATGTATACATATAAATATATATATATATATATATATATATATATGTATATATGTATATTTAAATTTTTATATATAAAAAAATTGGGAGTATGGAAATCATAAATATTTATAAAAAATATTATATTATTACTTTTTCTTTAGTTCAAATAAATTGATCGAAAATAATAATAAGAATGTGTAGAGATAATAAATTTAAAAAAATATATATTTTTTAAAAAGAATAATTTGTGTAAATAAATATAATTCTCGAAAGGAAAAAAACCCACTCATTTTCCAAAATAGAAAACAATCAGAGGACTAATTCCCAATTTTCGCCAAAAGAAAATTTTCTGGTACGAATTTCAATGTGTTAACGCGCCCGGAAGCCACGATCCTGACAACCAATCCGATAAATTAGTTAGCGCATATATTTTATTATATATATTATATATATATATATATATGTATATATATTGTGCCTTCACTTTCTCTCTCTCACTTCAGATTCCCTCCCTTTTTCTCTCTCCTCTTTCTTTTTCCCAACTTCTACTAATACGCTTTAAAAAGCATATATCAGTTCACCCCAAATTTTCCTTGTTCCCCAACTCACTCTCATCTTCATCATTTCTATACAAAATTTATCCTCTCACAGAAACCCATAAACTTTTTTTTTTTCTCCAATTCTATAAATTATTTCTTCACCAAAATCCCCGAGTATATGTAACTTTTGATTTGAGTTTGGTGTTTTTTTTTTCTTCTGTACAGACAGAATTTTTGGTTAGTGATTTTATATCATATATATATATATTTTGATTGAGTTAAAAATGATGGCTAACAATCAGAATAATTCATCATCAGTTGGGTTTAAGATGAGAAATCACCAGCAGGAATCATCATCATCATCATCAACATCAACTGTTTCTGTTTCTGCTGCTGCTGTTCAGCAGCAGACGAGTTATATTGCCGGTGTTGGTGGTTCTTCTTCGACAGTTACAGAAGCAGGGTCGGGCGTTCAGTTAATTAATGGGCAATCTCAAGTTTTTGAGACTTCTTCTTCTTCTTCCTCTTCTTCCTCTGGATTTCAGTCTTATTTGCATGGAGTTTCAAGGGACTGGACTCCCGAAGAACAGAATTTATTAGAAGAAGGCCTGATCAAGTGAGTGAAATTTTTTCCTCCCCTGCTTTTTCATACTTTTTGGCTGATCAAGGGTTTTTTTTCCCACTTTCTGAATTGTTGCTCCCATCTACTTTTTGTCTCAAAATAATTATATATTCTCAGTCTTTGCATTGTCCCGGTTTTCTTGTACTTTTCCTTTAACATTATATTCAAATCCCAATACTTGACAATTTATTGAAATTTAGTAAAGTAAATACTCTATAGTATAGAATATATATATATATATATATATATATATATATATATATCTATATATATATATATATATAAATGTCCTAAAACTGGATTTTTTGCATCCAAGAACACGTGAACCCAACAGAGGATTAGGGTTTGGCTTTTTTTGTTTTTTTAAAGTTTAGGAGACTTGAGGGAAATGGAGGAAAGTTTAGTGAGACTTGGAATCATCAACAAATGTGACTTACAAAAAGAATAACACTAATAACTTCACATGTCTTTAACAGTTTCCTGGTTTAGTCAAAAGTAGGCATCATATATTGGTATACTACTGTCAAAGTTTTCATTATTATGGTGTGTCTGCTATTATAGAGAAAACTACTCCCCTTTTCCTTACCAACATTGAGAAAATTTTACTATCATATTAGGAAATTTAGAAAATTTTGGAAATCAAAGGTGTATGTATTTGCTTTGATGTTTTTTTCTAGCAAATGAATACACCACTTAAAATATCTTTTAACTTAGACTTAATAATTAACAAGTATGAATTGTAAGTACGAATGCAATAAAAAAACCTTTTTTTTTTTCTTGCTATAAAATAAAGAATGGAGGGAGTAATAGATAGTATTGGGAGACTACAAGAGAATACTCTTTTTCTTCATGTGAGGACCAGCTTATTCTATAAAATTTTCCAATTATTATTGTTATGGGTATTTTAAGCTATGTTTTTGTCAGAAACATGTGGGGGTGTAATAGTAGTCTTTTTAATTAAGTATTTTGTCAGAAACATGTTCTTGGACCAATCATGTCTCTTTTTTTATTGTGTGCCTCTCATCAATGGTTTTACCTTTCTATAAACAAATGTATGAAAATGTTAATCTTGTGTCAAGCTAGATATAAAGAACATGTTGTATATATATATATATATATATATATATATATATATATATCTTCTATATGTTTGTTCTGGTCAATGAGATCAATGCATTGTGTTCTAAACATTTTGCAGATATGCCTCGGAATCGAATCTAATGCGTTATGCTAAGATCGCTGTACTACTATCGAATAAAACAGTCCGAGATGTGGCATTGCGCTGTAAATGGATTGCTGTAAGTTTTTCTCCTTTTTCTTTAGGTAGGTCAAGTGCAGAGCATATGTATTAGGGTGTACTCTGAGTTTTATTTGTCTAGAAATGCATAATTATATTTTGTGAGAAAAACTTTTGAAACTTACTGGAAATCCTAAATAACTACTAAGGAAAATTGACCATTTTAGTGCATTTTTATAATTTTTTTTACAATTTAGGTCTTTTTCTGGTCTTTTTTATCCCTATATGTTTTAGTTAATTTTTTTATCAAATTAGAACTTTACAGTGAGTCATTTTGTAATTAAAAGGATCAAAGCAGTCACATTGAAAGGACCAAAATTGTAAAAAGATAATTAAACAATGACTAGTTTTTTAGCTAGAAATGATGAACTGGTTGATAACCCTTTACCTCCCTTAATATGCAAGAATTTTTTTTTTTTTGAAGAAGAATGATTTCAAGATTTAAATCTTCACGAAAGTATTCAAATCCTTATAATTTTTCTTATTGTTGAAAGAAAAGGTCTAAAGATGCTGCTGAATGATTAGATAATTGAAACTTCTGGAAGAGTCCTTGCTATGGTTCCTCTTTTTTTCACTTCAACCCATGACTTAGTCCTTTCTTCTTGTTAAAAAAAAAAAAAAAAAAACCAATGGGGAAACCATCCCAGGAGCCAGGGGAGTTTTCCTCCTTGGCTTTGTTCTTTTCTGGCAAAAAGGAAGGAGAACTATTCTAGAAGTTTCAATTATCTATAATGTTTTTTCACCATAAACTGAAAATTTTTCATCAGTATGATTTCTTACATTGATCTCCATCTTTCTCTGCCTCCAGAAAAGAGATATCGGCAAGAGAAGGAAATCAGACCTCAGTTTGGCTGGGAAAAGTAGATTAAAGGTAAATAAAATTGCTTTCATATATATATATATATATTTATTATTTTTTTTAATGTAAATCAGTCATTTTTACGTCAATGTTTTCTTTAAAGCATGTTAAGAAGGCTTTGTGCGTGAAATTATATAGGTATAAGATGCTCCATGGATTTACTGAGGCAAAGTTCTCAAGATTAAAAAGAAACAGATTTTTTATTTTTTATTTTTTATTTTTTATGTTTTACCTATCCCAAAGGATAAAGTCCTTGCCAACAACCACACTTTGAAGGATAAGTATGAAAAGATTTAGTCTTGCATATGAAATCTGAATATGAATGTTGATTTAGTTACTGTTGTGATAACAATTAACCCTTTAATATCTAAAAAGTAAATCTATTATTTAATAATTAGTTGATATTGGATAATATTTATAATAAGATAAGCTCAATTCCCATTTTTGAATTGTTCAATGGGGATAAGCTTCTAATAGCTTTTAGGTTAAATTGGGTTATTAATTGGGTTAGTGATTTCTTCCTTCGTACTTTTGCATTTACATTAAAGTATTTTGCTTCGTTTTGCTTTCTGTTTAATCATAACAAATCATTTTAAAGAGCTTTTTAACGTGTTTAGAGTATTCAATTACTGAGCTATTTCATTCCAAGTTGGATATGGTAGTATACTTTTCTGGTTAAAGTCAGATAAATCCATGTTTTTCTTTTAAATGTGAAAAAATTAGCTCTCATATTATTATTATTATTATCATTTAAACTTAATGTTTAGTATATGACACATCATTCTATTCCTTCTTTTCTCAGGAAAAATTGTCTGAACCTTCAGTTGTATCTACTCATGCAGCAACACAAACACAAACACAGCATGGTTTTGATGCAGGATTCACGTACACTGGTAGGTGTTGTGGCCTGTCAGTTTCTTTCATATGTCATCGTTTTGATAAAATAAATATATTTAAGCATATAAACATATCACATTGCTCTGGTAGTTCCTAGTATATTTTCTAAAAATCTAAATGGGAAATGAGTTAATTATCTTTCTAACAAGTTGGACATGGTTAGCATTTACATTCTACCTTCTTGCTAATCCTTTGCTTCTCGGTCCTGGTGATGAAAAGATATTCATCAGTAGTCTTTTTACATATATTCTTACCTGCTGGTGTAACTAGAAGTCATTTTTTTTTTTGAAAGGTTTGGTTTAGATTTTAGCATTAGATGTCTGAGAAAAAAATGAGTTGTGCAAAGTTAGAAGTAACATTTGTCAAAGATGTACTCGGGATTGGTAGATGATAATATATTTTAGTTTTAGCATTTGAACAAAATTTTAAAATCTGTACTATTCTGATTTCCTAGTTTTCAATAAAACGTTAGTTCTCTATTTTAACTTCTATGTTATAGTATCAGTGACCAAATAATTTCCTTGCTTTCTGAAATACAAAGCATTCTGTTTTTCAAGATTAAAGTTCTCATTTTTGGTATTGTGCAGCCGATAATGGCCACACTGGGGGTCTTCTTGACCAGAATGCTCAGGCTTTCCAATGCATTGCTGCAAATTTTTCCATTCATCAGGTGAACTTATGGCCCTTCAATTATTTTTGTCATGTCTGTTGTTGTTGAAGCGTATTGAGGTTTAGCTGGTGAGACTACCCCTAGAATTAGTGATGATGGTAATTGTTTATGTTCAAGATTTTAAAAAAGACAAATTCTTCGAGCCCGAAAAGTTTATGGATGATGATGATGTTGACAATTATACTTTGCTGCTAAATGTTTATACTTTAGCGATCTTGTTTGCTCCCAAACTGTTGGCTATCATTGTTCTATCTCTAACAAACATATATAAAAACAGAAGAGAAAGTATAGTCTCTAACATCTCTCTGGTTGCAGTTACACGAAAACATCGGTCTTCTTTGTTTAGCTCGAGATAATCTTTCCAAGATCATGAACAGGTATGTCACAGTTCTGGGGCAGTCTTAAGTTTATCCATTAAATCTTGATGTCTGAAACCATAGGATTGAATGATTTTTCCCAACTGAGAACCCTTTTTTTCTTTCTTGCCCATCTGCAGCTTAAGTAACCCACCAAATCTTATGAAAAAATTGCCACCACTTCCGGTTAAGATTGATGAGGAGCTTGCAAATTCCATTCTCCCACCTTCTTCAGATGCAAAGATAATGAGGAGTGTTCTTGGAAAATAGATGCAAAAAATATTTAGCGGTGAGATGGAAAATCACATAATTCTCAAATTAGAAAAAAAAATTCTAATTTTATGGAGTAATTTTTTTGTTTATATTTAGGTCCAATTTTGTTTCTGGAGTGCAAACTGAACAGCATAAACTTGAAGATTTGTTCTTCATATTCTTAGTTAAAATAATCCATAATTAACCTAACCATTTGTTTTTACTATCTTAATAAATTTTTCTTTCCAATTGCATGGTTTCCATTCTTCTTGAATATTAATTAGTCTTATGTTTAGGAATCATTTTAAAATACTTTAATATTCAATTTACATTATTAGATTCTTTCAGTTTACACTTTTCAGCACTGTGATTCCTCTCAAGAAAATTACCATTATTTTACATATGTATTGTAAATATTAGGCCATACACTTTGAAAGTGAATTGAAGTTTTTTTTTTAAAAAAAAATTTATATATAATTAAATATTTTTAAAATATAATAAATATTAAAATTATTTATATAATTTGTTTATATATATATAAATATCAAAACTTTTATAAATCTATCATAAGAGTATGAATACATACATTGTTATAAATAAATGAATTTTGTATATTATTATTATTATTAAAATGATGAAAACAAAATTTGAAGAGTAGAAAAAAAAATTTTAAAATACACGTTTCAAAATAATAAATAAATAAATTTAAATACATATTTTAAATATACGTTATATTGAAGTGAAAAATAATATTATATTGAAGTGAGGAATAATATTATAAACCGTTTTTAGTAAAATAAATTAAGAGTAATATAAATTTTTTAAAAATAATATTAAACGCATAAATTTTTTTTAAAAAACTTAAGCACGAAAAATAATATTATAAACCCTATTTTCAGTCAAATAAATTAAGAGTAATATAATTAAAAATAAAATAAATTCTGGGTATAAGAAAAAATATTCTAACAAATAAAATTTGTTGCACTTCTATATGTTATTTATTATATTTAAAAGAATATTATTTGTAAAATTTAAATAAAAATAAAACTTTACTTTAGCCAGAATTTTTTTATCGTTTTCATTAGTTTTATTTTTAAAATTTTTTTCTTTTTTTTAATTTTCAATACATTATTTGTTTTTAGTGTTTTTATTATTTTCTACTAATATCATATGTAAAGATGATGAAGGTTGTTCTTTAAAAATAAATGTAAAATCAACTATTTTTATATTGAATTGAATATTTTTTTTAAAATTATTTGTGGTGAGATGCAATCACATAATTCTCAAATTAGAAAAATTAATTTTTTTAAGTAATTTTTTTTGTTTATATTTAAATTTAATTTTATTTTTTGACACAGTAAATATTATAAATTTGAAATAATCAAGATTTGTTCTTCCTATCCTTATTTAAAATAATCCATATTTAACATAACCATTTGTTTTTTTCGCCACTAAGATCACGAGATGGTTCCAAATTATGAGAATCACATCTAAATTAATTAAGCCCCAACTCAAAATTTTAAACAGCTAAATAACTTTATTTAGGCAAAAATTTCCAAATTCTTCTTGAATATTAATATATTTTTAAGAATTATCTTAAATACCTCAAGATTCAATTTACATTATTCAAGTTCTATTTTAATGAATTTGAATTTGTTATGTATTGACCAACCACACTAATTGAATAAGCAATGTAAAAAAAAAAAAAGTATATATAAGATAAATCAGTTGATATCTTATTTTATTTGTGAGAATATTTTCTTTCCTAGAGTTTCATCTTTTTGTTGAATCCATAAAAGTTTTAGATATTCACAACTAAGAGTACCATTTTTTTTTCTCTCTCATTATTCAAAAGTGAGTGAAAGCAATGTTTAATTAATATCCAACAACTGGTATAATTGCAAGGGATTCTGCTGGTAATTTTATAGGTGCTTGGATGATGCTGAAGCTCGAGCCGCATATCAAACATTTAAATGTGTCGAGGCAATGAAAAGAAAACATGTAATTTTTTAAGATGATGCACTAAATGTCATTCTGGCACTTAATGGTAGCGATGATCACTTGGACTAGCGTGGCAAAAGTCATATTTTGAAAGGTAGAGAAATATTGGCTAAGCATTATACCTAGTCTGTTAGTTATACCCATAGGAGTTGTAATAGTATTGCTCACAAACTCTCTAGATGAGCTTTTTCTGTTTATTATTCTGGTAGTATCATTTTGGAGGTGATTCCTCCTGATATACTCAGTGAACTTGAATCGTCCTCAATTGATTCGTGTACTTATTTGAATACTTTGGATGATAATGATAATGCAACCTCTTAATTACCCAAAAAAATAATATCCAATAATTTCCTTGAAAAAGTCTAACTCAATTTAGAAAGTAATGAAAATATTAAATACTAGATTTCTAGGGAAAAAAAATGATAACTATTAGATACATCTTCTATCCTGTCATCTGAGATGAGTGGGTTTCACTTCCTCTCAAGTGTCTTATAAGAGAAGGTCAAATGCATAGAGTGTATTCTCAGCGTTGGCTTTTCGATGGTTTAGTGACATAATCTAAGTAACTTAGGAAACTAGGAAAAAATAGATATTATTGACGATTCTCTATGAGAGCTATAAACAAATAATAAAACACTTGGAATAATTTGAGATATCTGCATTTTCATTCTATTTGTGTGTGCGTGAATTTATATCAAGAGAGAGATCCAATGAGAAAATGACACCTGAATTTTGTACCTTTCCGACAGTCTAAATTGGTAATTCCAAACAGTGTTTGTCGAGTCAGACATTTAAAGTGTGGTACTACAAGAGGTCATGCCCCCTAGTATCTTGTAGTAGTCGGTCGATCTCGAGTGTTGCCTATTTGGACCCAATCGACTCCTTGTAACGTTTACCTCGTACTCTTTTAATCTACGTAACCTTTTTTAAAATTTCAATTCCGTTAAAAAAAAATTACATTTTTTCTGCATACTTTATAAAGTCACAAAAACTTTAATTGATTCATAAACAACTACTATTACTTTTAAAATTTTCACTCCAACAAAAAAAAAATACTAATTTTAAAATAAATATTAAAAATTCTTTACTTTTTGTTATTTTATTATTAAAAATAATAAATAACTATGAATTACATTTTTGGCCACACACTTTTAAAGTAAATTAAAATTTTTATTAGTATATAACTAATTTTTTTAAAAATGTAATAAATACTAGAACAATTTATATATATATATATATCAAATTTGTTATAAATATGTCATAGTTTTGGAGAGTATTCACATTTTTTATAAATAAATAATTTTTAGTATTATTATTAAATATTTAAGTTTAATTATAAAAAATTTGTTAAAAATTATTATGATAACAATATAGAATTTTGAATATTAGAACTCAAATTGTAAGTTTTTGAAATGGAAAACAAATATTAAAAATATGCATTTCAAAGTAACATATAAGTAAATAGTGCTGATACAATTTTAAATACATGATATTGCAATTCATGCATTAAAATAAGGTATTATAAATTTATTTTAAATAATAAAAATAAATGGTAAGATAATTTCAAAAACAAAATCAAATTAAAAATGTTGTTTTTAAAAAACAATAATTATTATTAACAAGTAAAACTCACACACCATATCATCTAATACATTATAATAAACAAAATATAAAAAATAATAAAAATGATTAAAGAAACATAATAAGAATTGATATTATTAATTAAACTAATACAAACTTTGAATTTTAATTTTATTGATAATTATTAAAAGATTTAAGATAAAATTGGAACACTATTATTATTATTATTTTATTATTTGTTACCAATCTTTTAGTATATTTATTTGAAAAATATTATTTTACATTTTACTTATCATATCAATTTTATAATTTTTCTTTTCATCACACTAAATAGTTAAAAAAATTTAAAAATTTAAAATACTTTTTACCTCTATTTCTCATACTCATAACCTCTTAAAACATAAACCAGACTTGTTAGAAAATAGCATAAATTGAGTGAATGAGAAAGTGTTTCTCAATCCAATTCATTGAACATTTGTGATGTTCATAATATGACGACAACTTGATGAGATGTACCACGAATCATCTAGTTGAAGTTCATGACATGAAAAATATTTAATGGGATGTACCATGAATCATCAAGTTAATTTGAACACCCTTTATATAAGTAAATGAATATGAAATACGTGAATCAATGAATATATTAGATTCATTTACTATTCATAGTATTAGAAATTCATTTATAATATACATTGAATGGTTGTCTACGAAATGAATACTATTCTTTGAACCCCTTTAGGTCTAGCATCATTCTTACACTATCATTTTGGAAAGAAAAACAAATTTTAGAATGTTGTTATCTTGGAGATTCTTTCAGTCAATTTTATAAGTCTTTCGACTCTTTTCATCTTGTTATTGTCGATACTGTTCACAAGTGAAGTTCTAGTTCGTTAGATAAAATAGCGTGTGCTAATTATTTTACCATATCCGTTGTATCCTGAGAAATAGATGCTTATTGAATCTTGAGCACATCCACTGAAGGGGGTGAATATGTTTTAAGGAAATCTTGAGCACATCAAGCCTTGAATAAATTGTCTTCTCTCTCCTTTATATAATATTTTAACTTTATTATCATTATTTCAAGAGGATCCTTTATTATTCTCATATTTTATTTGTGCTTGTTGTAGTGAATTACTGCTCATTTATCTCTCTGGATTTTCTAACCAGGTTTTTACTAACTGAGTTACCTCGTCTTCATAGTTAAAAAATTTAATAAAATTATATATTTTTATATAAATTTTAAATTTAAAGATAAAAAATCTAAATTATTTTATAGTGTTTCAAATTATAAAGAGAGATTTTTTTATAACCTGAAAATTATAATAATGTCATCAAGATTTGAATTACATAAATTCTTATTATGAATATTAAAGATTAAAAAGATGAGAAAACCTAAAAGTTCAATAAAATTACACTTTGTGTCATCACAAAATTGTAATCTTATATATATATAAAAGATATAAAGGCAAAATATTAATTACACACTTATATCATTCACACACACACACACACACACACACACACACACACACACACACACATATATATATATATATATATATATATATAAAGGAAAAATATTAATTACACACTTATACCACCTAGTGATAGTATTAACAAAAGAAAAAATTTGAAACAGAGTCTTTGAGGTTTTTTAGGATTTTGATTCCGTTTCAAAATTTTCCACTCGTTAATACTATCATTGAAAATATATAGAGATATGTAATTATTATGCTACTGAATTGCATATTTTTTATGCTATATTTATCGAAGTCGTGATGATGTAAATATATATGTGTGTGTATATATATATATATAAATCTTTAATGATTATTGAAGTTTTAAATTGACGAGATATGATTTTCAGAAGTTGAAAGCCATTTAAATCAAATCGGATGACATTAGTCAAGATGATGTCGATAAAATTTATGTTCCTTCTTAATAGATCAAGAGCTTCCATTGCTTTTCTTTAGTCACCAGTGTTCACTCCGACCTTCCTCTCCCTACTAAGGGAGAGTTTTTAGTTCTAGCTAAAGCTTTCTCTTAGCCGAAAATTAACTCTTTTTTTTTATCGTTTTTCATTAGTTTTATTTTTAATTTTTTTTTCTTCTCTTTATTTTCAATGCATTGGTTTGTTCTTAATTTCTTGTTACCTTTTACCTTTCGAATGCATTGTTTTCTATTGATATCATATGCAAAGATGATGAGGGCTGTTCTTGGAAAATAGATGCAAAATCAGTGATTTTTATATTGAATTGAACATTTTCTTTTGAAATTATTTGGTTGTGAAATTCAATCACATAATTCTTAAATTAGAAAAAAATTTAGTGGATTTGGTCCTAAAAAAATTTACTTTTGGCAAGTTCAGTTCTAAAATATTTTTTTAATTTTTAAAGTTCCAAACTTTTTTATTAAAGAAAAATAAGATCTCTTTTCACAGATTTCATCAAAATATCTAAAAACTTAACATATTTTATTACTTAATTAATTAAATAAATGATAAAAATATCATCACTTAACAAACAAAAAAAACACAGAAGAAGCATCACAATGAAAAAAAAAAAAAACAAGAAAGAAAAATTAAAAAAAAATTGAATTGAAGTTTCAATTCAAACATGAATTCATTCAATCAATTTCTCAAAATTTCTCTAATCTTATCACATACAATCCACCTCAAGATTTGAATTTAAAACCATTCTTAAATTTTCAAATTCTTCAAGTCTTTTTTGTGGGCTTTAAGTAAAAAACTTCTTTTCTATTTTTTGGATGTAATATGACACCCACACCATTATTGAAGGGGATTAATAAAGTGAACCGATGTCATTTTCAAAGACAAAGCATCGAATATTTCGTAACTATCCAGATCAAATGAATAAACTCGTTTCTTCACCAGCCTTGCACATTAACCCGGAATCCCAATCTTTGAGGGTAAAAACTGATATAGAATATAAAGATTTAGGTTCGTGATTTTAAAAATTACTAATAAAACTGTCACGTGAAGAAACTATTAATAATAAAGAATTTGAGGAAATTTAATTTGGAACTTCAATTCAAACTGATATGAAAATCAAATGTCTTTTGTATGTATATCAAGAAAGTATTGAACTTTTAACAATTTAATCAAGAAAATGTTTTGTAAATAAGATCATTTCAAACTGATTGAACTTTAATTTTATTTCTTTCAACTGTAAATTTTCATAATTATAAATCTATGATTTTGAATTTCCCCAAATTTCTTTTGTTTCTTCTTTCTTTCATCTTTTCATCTTTTTTCTTTCTTTCTTTACAAATGACATTTTTACCCTTTCTTTAATTAATTAATCAATAAAAATCGTTAATTTTTTTAGATATTTTGACGAAATTCGCAAAAAATGACCTTATTTTTCTCTAATAAAAAAGTTTAGGACTTTAAAAGTTAAAAAAAATATTTTGGGACTAACCTGACCAAAAGTAAATTTGTTTGAGACCAAATTCAGTAATTATTCAATTTTATAATTTTTGTAAGTTCATCCCTTTTTTAAATTTTTGTATAATTTGATCCCTTATTTTTATAATTTTGATAACTTTCATCCTTTTGTTAATTTTATTAACAATCACCCGTTAGTCAAATTTTTTTTAAAAAAATAATTTTATATTGAAAGGGTAAAAATGTCAATATACTTCAAAAATAAAACACCCTACATTTTATAGTTGAAACTTGTAGTTGAAACTTTTAAATTTTTCAAGTTACGTATGCTTACGTTAATTTTTTACGTATGCTTACGTTAATTTTTTTTTACGTATGTAAATTTCCAAATTGAATCTCAAATTCAATTGCTTCTTAGGGCTTCGGAGAAATTCTTCAACAAATAAATTTTCAAATTCTTAATGCTTACGTTATTTTTTATTAATTTTTAAAATCTAAATTCTTACGTTAATTATTTTTCTTTTTTAAAAAAGAAAAACTAAATTCCTAAATTAATAACATAAGCATTTGAGAAATTTAAGAGTTTCAATAATAGGAATTTAGGTTTTTTTTACTATACTGACATTTTTATCCTTTTAATATAAAATTATTTTTATATAAAAAAATAAATTTATTAACAGTTGAATAAATAATTTTTAGTATTATTATTAAATATTTAAGTTTCTCCATACAAAATTTGATTAAAATCGCTTTCTATACTGTTTTATAAAAACGTGGTCGGCAGGATTCGAACCTGCGCGGGCAGAGCCCACATGATTTCTAGTCATGCCCGATAACCACTCCGGCACGACCACATTCGATATTATAATACTATTTTATTTTAGATAATAAGACTATTTTATTATAGATTTATTTTAAATAATAAAAATAATTTCAAGATAATTTTAAAAAAGAAAAACAAACTATTTTAATGTTAAAAAGTAAAAACGTTGTACTTTTATATCTTAATTAAATTTTTTTAAAAATAATTATTATTAACTCACGTACCTTATCATCTAATACATTATAATAAACGAACTATAAAAAATAAGAATTGATTTTAATATTAATTAAACTAATACAAATTTTTTGAGTTTTGATTTTATTAATATTATTACAATATTTAACAAAACATTTGATTTTTTTTATATTATTAAAAAAAAACATTATTTTACATTTTACTTATCACATCAATTTTATGTTTTTGTTTCCTTTTTTTTTTCATCTCTTCATTTTAAATTATTTTGTTCTTAGTCTCTTTGTTTTAGTCAATATAACCGCTACTAAAATTAAACTAATTTTTTAAAATATTATATTTAATTTGTTTTTTTAAGATAATAATTAGTTTCAGACATAATACAGATAAATATACTTTAAATAAATTTGAGTAATAACCTGAAGGTTAGGTTAACTTTAATGTAATTTAATATTGTGCGTAAGAAGTTTAAAAAACATTTAAAGAAATTTCCGTTATAATATATATATATATATATTTGTGCGTTCTAACTTCATTTCCTATATAAAGATTTCTCGCTGAACAGCAGCAAGCAACAATGGTACAATAATTTCCCCTTCTCTCTATCCCCCACCATAATAGCTTAAAGCATCCCCCTTCATTACTATACAGCTCACAGGAAACAGAGAAAAACCAAGGATAATAAAAACAAAAATAAAAAATTAATTAAAAAACTTAAAAGTAAAAAAATTTCTGCAGTTTGCGGATGGATTATTTTTGTTCAGGTGAATTTACTTATTCATCAGCTTCGTCACCATCATCTTCATCACCATCAGGTGTTGTTTCCTATAACGGTAAAGTACCAGTTTCTGGAGTTTTCGAGAATAATTCTACTTCTCCTGCTGCTGTGAGGTTTCAACCTAACTTACACGGTGGTTCCATGGACTGGACTCCTGAAGAGCAAGCTATTTTGGAGGAAGGGCTGGTTGAGTAAGTCAAATTTTGGTTTTTGGGGTTTACTTTATTTTTATTTTTTAAAGTTCATGAATTGATTTTTTTTTTTTTGAGTTTATGTGTGTTTAAAGTGTTTCTGCATCGGTTTCTTGGTTTACATCGAAGAATTGTTGTATATTTATTATGTTCTTGTGCATTTAAACTCTTTAGGTTTGGTTGATTTTCTTTTGTCTGTTATGAAGGGATAAATGTAGGTTTTATTAAATTACTAGAGATTTTTTGTAAGAAAAGTATTTTGGTAGGATGTGTTCCTTTAACTTCTTAGATTTGTTAAGGGTTTTTTTTTTTTTTTGTTGCATTTTGTTTGATGGGTAATTAGAAATCTTGATATTGAAAAAGCTTTTTCAGCTTGGTAAATGTATGAATCAAACGAATTTTTTACCAGCTTACATGAGGTAAAAATATAACATAGTTGTTCTTTTACTAATTTTTGGATTTAGGTTTGTTGGACAAGCAATTTTGTATTCTCTTTTAGATTCTATTATCACGAAAGGTATTTTCTAATTATAGAGTTCAACAGAGAAGAATTCTATTTTGATTGGGATAGTTTTCTTTAAACCCCAAAACTTTAGATCTGCTTAGCTTTCTGAATTCTTATCTTGGAAACTCTTTTGAATAAAGGATAAGACTTCTACTACACCTCTTTTTTACCATTTGATGCACATCCATACTCAAGTTGGGTGGGATGGAAAACTTCATTTCTACTTCAGCATTTTCTCTCACCTTCCACTTAGGGATATTTGTGTACATCTAGGAATTGTCTCTCTCTATACCTGAATGGTAAAAACAGGCAAAAGAAAAAGAAAAATTATGTTACTCTGAATATTTTCATATGAATATAACTATTGCATTGCTCTTTTTGTCTTTGTATTATATCTAATGAGAATACAAAGACATGTATTCATTAGAAAGCATATGATCGAAAATTTTCCAAGATCCATATGTCGGAAATCTAGAGATGCATATCCTATTCTAACTTCTGTATTCTTTGACATTTATTTACAGCTTCTAAAATTGTAACACCAATGCATTTCCACTGTTTAATGATCTTATTCACGGAGCTTTGGTTCTCATATAGTATAAAACTAACAGTGCTTCATCCTGTGTTTTACAGATTTGCATCTGAAACAAGTATAGTCCGTTATGCAAAGATAGCAATGCATCTAGATAACAAAACAATCCGTGACGTGGCATTGCGCTGCAGATGGTTAACTGTAAGCTTTTTTATTTAACCCATTATTTTTCTTGCTGTGGTCGTTTCTTTTGGGTAGAGAAGATTCTTAAAAATGTAGAGAGATAGTTGGATTACTGTAGAAATGTATTCAATTGAGGTTTTGTGTTGAAAATTTGAGAAAAATACTCCATTGTGTTGCTTGATGAAACCACAGAAACATAATGTTTGTACAATTTAATTATATAACTCTGCTTCTGACTGGCCAAATTGAGCATTTTTATCTCAGAGAAAGTGAACAAGATCTGGTCTCCAGCTTCCTTAACAATTGATAATACTTGTATCAGTTTTCTGAAGTGAAAATATAGTAGTACTTATAATCTGATTGAAATTCTTTCAAATGGACAAGTTTTTGGATGAGTATACATGAAACAGGAAAGGTCATTTTGTCAAAGCTTAGTATGAGAGCCGAGTACAAGATGTTGGGGCTTTAGGCTAAAATTTTATGAAAATTTAATAATCAGAACCTTGTTTCTATTCTAAATAGATAGAATTTTTGCTTAAAAGAAAGATAAAAGGATTCCTCAATCGTGGTGCTATCTATCAAGTTCCAAATAAGTTGTTAAAAGGTTTTTCATGAATTTTCTCTTTCCTTCTCTAATTACATCTTTAACTACTTTGGACCTATTCCATTATATTGGTGCAATCCATCTCACTGCATAAACCTACATTCTATTGCTATATAATTCTTCTGGAGTATGTGAAACAATCCATAATGTAACTGCCTGCAAAAGAAATAGAGTGAATATGTATCACAGTAGGAGAGACTCTGGCATCATGATCCATATGATCTGGATAGTTTTAACACAGTTAGGATTACAATAAAGTTTAGTCTATCCTAATTGTATGTTATAGAATCTTCACCTGACATTTTCTTGTCAATCTTATAGATTACTGCAAAGATTTATGCTTTTATTTCTTCTTTAGCCTTGAGTTTTAAAGCTAGTTAATGAATCCTTAATTCCTGTGTAAACCTATTGTGGTCATTTTGACTTGTTATTAACAATTTCTTAATTCTGCATATTTCATCCTAAATTGACAACATTTTTTGAACCAAATGTAATAGGAAGTAAGCTCATAAAATGCCTTTTAACTTTTGCATCAGTATACTGCTTGATTCTTTATTGAAATGTTTAGTTTTTCAATCTTGAGTCTCATATACAGAAAAAAGATGTCAGCAAGAGAAGGAAAGAAGATACCAATTTGACAAGGAAAAGTAAAGATAGGAAGGTAAATTTTCATTCATGTTCAGTGAATAACACAGTTCATTTAATTCTCATGTTGCTTATTCACTGTCACTGCAATTGTTGGCAGGCATTGATGAACTTGAAGTGTGTTAAGCATTAAAATAAAGCATAGAATGTTTCTCCATTTATTTTCTTTCTTGTTTAAGATCCTTCTGGGCTTTCTATATGATAATTAGTGCACAAGTAAGAACCATGCATGATTCTATGACTTTTACAGAATTTGCATTTCCTTCAATCATAGTGTTTATTTTAGTTGCTGCATATAAGTTGCATACATTTTTCAGAATTTACATGGCTTGAAACAATAATCTACAGTAAAAGGGGAGAACTGAACCTTATAATGTTTATCAGTGCTATTTTGAATTTTATCTTTTGCAATTACTTTTATTTTTATAGTTCTATTTGCTTTAACTTTTCTCAAAAGGAAAATGTATAATGTATACTTCACTTCATTTTCTCCCACTCCTTATGGGGGCAAGATTCATTTAAACAACTTTTTTCTTATTGTAAACTTGTATTTATAAGAATTTGTATTTATCTTTTATGAGTTCAATTTTGATGTAAACTTGATTTACATGAAAAGAATTTGAAGAGATGTATTGCATTCTTTTTCCGCAGGAAAAAATACCTGATCCATCGGTTATGAACTCTGAGGCTATGCAGTCATCTTTTCCGCCATATCAAATGCTTAACAGTGACAATGGGTTGACATTTAATGGTAGGATCAAATTGTTCTTACTTCTTATTAGTCAGTTGTGAGTTTGAACTATGAGGACCAAAATTACTCGACCATCCTTTCCTCTGAAAGTACTTTGAATATTTTTGGATTTTCTTTAATTCCATGTTCAGATTTTTTGTTCTATGCTGAATTCTCTAAACTTATTTGCGCTCTATTATTTCCAATTATTTGATCGTTTTTCTTTCTCTTTGATAAATGCAAAAAGATAGGCAATCTAATATGACTATTAGCTATGCTCCTTGGTCAGATGTGAGTATTATAATCCAAATAACTAGATTCTATTGTGTCCTAACAAAGATTATCTTTTCAAAGAACACTTGTTTTTCTTGGAGAATTGCCCATTTGGTACCTGAAGTTAGGACTACCTATCTGTAAGATGTCCAAACAACTTACAACATGTTAAAAGTTGCTCATGTATAAGCTCAAATTTAGGAAGAAAAGCCTGTAACTTGATGTGTAATGAATTTTTTCTTTTTTTGATGAAAGGTTTCTCAAATTTGATTGGGGAAGGAATTTTGATGTGTCATTACTTTTGGGTACAGGCAAACATTTGGTATCTTCTTGGTAAATGAGCTCAACTTTGGTACCAATTAGGCGATTTCTCCTAATTGTTTTCTACTTCCTTCTTCCATTACAAAGTTAACGAGGGAATAATCTCCAAGAACTGGATTAAAGATGTTCCTCACTTCAATAGAATGAATACTCATGCATTGCATTTGAGATTCTTTCATACCAAGTAGTAAAGAAAAGATGGAAATGTGGCTATATTTAACTAATAACTGATTTTGTGTCATGGACAGATACCAATGCTACCTGGCTGCTTATTCAGCAGAATAAAGAGACCTTGGACATGATATCTGCAAACATCGCTGCTCGTCAGGTAAATGACCCATCCCTTCAAATGCTTTTCTATCATCAAACATCTAATACTTACGTTCAAGACTTTATCACACTAGTAATTGTTGAAGTTACTTAACCAAAATCTATTTTATATTTGGTGGTATGCTCTAGATTTGCATAGTGGACATATATGGATGGGTTCTAATTCTGCATCATAGAAATCATTCCATGTGGTAACCATATGCTATTGGTTTTTCTATTGTGATATTGATCTTCATTTCTAAGCCTCCAGGACACAAATTTTTGCCCTCCACTCAACTATTATATGTCTTTTCATATATAGACTGCCCTTGTTTTTCATTTCATCATTTTCCCCATTACTTCCTCTAATGCTCTCTCTCACTCAAATTGTTAGGTACATCAAAACGTTGGTCTTCTCTGGCAAGCTCGGGAAAACATCTCGAATATTTTAAGCAAGTACGTCTTACTTGATCTCAGCCTAATCATTTTTAAAAGTATCTTCATTTGTTTTACATAAACTGCTGTTTTTTCACCGGCTTATGTTCCAATACTTTTGTGGGTTAATAGTTGTGGTTGCTTAAAGTTTTTGAGTTATTTGCGGCTATCTCATGAACTTAATCAACAGTTTGCAACCTTGTATTAATCGTGCAGGGAAGAAAGAACATGGGCCATTTGTTCCATCTTAGGTTGCATAATACCTGTTCAGATGTTCTGAACATTTGAGCATGATCAATAATAGAATTAGATATCATATGCATTTTGTTTTGAATGTAATGAATGTTGTATACTGGTGTTTTTACAGCTTGAGAGATCCACCAACCATTCCGAACCGAATGCCAGATTTTACTGTAAAAATGATTGAGGAGCCAGCGGACTCTGTTCTTCCTGCCTCAGTTCTACTAATGCATTGAGGTGTATCTGCCAGATTGTTTCAATCAGAAAAAGAAATGTATATCTAATAGTAGCTCTCACCCATTTTTGAAGGTCAAATAGTTCATTTTCCCCTTTGCTGATTGAAATGTTTTGTGCAGATCACTTTCCTAATTCTTCTACTCTCCTTCAGCATTTCACTACCTCATAAACTGATTTTTAAACTCAAAATAGCATTTTTTTAGACCTTGTATATATATATATATATATTATGCTAATATTCTAGGGTTTGTTCTATTGCATGCATTATCTTTAGAAATGACGAATTATAATATTTATAATGTATTTTTTCATTGTGTTTTTTATTTTTTTTAAATCTCCCTCAAATTCTATTACAAATAAAAAAAAAAAAAGAAAAACTATGCAAATGGACCAATAGAATTTTTCTTTTGATATTTTTTTAAATAAAAATTGATATACTAATACGACTATCAGTTGCCAAATCACTCATTTTTCCGCAGCTACTATTCACCTACCTACGACCTTTTGCTCCACGTACTTTGGAAACTCCGCCACCGTCTCAGCTGATACCGGCGGGAGGAGTCATCCACATTTTCTCTTTTTCTCTCATTTCTCTGATGCTAGCCAGACCTTCTCCATTCTTCCGCTCCGGAGTCGTCATTATCATTATTCCCTCTAATCTCAGTTCTGGATACGGACTTCAAACCTGTTTGAAAATGGAATTCGTCAATTGTTGTTAGTTAGTTTCCGGAGAGATTCGACGACGAGAGGATTAGACTCATTTTGGCTTTTCTGTTCAATTTGAGCTAAAATCTTTTGTTTCGTCTCGTTTAGTTTAGTTAGTTTAGCTGTCTGAGGAAGGGGGAGAGCGAGAAAGATGATGCTGGTTAGGTAATGAGGTCAATGGAACGACCAGTTACGTCCGTGGTTTTGTTGCAGTCTTTTGCACCACATTCTTCAAGTTATTATTCGTCGTTGTCGTCGGCGAAAGCAGCTTCGTTGTCATCTCCTGCTGCTGCGGAAGCCGAAAGATGTATAAGAGAAGGGCCGAGAAATAATTGGAGTAGAGATGAGATAAATTCTGTCTATCACTCGCCTCTTCTTGATCTTCTCTTTCATGGAGTGAGTTTTCTTTCCCACTTTTACATTGCAATTCAGCAATGTGCATTGAAACGTATCGAGTCTTTTTATTTTATTGTATTTTATTCCCCTTCTCTTTATTGAGAAAGTTCCTTTTTCTAGGGGGGAGGCTGTTGAAGTTTGCTTGCATTTTGTGATATTTTCACTTAGAAAGCTCAAAAGTATTCTACCAAAATTAACCATTTTCTTCAGTACTGGGGAACAAGATTTATTATTATTATTTAAAAGAAAAAAAAAAGGTGTTGATGGCTTTTACAAGGTCTTCATCAGCTGCAACAGATCATTGGGGTTGATTCTGTTGAGAATCATTCTGATTATAAAGCAGAATGTATCTTAGTTTCTTCAAAAAGAAATAGTGTCGATAATATACTAGAAATGAGAAAGATGAAGATTCTGAATCTTTTAGAGTCAGCACCGGCAATTTGAACCGCTCAAAGATTCCCAGTAAACAAATCAGCTTTCTGAACTTATATAAATCTGTACTAAAAAAGAAAGATAATAAAGTCATCAGCAAATTGAGAATATTGAAACTTCGACCCTGTAGATTGTTCTGCAACGTATTTATGTAGAACTTAATTATAAAAAATCACTTACATTTGAACTGCCATTGATATGGATCCTTCAGGCTTTCTTCAAGATTAAGGGGAGTAAACTAAGGGCCATGAAAGAAAAACTCTTCTTTGTTTTTCTTGTCTTTTAGTTTTGAGTCATTCTTTACATTCAGTGAATTTTTATGTTATATATTTACTTATCTTGGTTTCAATGTTTTTAAAATAATTGATCTTACTTATATAATTTGTCATTTTATAGGCTCAGGTTCATAGACATGCTCACAACTTCAGGGAAGTGCAACAGTGCACTCTTTTATCTATTAAGACTGGTGGGTGCGTGAAGATTGTTCGTACTGTCCTCAGTCATCTAAATATAGCACTGGTCTCAAATCCCAGAGACTTATGAACAAAGATGTTGTTTTGGAGGCTGCAAAAAAGGTTAATTATTTATTTCTGATTAAATTTTAAAATTTTGTAATATATTCCTGGGTATGAGAAGCAAAGCATATTCTGTATAAGGCTTCTGTTAAGTTGAGTTGAGCCCCTGCTCAGATGAAAAAATGCTCGGTTCTGTGGCATAGTAGAGGAGCGAACAAAGTCTTCTTCCAAAAAAATTGCCGGGCATTATTTATTTATTTATTTATTTATATGCTGAATTTTCTTCTACATACTTATGAATACATATCTTGTGATTCTGACTACTATTTGTCCAGCTCCTATACATCTATTTTTCTGAATATATTTTTATTTTGATAATCAATGGTAGAAATGCATTGCTAACCTGATGGACATGCATGTTCATTTCAAACTCTTAAAAGGCACATGGTTTATTCTCACTGATGCTACTGCAATGTTGGCAGAATACTTATTAATGTTACAGAAGTTAAGCTGGCCTTTTGTAATTGGTCAGAGACATAGGTTCTTTGATCAACAAAGTTTCCTCTCAAAGGATTCTTAATATAACCTTACTTGTGATGAAAATTATCTGGACTTCTTTGTATTTCAGGCTAAAGAAGCTGGAAGCACCCGTTTTTGCATGGGTGCTGCATGGAGAGATACAATAGGAAGGAAGACAAATTTCAATCAGATCCTTGATTATGTGAAAGAAATCAGGTAACTAACAATATGATAAGCTGAATAGTTGACATAAATTTATGTTACTACCTATAATCACTAATGAAAAATGCTTCTCTTTCTTTCTCTCTCGGTTCTGTAGTCCATTAATCATTCTCATATGATGTAAGAAAAATGGTTTTATAAGAAGTAAGCTTAATATCTCGACTCCCCAATAGATCATGTAAATGCAGAATGACGATGAACTAACTCTTGAGCTAGAACTAAAGGCTTTTAATTTTTTTAAATTTTTTTCACTCTAAATCATCAATAGCAGTCTTCATCTCTAGTGGAGCTTCTGTATTTGAATAAGTACTAGCTAACCTGAAAATTCATATGCTACTACCTAAGTACCTCAATCTAGTTCAGGTTCGTTCCATGGTACATTCAATATAGTCGATGACTCTTAAAATGTCGCGGTATTATTCCATTGGTATAACATGGGCCCTGGTTACCTTTTAGAAATTATCTGCTACTTCCAAAAGGACATTCTATCTATCAATGCTAATCTGCATTTGGAGATGGAATTTACCCATATGTTACCATGTGACCGGCCATGTTCAACATAACCTTCTATAGCAGTTCTATGTATGAGAACCCCACATTATATGCTCCTAATTGAACTAGTGTTGTACTTGAATGAACATTTGCAATGAGAAAGGAAAAAAGAAAGATTAGAAAAGAAAATGAAGAACAGAAATGGTCCCTAGATTGTGATTGATTTTTTAAGGTGTAGTTCTCATTACTTACCTCCAATAATGTATTTAATGTGAAGTATGAATTTCTAGCCTTATTATCTACAGACTGTCTGGTATTGACTGTTTAACCTAGAAAAATGATTTTACATGAAGGGGCATGGGATTAGAGGTCTGCTGCACTTTAGGTATGCTGGAGAAACAGCAGGCTTTGGATCTCAAAGAGGCAGGTCTTACAGCTTACAACCATAATCTTGATACATCAAGGGAATATTACCCCAATATTATAACAACAAGAACATATGATGAAAGGCTGCAAACTCTTGAACATGTCCGGGAAGCAGGAATAAATGTGTGTTCAGGTAATCTGTCAGTCACCTGAAGAAAATTTCAGCTTTCAGTCTAGGGCTAGAGAATATTTGGATTTCATTAAGTTTGAATCACTACCTCAAGGTTAAAGGATAGAGTTTTAGACCAAACCATATCAATCTTCTGAGTTTCCTCATTTACTGGTATCAGGAGGAATAATAGGGCTTGGAGAGGCAGAGGATGACCGAGTTGGTTTATTGCATACACTGGCAACTCTACCTACACACCCTGAGAGTGTTCCGATCAATGCCCTTGTAGCAGTAAAAGGAACTCCCCTGGAGGATCAAAAGGTTATCTTCATTTTGTACATTACATTATTTTAATGATTGCCTTTATTGATCCACTTTTAAATTCGTAAATTTTTATACTTTTATGTTTTTGTTTTTCTCTTGCAAAATGATCAATCATTCAACATAAATCATTGAGGGTGAAAAGAACACAGAAAAAGAAACAGAGTAAATGTAAACTTTGAGGAGCTTAAGTCATCTCCCATATGTGCATTGTTGGGTTAACTTTTAAGTTATCCGATAATTATGCTGGCTCCTTGGGAGCTCAGTAAGGATACAAGATTTGCTCTCATTATTCCCTGGGATATGTGAATCTAGAGAAGCACTCTGCAATAGGAACTTCTATAGATACACTTCAGCCTTTGTTGTGTCTTTGTAATTTAAACTCCCTGTTGCTGAAAACTGTGGCTAGTAAGCTTTCAGAAAGACACTTACATGAAATGTAACCTTCATTTAATTCATTGCTGCTGTTGGAGGTTTATAATTCATCCACTAGGGTTGAGGACTCTAATAATAGTAAACATGAACTGTTGTCAATTTGAATTACTCTATAGTATTTTATTTGTGCTAACTTATGTGTGATATAATAAATATCTGTAGAGAATGCATGTCTTACTGCAAGACATGAGTTGTTTTAGTAGAATAAATTTATTGGTGTCATACTTTTGGATTTTTTATAGATACATTTTGTATTAATTAGTCATATTTTTATAAAATCATATACTTAGGCAATTGATAATCCAGGTAATGTAATCAAGAGAGATAGTGGCTACTCAGACCTTATAGACATTTACTTCCATAGTACTTTCATCCATCAATTGTTAGCCTGTAAAATATGTACAGGAGTTAATATTACAGAAGCTACAAATTTCCTCACAATTTAAAAATATGTCAATAAAGATTTTCTTTCTTTTCTAGTTTGGGAAAAATGTAGAAATATTGTTACTAGTTAAAGAGGAAGGAACACTAATGTGTTGCGTTGATGAGTTTGTTCTCTGTTTTATTTTTTCCCTCCTTTTTGTTGATCTCTCTTTTAACTTTTTTGCTCAGCCTGTTGAAATATGGGAAATGATCAGAATGATTGCAACTGCGCGTATTGTAATGCCAAAAGCAATGGTTAGGCTTTCAGCTGGCAGAGTAAGGTTTTCAGTACCTGAGCAGACTCTCTGTTTTCTTGCTGGTGCTAATTCTATTTTCACCGGCGAGAAACTATTGACAACTCCAAATAATGACTATGATGCTGATCAACAAATGTTCAATTTGCTGGGACTTATTCCAAAAGCTGCAGATTTCTCCCAAAATGAAGACGACTTTGAATCAGACAAGATTGCAGAAGCAGCTTCTGGTTCAAACTAAGACATATTCTCTATTAAGCATAGACCCACCCTATATGCCGAGAGAAGGTAGTGTACTCTTACTGTATCCTCGAATGCTAAAACTGGTTTTTCCTATAGATAAGAAGTAAAAGAATCCCTGAATGTTTCTCCACCAGTATTTGCATCTATTTTATTTGCTTATTATTGTTTACTTAGGTTTAAGTGAGAACTGTTCAATTTATTGGATAATTGTCGTTTGTTGCAAAAGAAAGAGATTACTAATTTGTATTCTCGGACTTTTGCTTGTCTTGAATTATATAGGAATTATCATATTATCATCCATTTCTTACTTTGCACAACAATACATGAGCATTAACTGGTAGCTTCTGGGAGTTGGTAAGCTCTTGTAGAAATCATTTTAAAATTGTCTCCACTAAATGTTGCAGTTTTAAATATATAGTACAAATATTAGTCAAGAACGCTTAACATCTTTATTTACTTACTTACTTGTGACTGAGATATTTCAAAAAAAAAAAAAATACAAATATTAACTTTTGAAATAAATTATTTTTTCAAAAAACACATTGTTTGAACAACTTTGGAAAAAGTTTAATTATTTAAACAAGATAATGTGTAAAATTTTGTGTACTCCCCTTCTCCTCTCCCTAATATTAATTTTAATATTTTTTTTCAAATATATATATATATATTATACAGTCATTAAGATTAGGTCAAACGACCCACAATTTATCCTAAAAAATCCCTAACCAAGGGAAGAAAAAATTCCACAAAGGGAATCCTGTTTGTTGGAAATGTGGCAAGAAAGGCCACTATGCAAACAAGTGTCTAGTCAAGAAGAAGATACAGTCTCTTGGCATAGACGAAGAACAGAAGAAGTCCTTATGTCAGGCTCTCTTGAACGAGACTGAAGAAGACTTCAAACAAAACCTTGAGTATTCCTCTAGCGAGGACTCAACAAGCTCATCCCAGAGCACGACTGAAGATGAGTCCGAACTCTGCAATTGTGATGATGGTAAATGCGACGTATGCATCATCAAAGACTTCGGACTTAGCATAAACATGCTAACCCGAGAAGAGAGCTTCATTTTGGACCTAATCGATCAGATCGAAGACCCAGAAAATAAGAGAAAAGTTCTTGAAAGCTATTTGGTTGAAAGACCAAGAGAGCAGCCAACCAAGCTCTCTAAACAAATCAATACCTCTTTTAAGACTGTTTCCGAAGGGGCATTCTTTAACCCGAACGACATTACATTCTATTCATAGTGTCCAAAGGGCACTATGAAGGCGGTTTTATACCGATCTTTCTCTTCAATTTGAATCTGCCAGTAACCTGACTTCATGTCAAATTTAGAAAATATTTTGGCTTTATATAGCCGATTAAGTAGATCCCTTTTGTTAGGAATCGGATACCTAATCTATTTTAATGCTGCATTAAGTGGTTTGTAGTTTATTACAAGTCTTGAATATATATATATATATATATATCCAAATTAGTAATATGAATATCACGAAAAATGTAAAAAATATAAAGTAGAAAAAGAAGTGTGTATATATATAAATGAATTTCGATTTTTTTTTCTTATCAAATAACAATCTCAAATATATAGATATATATATATATATATTGAAGTATTTCGTCGTATAATTTTGTTATATATAATTCAATTTTAATTATCAATTATATATAAGAACCAAAATGAGGTAAAAACTTTTTCTAAAAATAATTAGATTTTGTAACGTAACACATATCAAATTTAAATTAGTGTAATAATAGTTTTGAATATTAAATAGTCTAAAAATATTAAATTTAAATTAATAAAAATAATAACTTTGAATATTAGATCATTTAAAAATATCAAATCTAAATTAGTGAAAATAGTGAGTTTGAATAATAGATAATTTAACCATATAATTTTATATTGAGAAATTATAAATCAATAATATGGTGACAGAATTGACAAATTACTAAAACTTTATAGTGACTCATTATTAAAATTTAACAATTTCAACAAATACGTAAGTTGATTAATTAGAAAATATGTCATTAATATTTGATCATTTGGTATATTAGGTTCCAAACTCTCCTTTTTCCTAAAAAAGTAAAAGAAGAAATATTAACATTTCTCTTTCTCATAAATTAGATTATTTTAAACAAAAATAACATATGAAACAAATTTAACATAATATTAAATTAATATTTATAATTTTATTTTTTAAAAAAATATATTTATATTAAAAAAATATTAATATATGTATTTTGAAATATATGTATCGTATCCCCCGTATCAGTTTACTTTGCGTGGCTTCTTTTTTATTATATGCTTTTGCTGACAAAACAAAGTAAAGAAAATCAACCGCCATTTATTTTTCTTTTTACCTTTTTCTTCTTATATATATATTATTTTAAAGTTATCTATTTTATAAAATTAATTTGGAATTAATATTATCAAATTTTTTATAATTTGAAAACTATTTATGAAAATTGTATTACATTTAAATTAATTTGTCTCTTAATCTATTTTTAATATTTAGTTAATGTTTTTTCTTGTTTATTATTTTTATACCATAATTTATTTAGAACTTAAAAGTATAGTAATTTACAACTAATAATATTTTAATTTAAATATATATATTAAAATTTGAAATATTTTTATATTTATTATATCTCAAATATTTTTATGAGCAGCCATAATGACTTAGAAAACAAATATCTTACAATCATGTTATAATAAAATTTGATGTTAAAGTTTTGAAATATTATTTCTCGACTTGATAAGTTATATGTAATAAAAATATGTTTAATTATGATTAAAAATATGCATACATATTTAAATTAGAATAATTATTAAATTTAATTTCAAATAAATTTAAATATTTAATAAATACAGTCCTAATATATATAATTTTTTAAAATTTTATTTTCTAAGAAAAATATAATTTTTTTTCATTAATTTTATTTTTTTTAATTTTAAATATAATTGTTTGTGTCATTTACTTACTAAATAAAATCAAATTAGTTTATATGTTTACTATTTCAATAATATTTCATGGATGATTATTGCAATTTTTTTTCCACTAAATTTATATATATATATATTTTTTTCATATAAAATGATTTAATTATTCTCTTTTAAAATTTATTGTTAAATTTTTAAAAAATTAATCTAATCTGTGAAGGATTTTAATTTTCTTAAGTAAAATATTTGGAAACTTTTTTATAAAAAAATTTAAAACTAACTTTCTAAATATAAATTTATTTAAAATTCGACAATTTACCTTTAGATTAAAAGAATAATAAAAAAATTGAAATTATTATCGGAAAAGTAGAAGGTACATAAAATGCATATATAAGTTATAAAATAATAAACTTATAATTTTATTTTATTTTTTAAAAATAATAAAAATAATCAATAAATATAAGTTATAAAATATTAATCATATATATATTCTTTTTTAAAAAATGCATATTAAATATTTAATAATAAATTTAAAAAAAATCAAAAAAAAAAATCTTTTTTCCCATGTGATAAATATTATTATTATTATTATTTGTAAATATGGATATTTAATATATATATATATTATGATAATTACTTAATTATTTTTTATAGAAAAAATAGGGATATTTAATTAAGACATATTTGTTTAAAATATTTTTATTTTTATCGTATTTCAAACTGCTATTATCATAGCTGAATCTAACATGTTAGATTGATGTTGGATTAGTAAAAGGTTTAAGTTACCTAGAAGCAACTACCATTTTTTTTTCATTAATTTATGCAAATTAAAATAATAATAATAATAATGTTAGATTGATGTTGGATTACTAAAAGGTTTAAGTTACCTAGAAGCAACTACCATTTTTTTTTCATTAATTTATGCAAATTAAAATAATAATAATAATAATAAGATTTTGGATGTTTTTCACACGATTCAAATAAGGAAGAATTTAAGAGATGAAAATTCCAAGTGGGATTTTCTTTTATTAAATTTTGAAATATTTATGACTCTTAAGAATTTTTTCTTCTTTCTTCTATATCGTGTCTCCAATTTATGATCATCCAATTATAAGTGAGGGTTCTTGACATTATATATTTGATAATATATCATTATATACTTATAATTTTTATAAAAATTAAACTCAAAAAATTTGAAGAAAATTTGGAGTCATTTTTGTTAGAAAATATAGATAGATAGAACTTAACAGAAATAGTAACTTCAAAACGTGTATCAGATGTTAAATTTTCTGATGATTCACAAACTATTTTCACTATACATATCTAGATTGGTTTATTGCATTACTTGAACTTTCAATATATATATATATAATAATAATGTAAATCTTACTTAAATATTTTAATATATAAATATGTATATATGAATCTCATTTAGCATCATAATTGTCAATGATTATTCTTCTCTTCATCTATAAATAGAAGGTGAAATTTTCTTTAAAAAAATGAAGAGAGATCTAAAATATAAAATTTGTTCGTTTCAGATCTTCTTTCGAGCCGTCTTGAGAAAATTGTGTATACATTGATTTAGAGAAGTTGGAGAAATTCGGTAGTATTGAATTTTTTGGCCCTATATTCTTAAACAACTATAGATAAATTTAACTATTTATATATATATATTTTACATATTACTCAACAAAATAAATTTTCATAAATTAAATACTTTATTCATATTTTATTATGGACAGAATTTTTAAATTTTTTCGAATAGGTATCTATATAAACAAAGGATTAAGAGTTCATTTGGCTCGTAATTGTTTTACACATTTTGAGTTTTATTTAACCTAAAATTTACAAATTTTACTTAGAAGTAGTTATTCTTATTTTAATAATTTCATATATAACGATGTACAATATTTGAATTTAAGACTTTTAATCATAAAAGTGATATTGGACCAACAAATTGATGGGCCAATTAATTAACCTAAGCCCAGGTCCGAAAAAGTGATATTGGGCCAATAAATTGATGGGCCCAATCAATTAACCTAAGCCCAGGTTCAAAAAGAGTGATATTGGGCCTTTAGAAATGATGTATCAGGCGGTGGAACTTTTTTAAATTCTCAAATTTCAACATTTGATGAATATTTTTTAGAGAGAAATTCAAAGTCATTAAAAACACGGCCGCCGGAGAGTACATCTTCAAGAAAAGAGCGTTCGCCCGAAACTTCTCCTGTGAGTTTTTCTTTCAAAACCCTTTTGTTTTTCCGTTCACTATATATATATATATATTATATATATAATATATATATATATATTATATATATATATATATTATATATATATATATATATATATATATTCTTTTGTTTTTCCATTCATTAATCTTTCTTTCTTTTTTTCTTTAGGTTACTTTTTTTAAATAAATATTTGCGCCTTCAGATTTATTAATTCATCCTTTCCGGCCATTTGATCTGCTTCCTTTCTTTCGACCAACCCCATGAATACACATTTTCTCTTTCTCTCTCTGAAATATATATATACGCATTTTCTTTTGATGGTTTTCTTGATCATCTTATATCGTCTTGTCTCTCCCACTCCGTATATATATATATATATATATATATATATATATATATATATATATATATATATATATATACACGCATTTTCTTTTGATGGTTTTCTTGATATCGTCTTGTCTCTCCCACTCCGTGAAGACTTCTCTTGGTTTTCTTGATCATTCATATATATATATATATAGTATGTATATATTCCGTTATAAAGATTCTGAAGGATATCGATATGAAGATGGACGAAGATGATATTAGAATTATCTCGCATATAAAACTTTCACCTACGAAATCTTTTAGAATTGGTGTTGATCAACGATATCATATTTTCTATGGAAGCACTTCATCAAATCTTTTTTATATTATGGAGGTAATTATTTTATTGATAGCTAATTATATAATTTTGTATTTTTTATTCGATTAATTATATTTTTCACATTTAATATAATTTGTATATTAATTTTGAAAGTGAGGTACTAATTAAATAAGTTAAAAATGAATGGGCACAGGTGGTGGAAGAAATATGGGATTAAATATAAAGTCACGAAAAATGGGTATTTGCCTAATTTCTATGATTCTTCTGATCATCGTCATGGCTTCTTTACCGGGAGTCTCCTCTGAAACTTTTGAATCATCATTATCAGGTTTGACTTTTGAAATACTCCATTTTATCCTATTTATTTTTCTTTTTTCCTTTGGATTGATGGATTTGGTCATTAATTAATATATATATAAATTTTAGACCATATAATTCAATTAAAAATCGGTCTAAGAAACATTGATCAAATTATAATAATAATAATAATTATTATTATTTTGAAAAAATTGATATTATAAATTTTTGAATAATTTTACTTATAGACAGAAATTTAAAATTTGCATGCGATATATATATATATATATATTTCATCCGTTTCAAGAAAATGTAGGAGACATTTATTGTTTATTTAGTATGAGGATATACTTAGACATATCTATTCCAATAGATTTTATTTGCAAATTTTTGTATAACACTATTATAAATAAATAAATATATATATATATATATATATATATTATATATATATATATATATCTAAATATATATATAAAATTATTTAAAATAAAAGGATGATTCATAATATAAATTATCTAAAATAAAAGGACTGATTCATGTTTTCAGGAAGACATTTATTGCAAACAAAAGTGAACAATCGGATGATTCAAGAAATACAGAGGTGGTTATGACATTACCAACAAGCATTATTGGAGTGTAAGTACTAAATTCATTCATATACAATACAAATAGACACAGACTCAATTAATTATAATGCGAGTTATGAGTGAACAAATGAGATTGATATATATATATATATATATATATATATATATATATATATATATATATATATATATATATTGCTTTCTTGTGGTGCAGTCAACCGTATTCACGGGTATATATGGGTATTGCCTAGCAGTGCTATGGCTCATATGTGGTCTTAGCTATGGTGGATATGTAACAATAACAAATTCTTGCTGCAAAAACAAGAGAAAGCTCAAGAAGATGAAGAAGAGAGCACCTTGCCATAAGAATTATCTCTGGCCTGTTCTTGTTGCAATTGTCTTCACATTTTTTGCCATGTAAGATCCATTTTCTTTTCTTTTTTTTTTCCTGCAAAAGAATATCAACCTAGTAACGGAAAAGAAGTCTCTTTTTTTATAAATATTAACCAGTTTCTATAATAATCATCAATGCAGAATTGGATCAGGAGTTGTTCTAGGAGGGAATGCGAAATTCCATTTGAAGGCCAAAAAAGTGGTAAACATTCTTATTGATGCAGTAGACGATACATCTACTAAAATATACGAAATAACTGGAGCAATTAAAGACATGAACGCGAGTTTGGCAACTACTAATGGAGGTGGTGAGGCGACAACGTTTCTTACCTCGATATCAGAAAATCTCGATTCCCAGGCTGCTGATATCCATAGACAGGCAAAGAAGAACAGAAGAGCTATCAACAAGGGTCTCAAGATAGTGTAAATATTTCACTTCATACATACCTGATTTTCTTTGTCAATTCCTGTTATTTTTGTTAATTTTTCTCTTTCTCTCTGCAGGTATATAATAACTACAGCTGCAATTTCTTTCAATTTGGTTGCTGCTATTTCTCTGACAGGTATGTGTCTGCGTTAAGAAGAGATTTTCCACTCGTAAAATATTTTGAAAGAAACTGAAGCAATTTCTAAAGTTTTATGTCAACTTCACCTTTTATCCTTTTAATTGTTGCCTAATAATATGTTGCTTCATTGCAGTCTTTGGAATTCTGAAATTTCAAAGAACCTTTCACTGGTGAGTAAATATGTATACTTAACATTTTCATTTTACAATTCTAAGGAAAGAAGCCGAAATCTATATCTTACTTACTTCTTGTTTCTTTAACTTCTTCACAGGCTTATTGTCCTCTGTTGGATTCTCACAGTCCTATGCTGGCTGTTCTTTGGGGTCTACTTCTTCATAGCAAAGTACGGCTTTCCTTCAATACATACTAAAAGTCTCTCATCATACCAACATAAACAAAAATCATATAAGCAAAATGGTGAATAGAATCTGAAACCATATATTCATTCATATGCAGTTTTGCAGGGGATACATGTACCGCTCTTGAAGGCTTCCAACAAAATCCCTATAACAACAGCTTGAGTTCAATTCTTCCTTGTGACGAACTTATCTCGGCCAAACCAATAATACATGATATCAGTGTAGAGATACACCACATTGTTAATGAGGTGCCCTTAAAAACTTTTATTAGATTATCAAACTAAAATACCTCTTGGTGTGCACAATTGATTCAATAGAATTCAGTGTTGACATTATTTTTTCTGTGGGTATAACAGATAAACAGAAACATAGCTACGAATTACGGGAACATAATTCAAATTTGTAATCCATTCTCAGAACCACCAAAATATGCATACCAGCCACACAATTGTTCCGAAAATACAATACAGATTGGGGATATTCCAAAGGTATGCAATATTGTTATATATTGCAAGCATTAAACCAGCGAATCAAAGTAAATCTATAATGCACACTTCATTTTTGATGAAATACTAACCTTACATCCGGATTCGATCTTTTGTCACTGAAGCTATTGAAGCTGTTGACCTGTCCGGATTCGAGGCCCTGCACCGGAGGACTTGCCATCCCTACTAGAGATTACAATATGGTGGAAGCTTACACAACTTCAATTCAGAGGCTGCTAACTGTATATCCAGGAATGGAAAGCCTAGTTGAGTGTCAAACAGTAACTGATGCCTTCTCTGAAATCCTGAACATTACACTGTAAACCATTGAAGAGATTTACAGGAATGGTATGGGCACCCATGGTTTTCCTCTCAGCAGTAATGGTCATATTGGTTCTTATATGGACGATAGAAGCACACCATGACCAAAACCATTTTTCTTTGGATGTTTCGGAGAAACCAGATTCGACAACAGCAGATATGCTGGAACTAGGGACCTGTAAGGCTTTCAGCAAGGAGCTGACTTCAAGTCCAGCCCCAGCCCCATAAATAGCATATAATCGTAGATCAAAATTTTTTATCTACGAGTGTACAGCTTCTTAATGAAATGAAAACTACAAACAGTACACATTGCAATCGATTGCTTGCTTTAACTTCTGAATGGGATTTACCCTGTACTCGCATACATAACAAAACACACTCAAATGCTATAATTACCAAACATTTCATCAACAATTAAGAAACGTTTACCAAGTAAATTATGTAGAATCTTGAAAAAGAGGAATTGCTGGAATTAATAAACTATGTCAAGGTAGTCAAAGACACTTCTACGAAAGATCCTATGGCCCAAAGGGATGGGGCTGCAAAAGAACGGCACGGAAACAAATGATAGATGTTCACTTCAAATTGGTCTCATCCTACAAGGAAGATTGAACTAGCTGTGAGAATGTTACGCAAACAATTAAAACATAAGCAAGAAGAAAATTCTAGAAAGTACAAGTAAGAAAAATAAATCCACATAGTGAATCAGAAAAAGTATAAAACATGTGGACAAGTAAAAAGACAAGATCAAAATTCTACAACTGTATCATCAGAGAAATGCCTTCAAAAGAAGCCATGTAAGTGTAAATGATTAAAATCACTTGTCAAGTTTACTTCGCCCCTCCCCACAATCCCATTCTTAGGATCAGTTTAGTGTATGCTGAGTTCAATTTAAGTACACAACAGATGGGAATAGTCTAAAGGTTTCTGAAGCTCACACATAGTGTGCAATGTGCAGCATTTGGACAGATAAGTGCAAGTCATTCAAAATTCCAATTCTCCAAATTAAGCTTAATTCATGATCCAAAACAATAGTAATTATTAATTCTATTTGTTTATCAGAAACTGTTAAGTCCACTACACGAATCCACCCACAATTCCACAGTGGAATCCTCTACTACACGAATCCTCCACTACACACAGCTTCTATATATATAGCATATAGACAGAAAATACATAGACCTAAAATTACACAAGCTAAAGTTGAGAAAGAGATGGGAGCTGTTCAAGAATCGGGAGGTGGAACTGCCTCTCAAGCAAACAAAGAAGAAGTAGACGCACGCTCTGATACCATGTAATTTTAGGTCTATGTATTTTCTATATATATATATATATATATATATATAGAAGCTGTGTGTAGTGGAGGATTCCACTATGGAATTGTAGGTGGATTCGTGTAGTAGACCTAAAATTACAGAAACGTTCAGTAAAAAACCATTCCGAATTCCACGATCTTCCCGTCTCCGATCATGAAACAGCAAATTCACCCTGCCCAAACACAAAAAAAAAAAAAAAAAAACACTGAGATTACGTAAAGCATACGATCATTATAATGCAAAATTTTCAAAATTACAGAGTATAAACATAGAAGGTTTCCAGAAAAAAAAAATGATTCGTATAAAAAACATACAAATGGAAAGTAAAAGGGGAAGAGAGGAGAACCCATGAGAGAGAGAAGGAAGAAGAAATTCTATTGAAAAAAAGAAAAAAAGGGGTATGAAGAAGGTGACGTGAAACAGATTTTTTATCCTATTTGTTAAATAGATTTTTTTATCCTATGTTAAACAGATTTTTTTGTCCTATTTGTTAAATAGATTTTTTTATCCTATGTTAAACAGATTTTTTTGTCCTATTTGTTAAACAGATTTTTTTATCCTATTTATTAAACAGATTTTTTTATCTAAACAAATTTTTTTATCCTATTTGTTAAACATAATTTTTTATCCTATTTATTTCTTAATTATTTTCCTTTTTTTTTCTTTTTTTTTAAACAACAGATTTTCCTATTTAATATTTATTATACAAATTTATAATTTCAAATTTCCACCACTCAAGATATTACGTTGGACTAAAGATTGTGGTTAAATATGAGTGGGCAAAAATAACCTCAGAAGTTTTTTTTTATTCATTTTTTTAATTTTGAAACATTTCTATCTTTGGAACTCATAACTTCTCAAAGTTATAAATAAAAATGTTATTAATTGAGTTATCACTTTTTCACTTCAGAAGAATATTAGTCAATAATGATAAATTTCTATCTAAAATTAATTTAATAATGTTTAGTGTTTTGTTTTCTCAACTAAAAAATAATAATTAATCACATTTTACTTATTTTTATAAAGTTTCTTTTGACAAATTCTTTAAAATACTTAACAAAAATTAATAATTTTATTGTTTAATTAATTAAAGAAAAGGTAACAATATCATATGAGAAGAAAGTAAAAAAAAAAAAAAAAGAAAGAAAAGATGAAACGACGAAAAGAAAAAAAAGAAAGAAGAAAAATTTGGAGAAATTCAAACCTTAAGTTTGTGATTTTGAAAATTATTAATACAAATATTTGTGAAGAAACAAGAATACAGAAATTGAGAAAATTCGAATTAGAGTTTCAATTCAAACCCATATGAAAATCCATAACGTATTTTGTATATATATCTCTAATGTTATTTATTTTTAATTTTATTTTTTTTTTAATTGTAAACTTAATACTTTCAATTTCTTCAAATCTCTCTTTCTTATTTCTTCTTTCATTAGTTGTTTTATCTCTTCTACCTTTTTTTTCTTTCTTTCTTCTCACATATAATTACATTTTTATCATTTTCTTTAATTAACTAACCAATAAAAATTATTAATTTTTTAAATATTTTAACTGAATTAGTCGAAAGAACTTTATTTTTTTTAATAAAAAATTTAAAATTTAAAAAATTAAAATATATATAATTTGGGATTAAACTAGTTAAAAGTAAATTTATTTGGAATCTAAATTACCAATTATTCTAATATTTTTAATTAACTAATTATTATTATTATTTTAAAATGATATCTTTTTTATTTGTGATAATTTAAGTGAAGACAAAAAGAATGATAAAAAAAATTAAAAAAAAAAGTTTTTCTTACATTAATTTTAGGAGTAATATTTAGGAGAAACTATCATTTTCAGTCATGATGAGGTGGAGACCAAATTGTAAATGCTCTGTTTGGGGTATTAGGGCCCACCTCCACGTCCTGTCTGACTCTCCCCACCTTACCTCAACGCTAGACGCTATATTTCTCCTTCCTTCCTTCCTTGTATTATATTTTCTATATAAACACAAAATTTTAATTAATTCTAATTTATATATTTTTCGAAAAGAAAATAGTATTATTCACTTTTTTTTTTTTTATAATCCTTAAACAATTAGAAAAATGAGTAGCATCAGTCAATGTCTGTCTTAATAAAAAAAAAATAACATATTTACATAGATTTATTTAATTTTCTGTTAGGTCCGAAATGGGCCTTGGATCTGACTAAATAGTTACAAGGGGGAGGAAGGAAAACAATTGGGATGCAAATAGTACTTAATAGTTTGTAGGATAACAAAGTCTAAATTAGACAATGAGTAAAGTTAAGTTATTAATAATTATTTGTAGTAGTACTTTTTGCAGGATTGGTAGTACTACGGGGATAATCCACCTTTTATTTTTTTATTTTTAATGGGATTCCTAAGTTAATCCCAATAAAAACATTGATTTTTGAAATCAGAAAACAAAAGATTATTAAATTTGTTCCAAATTTTTGTCGAAAAGAGGAAAATTTGTTCCAAATTTTTGTCCAGCCATTGAAAATACAGGGCGTCAGTACACAGTTCCTCCATCTTCTCCTTCTCCTTCCCATTATAAAGTTTATTAGTCAAACCTGTAAAATACATACATACATATATATATATATATATAAAACTTAAAGTGTTTAGTTTAAATTTAAAAATGTGAATTAGGAATAATTAATATTATATATATACGTTTTTCGTATGACAAGTGCAATATAAAGTAGAAAAGATAAAGAACTTATACTAACTAACCCATGGTAAATTCATAATCTTATTTAAACTTTTCTAATATCATAATAATTTATTATAAATTAATAATCTTAAATTTTATATAATTATATTATATTATGCTTGAGTCTAGAAACTTTTTTTTTTTTTAAAAAATTACGATTAAGTTTTTAATAATATTATTTAAATACTTACCCAAATTAGTAACTTAAGTAAATTTATTAGTAATGACATTAAAATCAGGTTACAGTATTATAGTATAGAAAAAAGGGTGGCTAAAAGGCTGTTGGTGACGAGTGAACATCATGGGTAGTGGTTGAGGGTGGCAAAAGTGTAATTAAAGGTAAAATTAAAACTTAAAATATTGAATAATTAACCTATATTTTTAACCATTTATGTAATACTAAGTCTCACATAATTTGTTTAAGAAATTAAATGATTGCTAGTAGAGATTTGACACTCTCTACTCAATTGATGTGTTGTGCTGTGATTTGAGTCAATCTCATATTGTTCGTGAAGAAGATCACTAAGCATAAATTTAAACTTACGAGATCTCGTTAAAATAGGTCAAAGTAAATTTGGACAAAAATGAAAAAAATTATTCATGCAAATATTTTATTTTTTATTACAAAATCCTTAATTTTTGTTAATGACTCGTAATGCTAAAAAACATGTATAAATCGATGATTCAGCTATTAGTGGACAAATAGTTGATTTTCTTCTTATTTGTGTTTGACAATAGAATCAAAGTTTGTGATATCTCCCCCTTTTTGCGCCAAGGAAGTGATATGCAAAGAAGCTCAAACAGAGATATTTTTTCTGTTCGAAACATTCGGTGATAAAGTTAAAAGTGAACCAAAGAAGAATATTTTGATGGGAAAGAAAGAATAACACAAATACAGTTGTGCTCAAAATCAATACCTTCCCCTCTTGAAAGAATCTGTGAGAAGCACAAACAACAATACCAAACAACAATACCAACCAGCAATACCAAGCAGCAATAATCCAAACACAAAAACAAATAACAAGAGCCACAATTTTAACGTGGAAAACCCCTTTCAACGTGAAAGAGTAAAAACCACGAGACCCTTCGGTCTAAACAATTCCACTAGCACCAACAGAGATTACAAATCAACAATCCAACAATACCTCAATAATATCTAGCCCTTAACAACATTACGAAGGCACTAGAATAACATAGAGATACAAAAATCGCAGGAAATCAACAAAATACAACAGTCAGGTCCGAAGCTTATAACTCAAAAACTAACCGTTGGAATTCGATCTCCACCGTTCAGATTTAAAGCTGCACGAGTCCCTTGACTCCTCCTGAAATTTGAGCTCGATCGGACAAAATTTGGACCTCCGATCGTGGCAAACTCTGATCTGAGTTTTCAGAAAATTTCCAGCAACCCTCTCGGCTCTCTCTCGGTTCTCTCCTCTGTTTTTTTTCCTTTTTTTTTTGTGTGAGAAAAATAATAATTATTTTTCTAGAATGGTGCTAGGGGTATGGAAGACTTTTCTTCCATAAAAGTGGGTCAAATAAAAACATAGTTGGGAGCCCACACACCCAACAAATCTCCCCCCTCCCGACTATGTGGAGGAAGTTGCCAAACCGGCAATCAAACGGCAAACTTCAAATTTCCCCTTCGGCAACGCCTTTGTCATCATATCAGAACCATTATCATCTGTGTGAATCTTTTCAACCTCTAACAACTTGAGATCAAGCACATCTCGAATCCAATGATAACGTACATCAATATGTTTAGACTTGCCGTGAAAAGTAGGATTTTTGCTAAGATGTATAGCACTCTGACTATCACAATATAAGACATACCTCTTATGCACAAAACCAAGTTCACGAAAATATTTCTTCATCCAAAGCAGCTCTTTACAAGCTTCGGTAGCTGCAATGAACTCAGCCTCTGTAGTAGACAACGCAACACATTTCTGAAGTTTAGATTGCCATGAAACAGCTCCCCCAGCAAAGGTAACCAAATAACCTGATGTGGATTTCCTGGTCTCAATATCTCCAGCCATATCTGAATCAGTGTAAACATTCAAAATAGGTTTTCCAGTTCCAAAACAAAGTTTCAAACTGGATGTGCCTCGGAGATATCTCATAATCCACTTCACTGCACTCCAGTGTTCCTTGCCAGGATTGGAAAGGAAACGGCTAACTGTACCAACTGCATGAGCTAAATCTGGCCTCGTACAAACCATCGCATACATCAAACTTCCTACTGCAGATGCATAAGGAATACGTCGCATGTCTGCCTTCTCAACATCATTAGACGGGGACTGTCTAGAGCTAAGCTTAAAGTGAGTAGCAAGAGGTGTGCTTACCACTTTAGCTTTCTCCATGTGGAATCGCTGAAGCACTTTTTCAATGTACTTCTCTTGAGATAGCCATAACTTTCTTGCCTCTCTGTCACGTGTGATCTGCATGCCAAGAATTTGTTTTGCTGGTCCCAAGTCCTTCATTGCAAAGGACTTACTAAGCTCTGCTTTCAACTCAACAATCCTGATAGAGTTATGACCAACAATAAGCATGTCATCAACATAAAGCAGCAAAATAATAAAGTCATCATCAGAAAACTTCTGCACAAAAACACAATAATCAGAAGTAGTCTTCTTATATCCCTGCTCGATCATCACAGACTCAAACTTCTTGTACCATTGCCTTGGAGCTTGTTTCAAGCCATACAAGCTCTTTTTCAGCTTGCAAACATAGTTCTCTTTTCCCTTCATCACAAAGCCTTCTGGTTGCTCCATATAGATTTCCTTCCCGAGATCACCATGAAGGAATGCTGTTTTCACGTCCATCTGTTCCACTTCTAAATCAAGACTGGCTGCAAGACCCAAAACAACTCGGATCGAAGACATTCTCACAACTGGAGAGAATATTTCTTCATAGTCGATACCCTTTCTTTGATTGTAGCCTTTAACCACAAGTCTAGCCTTGTATCGTGGAGATGAAGCACCCTCTTCGTTCTTCAACTTATAAATCCACCGATTCTTCAAAGCTTTTCTGTCTTTGGGCAACTTGACGAGCTCATAAGTATGATTATCATGCAATGATTTCATTTCTTCATTCATTGCCTCACCCCATTTTTCCTTGTCCTCGTTCTCCATAGCCTCTTCATAGTACTCAGGTTCTCCCCCGTCAGTGAGGAGCACATACTCATTAGTTGGATAACGAGTAGAAGAAGTTCTCTCCCTTGTAGACCTCCGGAGAACAACTGCAGGTTCATTATTATCCTCATGAGGTTGATTATGTATCTCATGTGGATCTTCTTCTTCATTTCCATCAACAAACTCATGTTGAACTTGATTCTGATCATCAACCTGGTCTTCATTGGTTACATCAGGCATACGAGACCCGGGAGTTGGGTTCAAATCAACAAGATCATCATACCTTTGAGACTCAGACTTCTCCATCTTCTGAATATGTTCAATATTCTGATCCTCCATAAAAATAACATCACGGCTTCTGACAAGCTTCTTCTCAACAGGATCATAAAGTCTGTAGCCAAATTCATCATGACCATAGCCAATAAATGCACGGCCTCGTCTTGACATCTAATTTGGACCTTTCGTCCTTTGGCACTGTACAAAAGCTTTACACCCAAACACATACACGCAAATGATCGTAAGAAACATCCTTACCGTACCATACTCGATCAGGAACATCTCCATGTAGAGCAGTAGCAGGTGATAGGTTAATCACATGTGCAGCAGTATATAAAGCTTCACCCCAAAAAGATTTAGGCAAATGAGCTTCTGACAGCAAGCATCTGACTCTCTCCACCAACGTCCTGTTCATCCTTTCTGCAAGGCCATTAAGTTGTGGAGTCTTGGGAGGCGTCTTCTGGTGTCTAATACCCTGTTGTCTGCAATACTCATCAAATGGGCCAAGGTATTCACCACCATTGTCTGTGCGAATACACTTCAATTTCTTTCCTGTTTCTCTCTCAACAGAAGCATGAAACTGTTTAAAGACCCCAAGTACCTGGTCTTTATGCTTCAATGCATACACCCATAGTTTCCTCGAGCAGTCATCAATGAATGTCACAAAATAAAGTGCACCACCATGTGTCTTTGTCTTCATAGGACCACAAAGATCTGAATGTACCAGCTCAAGCAACTCTGATTTTCTGAAAGAAGGACGAATCTTGAAGGACACTCTGTTCTGTTTCCCAGCCAAGCAATGACTGCACCTTTTCAAATTTGCAGCTTTCACTCCTGAAAGAAGATTTTTCTTGGCTAAGCAATCAAGCCCCTTCTCACTGATGTGACTAAGTCTTCTGTGCCATAATTCTGAACAACTATCACTCTCGACTGCATTCACAGAATCAATAGAGACGGAAGCATTGGTCCAGTATAAACCTGAACACTTCTTCCCACGAGTCACAATAAGAGAACCTTTGGTAAGTTTGCATTGCCCATCACCAAAAGTACTGACATAACCTTCATCATCCAAAACACTGGTAGATATCAGATTCAAGCGAATATCAGGTGCATGTCTGACGTTCTTCAACACTAACTTCATCCCGGTTTTAGTTTCCAGGACAACATCACCAATGCCAACAACATTTGAGCGACCATCATTACCCATCTTCAATACTCCATACTCACCTGGAGAATAAGATGTGAAGAAATCCTTCCTCGACGTCACATGAAAAGAGGCACCACTGTCGATAACCCAACTTGATTCATCAAAGGCAACATTAATCAAGTCGTTATCACAAACAACTATCAAATCACCTGGAGTCGTGGTTGCAACGTGGCGATCATTTTCACCATCTCTCCCTTCTGGCTTGTTCTTGTCTTTGTTCTTCAGCTTGAAGCAGTTTTTCATCAAATGCCCCTTTTTATGACAATAATGACACTCAACATTTTTGTATTTTGATTTGGACTTGCTCCTGCTCTTGCCTCTTTTATATTCGCCTTGATCTCTATCCTTGCTTCTCCCCCTGTTTTCAGTAACCAAGACATCAGATTTTGAAGTAGATGTCTCATGAGTTCTACGTCTCACCTCTTCATTCAGAACAGCAGCTTTCACATACTCCATAGTTACTGTACCACCGGGAGCTGAACCGATCAAGGACACACGAAGATTTTCCCAAGAATCAGGTAGAGTATTAAGCAACCAAAGTCCCATAATCTCATCTTCAAATTTTACACCCATGTCAGACAACTGATCAAAACACCCTTGAAATTCATTCAAATGGTCAGAAATGGAACAACCTTCCTTGAATCTCAAATTCATCGCCTGCTTGAGCAAAAATAGTTTATTATTCCCTGTTTTTGATGCATACAAGGATTCAAGCTTTTCCCACAAAGTTCTAGCATGAGATTCATTGTAGATGTGATTCAAAACATTATCATCTACCCACTGTCGAATAAAACCACAAACCATTTCGTGCTCAAAAGTCCACTCCTCATCAGATTTGGACTCCGGCTTCTGACTAGCAAAGACCGGAAGATGTAGCTTTTTCACAAAGAGTAAATCCTTCATTTTACCCTTCCATTTGTGATAATTTGTGCCATTCAAACTGATCATCCTGCTATAGTTTGGCTCCATCATTCAATCAAGACAAATGACAAATAACTCTTGCTCTGATACCACTTGATGGGAAAGAAAGAATAACACAAATACAGTTGTGCTCAAAATCAATACCTTCCCCTCTTGAAAGAATCTGTGAGAAGCACAAACAACAATACCAAACAACAATACCAACCAGCAATACCAAGCAGCAATAATCCAAACACAAAAACAAATAACAAGAGCCACAATTTTAACGTGGAAAACCCCTTTCAACGTGAAAGAGTAAAAACCACGAGACCCTTCGGTCTAAACAATTCCACTAGCACCAACAGAGATTACAAATCAACAATCCAACAATACCTCAATAATATCTAGCCCTTAACAACATTACGAAGGCACTAGAATAACATAGAGATACAAAAATCGCAGGAAATCAACAAAATACAACAGTCAGGTCCGAAGCTTATAACTCAAAAACTAACCGTTGGAATTCGATCTCCACCGTTCAGATTTGAAGCTGCACGAGTCCCTTGACTCCTCCTGAAATTTGAGCTCGATCGGACAAAATTTGGACCTCCGATCGTGGCAAACTCTGATCTGAGTTTTCAGAAAATTTCCATTAACCCTCTCGGCTCTCTCTCGGTTCTCTCCACTGTTTTTTTTCCTTTTTTTTTGTGTGAGAAAAATAATAATTATTTTTCTAGAATGGTGCTAGGGGTATGGAAGACTTTTCTTCCATAAAAGTGGGTCAAATAAAAACATAGTTGGGAGCCCACACACCCAACATATTTTAATCTAGCTTCTTAGGTTTAGAAATTAGAGTTTACTTAGAGAAATTGTATGAACAAAATCCTAGTGTAAATATGGTCGCAAGAATGTAGTAAATGGACAGAAAATTTGGTCTTGATGCTCAAAAAATTGATTACCTTTAAATATTTGTATTGTTTCTTATTTATAAGAAGATTTATTGATTTACTTACTTGGAAGTACCATAAATGTACTTGGTGGTGCCATCCATCAATGGAGATTGGTTCTCCTTTTTGAGGTATTAAATGCCGTCTATCATTGGGCAGAATAATGATGCTCTTGGTGATTTGTGCAGAGCAAGAGGTTGTGTGTGGCCATTTTTTCCGTTGTTCAGTTCTCCTTAGAGCAGTACCTGTCAACGGGTTTTTTTGTTGTGAAACCTACAAGTGAGACAACGACTTCCCGAGGGGAAGTGTGGGAAGTGTGGGATTGTCTCTCACACTTGGTATACATCGAATTGTATTTCTTTGGCATTTTCAAGTTGGTTTGTTTTCTAAGTGTTTGGCCCATAGACCTATATTTTGTTTGTGTGTCCTTAGACCGGTTTAACCAAGATTGTTGTAATTATCTCTTTTCAATAATTATAAAAAAAACAATTAGTTAATATTATTTTATTTATTACTCTCTATCATTTGATGATATAAACCCTTCAACTCCAAAATATATTTTATAACTGAACAAAATGAAAATTTAAATTTAATTTTAAATTATAACGTTTTGAATTTTTAATCTATTCATTACTTTTTAGTTTGTTTAAATATTTATTTTTAAAACCTCTATAGTTAGTTAACCCCAATGCGTAGCTTAGTTGATAATGACCTCTCCTAGTTTAAGTGACATGAAGGGTTCAATCCGTATATGACTCATGTATATAGTTATTTAAAATTTGGCAATGAATGCGGCTCCGTGCAGAATTCCGCAGGCAAGACCAGGAATTGCCACCCCCGACCTTTCTTGACGATGAGAGAGAGCCCTCGGAGACCCTACCGTAGCAGTCATGCACTATGGTGAGCAAACAAACCAGGGGCTGACCCGCCCCCTCCAAAAAGACACTTCGCTCCATCAACAAAGTAGGCGAAAGCCAGTCGTCGAGCAAGGCGTCAAGAGAGAGAGGCCACCGAGACAGACTCCGCCCGAAGAGGAACAGATATGAGCAAAGTTTGGAGCAGGTACGAAGAAACCACACCAAAAAGAATCGCTCAGTGTATACGGGCCCAGTCACGAAGTGGATCCACTCTGCGGCCCCGGACCCGACATTGAAGATCCCCCAATTCGTTTTGTACTCCAGACAGAGCAGGCCTCAAGAGCATGTTTGCCGATACAAGTCCACCATGGGCCTGGTGACCAATGACGAGGCTATCATGTGTAAAGCCTTGACATGGTTCAGTTTGATAAGGCCAGGAACCATCGATTCCTGGCATGCTCTCGAGAAGTCATTCCTGGACAAGTTCAGTACCGCTGGGACAATGCCCAAGACTAGAGGAGACCTCGCCAACATCAAACAAAGAGAAGGTGAGACCCTCCTAGCCTATCTGGAACGCTTCAAGAAAACGTACGATGAGATTGAGGGAATCAGTCAGATACAGCGACCACCTGCTTCGAAGGCGGGTTCCGGTCGAGGATGTTGTACACAGAACTTCAACTCCGAAAGCCTGAAACCATCGGCGAAATGTTCAACGTGGCGCGCAAGGTCGCCTTAACCGAAGGAAGTGCCCAGAAGTTGTAGTACAAGAAGAAGAAGAAGTACACAGAGATATTCCCCCAGGAGCAAAGAGGAAAAAATAAGACGCGGAAGACTGAGACCTTCACTTCGCTGAACACACCCAAGGAGAACCTCGTCACAGTCATCAAGGAAAAAATTTGGAGTCCGCGAGCCTGCACCCATGCGAACTCAAAATATGCCCGCCAAAGATAAGTCGAAGTTCTGCAGCTTCCACCAGGATTACGGTCACACGACCGAAAACTGCATACAGCTGAAGCGGGCGATCGAGTGGTTAATTTGAGATGGGCATCTGAAAAAGTGCGTATAGGAAAGACAACCTAAAGAAAAGCCCGAAAGAGTGATCGAGGTGATAACTCTGCAATTCTCATCCATTAAGCAGATAAAGTGGAAGATTTACAACTTGAACACGCCCACTCTGGGGTCGAGTTTCGACACGTTCCCTCGTGAACCAATAACCTTCTTTGACAAAGACCTCGAGCTAAACGAAGAAGCCCGAGTCACCCCTTTTGTTTTGGATGTAGGCATGACCAAACAAGTGATCGACAAGTGACGAGTAAAGAGAGTCCTAGTAGACATAGGAGCCACGAAAAACATCCTCTACTTCAAATGCTTCAAAGAGATGGGGATGAACTACAACCACTTGAAGTCCAGCAACATGATCCTTGAAGGCTTTACCGCTCACAAGATCGGCGTGAAAGGGACGGTCAAGGTCAAGGTAACCCTGGGCTCTGATGCCTGTACACGGGAAGAAGAGATCAAGTTCTATGTGGTAGATATTGACTCCCCTTATAACGCCATCTTGGGGACACCGGCTCATGCGGCTTTCAAGCTAATCATTTCTACTTCTCATTAGCAAGTACGATTTGCAACTAGGAATGGCGTGGGTTTCGTCAAGAGCAGCCCCAAAAGCCTGCTTGGACACATAATGAGGTCCCGAAAATAGCAAGATGATGGGCAACCTCCCACGGCAGTCGAGTCAATCCTAATAGCCGGGGGGATTGTGTCCGAGAAAGCCCCAGGCGAGCTGGAACACTCTACAGAAGCCTTCGAGACGGAGCCGAAGGAATTCGAGGAAGTGATAATCCACCCCGATTATCCTGACCAAAAAATCTAGATAGGAAGAGAAATGCCCCCACGTATGAGAGAAGAGATGATCCATTTCCTCTCCACTCACCTCCACAACTTTGCTTGGAGCACCCAAGACATGCCGAGAATTGCTCCGACAATCGCGAAACATAGGCTCAACATCGACCCTACTTACAAACCAGTTAAGGGCATGTAAATCGAGATTCAGAAACTACTGAAGTCTGGATTCATACGAGAAGTCGACTATCCTTCATGGTTGGCTAATGTGGTAATGGTAAAAAAGTTGAACGGACAATAGAGAATGTGCGTGGACTACACAGATCTAAACAAGGCATGTCCCAAAGACTACTACCCACTTCCCCGCATTGACACCCTGGTAGACTCCACGTCAGGATACGAGTTCCTCAGCTTCATGGACGCGTTCCCCGAATATCACCAAATCAAAATGAGGCCACATGACCAAATCCACACATCCTTCAGGGCTGCAGTAGCCACTTACTGTTATAATGTGATGTCGTTCGGACTGAAGAATACGGGAGCAACCTACCAGAGAATGATGAACAAAATACTACAGAAGCAGATAGACCGGAACATAAGTGAGACAATCACCATTCTATTAGAGTACGGTCTAAAGCTTAACCCCATGAAGTGCACCTTTGGCATTAAGTCTGGGAAATTCCTGGGATTCATGATGTCAGAGCGCAATATTGAGGTCAACCCCTGCAAGATCGAGGCAGTAATGACATTGGTCGAGTCCCGTTGTGTCAAAGACATCTAGAGACTAACTGGTTGCATTGCTGCATTGGGAAGATTTGTGTCCAAGTCCGCCGAAAAATGCATGCCGTTTTTCAAAGCGCTAAAGCTATATGGGAAAACCTTCCATTGGAGCGAAGAGTGCACGAATGCCTGGAAGGACTTAAAGACCTACCTAGCGGATCTACCCTTGTTGAGTGCACCAACAACAGGCGAAGCACTGTACATGTACCTATCGGTCTCGCAACATGCAGTAGCTTTAGTCCTAATCAGAGAATCAGAGGACAAACAACTGCCAGTCTACTTCGTCAGCTGTGTGCTCAGAGATGCCGAAGTGCGATACTTCTACATTGAAAAGCTGGCGTACACATTAGTCATAAGCACACGAAAGCTTCGAGCGTACTTCAAATCGCATTCCGTCCCCATCTACACCAACCATCCATTAAAATAGATATTCCACAAACTAGACTACTTCGGAAGAATGCTGAGATGGTCCATCGAACTCTGTGGGTTGGATCTCAAGTTTGTACCACGAAAAGCGATCAAAGCCCAAGCTTTATCAGACTTCTTGGCAGAATTCTCCTTCTCAGAGACTACTACCGCCGAGGGAAGAAACTCCGCATCCACGGAGGGAGAAGCTTGGACAATGATGGTAGATGGAGCGGTTAACGCAAAAGGGGTAGGTGTAGGCATCACAGTCACTTCCCCATCCGAACAACATGAAAAAATTCGAAGTGCACGGTTACACCTCTCTGGCAGCCCACTTCGCCCGAAGTACGTCTGCCAACTTAGGTAGCCTACTTCTAGAAACTTCCTAAAAGGTCTTATTTGACCAACAATCAAGCCTTAAAAGGCTCGGAGAGAATCTCCAAAATTCCCCTAACTTAGAGGGCAATCAAATTTATCTACAGAATCTGGTAGTTACCAGATTCTCCAGATCACACCACCTGACTTATCTATTTCTTAGCATGACTTGCGTCTATAAAAGCCATCCCCCGTAAAGGTAAAAAGAAAATGACCAGATTATTATACAAAAACTCTTCTAAATTAATTACTCTCGTATCAAGACCAGAATACTGACTTAATTATCGGAAGGTTCATTAGAGTCCCTTCACCCTCTGTCATGAACTTTTCTATTTTTCAGGCACCATAAGATAGGACCTCCATTATGACATGAGACGTAAACGTCCATTTTGATATTTACATTTAGCAGATAACACCAGACGACATCGGATTAGCGACAAGTGGTGTCAAACCGATTTTCAACCAATCAGTTTGGTTTCGTTACCGAAAAACGGTAAGTTACTGTATCTTTTTGTTTTCTCCTTTAAAAAAGGAACAATGTCACGACGATCAGGTGACCGCGGATATCAGCCTGATACCACTATTCTCACATCTTATCATGACACCCATCATTTATATGAACATATAATTGTAGGGGTATTTAACATTCCTCAATATATATATATATATATATATATATATATATATATGTGTGTGTGTGTGTGTGTGTGTGTGTGTGTGTGTGTATGTGTGTATTTGGAGAGAGAGCTTCTAGACTATCCTTTATCTAAAATAATTCTCTTTTTCACATTTATCTTTTGTACGTAAGAATTATAAAATAAAAAATAACATTAAAATTAGGGATTACAATTACATAATGATAATTCTTATAAATATAAAATTGTATTTAAGAATAAATTTAGATATTTATAATAAATTTGTGGTATCTTTTTATATAAAAGTTAGAAAAGAATATAAATAGAATTGACTAGGAAACAAGAAATGGGAAATAAGAATAATTTTTTTTTTGCATTGTAATAAAACAAGATCAATCAATTTCTAGAATCAGTGGAAGTCGAGACACAAATTGGTTACCGCGTTAATGACATAAATAATAACACAGATTTGACTATTCAGAAAAGAAAAAGAAAGTGGGAACGGAAAGGCTGGCTTTTTGGTAAATTCACGGAAACCGTAAAAAAAAAAAGTTCTCCATAAACAACCCACGTTAAAAGTTTCAATGTCTCGTCCGAACAGAAAATTTAGGATAAAAAAAAATTGATCAATTCATGATTGTCGTCCGAGAATGCGAAATTCAGTCACCGGATCTCCAATTCCAGTTGAGAAAAGGAAATTTCAACTGTAAGGAAAAAAAAAACCCTTTTTATATTGGATTTATCTTGAATGGAGTTGAAGTCAACATCAAGGAATTGGTGAAACACAGTGCATATATATTGGGAAAGAGAATTGTTCGAAGAAAAGGAAATTTAATGGCAACCATAAAGGAGACTTTTTTTTATATCACATGGATCTCCAATGCTTTCTATTGATGAATCTTTGCCTGCGCATTGGTTCTTGAAGAAATTCACGAAAACTGTGTTTTCTCAAAGACCTAAAGTTATTCTTATCGTATCTTATTGGGATACTTCAGAACTTGCTTTGAGTATCATTCATGGCAAATATGAAACGATCCATGATTTTTACGACTTTTCCAGATTCTTGAATAAGGTTTTTTCCTCCTTCCTCTCTTTTAATTTGTGGTATCTTTTCGCGTATCAATTTAGCTGTTCATTTTCAAGGTTTTGACTTTTTCCTTATTTGACTATTTTTTGAAGAGATTTTAAGATTCGTGAAAATTGAGATTAGAGAATAACAAAGGAAAGGAAAATGGGTATTTTAATTATTAATTGATGATGGGATCAAGAATTCAAGATTGTGGAATATCTCTTCCTTCCCATTATCTGAATCTGAATTTGATTGGAGATTTCTTTCAACTTTTTCATACATGGAAGGAAATCAATTTATGGATTAATAATGGTTCATTTCCAGTCCCAAGACTTCCCATGAAATTATCCCCAATCAAGGAAGAAAGTTTTTGTTTTAGAGAAATTTTAGTTGGAAAACTTGGGACTCCTGAATTATCGCGCTGTTATGTGGTAGAATTCTTATATATTAGATAACTTTAAGCAAATACAAATATGAAAATCATATAGTTGAAATAGTTATCCAAAAAACCCTATTCTTATATATACTAGACAAGTTTACCATTATGTTTAGATGTGAGACTTGGATTAATATTTTAACATATGTGTCCAACCTTTAAAATCTAATCATGAAATGTCATGAAATATAAAGTCAAGATATCTTTTCTAGTAGTAGTGCTAAAAAGTAATTGATTGTAAATATGATATTTGAGTATTAAAAAAGATTCCTAAGAAGAAGTTTTGTTCCACTAATGCAAATATTCTGAGAGACTGAATTTCAGCTAAAGTATGGTGCACCTGGAGGTCCAGAATTGGGATCAAGGGTGAAGGAAGTGCTGAATAGCAGTGGTTTGAATGTACATAAAGCTAATATCCCTGTCTGCCAACTCTCTGTTCAGTCAAACTGAGATGGAACTTACCATTATAATATGGGGAAAGCATTAGCACCTCTCATAACTTAAGCTCTCTTCGTCACACTCATTCAGTTGCTCCTTGGGCTAAGCAATTTGATTCTTGGCTAAAAGATTCACTTCTTCATCGAAGGTACATACATCCATACATTTATGTTTTCTTTTTTTTTTCTTTTTTTTCACGATTATTGATAAACCCTTTCGGTATATAATGTTGTCGAATTAAAGATTTTCCAAATCGCTTCCCTTTAAACGTATTTCTCAAAAGAGGATTATTTATAATTTAAAATATAGGTACCAGGATGTGATGCAGTATGAAAAGAAGGCACCAAATGCAAAAACTGCGCACCCATGGCCTGAACATTTCTATCCATTACTTGTAGCAATGGGAGCTGCCGGTGAGAAATCAAAAGCTGAACAAATCCATCAAAGTTGGAGCCTTTTTACTCTCTCCTATTCTTCCTACAAATTCATCTCAACACAATAATAATCTTATTTGCACTGTTGCTCTCAAAATATGAATCTTCATGCATTTCATTTCATGTAATATTAAATCCATAATTTCTTTATTTCCTTTCTTTATATTTATATTTTGTATATAAGTAATATTTCCTCCTTCCTAATATACCATTGATTAAAACTTTTGTTTAAATTGTTTTGAATATTAAAATCAAAATAATTATTGATGAGATCAATATTTTTTTTCCCCATGAATCGTACTAATCAAAAACACAATAATGGTTGAAAATTTCAAAATAAGAACAAAGTGGTATAAAAATCATTCAAGAGAAAAGATAATAAAAATTAAAGATGATAATATTAAAAAAATTTTTAAAAAACATCTCAAATTAATGTTTTGAATAATTAAATTTTTTATAGATTGCACAAGTGAGATCTTATATAACATTTATAATTTTCTTTCAATTTTATTATAATTTTATTATAATATAAAATTCACAAATTTCATTTTTATAAAATACAAAGATTTTTTAAAAAATAAAATAAAAAAATAAATAAGGAAAGAAAATCTCCAAATTTAGCTAAGCCTTTAAAATCATGCAAGAAATGAATAAAAATATAGATAATAATTGATTAGTTTGGTTTTTCAAAATAATAATATTTGATTTTTGGCTGCTTTTTGAAGGCCAAAGTTTGTTCTTAATTAAATAAATTTACTAAAAAGAAATTAGTGAATATTATAAAATAAATCCATTAAAATCATACTTTTATAGATAAATTAAAGAACGAAAAAAAAGAGATACAACTTAATTAAATATATAATATCATATATTAGAAATCCTCGTAGATCATTGAAATACACAAAAGTTTATATTTTTCTAACCTATCAAACTTACATAGGATACAACTTGAAAAATTGACCAGATAGCTTATTGTGTGTTACATTCAATTTTCTCAAGTTTGAAAGTTTTGTAATTGAATCCGGAATTAAACCAGAGAGATTGTTGTAGGATAAATTTAATTCTTCTAAAGATATTATATCACCAATTGACTTTGGAATAGGACCTGAAAAATAGAATGAAATAGAATGAGTTCTTTTGGTATTATAGTAATTAATATAATAATTCTTAAATTAAAAGAAAAAAATAAGATAAAAACACAAATTTTAAATAAAAAATTGTATTATAGTAATTAATATAGTAATTCTTGATATTGTTTATACCTCTGAGATTATTGCCAGACAAATTTAATTGTTTTAGATTAGTTAAGTTACCGATCTCATTTGGAATTGAACCTGTTAAATAGAATATAAACAAAAATGCAAAAGTTAAGGTCACGTTAGTGTTCAAATAATTAACTTTAAAAATTATATTTATAATCATAGTATTTTAAAAAATATTTTAGTTAAATATATATATTGTTACGAAATTAAGAAAGATTATAACATAAAATCTTAAATTAAAAGAAAAAATAAGATAAAAACACAAATTTTAAATGAAAAATTGTACTATAGTAATTAATATAGTAATTCTTGATATTGTTTATACCTCTGAGATTATTGCCAGACAAATATAATACTTCTAGATTAGTTAAGTTACCAATCTCTTTTGGAATTGAACCTGTTAAATAAAATATAAACAAAAATGCAAAAGTTAAGGTCATATTAGTGTTCAAATAATTAACTTTAAAAATTATATTTATAACCGTAGTATTTTAAAAAATATTTTAGTTAAATATATATATTGTTACGAAATTAAGAAAGATTATAACATAAAATCTTAAATTAAAAGGAAAAAATAAGATAAAAACAAAAAATTTAAATGAAAAATTGTATTATAGTAATTAATTTAGTAATTCTTGATATTATTTATACCTCTGAGATTATTGTCAAACAAATATAATGCTTGTAGATTAGTTAAGTTACAGATCTATTTTGGAATTGAACCTGTTAAATAGAATATAAACAAAAATGCAAAAGTTAAGGTCACATTATTGTTCAAATAATTAACTTTAAAAATTATATTTATAATCATAGTATTTTAAAATATATTTTAGTTAAATAGAAACATGTGAAGTTAACTTTTTATAAGATGCAAAAATTTTGTATAGTAACAAGTAATAAAAATAATTTTACTTTTAAAGGACTAAAAAAATATCTAAATTTTTTTACTTTTATATATATATTAGAAAAAAGGAATAAAAAGTAAGGAATAATATATACAAATGTCAAATATTTATTTGCAATTTTAATATATTTTAAGAAAAAAAAAATACATTTATGACAATATGAAGTGGACAAAGAAAGAAGGATAGAAAATTGTTACCAGTTAGGTGATTATATTGCAAGGTAATTGACTGCGCCATGCTTAAGTTTCCAAACTCTCTTGGTATGGACCCTGCAAATTAATAAATCCAAAAAAAAAAAAAAGTAAAACTGATTGAAATCTAACTTTTGCCAAAAGTTATATATGTAAATAATTTAAATATATATATATATATATACAAAAATTTTACAAGTAATTAAAATAGGTGTTGCTCAACTAAAATTAAAATGATAATTACATATGTAAATTGTTTAATTATTTAATTTAATCCGACTTCTAATTTTATCTATAATATATATATATATATTTGAGGGAAGCAAATCATATCGAGGGGACTTGGTTGACTGATTAATTAATGATGTATGACTTTTCAATAATTAAATAAAGACAACAATGTACTATATGACCTTGTCTAGAGGACTTCAGGTTGACCTCATTCAAATTTTAAAATTTAAAAAAAAAAAAAAAAAAAAACCAGAATTTATTCCCCATAAATTTGGTGGTTCAAACCTACTTTTTCAAAATAAATAAAGACAATAATGGACTAGGACCTTGTACGTTAAATTTTCCATCGATCATTTCTTATCTTCTTCCAAATCATATAGATATATATATATATAATATATATAGATAATATAATATATATATATATATCCAGATATATTAAACCAACAAAAAAAGATATTTCTTTTTATATTTTTTCTTTTATTTCAATCTTTTAAAAATATACTAAATAAAGATTATATATATATATATATATATATATATATATATATATATATATATAAATTAGAAGAGTATTAAGAAGTATACCTTGAAATGGTTATCATCAAGGCATAAAGTCTGAAGCAGTGAGCATTTGGATAAATCAGAGAGTAATTCACCGCTGAAGTTATTTAAGCTTAGGATAAGAGTGTTGAGTTGTGATAGAGAATCACATGGAAGATTACCGCTCATGCTATTGTTTAGAAAGTTAACGTACTCTAAGGAAGAAATGTTCAACATCTCTCCCGGAATTCTTCCTGCATCAGAAATATATATATATTTCATAAAAATAACTGTCAAGTAACAAATAATAATAATAAATAAAAATCAGAGAAATATATATATAATATATATATATATATATACATATACAAACCTGTTAGGAAATTGTTCTTAACTGAAAAATCCCTCAGCTTGGTTAAATTGCCCAACTCCCTTGGAACTTCACCTGGAGGAACAGAATTTTTTTTAAAAGTAAATTCTGTGTACTTTAGAGTCCAACAAGATTGAACATTTCATGAATCTTTAACCTATATATATATATATATATATTATATATATATTATATATATATATATATATATATATATTGCTTTTCAATATTGAAGTTTTAAATTTTTTATTTTAAAAAATAATATTTTTTTATTAACTTAGATTTATTAGAAATCAAATTTAATAAATAATTCATTGGGTGCTGAATTTGTTAGTATATCAATTTAAGTCGAATTGTTTAACATATAAGGATTACACTTATTTCATTAGTATGAGGCGTTTTAAAAAGGTATTCAAAAATAGAACCGTAACACATTTGAAGATAATGTTAGAGTTGTGTAGCATATAAGGATTACACTTATTCTATGAGACATTCTGGATAGGTACTCAAAAATAAAATCGCGAGACTTAATATCATACTAAAATAAGAGTGAGGTGGTGAATAGTCCAATTTTGTAGGGGATTATTCGGACTCAACCGAATTATGTAGTGATGGAGGGAAATATATATGAGAGAGGGAGAGATGAGATATATGATGAGAGAGAGAGAGAGAGAGAGAGAGAGAGAGAGAGAGGAGAGAGTTGAGTTTAGACCTGTGAGGTTGCAATTGCCAAGGTAGAAAACCTGGAGAGACTTCATTTCACCAATTTGTTGAGGTATAATTCCACCAAAATATGATTCATCCAAAGCTAACCAATACAGCTGGCTACAATTAGATAAAATGGACAATACCCGACCCGACAACTTGCTTCCCGTCAGGTCAACTGCTTTAAGACCCGGAAGATTATCGCATACCCGATTAGGAATAACAGTTCCGTCCAACTTATTCCCGTACGACCAAATAAATTCCAGCGACGAAATATTGAATAATTCCATCGGCAAGGGACCCGTAAACTTGTTACCAATACCGGTCGTCAATGTCTTCAGTCTCCGAAGATTACCGATCTTTCTGGAAATCGATCCTTCTAGAAAATTATACCCCAACTTTAATTCAACCAGATTAGATAAGTTGAATAAATCCGGAGGGATGAAACCGGTGAATCTATTTTTCTGCAGGGAAAAGATTTGGAGAGACTGTAAAGAACCGAACCAAGACGGAATGTCGCCGGTGAAATTGTTTTCCTCCAATGTAAGAACCCGTAACTGCCGCAAATTAGTTAACTGGCTGGGTAAGTTTCCGGTGAAATTGTTTTTGCTCAAGTCGAGAGAAACGAGAAAAGATAGATTCCCTAAATTCGCGGGAAGAGTTCCGACCAGATTCATGTTTGAAAGGTCTAGTGAAATGACTCTGCTCCGCAGAGAATCGCATGTTACGCCGATCCAATCGCAGACGGAATTACTAGAAGACCAGTTGGTGGCGAGAAATCTGTTTGGGTCAGAAGTTATGTGGGATTTTAGGGAAAGAAGAGAAGATTGATCGGTGGTTAAGTTTGTTTCTGCTAATAAGGCGTAAGTCAGTAGAAGATGTAATAAGGGAAAGAGACCGCCGTGACGGTGCCGGAGAAGACAAGGTTGGATCGCCATATATTATTATTATTATTGTAAGGTGATCACCAAAATGAAGTGAGCTATACATATATATATATATATATATATATATAGAATTTGTTGCTTGAAAATAAAATTCAAATTTAAATAAAATTTTGTACAATAAATACACTCTAATCTGTTCTGTTAATAAAAGTTAAATTTTATAAAAATAAGGGTAAATTATTTTACTAATACTTGAACTTTTCAAAAATTTAACTTTTGCACCTGTACTATATCACCGCTTTGCATTCCGTCCAAAATTTCCGTTAGACTTCATTTTCCATCCAATTCTTAGGGGCATTTTTGTCTTTTAAAATTATTAATATTTTAAAATTATTAAAATTTTATTTTTAAGGATAATTTTGTATTTTCATAAAATTTTAAAAAATCTTCTTAGTTGGAGGATTCAATCCCTCAACCACACAAATGGCAAACCACTAGAACAACTATTAACATGTTAATTTATATAAAACTTATATTTTATATTACATACTAGATGATGTCAAAATAAATTTAACATAAATATATTTGTGAACCCTAGATTTGAACCATAACAATATAAACAATAAATAAGCATTTATTATTTGGACAAATACAAAAATTTGTATTATTTGAAAATTATATTAAATATAAAGATTCTAAAAAAATATTATCCAAACAACACAATTTAAACCAATTGTCTTCGTAGTCATTCCCTTCCTCAAACCTTAAATTTATTTATTTTTTAACTTTGAATTCTTTGCTGAATACAAATTTTGAAGTTTTTTACAATGACATTATTACATTATTAGTGTCAGCAATGACATTGTATAAAAAAATACCTCGAAATTCATGTTCTGCGACAAATTCTAAACAAAAGAGTTAAAGACAACTTCAGTGCAAGCTTTGAGAAACGTGACAATAACAAAAACTTGTGGTTTGAATTGTATCATTTGATAATATTTTTTTTAGAATGTTTATATTTAATATAATTTATATTTAAAATATAGAATATAATGGCAATATAAAATGAGTATTTATTATTTTTCTAATTACAATATAAAATATAAGTTTCAAATAGTTTTATATATTTATAGTTGTCCCAGTGGGTAAATATAGTTTATCTAGGCGTATGGTTGTAGGGTCAAATTCTTACAAAAAAAAAATATTTTTCATTATTTTTAATAATAAAGTGAAATGATAAAATTACCCTTGAAAATAAAATCCTAATAATTAAAAAATGCTTATAATTATAAAAAGACCAAAATGCACATAAAGTGAAATGATAAAATTACACTTGAAAATAAAACCATAATAATTAAAAAATACTCATAATTATAAAAAGACGAAAATGCCCTTAAAAATTGGATGAAAAATAAAGTCTGACAGAAATTTTGGACGAAAGAGAAAAAGAGATGATATTTTATAGTTCAAGTGTCAGTTCAAAGTAAAAATAAATACAGGTGCAAAAGCTGAATTTTTGATTTTGGACGAAAGAACAAAAGAGATGATATTTTATAGTTCAAGTGTCAGTTCAAAGCAAAAATAAATACATGTGCAAAAGCTGAATTTTTGAAAAGTTCAAGTGTTAGTAGGATAATTTATCCTTTAATTTAATTTGATTTATAGTGTGAATTGATTATCTAAACTAAATGAATTAAACTCTTTTGTTATAATTATATATCTATATATATTACAAATTAAAATCCAACATAAAAATATATTAATTTTCTATTCATCAAATGGTCCAATGAAAAACAAAATTAAAGAATTATTTTTTATTGGGTAAACTATCTCAGATTCACCTCTTAAAGGTCAAAATCCAGCTTTTGCTTCCTTTTCTTTATCCCACATCGAAAGTATAAGATGAGGGGAAGGGAGGAGGGGGTTAAAAAATTAACCCCCTCCTCCCATTTGAATATCCCAAATATTTGTATATCTTCTCCCATAGATTTTTTTAACCCCCTCCTCCCATTTGAATATCCCAAATATTTGTATATCTTCTCCCATAGATTTTTTGTACATAGAATGCCCCTAAAATTTCAAAACGTCCCACTACATACACCTCTGTGACTCAATTTTGCCGTTAGTCAACCTTTTTTCACTATTTAGTATTATTCCAATTAGGGGTATTTTTGTCCAATTTTTTAAAATTTTTTTTCTTTCCTTCTTCTTCCTATTTTCTCTCTCTTCCTTCTTTCTCTCCGCCGTGTGCATAAATTGACCATGCATTTTCTAAATTCTCAGAAAGCTTCTGCAAACACTGTTGGGAAAATCGGGCAATTTTCCCACTATTAAAATGCCCGACAAATAATATTGAATACTATATGAAAAAAAAACTTTGATAACGGAGTTCAGCCAAATTGGCTTAATCTCCGAGTACCGCTCAAACGACCTGCTTTTATAAATATGGGAGAAGATATACAAATATTTGGGATATTCAAATGGGAGGAGGACGGGGTTAATTTATAACCCCCAACTCCCTTCCCCTCATCTTATACTTTCGATGTGGGATAAAGAAATGGAAGCCAAAGTCAACAAATCTCCACCTTGGCTTAATTTCAAGTCCCACCAAATACAAATCTTCTCCACAAAAAATAAACAAATAAAAAATAGTCTTCGCGGTGCTTCCAATTTGGCGCCATGAGACGTCAACTCAAATATGCAAAATATTAACCAAGTTCAAACAGTGTTCAAACTTGTCCCTTGTAACCATCTTGGTTAGCATATCTGCAGGATTCTCCGTAGTATGAATCTTCAGGAGGAGTATCTCCTCTTCTTCGAGAATTTCCCGCACAAAATGATAGCGAACGTCAATGTGCTTCGTTCGTGCATGAAAGACTTGATTCTTTGCTAAATGAATAGCACTCTGACTGTCAGAATATACCTCAAGTTGTTTCTGACCAACTCCCAAGTCTTCAAGCAACCCGTGAAGCCAAATTGCTTCCTTCAGAGCCTCTGCAATCGCCATATACTCTGCCTCTGTTGTAGATAAAGCCACTGTTGACTACAAGGTAGACTTCCAGCTAACTGGCGCTTTTGCTAAAGTGAACAAATAGCTAGTTGTAGACCGTCGCTTATCCAAATCTCCTGCATAATCAGAATCACAATATCCAACTATGTATTGACCAAGTGATTCATCCCGCTCGAATATTAATCCAACATCTGCGGTACTTTGGAGGTACCTAAGAATCCATTTCACAGCTAGCCAATGACCCTTGCCAGGATCATGCATGTACCTGCTAACAACACTAACAACTTGTGAAATATCTGGTCTCGTACACACCATTGCATACATTAAGCTTCCAACTGCATTTGCATAAGGGACTTTCGCCATGTACTCTCGTTCTTCATCAGTTGACGGAGATAAACGGCTACTTAGTTTCAAATGAGGAGCAAGTGGGGTACTTACAGTTTTTGTATCTTCGTGCACACCAAAATGTTGTAATATCTTCTGCAAATACTGCTTCTGTGACAGCCAAAGTTTGCCCCTCTCTCTGTCCCTGCTTATCTCCATGCCGAGAATCTTCTTGGCTTCTCCCAAATCCTTCATCTCGAACTCTTTACTTAATTGAACCTTCAATTTGTCAATTTCAACTTGGCTCTTTGCTGCAATCAACATATCATTAACATATAAGAGTAAGTAGATGTAGGAACCGTCTTGAAGTCTGCGCAAATACACACAATGATCGTATTTGCTCCTCTTGTACTTCTGACCCTTCATAAACCTATCGAATCATTTGTACCATTGTCTAGGAGATTGTTTCAATCCATACAACGATTTGCTAAGTTTACAAACCCAATCTTCTTTACCAACAACCCTGTATCCATCTGGCTGAGTCATATAGATTTTCTCCTTCAAATCACCGTGTAGGAACGCCATCTTTACATCAAGTTGAGCTAGCTCCAAATTCAACTGTGCTACTAAGGTCAACAAAATTCTAATGGAGGAATGTTTAACAACTGGAGAAAATACCTCATTATAATCAATTCCCTCCCTCTGAGCATAGCCTTTAGCCACCAACCTTGCCTTGTAGCGCACGTCTTCTTTGTTAGGAAATCCTTCTTTCTTTGCAAATACCCATTTGCACCCAATTGCCTTCTTGCCTTTCGGTAGTTGTGTCAGCTTCCACGTTCTATTCTTCATGAGAGAGTGCATTTCTTCTTCCATTGCACCTGCCCAACTTCTACTTTCTGAACTTAGAATGGCTTCCGGGTAGGTGGATGGAATGTCATCAACAACTGGAAGTGCATAAGCTACCATATCAGTGAAACGAGCAGGCTTCTGAATTTCTTGTCTCTGCCTTCTAATTGCAATTGGCGTCGATTGCTGTTGAGGTTCTTGGGTAAGAACCTCTTCCTCATCTGACTCTTCTTCTGTCATAGTAGAGTCACTGGTGGTGCTTCGTGCTGGGATCACCACTGTCTGCTCGAACTCCACCTGCTTTGGAGCACACTCCACCTCTTGCGGAGTACTATCAATTTATTCTGGATTTACCTTGTTTAACAAGGTAGATTCATCAAAGGTAACATCCCTGCTAATAATCGTCTTCTTTCCTCAAGACACCATAGACGATATCCCTTCACTCCAGGATTGAAGCCCATGAATAGAGCCTTCTTTGCCCGGATCCAACTTTGATTCAATCACATGATAATATGCAATAGAACAAAAACATGTAAAGAATCATAATCAGTCGCAGGTTTTCCGGACCATACCTCTAATGGAGTTTTGCCATTTATAGCAGATGATGGCAAACGATTGACGAGAGATGTTGACGTACGTTACAGCCTCAGCCCAAAATTTTCTGGCTAACCCAGCATTAGACAACATACAACGAACTTTCTCCACAAGTGTTGTTCATACGCTCCGACACCCATTTGTTGCGGTGTTTTTCTGACAGTGAAGTGCCGAACTATGCCACAGTCTTGGCATACCTTCAGGAATGGATCACTCTTGTATTCTCCTCCATTGTCCGTTCGGAGAACTTTGATCTTCCTTCCTGTCTGATTTTCAACTTGAGCTTTCCACTTAAGGAAAATTCCAAGCACATCATCTTTATTCTTCATAGTAAACACCCAAACTCTCCTGGAAAAATCATCAACAAAAGTGACAAAATAATGCCTACCTCCGATGGACGGAGTCTTGGCAGGTCCCCACACATCTGAATGCACATAATCTAGAATACCCTTGGTATTATGAATTGCAGTGCCAAACTTCACTCTTCGTTATTTTCCGAGAACACAATGCTCACAAAATTCAAGTTTGCAAGTTTTCGTACCTTTTAACAATCCCTGCTTGGCAAGAATTTGCAAGGACTTTTCACCAGCATGTCCCAATCGCATATGCCACAGCTTCGTTGCCTCAACATCCTTTTTAGTGCTTGAAGTTGCTACTGCTGCTACTGTCCCCACTACTGTACTACCTTGGTAGTAATACAGATTATTCTTTCTCACACCTTTCAACATCACTAGTGCTCCTGAAGTTGCTTTAAGAACTCCATCTCACATCGTCATAACTAGGCCTTTAGATTCTAAAGCCCCCAATGAGATGAGATTCTTCTTCAACTTTGGCACGTATCACACATCCCGCAGAATTATGGTGGATCCATCATGATTTCTCAGCTTGATTGAACCTATCCCGGCTGTTTTACATGGATTATCATTACCCATGTAAACAACCCCACCATCGAGTTCCTGAAATTCAAAGAACCATTCCCGAATGGGACACATATGATAGGTACAACCTGAATCTAATATCCACTCATCTGGACTCGATGATGCTGAAGGCGAGACAGTCAAGGAGATATCTGATTCAGCATCACCTTTGCATTCTGCAACATTCGCATCTTGTGGAGTCTTCCCTTTCTTCTTCAGCTTTGGACAGTCTTTCTTCCAGTGCCCTTTCTCATGACAGAAAGCACACTCATCTTTGGCAACGGCTCAGCCTTTGGACTTGGACCTTCCTCTTCTCCCGTTTGACTGGCTTTGCTGACAACCTCTTGCCACCAATGCTTCTTCTGATGTCGATGTTTTGATTTTCATCTTATAATGCTTTCTCAGTTCATGACTATACAAAGTAGAACAAACAGCATCTAACGACACATTCTCTTTTCCGTGAAGTAACGTAATTTCCAAATGTTCAAATTCATCGGGAAGAGATGACAACAACATCAAAGCCAGATCCTCATCCTCAAATTTCACATCTAAATTTAACAGGTCTGCTACTAATTGATTAAACATAGTGATGTGTTCATTCATAGTAGTACCTGATTGGTAATCAAATCAGAACAATCTTTTCTTCATAAGGAGCTTGTTCTGACCACTCTTTTTCAGAAACTTGTCCTCCAATGCCTTCCACAGTTTGTGTGCAGAGGTCTCATTTTTGAAAGCATATTTCTGCTCTCTGGACAGGCAGGATCGAATTGTTCCACATGCCAACCGATTAATGATGCTCCAATCTTTATCTTCTACCTCTTCTGGTTTCCTTTCTTCAACAGCAACATCAAGACACTGCTGGAAAAAAGAGTCCAAGACCTCTCCTTGCCACATGCCAAAATGGTCAGTACCATCAAATATTTCGACTGCCAATTTCAAATTGGGCAGCGGGAACCTCGACCATGATGACAAGGAACCTGATGCCCCTAACGGAATCTTTGACATTACAGACTCAATATATAGTATTCAACACTTACAAACAACCCAAGGATGAACCTTTGGCTCTGATACCACTTGTTGGGAAAATCAGGCAATTTTCCCACTAAGATAACACAACTAGTGAAATGAACCAGTTCCGAACAAATGAACTGGACAGAACACTATTAAAATGCCCGACAAATAATATTGAATACTATATGAAAAAAAAACTTTGATAACAGAGTTCAGCCAAATTGGCTTAATCTCCGAGTACCGCTCAAACGACCTACTTTTATAAATATGGGAGAAGATATACAAATATTTGGGATATTCAAATGGGAGGAGGAGGAGGGGGTTAATTTATAACCCCCAACTCCCTTCCCCTCATCTTATACTTTCGATGTGGGATAAAGAAAAGGAAGCCAAAGTCAACAAACACCACCTCGCCGCAGATTCTTTACTCAATTCAGACCCACAATCCAAAACCCTTATGAATGGAGCAATTATCCCTACCCCAGTCAATAAACCCCTGTAATTCTCGTACCCTGCAATTAGAGAAACGACCATTGCAGCCTCCTCTCGAATTTCATTGTCCTGTAAATCAAGAAAATTCACCAACAGAAGAATAAATCCTTCCACTTCTGAAGCAATCTTAACATATTTATCCCCTTCTTGAGCTTGAATAACTTCGTTGAAGGCTAACAGAGCTTGTTTCTTCAGGTCTGCAGACCCAACCTTGAGCCTTGACAGCAAGTCCTTGACATAAATCTTCATGCCATCCCGAGAAGCTCTAAGATTAGGCCTTGATAAAACAATGGCATACTTGTGATTAAGCAAACCCAGAGTGTAAATCCGGAAAGATTCTTCAAATCAGAATTTAATCTCGAACAGAGTATATCAAGATCGCTCTGCATGAGAAGCTTCCCACTGTAGGAAAGCTCCACCCATCTCCGGGCAAGTTCATCGCAGCTCTGGAGTGTGACCGTGATGGATTTCAAAGCCCCAATTATAGAAGGGTTATCGCCGGAATCACAGTTTTCTACGGCAGTGAGGCTTGTGAGAAGGGAGAGAGATGTGGGAGAGAAATGAACAGGAAGAAGGAGAGAGAAAGAAGGAAGAGAGAGAAAGGAAGAAAAAAAAGAGAGAGAAAAGAGGAAGAGAGAGAGAAAAAATTAAATTAATGGAGAGAGAAAGAAGGAAGAGAGAGAAAAGAGGAAGAAGAAGTAAAGAAAAAAAATTTTAAAATTTTTTTAAAAAAATTGGACAAAAATGCCCCTAATTGGAATAGTACTAAATACTGAAAAAAGGTTGACTAACGCAAAATTGAGTCACTAACGGTTTGACTTAACAGAGATGCATGTAGTGGGACGTTTTGAAATGTTAGGGGCATTCTATGTACAAAAAATCTTTGAGGTGCAAAAGCTGAATTTTGACCTTTAAGATGTGCATTTGGGATAGCTTACACTTTTTTATTTCATTTAATACTTTTTTTAAATTTTTTAAAAAATTAAATAAATTATATGAATAGTTTAAGAGACTACAGAATGAATAACTCAAGTTAAGAGAAATTATCATGAGCTTTCTTATTCGATGGGTTTTGTTTTTTCCATTTTTCTTCTTTCCCATTTTTATTCTTTTTGTTTACCTAGAGAATGTAGAGAAAAGTATATGTATATAGATATATATATATAATTCATATCACAATGAATTTTGTTATACATATTGATAGTACAATCAAATTTGTTGGATTCGAGTTATTTGTTTACAAAATCAATATTTTTTTTTACTTAAACACATATTATTACAATCCCTTCGACATTGTGAAAATCTAAGTCTTTTCTTCTTTCGTCACAATCTTTTTGCAGACAATCATATGTACAATTTGCATTCCAGGCCTCCGTAGGTAGAAAAACAAAAGCCATTAAGACAATAAAAATAACAACAACTACGTTTGAAGTTTTTATTGTTTATGAATTTTATTTTTCTTTTTAAAAAATATTTTTTTTCTCAATTATTTTAATATTTAAAAATAAATAAACTTCTATTACTTGCATATTTATAGCATGAGAATTATCCTAGAAATTTATTTCTTTGATGATAAGTTAATTTTGCTCTTCCATAATTGATTAATATTTGATTTTTTTTTCTTTATGTGGTGATATATTTTACATTTCTATTAATTTTTTCTTAGGTCTAATCAACAAACTCTCTATTTATTTAAAATAAAAAATGTAATTCTCAATCATAAATTTTCAGTTGACGTCATTTAATGAGTTTCGTGTCACCCGTAAAAGGAAATATTGTAGGAGTGAATTGCAATTATTTCTTTTTCTTTCCAATTCTTTTAATTTTAATTTTTTTTATCTTCTTCTTCTACTATTGTTGTTGTTGTTGTGTTTTGCTTTTTTTCTTTAAAAAAAAACTTTTTTTCCTTTTTTTTCTTTTGTAATGATCATTTTAATGTTCTTTTTAATTAACTAAATACCATAAATTATTAACATTTTTTAAAAAAAAATTAACGGAATTCATTCAAAGGACTTAATTTTTTTCTAATAAATAAATTAAGACTTTAAAAAAATTAAAAATATATGTGTATATATGTTGGAACTTAAGTTATAAAAGTAAATTTTTTTGTGACAAAATTAACTAATTATTCAAAAATATATTTGAAAATTTTTATTTGATAATTTTTATTTGATAATTTTTATATAAATTTATTTTAGAAAAATTAAGTTTAAAATTTATAAACTAATTTTTATTTAATTTATTTTAATAATTTTGTTATTGTAACTATTTTGTAATTTCTAAATGATAAATAAAATAGATTTTATGATCTAAGATATTTTAATATTAAATTTTTTTTAAAAGAAAGAAATCGATCAATTTCTTAAAATTATATCATCTACTTCTCCATATTTGTTACTTTAATATATATAATTTTATTTTTCTTTTAGCTTTTTTTTCTAGTTCAACAAAAGATTATAAAGTTTTTGATGATAATATTTTAATTTTTATGATATTTTTAGTTTTTAAATTATAATTTATGATTAAATAACATATTTTAAAGATTCAATAATTATATAAAATTTGTTTAAAATTTAATAAATCAAACATACAATAGTAGGTTAAAAAAATTAAATTTATTTTAAAATTAAAAAATAAAAAATTTATAATATATACATGCAACATGCCAATGAGCGTATAGTTAAATTCTTTAATTTTTAAAAAATAATAATCATCATAATAAAAATTGAGGTAAATGAAAACAAAATCTAAGAAAATAAAATTGAAGTCATAAAATGTTTAAAAAGATTTTACAAATATATTTTTTAAAAAAAATATAAAAAATTAAAAGTTTAAAAGTTTATAATTGTGAAAACTTATAATGCTATATTAAAAATTAAATAACTTAAATTATATTTAAAAAGTACAATTACTTTTTAAATTCATTAAGTAAAGCGTGATTATTTTAATTTGTATTTGTATAAGTCTTAAATAAAAAATAGCCATTCATAAGATGAAAAAAAAACATAAAAATATTAAATTCTTTAATTTTTAAAAATTAATTATTATTATTATACAAAATGAGGGAAAAAAATTAAAAAGAAAGAAAATCAAAAGTCATAAATTGAAAATAAAAATAAAAAAGATATCTAAGAAGTAAACTTAATTACAATCTTTTCCTTATAAACTTGTAATATTATATATGAAGAATTAATCTTATCCTTTTATATCTATATATATGAAGATAATCTAAGAATTAAAAAATAAATAAAAATAGAGAGGATTTTTCTCCCTAAAACTAATAACAGTATGCATTTTATTTTTATTCTCAATTAATAATAATTTATTGTCAATTGTAAAATTTAATTACTTTTATTTTATCCATTAAATGTATCAATTTCAATGAAAGAATTTTATAAAAAAAAATTAAAGAGAAAACATACACATTGAAGCATTATAACCTTTTATATCTATTACAATTGTTTTTCTTATAAAGATTTTGAATTTATCCAAATAATACAAATAAATTATGCAAAATAAAGGTTTGCAAACAAATCTAATAATATATATTTTGAATATAATATAAAAAAGTAAAATACACAATTTGAATTGTTCTATTTCATTTTTTATTTACATTTTTGGAATGAAGTAGTCATTCTTATTTGATCAAATTTTGAAAAAAAAAATAAAATGGAGGGTTTAACAATATTTATAATTAATTATTTAGTATTAACACATAAATTATTTTTTTATTGTAATTACCTATTCACTTAGAATATAAGAAATGATTATATATATATATATATATATATATATATATATATATATATATATATATATATAATATATTACATACATATATACATACATACATAGAAAGAAATTGATTACAAATACCAACGTGACTTTTACCCATTTTGACACTCTGAATAATCTATACTTTCTTCATCATAATTTTTCTTTATACAACAATACATGCATTTTACATCTTGGGTATTCCTAAATAAATGAAAGAATAGAAAACATCAAAATAATGAAAATAATAATAATTAGTACACTTGAACTCCTCGTTGTTAAGAAATCTATTTTCTTTATAATATATAGGGTAAATTATTTTACTAACACTTGAACTTTTTAAAAATCCAACTTTTGCACCTGTATTTATTTTTACTTTGAACTGACACTTGAACTATATATAAAATATCACCTCCTTTGTCCTTCCGTCCAAAATTTCGGTTAGACTTTATTTTTCATCTAATTCTTAGGGGCATTTTTGTCTTTAAAATCATTAATATTTTAAAATTGTTAAGGTTTTATTTTTATGGATAATTTTGTGTTTTCATAAAATTTTAAAAAATCTTCTTAAATTGGATTCGATCCCTCAACCACACAAATGACAAAAACATATTAATCCACTAGAACAACTATTAACATATTAACTTATATGAAACTTATATTTTATATTGCATATTAGATGATGCCAAAATAAATTTAACATAAATATATTTGTGAACCCCTAGATTTGAACCACAACCGTATAAACAATAAATAAGCATTTACCATTTAGACAAATACAAAAATTTATATTATTTGAAAATTATATTAAATATAAATATTCTAAAAAAATATTATCCAAGCAACACAATTTAATCAAATTGTCTTCGTAGTCATTCCCTTCCTCAAACCTTAAATTTATATTTTTTTAACTTTGAATTCGTTACATAATACAAATTTTGAGATTTTTTTACAATGACATTATTACATTATTAGTGTCAGCAAATGACATTGTATAAAAAAATACCTCGAAATTCATGTTTTGCGACGAATTCTAAACAAAAGAGTTAAAGAAGAACTTCAGTGCAAGCTTTGAGAAAGGTGATGATAACAAAAATTTGTGGTTTGAATTGTGTCATTTGATAATATTTTTTTGAGAATATTTATATTTAATATAATTTATATTTAAAATATAGAATATAATCGCAATATAAAATGAGTATGTATTATTTTTCTAATTACAATATAAAATATAAGTTTCAAATAATTTTATATATTTATAGTTGTCCCAGTGGGTAAATATATTTTATTTAGGTGTATGGTTTTTTTAAATAATAAAGTGAAATGATAGAATTACCATTGAAAATAAAACCATAATAATTAAAAAATGCTCATAATTGTAAAAAGAAGAAAATACACATAAAGTGAAATGACAAAATTACATTTAAAAATAAAACCCTAATAATTAAAAAATACTTATAATTATAAAAAGACGAAAATACCCCTAAGAATTGGATGGAAAATGAAGTCTGACAGAAATTTTGGACGGAAGGGCAAAAGAGGTGATATTTTATAGTTCAAGTGTCAGTTCAAAAGTAAAAATAAATACAGGTGTAAAAGCTGGATTTTTGAAAAGTTCAAGTGTTAGTAGGATAATTTACCGTAATATATATATATATATATATATAATATATATATATATATATATATATATATATTTGTTGAGGTTGATTTGATTTGAGATGATATTCTCAAAATTTTATTTTTTATTTTATTTATTTTAGATAGTACCATTATTTTTTTTCTCCGATTATTTCTCTCTTTTTTTTTCCCTTTTTTATGTGGTGACTTTCTTCTATTTTTATTAAATAGTTTTAGACTTTAATATTTAATTAAAACTTATAAATCTAATGTTGAATAGTGAAGAAGGTGTGGCTTTGATGATAAACAGTTTTTTTAAATAACTTTTTTAAATTTTATATTTCCTTCAAAAATATTCTAACTTGAAATTTTATTGAATAATAAAAGGGTTTATATCCTATTAGACCAATGATTGTTAGGATTTATCTAATCATATTAAAGGTTTAATTAAATTTTCACACTTTTTCAATATTACTTATCAAAAAAATAAATTATTTGTTCTATTTTTATTGAGTCAATTAGGGTATTCAATATCTTCTTTTTTTTTTAAAAAAAATTACCTATTCAATCCCTAATTTTAAAAATTTTTGTGTAAGTACAAAAACAGATGAATTTTAAGATAAATAATAAAGAAATGTCATGAATCTCGAAGATTCATTAAATTAGTGGATGTCCATCGTATAATCGTTATTATCATTTAATCCCGTGATAAGTACGTACTTAATGAAATGTGATAAGTGTATCCCCTATTCACCCCTATAAATAGAGGGTCCTATGCCTTTTGTAGAAACAAGCAACAACCAACAAGAAATCACATAATAATATTCTCTCTATTTTCTACATCTCTAGTTTACTTTTCATCTTGTTTATTTTATTGTTTTTATATAATTTTGTAATACGTTATCAGCACGAGTCTCTACCACCGGGTAAAGTATTTTTGAAGTTTATCAAACAGGTACATTTTCTGTTATTATTATGGCAAATCTTACTAAACTAGAATTTGTAGCTCTTGATGTCACCGAAAAGAACTACTTGTCATGGACACTAGATGCCGAAATGCATCTTGCTGCAATGGGTCTAGCAGACACCGTTGTGCAAAATAATGTGTCATCAACACAAGATTGTGGCAAAACTATAATATTTCTCCGTCATCATCTTCATGAGGATTTGAAAAATGAATATCTTACCGTAAAAGATCCTCTTGTTTTGTGGAGAAATTTGAAAGAAAGATTCGACCATCAGAAGATGGTCATTCTCCCAAAAGCATGGTATGACTGGTTGCACATGAGGTTGCAAGATTTTAAATACGTGAGTAAGTATAACTCCGCAATGTTTAAAATAGTTTCGCAGTTAAAACTATGTGGAGTTGATATAACGAATGATGATATGCTGGAGAAAAATACTCTACTTTTTATGCCACGAATATTGTCTTGCAGCAACAATATCGTGAGAAAGGTTTTAAGAAATACTTTGAATTGATTTCTTGTCTTCTTGTTACAGAATAGAATAATGAACTACTAATGAAAAATCACGAGACTCGACCTACTGGCTCTACTCCATTTCCTTAAGTGAATGCTGTTAGAAATCATGATCCCAGAAGAGATCGTGGTCGTGGTCGTTACCGTGGTCATGGTCAAAAATATGATCATGAACGTCGTGATAAATTTGGCCCTTATAATCGTAATAATAATTTAGATGCCAAAAATATCAATGACCACCTGAAGTGGACAAAAAGTAATGAGATAGAAAATATTGTTCCGAAAAATTATGAAGACGAATGTTATCGTTGTGGCATGAAAGGTCACTAGTCTCGTGTTTGTCGCACGATAAAATATCTTGTTGACTTATATCAAACATCTATTGAAAAGAAAGGAAAAGATACTGAGACAAATTTTACTTCTCAAATTTTGTTTCGTGAAAGAAATGATGACGATCTTGAAAATGTTGATGTTGGTGTGGCTCACCTGGATGTTGCTGATTTTTTTGAACATCCAGAAGGAAGAATTGACCACTAATTGGAGATAGAAGTGTCCAAAATAATTAGAATATTCTATTATGTGTTATATGTTTATATTACTTTTTGTTGTTTAAATATTGTAACATAATATGTTTAATTTTTATGTCTGTAAATATTTTGTTAATTTTATGGTTTGAATAACGATATCGAAAGTATTTGTCTTATTGACAGTGGAACTACGCACACCATACTTAAATATGAGAAATATTTTTCTCATTTGAATGTAGAAGAAACAAATGTTACCACAATAAATGGTAGTGCAAAACTTATTGAAGGCTTCGAAAGAGCTAATATAATATTACAGGAGGAACTATGATTGCTATTGATAAAGCATTATATTCCTCAAAGTCTCAAAGAAATTTATTGAGTTTTAAAGATATCTGACGTAATGAATATCATGTTGAGACTATGGAGGATAATGATCATGAATATTTGGGTATCACAAAAATGACCTCCGGTAATAAGTTTTTGTTAGAAAAACTACCATCTCTATCCTCTGGCCTATATTATGCAAAAATAAATGCTGGCACATCATTTAGTAAACCAGAAGTTTACTAATCCCGTTACTTTTAATGTTTGGCATGACCGTTTGGGTCATCCAGGATGAATTATGATGCAAAAAATTATCGAGACAACGCACGGTCATCCTTTGAAAAATCAAAAGATCTTAACTTCTGATAAACTTTCATGTGCTGCATGTTACAAAGGAAAATTGATTATAAGACCATCACCATTGAAAGTAGGAGCTGAAAGTCCTACATTTTTAGAACGGATTCATGGAGATATATGTGGACCGATTAGTCCACTATGTGGGCAATTTTGATATTTCATGGTCTTGATTGATGCATCGACCCGATGGTCGCATGTTTGTTTATTATCAACTCGCAACCTGGCATTTGTGAGATTACTTTCCCAAATAATTTACTTAAGAGCGTAGTTTCCTGATTATCCTATTAAGCGAATCCGTCTAGACAATGCTGATGAATTTTCTTCGCATGCATTTGATTCTTATTGCATGTCGATTGAAATAATTGTTGAACATTCTGTAGCTCATGTTCACACACAGAATGGTCTAGCTTAACCATTTATTAAAAGGCTGCAATTAATTGCTAGACCATTATTGATGAAAACAAATCTCCCTACAGTAGCTTGGGGACATGCAATTTTGCATGCTGCAGCACTTGTGCGTTTAAGGCCATCGAGTTACCATAAATGTTCTCCCATACAGTTGGTTTTTAGTTCAGAGCCAAATATTTCTTATTTGAGAATTTTTGGGTGTGCTGTATATGTTCCAATTGAACCACCCCAACGGACAAAAATGGGTCCGCAAAGAAGACTGGGATATATGTTGGGTATGACTCCCCGTCCATTATAAGGTATCTTGAACCTTTGACAGGGGATGTGTTTATAGAAAGATTTGCTGATTGCCATTTTGATGAAAATTTGTTTCCCAAATTAGGGGGAGAGAATAAATGGCATAAGATTGAACTTGTGTGGAAACATCTTTGAATCATTTAGATCCACGCACAAATATGAGTGAACTTGAAGTTCAAAAGATTATACATTTGCAATAAATTGCAAATCAACTACCAGATTCTTTTCTGACTTCAGCAGAGTCACTAAATTGCATATAACAGCTATAGATGCTCCTATTCAGATAGAAGTTCCTGAAGGACAGAAAGTTAATCCTATAGTTATTGAATAAAAAACAAGCCAGAAGCGTGGCCGACCCCTTGGTTCCAAAAATAAAAATCCTCGAAAGAAAAGAGGATTAAATGATCCAGAAGATCATATTGATGAAATAGAAAAAGAAAACCAAGGGACAACTGATGAAAAGATTCCAACTACAAAAGTTGAAGAGAATTATGAAATCTCTATTAATTATACCAGTTCGAATCAAAGTTGGGATCGAAGAAACGTTGTTATTGATAATACTTGTGCATACAACATAACCCTTGATATTTTCAAGGATAATGAGGATTTATATCCTTCATCAGTTGAAGAATGTCGGCATAGAATTGATTGGCCTCAATGGAAAGATGCAATTCAATCGGAGTTAAATTCGCTTGTAAAGTGAGAAGTTTTTGGACTTGTAGTCCAAACGCCAAATGATGTAAAACCGGTTGGCTATAAATGGGTGTTTGTGCGAAAACGAAATGAGAATAATGAAGTCGTAAGATATAAAGCACGACTCGTCGCACAAGGCTTTTCGCAAAAGTCAGGAATTGATTATGATCAAACTTATTCACCCGTTATTGATGCTATTACACTCCGATATCTTATAAGTTTGGTAGTTCATGAAAAAGTGGACATGCGTCTAATGGATGTTGTTACAACTTATCTTTATGAAAGCCTTGAAAATGAGATTTATATGAAAATCCCTGAAGGATTCAAATTACCAAAGACTTATAAAGGCCCTCGTGAAAATTATTCTATAAAATTACAGAAGTCATTATATGGGCTTAAACAGTTTGGACACATGTGGTACAATTGCCTTGGTGAATTCTTATTGAATTCAAGATATAAGAATGATCAAATATGTCCATGTGTTTTTATTAAGAAAACATATTTTGGTTTTGTGATTCATGCTATATATGTTGACGATATCAATCTCATTGGAACTCCAGAAGAGCTTCGAGAAGCTATAGATTGTTTGAAACGAGAATTTGAAGTTAAAGATTTTGGAAAAACCAAGTTTTGTCTTGGACTTCAAATTGAACATATGAAAGATGGAATTTTTGTTCATCAGTCAACATATACAGCTAAAGTGTTGAAAAGATTTTTCATGGATAAAGCATATCCATTGAGTATTCCAATGGTCGTGAGGTCACTAGATATAAATAAAGATATATTTAGTCATCGAGAAAATGATGAAGAACTACTTGGTCATGAAGTACCATATTTGAGTGCTATTGGTGCACTGATGTATCTTGCAAATAATACTCGACCTAATATAGCATTTGCTATAAATCTATTAGCGAGATTTAGTTCTTCGCCAACACGACGACATTGGAATGGTGTTAAACACGTCCTTAGATACCTCCAAGGGACAATTGACCTCAGATTATTTTATTCAAATGTAAATGATCCAAAACTGATTGGGTATACAGATGCGGGTTATCTTTCTGATCCGCATAAGGCATGTTCTCAAAATTGCTATTTATTTACATATGGTAATATGGCTATATCATGGCGCTCCACGAAGCAAACAATAGTAGCAATTTCTTCTAATCATGCTGAGATAATAACCATTCATGAAGCAAGTCAAAAATGTGTATGGTTGAGGTCAATAATACATTATATTAGAGAGAGTTGTGGTTTATCCTCCGAAAGAGAGATTCCAACTCCTCTATATGAAGATAATGCAGCTTGTATAGTTCAATTAAAAGGAGGGTATATCAAAGGAGATAGGACGAAACACATTTCACATAAATTCTTCTTTACTCATGAACTTCAAAAAGATGGTGAAATTGATGTGCTCCAAATTCGATCATGTGATAATCTTGCAGATATATTCACTAAAGCTCTTTCGATTGCAACCTTTGAGAAATTGAGATATAAAATTGGTTTGCGTCGATTTAAAGATCTCGAGAATTCATCTCATCAGTGGGAGAAATCTACACATAAAGAATAATATACTCTTTTTCCTTCACTAGAGTTTTTTCCCACTGGGTTTTTATCTAGAAAAGTTTTAACGAGACATATTCTTTATGTAATGGACATCCAAGTGGGAGTGTTATGAATCCCAAAGATTCATTAAATTAGTGGATGTCCATCGCATAATCATTATTATTCTTTAATCTCGGGATAATTACGTACTTAATGAAAGGTGATAAGTGTCATCTGATGTCTATCTCTAAGGTGACACATATCACCTAGTACTTATGACTTTGGTGACAAGTGTCACCTAGCACTTAATACCCGGTGACAAGTGTCACCCTTAGTGCTTATCCTTATCCTCTATTCACCCCTATAAATAGAGGACCCTATGCCTTTTGTAAAAATAACGAACAACCAACAACAAATCACATAATAATATTTTCTCTATTTTCTAGATCTCTTGTTTACTTTTCATCTTGTTTATTTTATTATTTTTATATAATTTCGTAATAAAAAATATGTATTTTGACATAAACAAGTATATTAATATTTGTATTTATATAAGGTATTTTCTAGTCTTTTTGTGTTTCTTTAACTTTACAAATATAAATAATTCACGAATTCTTAAAAAATTGAAATTTTCTAAATAATTTAAATAATTTAATAATTTAAATAATTAAATAAATTTTTTTATACCATATTAAATTTTAATTTCATTTAAGAAATTAATAATATAATATATATATATATCTATATATATATATATATTATTTATTTATTTATTTATTTGTGTGTATATGTTATAGTTATATTAATTACCACCATTTATATTAAATATGATTTTTTTTCTTCCAAATAAATAAACGTACGGGTAAAAATGTTAATTAATTCTGATTAATTTTTTATTTCTTTTCAAACTTTCTTTAACTTCTTTTAGTCTAATCATATTTTAAATATATACGATGGATCCTTGAACTAAGAATAATATTAGGTTATAATTAATTAAATTAAATTTATAGGTTGAATTAATTAATTAAATTAAATTGAATTATATTATTTTACTACAATTATTTATATATTATAAATAATTTAAAATCTAACCATAACATTTACTAATTTTCAATTCATCAAATGATCGAATTTAGAAAAATAAAAAAATTTAAAAAATTTAAAAAAGATTGTAGATTTCAAAATGATGCAAGAATGCATGGAGGTGCTCTAATACATTCCCTCATTTTTTTATTACAGATATAATGTAGAGAAAAGAATATTGATATTATATATATATATAATGTTATGAATCCCGAAGATTCATTAAATTAGTGGATGTCCATCGTATAATCGTTACTATCCTTTAATCTCAACATAATTACGTACTTAATGAAAGGTGATAAGTATAACCTGATATCTATCTCTAAGGTAACACATATCATCTAGTACTTATGATTTTGGTGACAAGCGTCACCTAGCACTTAATACCGGGTGACAAGTGTCACCCTTAGTGCTTATCCTTATCCCCTATTCACCCCTATAAATAGAGGGCCCTATGCTCTTTTGTAGAAACAACCAACAACAAATAAGAAATCAGATAATAATATTTTCTCTATTTTTTAGATCTCTCATTTACTTTTCATCTTGTTTATTTTATTGTTTTTATATAATTTCACAATATGTTATCAGCACGAGTCTCTACCACCAAGTAAAGTATTTTTGAAGTTTATTTGAAGATCAAACATGTACGTTTTCTATTATTATGGCAAATCTTACTAAACTCGAATTTGTGGCTCTTCATGTCACCGGAAAGAACTATTTATCATGGGCACTAGATGTCGAAATGCATCTTGCTGCAATGGGTCTGGAAAACACCGTTGTGCAAAATAATGTATCACCAACACAAGATCGTGTCAAAGCTATAATATTTCTCAGTCATCCTCTTCATGAGGATTTGAAAAATGAATATCTTACCATGAAAGATCCTCTTGTTTTGTGGGGAAATTTGAAAGAAAGATTCGACCACCAGAAGATGGTCGTTCTCCCAAAAGCACGGTATGACTGTTTGCACTTGAGGTTGCAAGATTTCAAATCCGTGAGTGAGTATAACTCTGCAATGTTTAAAATAGTTTCGCATTTGGAACTATATGGAGTTGATATAACGGATGATGATATGTTGGAGAAAACATACTCCACTTTTCATGCCACGAATATTGTCCTGCAGTAACAATGTCGTGAGAAAGGTTTTAAGAAATACTCTGAATTGATTTCTTGTCTTCTTGTTGCAGAACAGAATAATGAATTACTGGTGAAAAATTACGAGGCTCGACCTACTGCCTCTACTCCATTCCCTGAAGTGAATGCTATTAGAAATCATGATCCCAGAAGAGATCGTGGTCGTGGTCGTGGTCGTTACCGTGGTCATGGTCGAAAATATGATCATGGACGTCGTGATAAATTTGGCCCTTATATTCGTAATAATAATTTATGTGCCAAAAATGTTAATGACCACCTGAAGTGGATAAAACATAATGAGAAAGGAAATATTGTTCCGAATAATTATGAAGACAAATGTTATCGTTGTGGCATAAAAGGTCACTGGTCTCATGTCTGTTACACGATAAAACATCTTGTTGACTTATATCAAGCGTCTATTGGAAAGAAAGACAAAGTTGCTGAGACAAATTTTACTTCTCAAAATTTGTCTCATGAAAGAAATGATGTTGACAACAATCTTGAAAACATTGATGTTAGTGTGGCTCACCTGGATGTTGCTGATTTTTTAACATCCAGAAAGAAGAATTGACCACTTGATTAGAATATTAATATTATGTGCTATATGTTTATATTACTTTTTGTTGTGATATAATATGTTTAATTTTTATGCTTATAAATATTTTGTTAATAAATAGATGGTTGTGGTTCAATTATCTGATTTGAATAACGATATCGGAAGTGTATGTCTTATTAAAAGTGGAACTAAGCACACCATACTGAAATACGAGAAATATTTTTCTCATTTGAATGTGGGAGAAACAAGTGTTACCCCAATAAATGGTAGTCCAAAACTTATTGAAGGCTCCAAAAGAGCTAATATAATATTACCGGGAGGAACTGTGATTGTTGTTGATAAAGTTTTATATTCCTCAAATTCTCAAAAAAATTTATTGAGTTTTAAAGATATCCGACGTAACGGATATCATGTTGAGACTACGGAGGATAATGGTAATGAATATTTGGGTATCACAAAAGTGACCTCCGGTAATAAATTTTTGTTGGAAAAACTACCATCTCTATCCTCTGATCTATATTATGCGAAAATAAATGCTATTGAGGCGCATCATTTAGTAACCCAGAAGTTTACTAATCTCGTTAGTTTTAAAGTTTGGCATGACCGTTTGGGTCATCCGGGGATCAATTATGATGCGAAAAATTATCGTGACAATGCACAGTCATCCTTTGAAAAATCAAAGGATTTTGACATCCGATAAACTTTCATGTGCTGTATGTTCCAAAGGGAAATTGATTATAAGAGCATCACCATTGAAAGTAGGAGCTGAAAGTCCTACATTTCTAGAACGGATTCATGGAGATATATGTGGACCGATTAGTCCACCATGTGGGCGATTTCGATATTTCATGGTCTTGATTGATGCAACGACCCGATGGTCGCATGTTTGTTGATTATCAACTCGCAATCTGGCGTTTGCGAGATTACTTTCCCAAATAATTAGCTTAAGAGCACAGTTTCCTAATTATCCTATTAAGAGAATCTGTCTAGACAATGTTGGTGAATTTTCTTCGCATGCATTTGATTCTTATTGCATGTCGATTGGAATAATTGTTGAACATCCTGTAACTCATGTTCACACACAGAATGGTCTAGCTGAATCATTTATTAAAAGGCTGCAATTAATTGTTAGATCATTATTGATGAAAACAAATCTCCCTACAACAGCTTGGGGACATGCAATTTTGCATGCTGCAGCACTTGTGCATTTAAGGCCATCGAGTTATCATAAGTTTTCTCCCCTACAGTTGGCTTTTGGTTCAGAGTCAAATATTTCTTATTTGAGAATTTTCGGGTGTGCTGTATATGTTTCAATTGAACCACGCCAACAGGACAAAGATGGGTCCGCAAGAAAATTGGGGATTTATGTTGGGTATGACTCCCCGTCCATTATAAGGTATCTTAAACCTTTGACAGGGAATGTGTTTACAGCAAGATTTGCTGATTTCTATTTTGCTGAAAATTTGTTTCCCAAATTAGGGGGAGAGAATAAATGGCATAAGATTGAACTTGCGTGGAAAACATCTTTAAATCATTTAGATCCACACACAAATATGAGTGAACTTGAAGTTCAAAAGATTATACATTTGCAACAAATTGCAAATCAACTGCCAGATTCTTTTGCTGACTCCAGCAGAGTCACTAAATTGCATATTCCAACTATAGATGCTCCTATACGGATAGAAGTCCATGAAGGACAGAAAGTAAATCCTATAGTTGTTGAATAAAAAACACGCCAAAAGCGTGGTCGACCCCTTGGTTCCGAAAATAAAAATCCTCGAAAGAAAAGAGGATTAAATGATCCAGAAGATCATATTGATGAAACAGAAAAAGAAAATCAAGGGAAAACTGATGAAAAGATTCCAACTACAAATGATGAAGAGAATTCTGAAATCTCTATTAATAATACCAGTTCGAATAAAAGTTGGATCGAAAGAACGTTGTTATTGATAATGCTTTTGCATACAACATAGCCCTTGATATTTTCAAGGATAATGAGGATTTAGGTCCTTCATCAGTTGAAGAATGTCGGCATAGAATTGATTGGCCTCAATGGAAAGATGCGATTTAATCGGAGTTAAATTCGTTTGCGAAACGAAAAGTTTTTGGACCTGTAGTCCAAACGCTAAAGGGTATAAAACCTGTTGGCTATAAATGCGTAGCATTCACTTCAGGGAATGGAGTAGAGCTAGTAGGTCGAGTCTCGTGATTTTTCATCAGTAATTTATTATTTTGTTCCGCAACAAGAAGATAAAAAATCAATTCAAAGTATTTCTTAAAACGTTTCTCACGATATTATTACTGCAGGACAATATTCGTGACATGAAAAGTAGAGTATGTTTTCTCCAACATATCATCATCCGTTATATCAACTCCACATAGTTTCAACTGCGAAACTATTTTAAACATTACGGAGTTATACTCACTCACGGATTTGAAAACTTGCAATCTCAGATGCAACCAGTCATACTGTGCTTTTGGGAGAACGACCATCTTCTGGTGGTCGAATCTTTCTTTTAAATTTCCCCACAAAACAAGAAGATCTTTCACAGTAAGATATTTATTTTTCAAATCCTCATAAAGATGATGACGGAGAAATATTATAGCTTTGACACGATCTTGTGTTGATATACATTATTTTGCACAACGGTGTCTGTCAGACCCATCGCAGCAAGATGCATTTCGGCATCTAATGCCCATGATAAGTAGTTCTTTCCGGTGACATCAAGAGTCACAAATTCGAGCTTAGTAAGATTTGTCATAATAATAGAAAACGTACATGTTTGATCTTCAAATAAACTTCAAAAACACTTTACCCGGTGTCAGAGACTCGTGCTGATAACGTATTGTAAAATTTAAAAAATAATAAAATAAACAAGATGAAAAGTAAACAAAAGATCTAGAAAATATAGAGAATATTATTTTGAGATTTCTGGTTGGTTGGTTGTTTATTGTATCTACAAAAGGCACAGGGCCCTCTATTTATACGGGGAATAAGAAATAAGGATAAGCACTAATGGTGACACTTGTCACCCGGTATTAAGTGATAGGTGACACTTGTCACCAAAGTTATAAGTGAGGTGATATTATATATATATATATAAATATTTGGTAATATCATTAACTTTTTCTTTTTCTTCTGAAATCTTTTCATATTCAATTATCTCTCTTTTTTTGCCCCCCTTTTTATGAGGTGACTTTCTTCCAAATATTTTTAGACCTCAATATATAGTTGAGGATTATTAATCTAAAGTTTGAACCTATCTTTTTTTTTAGAATAAGTTATAAAATTATTTTTTTCAAAAAAAAAAATTCTCAAACTTGAAATTTTATTCAATAATAACCAAAATTTTATACTATTAGACCAATAATTGTCTGGATAAATAAATTTATCAAATCATATTAAAAGGTTTAACTAAATTTTTGTGCTTTTTCAATATTTATTTTTGAAAAAATTACTTTAATTATTTCCTAATTTATTTTTATTGAGCCAATTAGGGTATCCAAGCTCTAATTTAACTTGTTCTTTACTTTTTTAAATTCTCTAATAATTGTTTGAATAAATAAATTTGTCTATTCATATTTTATTTTTAAAAAAAATTAACTAAATTTTTATACAATATTAATTATGTAGAAAATTAGTCTACTTATTACATTGATTTTTATAATTCATCTTATTATTATTCAACTCACTAATTTTGTATGAGATTAAACTCACTAATTTTAGATAAAATAAATTTGTTTGGAACTAAACTCACTAATTATTCAAAAGATATTTAAAATTTTTATTTAATTTATCATTAATAATTTTGATATTGTAAATTTTTTTGAAAATTTTAAATAGTAAAAAAAATACATTTCATGATCTATAATATTTTAAATATTTTTAATGAATTTTTAAACGTTTTATTGTTTTTCTCTCAAAAAAATGAGGATAGCGGCACTAGGGTTTGTTGGGTACCGTGTTTTTAATTGTTTTCTTAAATTTCATTTTTGTACCTTTTGTTTTCTAGTGATCTTGATGGAGTTTTGTTATCTCGTTTATGTTTCTTTGAGTGTTTATGTGCTTTCGGGAAGGTGATAATTGGGGTGAATGATTCCATTTGTAGTCCGCTATTGGCAAATTCTGGATCTGTGCTTAATTGCTTAAATGGGCACTGTAAAATCTCTTTGCTTTTAACGCTACAAGCATTACGCTTATTTCAAAGGTGAAAAGTCCGAAACTTATGAGTGACTTTCACCCCCATAAGTTTGTGTAAGGCAATTTCTAAAGTTCTTCTGAACCACATGAAACTTGTTTGAATGAAATTATTGATCAGTCCCAAAGTGTTTTTATCAGTCATCTTTAATTACTGATAATATAAATAGGGTCGGAGAGGATTGGCATCATAAATGTTTAGTTAAAGCAGATATGATCACATTGAATAGAATTATGTAGAGTGGATGTTGTAACGCTTGAGATTCCCTTCTGCTTTTTGTGCTTTATTGATTATCTAGGAATCTTGAATTCCATGTCTTTGGTAGTTCAAGCAGAGGCAATGGAAATGCTTGTATTTAAATAAATAAATACATAAAAGGTTTAACTAAAATTTTATGTTTTTTCAATATTAATAATCCAAAAAATTACTTTAATTATTATTACCTTCTCTATTTTTATTCACCCAATTAGAGTATTTAAGCTCTAATTTTAAAATATTTTGACATAAACAAATGATATTTTCCTATTACAAAACATCAATATATTAATTAGTATTTGTGTTTATATCCTTTAACAATAAAAATTTAAATAATTCATAAATTCTTTAAAAATAAAACTTAGATTTATTTGATTTTATATTTAATTTTAGATACTTAATAAGTTCTTAAAACTTGTTTTATACTTCCATTTAACATACATTTTAAAATATATACATACATACATATATATATATATATATATACGAAATGAATAAGTCAAATTAAGAAATTATTAAATGAAGTTTTAAAAATATTTGTTTTTGTAATATTTTTCAAATATATTGAAAAAATAAAAAATAGATGTCAAAATGATACATGCATGGAGGTGTACTAATACATATACAATGTATAGAAAAGAATATGTATATATATAATACATATCACCATAAATTTTATTACACATATTGATCATTTATTGCATCCAAACTATTTAGGTAAAGAATCAATATTATTTGTATGTAAACAAATATTATCACATTCATGTTTATTTTTCCTTTCAAAAAAAAATATATATATATTTCTGCTCAGTTGGTTTGATGTTGAAAAAAATTCCAATATGACTTGAATATTTATAGCATGTAGATCCTTGTGTAGTTTTATTTTTTTGGTGATACCGTTAATTTTGCTCTCCGTAATTTTTTAATATCCAATTATTTCTATCTTTTTTTATGTGGTGATTGTTCTCCATTATTATTAGTTTTCTCTTGGACCTAATATTTAGTTGATATAAAGTTTAATAATTTTTTATGTAAGAATAATCATTCATATATATATATATATATATAACATAAAAATTTAAAAATTTAAGTTCTTTAATTTTTGAGATAAATTATTATTATAATACACATTGAGATAAAAGAAGGAAATGAAAAAATATATATATAAAGAGAGAAAATAAAAGGTCATAAATTGAAAAAAAAAAATTAAAAAGTATCTAAGAATTTACTATAATTACAATCTTGTCATTAAAAACTTGTAATATTATAGGAAAGATTAAATTATTTAATAATAATCATTTTTGTGGTACAAATTGAGATAAAAGAAGTAAATAAAAATAATTAATATATTTAAACAATACACATATGTATATATATTGAAATAAAAATATAATCTATTACAATTTTTATTTTTTATATTATTTGTTTGTTTATAAATCCGATCTTTATTAAATAATAATGATTTACAATCTGGAGTTTTCTACATAAAAGAAGAAGTGCCTAAATGTATTACAAAATTGAAGGATTCAATTGAAACATTCTCCCCGAACAAGATTTACTCTATGTCCAAAAAAAACATTTAAATTTATAATAACAATTTTAAATACCTAATAATTTTTAAAAAATATAATTTTACATAAATAAATTACCAAAAAAAGAGTTTTTAAAAATTTATGGATTTTTTGAAGGAGCATGTTTTTATTTAAATAAAATTTTGATTTTTTCTTTTATAAAAAAAAAGAAAAAAAGAAAATAGAGAGAATTTTTTTGTCTAAAAATAATAATAGATGCATTTTTTTTATATATTCAATCAATAATGATTTTTTGTCAATTTTAAAATTTAATTACTTTTATTTTATCCATTAAATGTATCAAATTCAATGAAAGAATTAAAATTTAAAAAAATATTAAAGAAAAAACACACACACATTGAAGCATGGTAACCTTTTATATCTATCACAATTTTTATTTATTTTTTAAGATTTTGAATTTACCCATATAATACAAATGAAATGTAAAGGCAGAGCTAGCCGCACAATAACACAACGCAATACCGAGGTAAGCAAGAAAGAAATAGAGAAATAAAAGAACACTAGAATTTGTGGAAAACTAGACGGGTGGTGAAAAACCACAAAACCCGTCGGCCTATATGTTGATTTTGGCCTAATTATTATTCCCACATCGGAAGCTTTAGGTTGTGAGAAGGGATTTGGGAGTTATAAATAAACCCCTCCTCCTATTAGTTTCATCCCAAAATTTGTATCTCTCCTCCCACATTAATAAAAGCGGGTTGTTTGAGCGGTACTCGGAGATTAAGCTAATTCGGCTGAACTCCGTTATCAAAGTTTTCATATAGTATTCAATATTATTCGTTGGGCATCTTTGATAGTGTTCTGTCCAGTTCATTTGTTTTGAACTATTCATTTCACTAATTGTGTTGTCTTAGTGGGAAAATTGTTCGATTTTTCCAACAAGTGGTATCAGAGCCAAAGGTTCATCCTTGGGTTGTTTGTAAGTGTTATAATATTGAATACTATATATTGAGTCTGTAATGGCAAATATTCTGTCGGGGGCATCAGGTTCCTCGTCATCATGGTCGAGGTTCCCGCTGCCAAATTTGAAATTGGCGGTGGAAATATTTGACGGTACTGGCCATTTTGGCATGTGGCAAGGAGAGGTCTTGGACTCTCTTTTCCAGCAGGGTCTTGATATTGCTGTTGAAGAAAGGAAACCAGAAGAGGTAGAAGATAAAGACTGGAGCATCATTAATCGGTTGACATGTGGAACTATTCAATCCTGCCTGTCCAGAGAGCAGAAATATGCTTTCAAAAATGAGACTTCTGCACACAAACTGTGGAAGACATTGGAGGACAAGTTTTTGAAAAAGAGTGGTCAGAACAAGCTCCTTATGAAGAAAAGATTGTTCCGATTTGATTACCAGTCAGGTACTACTATGAATGAACACATCACTATATTTAATCAATTAGTAGCAGACCTATTGAATTTAGATGTGAAATTTGAGGATGAGGATCTAGCTTTGATGTTGTTATCATCTCTTCCCGATGAATTTGAACATTTGGAAATTACGTTACTTCACGGGAAAGAGAATGTGTCGTTAGATGATGTTTGTTCTGCTTTGTATAGTCATGAACTGAGAAAGCAAGATAAGATAAAAATCAAAACATCGACATCAGAAGAAGCATTGGTGGCAAGAGGTCGTCAGCAAAGCCAGTCAAAGGGGAGAAGAGGAAGGTCCAAGTCCAAAGGCCGAGCCGTTGCCAAAGATGAGTGTGCTTTCTGTCATGAGAAAGGGCACTGGAAGAAAGATTGTCCAAAGCTGAAGAAGAAAGGGAAGACTCCACAAGATGCAAATGTTGCAGAATGCAAAGGTGATGCTGAATAAGATATCTCTTTGATTGTCCCGCCTTCAGCATCATCGCGTCCAGATGAGTGGATATTGGATTCAGGTTGTACCTATCATATGTGTCCCATTCGGGAATGGTTCTTTGAATTTCAGGAACTCGATGGTGGGGTTGTTTACATGGGTAATGATAATCCATGTAAAACAGCCGGGATAGGTTCAATCCAACTGAGGAATCATGATGGATCCACCAGAATTCTGCGGGATGTGCGATACTTGCCAAAGTTGAAAAAGAATCTCATCTCATTGGGGGCTTTAGAATCTAAAGGCCTAGTTGTGACGATGCGAGATGGAGTTCTTAAAGCAACTTCAGGAGCACTAGTGATGCTGAAAGGTGTGAGAAAGAACAATCAGTATTACTACCTAGGTAGTACAGTAGTGGGGACAGTAGCAGCAGTAGCAACTTCAAGTACTAAAAAGGATGCTGATGCAACGAAGCTGTGGCATATGCGATTGGGACATGCTGGTGAAAAGTCCTTGCAAATTCTTGCCAAGCAGGGATTGTTAAAAGGTACGAAGACTTGCAAACTTGAATTTTGTGAGCATTGTGTTCTCGAAAAACAACGAAGAGTGAAGTTTGGCACTGCAATTCATAATACCAAGGGTATTCTAAATTATGTGCATTCATATGTGTGGGGACCTGCCAAGACTCCGTCCATCGGAGGTAGGCATTAGTTGGTCACTTTTGTTGATGATTTTTCTAGGAGAGTTTGGGTGTTTACTATGAAGAATAAAGATGATGTGCTTGGAATTTTCCTTAAGTGGAAAGCTCAAGTTGAAAACCAGACAGGAAGGAAGATCAAAGTTCTCCGAACAGACAATGGAGGAGAATACAAGAGTGATCCATTCCTGGAGGTATGCCAAGACTGCGGCATAGTTCGGCACTTCACTGTCAGAAAAACACCGCAATAGAATGGGGTGTCGGAGCGTATGAACAAGACACTTGTGGAGAAAGTTCGTTGTATGTTGTCTAATGATGGGTTAGCCAGAAAATTTTGGGCTGAGGCTGTAACGTACACTCAACATCTCGTCAATCGTTTGCCATCATTTGCTATAAATGGCAAAACTCCATTAGAGGTATGGTCCGGAAAACCTGCGACTGATTATGATTCTTTACATATTTTTTGTTCTATTGCATATTATCATGTGATTGAATCAAAGTTGGATCCCCGGGCAAAGAAAGCTCTATTCATGGGCTTCAATCCTGGAGTGAAGGGATATCGTCTATGGTGTCTTGAGGAAAAGAAGACGATTATTAGCAGGGATGTTACCTTTGATGAATTTGCCTTGTTAAACAAGGTAAATCCAGAAGGAATTGATAGTACTCCGCAGGAGGTGGAGTGTACTCCGAAGCAGGTGGAGTTCGAGCAGACAGTGGTGATCCCAGCACGAAGCACCACCAGTAACTCTACTATGATAGAAGAAGAGTCAGATGAGGAAGAGGTTCTTACCTAAGAACCTCAACAGGAATAGGTGCCAATTACAATTAGAAGGTAGAGACGAGACATTCAGAAGCCTGCTCGTTTCACTGATATGGTAGCTTATGCACTTCCAGTTGTTGATGAAATTCCATCCACCTACCCGGAAGCCATTCTAAGTTCAGAAAGTGGAAGTTGGGCAGGTGCAATGGAAGAAGAAATGCACTCTCTCATGAAGAATAGAACGTGGAAGCTGACACAACTACCGAAAGACAAGAAGGCAATTGGGTGCAAATGGGTATTTGCAAAGAAAGAAGGATCTCCTAACAAAGAAGACGTCCACTACAAGGCAAGGTTGGTGGCTAAAGGCTATGCTTAGAGGGAGGGAATTGATTATAATGAGGTATTTTCTCCAGTTGTTAAACATTCATCCATTAGAATTTTGTTGGCCTTGGTAGCACAGTTGAATTTGGAGCTAGCTCAACTTTATGTGAAGACCGCGTTCCTACACTGTGATCTGAAGGAGGAAATCTATATGACTCAGCCAGATGGATACAGGGTTGCTGGTAAAGAAGATTGGGTTTGTAAACTTAGCAAATCGTTGTATGGACTGAAACAATCTCCTAGACAGTGGTACAAACGATTCGATAGGTTCATGAAGGGTCAGAAGTACAAGAGGAGCAAATACGATCATTGTGTGTATTTGCGCAGACTTCAAGACGGTTCTTACATCTACTTACTCTTATATGTCGATGATATGATGATTGCAGCAAAGAGCCAAGTTGAAATTGACAAATTGAAGGCTCAATTAAGTAAAGAGTTCGAGATGAAGGATTTGGGAGAAGCCAAGAAGATTCTCGGCATGGAGATAAGCAGGGACAGAGAGAGGGGCAAACTTTGGCTGTCACAGAAGCAGTATTTGCAGAAGATATTACAACATTTTGGTATGCACGAAAATACAAAGACTGTAAGTACCCCACTTGCTCCTCATTTGAAACTGAGTAGCCGTTTATCTCCGTCAACTGATGAAGAACGAGAATACATGGCGAAAGTCCCGTATGCAAATGCAATTGGAAGCTTGATGTATGCAATGGTGTGTACGAGACCAGATATTTCACAAGCTGTTAGTGTTGTTAGCAGGTACATGCATGATCATGGCAAGGTTCATTGGCTAGCTGTGAAATGGATTCTTAGGTACCTCCAAAGTACCGCAGATGTTGGATTGGCATTCGAGCGGGATGAATCACTTGGTCAATGCATAGTTAGATATTGTGATTCTGATTATGCAGGAGATTTGGATAAGCGACGGTCTACAACTGGCTATTTGTTCACTTTAGCAAAAGTGTCAGTTAGCTTGAAGTCTACCTTGCAGTCAACATTGGCTTTGTCTACAACAGAGGCAGAGTATATGGCGATTACAGAGGCTGTGAAGGAAGCAATTTAGCTTCACGGGTTGCTTGAAGACTTGGGAGTTGGTCATAAACAACTTGAGGTATATTCTGACAGTCAGAGTGCTATTCATTTAGCAAAGAATTAAGTCTTTCATGCACGGACGAAGCACATTGACGTTCGCTATCATTTTGTGCGGGAAATTCTCGAAGAAGAGGAGATACTCCTCCTGAAGATTCATACTATGGAGAATCCTACAGATATGCTAACCAAGATGGTTACAAGGGCCAAGTTTGAACACTGTTTGAACTTGGTTAACATCTTGCATATTTGAGTTGGCGTCTCATGGCGCCAAATTGGAAGCACCGCGAAAACTATTTTTTTATTTTGAGAAGATTTGTATTTGGTGGGACTTGAAATTAAGCCAAGGTGGAGATTTGTTGACTTTGGCCTAATTATTATTCCCACATCGGAAGCTTTAGGTTGTGAGAAAGGATTTGGGAGTTATAAATAAACCCCTCCTCCTCCTATTAGTTTCATCCCAAAATTTGTATCTCTCCTCCCACATTAATAAAAGCGGGTTGTTTGAGCGGTACTCGGAGATTAAGCTAATTCGGCTGAACTCCGTTATCAAAGTTTTCATATAGTATTCAATATTATTCGTCGGACATCTTTGATAGTGTTTTGTCCAGTTCATTTGTTCTGAACTAGTTCATTTCACTAATTGTGTTGTCTTAGTGGAAAAATTATCCGATTTTCCCAACACTATATTGCTTATGGAGAAGAGAGAGTTACAAGCTTAAGAGAACTAATTATCAAATATCATACAAGAGGGAGACCCTTTATATAGCCTAAGCAAACTTGGTGATCAAGCAACCTATCACAAAACTTGGTGATCAAGCAACCTATCACAAAACTTGGTGGACAAGTTGTCTTCAGACCTCAACAATCTCCCACTTGAAGACAAATTGGTAACAACATCTCAGTGTCCCCAATTTCCTCTGCATCTTCTCTACTCCAAACAATTTTCCATAGGCCAGCTGTAGCTCCCACTTGACTAGTGTTTGAGCCCAACTGAGGTAGTGCATAACCTCAGTTTATCCGTGGTGACAACCTTCGTGAGCATGTCTGCAGGATTTGCCGCACCTGCGATCTTCTTCAACGACAAGGTCCCGTCATCTACCAATTCACGTATATAGTGGTACTTTAGCTGAATGTGTTTCATCCTTGAATGATACTCCGGGTTCTTCGTGAGACATAGAGCACTTTGACTGTCGGTGTACAGTGCTCTGCAACCTTGGTCCTTTCTGATTTCCTTCAGAAAATTAAGCAACCAAACCATCTCTTTCCTAGCCTCCGAAATTGCCACGTACCCCGCTTCTGTTGTTGAAAGTGCCACGCATTTTTGCAATTTTGACATCCAGCTTACAGCCGTACCTCCCCACGTGAATACATAACCAGAAGTGCTCTTCCGATTATCCAAGTCACCACCAAGGTCTGCATCAACGAAACCTTCTAGACCTGCACTGCCTTTCTTGAAACATAATGCCATACTTGAGGTGCCTTTCAAGTATCTTAGCAGCCATTTTACCGCCTCCTAGTGCGCAGTACCGGGATTTCCCATATAACGACTCACTACTCCCACTGCATGAGCAATGTCCTGTCGAGTGCATACCATGGCATACATGAGACTGCCAACTTCCGAGGAATAGGGCACAGTTGCCATGTAGTCTCGCTCCTCTTGCGTCTTTGGTGCTTGAGCTTTTGACAACCTGAGTTGTGATCCCAGCGGTGTGATTCTTGGTTTAGCATTTTGCACTCGAAATCGTTCCAACACCTTGTTGATGTACTTTTCCTGCGACAGAGTTAGAGTACCTGCCGCTCGATCTCGAGAAATTCGCATGCCTAGAATCTGACTTGCTGGACCCAAGTCTTTCATCTCGAACTCTTGTGCTAACTCCCACTTTAGTTTGTTAATCTCCTTCATGCTTGCACCTGCAATGAGCATGTCATCGACATACAAAAGAAAAGTAACATAAGAGCCACCAAAATCTTTAAAGTAGCAACAGTGGTCCGTGTCTCCTCGTTTGAATCTAAGACTGCTCATGAATCTGTCAAACTTCTTGTACCAATATCTCGGAGCTTGCTTCAAGCCATATAGACTTTTATTTAACTTGCACACAAGACCCTCTTATCCTTGAGTTTTGAATCCCTCAGGTTGCACCATGTAGATTTCCTCCTCCAAATCTCCATGAAGGAATGTCGTCTTCACATCGAGTTGTTCTAGGTGCAAGTTCTCGGTCGCCACAATACCAAGAATCATCCGAATGGTTGTCAGCTTCACCACGGGTGAGAATACCTCGGAGTAATCAATGCCCTTCTTTTGTAAGAATCCCTTGACCACCAATCTCGCCTTGTACCGCTTACTTCCATCCTCCTCTTCTTTAACTCGATACACCCACTTGTTTTGTAGCACCTTCTTCCCTTCTGGCAATTGAGTCAGGACCCATGTCATGTTCTTCTCCAGGGACCTTAGCTCCTCTTTCATTGCTCGCTCCCACTTGACCACATCACTCGAGTCCACCGCCTCGATATAGTCTTCAGGCTCACCCGAGTCGGTCAAAAGTAGATGGTTGAGGGAAGATAAATACCGCGTGTTGGGTTTACGAACCCTAGTAGACCTTCTCAACACAGGTTCTTGTGGGTTGGGCTCTTCTTGACCATCGGCTGCATCTCCGGCTGCAACATCATCATTTTGTACTTCATCATCGGCTTCATGATCTCCTTGGACTGAGTCACCTTCGATCATCTCATTGTCGGCCGCACCATTTGGGATATTTGAATCACCCAAATCAATCTCTCTCACTTCAGCCACCTTGGATCCGGACATTTTTTTTATACAACACATTTTCATTGAAAGTAGCATCCCTTGACCTAATTATTTTCCAATTTTTCTCATCCCAAAATATGTAACCAAAATAATTAGACCCATACCCAATGAAAATACATTTCTTGGCCTTCGCGTCCAACTTGTCCCTTTTGTCAGAGTCCACGTGCACATATGCAGTGCATCCAAATATCTTCAAGTGAGATAGAAATAACCTCTTACTCGACCACTTCTCTTCGGGCAGCTCAAACTCTAAGGCCACCGAGGGACTTCGGTTGATGAGATAAGCTGCTGTGTTGATTGCCTCTGCCCAAAACATCTTAGGAAGATCAACGTGAAGTCGCATTGCCCTAGCGCGCTCATTAGGGTTCGGTTCATCCTCTCAGCAATCCCATTTTGTTGTGGTCAGTTTGGGACTGTTCGCACTAGCTTGACTCCATGCTCTGCACAATATACCTTGAAGTTGGTTCCATCATATTCGCCACCGTTGTCCGATCTCAAGCACTTCAGCTTCTGACCGGTCTCATTCTCGACCTCCGCCTTCCACTTCTTGAACACCTCGAACACTTCAGACTTGTGTTTGAGAAAATAAACCCATACCTTGCGAGTGGAATCGTCGATGAATGTTACATAGTACCTTGATCCTCCTTGGGATTGGACTGGTGCTGGTCCCCACACATTAATGTGCACAAGTTTTAGCCTCTCTTCCTTGCGCTTCCGCTCGACTTTCGAGAAACTGACCCGCTTCTATTTGCCAAGCACGCAATCTTCACAAAAGCCTGTTTCAACAGACTGCATTTTCGGTAACAACCCTTTCGAAGCTAGCACCTTCATTCCTTTGTCACTCATGTGCCCCAATCTGTTGTGCCACAAGATTGGATTGATCTCAACCCCCGCAACTGCTACCAAGTCTGTGTTGTTGTCGGTTAGATAGAGTGTACTCACATTGGAGCCTTGTGCTATAACCATAGATCCTTTCACTATCTTCCAAGAACCTTCTCCAAAGATGGTATTATACCCCTCACAATCCAATTGACCCATCGAGATTAAATTCTTCTTCAGACCGGGAATATACCGAACATCATGTAATGTCCATTTATAGCCATTACTCGACTTAATATAAACATCACCTTTGTCGGTAATCTCTAAGGGTTTACCATCCACTAGAAATACCCTTTCATATTCGCCAGTCACAAAATTTCTCATCAATTCTTTGCAAGAGGTTGAATGAAAAGATGCACCTGAATCTAGAATCCAAGATTCGATTGGGCTGTCGACACATAAGACTAAAGCATCATCCGAGTCCTCCTTGGTTGTTGCATTCACCGAGTTGGACTCATCTCCTCTCTTCTTCGCCTTTTTAGGGGCCTTACAGTCGCGCTTCAAGTGACCCTTCTTCCCACAATTCCAGCACTCTGCCTCACCTTTGGTCCGAGACTTGCTTCATCCTCTTGACTTGGATCTTCCTCGATTCTCGCCCTTCTGACTCTCTCGGCCCCTTTGAACGGTTAGGGCCGCGCCACTTCCTTCGCCTCGCTCATTTCTACGAATGCCTTCACTGATGATGCGGTCACGAACATAGTTGAGAGTCACATTCTCTAGACCCGAGATCACCTCTACAGTAGTTGACCAGCTATCAGGCATAGAGATCAACAAACAGTGTGCGAGCAACTCATCATCCAAGGGTTATGCAATCGCCTTCAGTTGGTTGACGATGTGGTTGAACTCAGCTACATGCTCCGTCACGGAAACACCATCAGCCATTTGAAGTTGAAACAACCGTCGTAGAAGGTGAATCTTGTTCGAACTCTAGGGCTTCTCAAACAAGTCAGACAGTCTCTTGATGAATCCAAAGGTTGTGGTCTCATTTGCGACATGTGAAGCCACATCCATTGAGATAGTATTCCGAACGAGACCAAGTGCACGGCGATCTAGCTTCTTCCACACCTTGTCCTCCATGGTGTCGGATTTGTTCTCTAACATCGCCTCCTCTAGTTCTTTGGCATACAACATATCAGTTATTTGTAACTTCCAATAACCAAAATGTTTGCCATCGAAACAACGGATATTCGCCTTGCCATCCTCCATGGTTGTTCGGGCAGCACTTCCTCCTTTACAAACGTTCGGTTGAATTTTGCACACCAACAGAACCTCCCCGTAGCCTGTGCTCTGATACCAGTTGTAAAGACAGAGCTAGCTGCACAATAACACAACGCAATACCGAGGTAAGCAAGAAAGAAATAGAGAAATAAAAGAACACTAGAATTTGTGGAAAATCAGACGGGTGGTGAAAACCCACAAAACCCGCCGACCTATATTGCTTATGGAGAAGAGAGAGTTACAAGCTTAAGAGAACTAATTATCAAATATCATACAAGAGGGAGCCCCTTTATATAGCCTAAGCAAACTTGGTGATCAAGCAACCTATCACAAAACTTGGTGATCAAGCAACCTATCACAAAACTTGGTGGACAAGTTGTCTTCAGACCTCAACATGAAATTCATGCAAAATGAAAATGTTTGTAAAACAAATCTAATAGTATATATTTTGAAGAAAAAAAAAGTAAAAGTACACAATTTGAATTGGTTTTTTTTTTTTTTTATTTACATCGATCGAATGAAGTAATAAAATTAAAGGGGTTGTTCTTATTTGATCAAATTTTGAAAAAATAAAATAAAATAGAAGATTTAGAAACATTCATAATTAGCTATTTAGTATTGTTCTCACCATACTAAAAATGATATTTAATGTTAATTATAAATACTTAAATTTTTTCTTTTATATTATTACAAATTCACTTCACTTATCAATATGAGATGTAAGAGATAACATTATATATATATATATATATATATATATATATATATATATATATATATATTATATATAAAGAAATTAATTATAAATGTTAATTTACAATCGAACTTGTTCCGATCTGAACAATTTATATTAAGTATCTACGTGATTTTTATCTAAATAAATGTTATTGTACCCTTTTTGACACTTTGAATAATCTATACTTTCTTTATCACAATTTTTCTTTACACAACTATACATGCATTTTGCATCTTGGACATCCGTAAATGAAAAAATAAAAAACATTAAAATAGTGAAAATAACAATAATTGCTACACTTGAACTCCTCATTGTTACGATTTTTTAAAAAAAAAATAAAAAAAATATATATATATTGTTGAGGTTGTTTTGATTTCACGTAAAAAAAAATATTCTCAATAACTTGTATATTTATAGTATCAAAATTTTATTTATTTATTTTTTTGATAGTACCATTAATTTTTTATTTTTATTTTTTTTGCTATAATCTTTTCGTATCCGATTATTTCTATTTTTTTAACTTTTTTATATGGTGACTTTCTTCTATATTTATTAAATATTTTTAGACCTCAATATTTAATTAGGGATTATAAATGAACATAAGTTAAATACCTTTTTAAATAATATTCTTTTTCTAAATTTTAATTTTCCTTAAAAAATGTTTCAACTTGAAATTTTATTCAATAATAACCAAATTTATATCCTATTAGACCAATGATTGTTAGGATAAATAAATTTATCTAATCATATTAAAGGATTAACTAAATTTTCACACTTTTTTTAATATTAATTATCCAAAAATAAAATAAAAATATTTGTTTGATTGGAATAATTGTTGAACATCCTGTAGCTCATATTCACACACAGAATGGTCTAGCTGAATAATTTATTAAAAGACTGCAATTAATTGCTAGACCTTTATTGATGAAAACAAATCTACCTACAGCAGCTTGGGGACATGCAATTTTGCATGCTGCAGCACTTGTGTATTTAAGGCTATCGAGTTATCATAAGTTTTCTCCCTTACAATTAGCTTTTGGTTCAGAGCCAAATATTTCTTATTTGAAAATTTTCGGATGTGCTGTATTTGTTCCAATAGAACCACCCCAACGGACAAAGATGGGCCCGCAAAGAAGATTGAGGATTTATGTTGGGTATGACTCCCCGTCCATTATAAGGTATCTTGAACATTTGACTGATGATGTGTTTACAGCAAGATTTGCTGATTGCCATTTTGATGAAAATTTATTTTCCAAATTAGGGGGAGAGAATAAATGGCATAAGATTGAACTTGTGTGGAAAATATCTTTGAATCATTTAGATCCACGCACAAATATGAGTGAACTTGAAGTTCAAAAGATTACACATTTGCAGCAAATTGCAAATCAACTGCGAGATTCTTTTGTTGACTCTAGCAGAGTCACTAAATCGCATATTCTAGCTATAGATGCTCCAATACGGATAGAAGTCTCTGAAGGACATAAAGTAAATCCTATAGCTATTGAATCAAAAACACGCCAGAAGCGTGGTCGACCCCTTGGTTCCAAAAATAAAAATCCTCGAAAGAAAAGAGGATTAAATGATCCAGAAGATCATATTGAAGAAACAGAAAAAGAAAACAAAGGGACAACTGATGAAAAGATTCCAACTACAAATTATGAAGAAAATTTTGAAATCTCTATTAATTATACCAGTTCGAATAAAAGTTGGATCGAAAGAAAGTTGTTATTGATAATGTTTTTGCATACAATGTACCCCTTGATATTTTCAAGGATAATGAGGATTTAGGTCCTTCATCAGTTGAAGAATGTCGGCATAGAATTGATTGGCCTCAATGGAAAGATGCGATTTATATGAAAATCCCTGAAGGATTCAAATTACCAAAGGCTTCTAAAGACCCTCATGAAAATTATTCTATAAAATTACAGAAGTCATTATATGGGTTTAAACAATTTGGACGCATGTGGTTCAATCGCCTTATTTTATTCTTATTGAATTCAGGATATAAGAATGACCAAATCTGTCCATGTGTTTTTATTAAGAAAATATATTTTTGTTTTGAGATTCTTGCTATATATGTTGACGATATCAATCTCATCGGAACTCCAGAATAGCTTCGAGAAGCTATAGATTGTTTGAAACGAGAATTTGAAGTTAAAGATTTTGGAAAAACCAAGTTTTGACTTGGGCTTCAAATTGAACATATGAAATTGATGTGCTCCAAATTCGATCATGTGATAATCTTACAGATATATTCACTAAAGCCTTTCCGACTGCAACCTTTGAGAAATTGAGATATAAAATTGGTTTGCGTCGGTTTAAAGATCTCGAGAATTCATCTTATCAGGGGGAGAAATCTACACATAAAGAATAGTGTATTCTTTTTCCTTCACTAGAGTTTTTTCCCACTGGGTTTTTATCTAGTAAGGTTTTAACTAGGCATATTTTTTATGTAATGGACATCCAAGAAGAAGTGTTATGAATCCCGAAGATTCATTAAATTAGTGGATGTTCATTGTATAATCGTTATTATCCTTTGATCCCAGGATTATTACGTACTTAATGAAAGGTGATAAGTATCACCTGATGTCTATCTCTAAGGTGACACATATCACTTAGTACTTATGACTTTGGTGACAAGTGTCACCTAGAACTTAATACCGGGTGACAAGTGTCACCCTTAGTGTTTATCCTTATCCCCTATCCACCCCTATAAATAGAGAGTTCTATGCCCTTTTGTACATACAACCAACAACAAATAAGAAATCACATAATAATATTTTCTCTATTTTTTAGATCTCTCGTTTACTTTTCATCTTAGTTATTTTATTATTTTTATATAATTTCAAAATATATAATAAATATCACAATAAATTTTGTTATACATGTTTATGGGACAACTAAATTTGTTACATCTGAGCTATTTTTTGAAAGGATTAATATTTTTTTTTATCTGGGCATGCATTACCACAATCCTGTTGACATAGGAAATATTCTATATCTTTTCTATCACCACAATTTTTTTTTCAAACAATTAGCTACACAGTGTTTATTCCAAGCATTTGTAATTGGAAGAATAATAGGCATCATAACAACCAAAAAAACAATAACGGCTACTTACACTTGAGGTCTTTATTGTTATGAAATTTATTTTTCCTTTTAAAAAAATATAAAAAAATATTGTTGCTCAGTTAGTTTGATGTTGAAAAAAAAATTTATATGTGTGTTGCATATTTATAGCATGAAGATCATTGTGAAATTTTTATTTCTTTGGCGTTACCGTTAATTTTGTTACCGCAATTTTTTTATATACACCTATTATTTCTTCATTTTTTATGTGGTAATTTTCTCTTCTTTTATTTATTTATTTATTCACATTCTCTATTATTGTTGTAGTTTGGTTGACCATTTATTGGAAATTTTACAAAACTTAAACAACTTCATCATATTTTATAAAAGATTTTAACATATTTTTTTGATATCGATAAGATGAATACACGTCAATTAAATTAAAAATTATACAATTTTAATAGCCGATAAATTGGTTCTTTTTTTTCAATTTTTCGAGGAAAGTTGAGTTGATAAAAACTTAATTATGTCATTCTAATATACATGTGCAAGAACGATAATATTGTACTAATTACAAGTATTTATATTTATCAATGATATTATTGAGATAACCTATTTTGTGTTTATAGAATTACTTAAACAGTAAAGTAATTAAAATAACAAAATAAAAAACAAGTACAAGATTGAGATTTTCATTCAAAATCAATATTTCGAATTAAATTTTTCCTTATTCGTTAATAAATTTTCGAGTTATTAAACTAATTCTTTATTAATTATGAGTATTTAGGCTTATTCTTATACAGCAATAATTCAAGAACTGAGCAAGAATCACCTCTGAATCAAAAATTGTCCCTGATCTAAACTCAACCAACCCTTGTTAAACTCCCCGAATCTCTTCATCCCAAATCAGCAAGGAAATGGTAACAAAGAGAAAATCAAAGAGAAAGAGAATTGAATTAACGCCACAAGTTTACTTACTTGATAAGTTGAATCAATCCTTAAGGTAAAACAAGCATGAATCTCAAAAAAACTCACAAATTTCTTTTTTCTCTCCTCCCTCAAAACAGCCCCATCTTATTCTATTTATAGAGGAGAAGATGACCTAAATTCTGCAATGGACATGTTGGGCTGAGTCTTTTAGTAAAACCCACCAAAAATAGAATTTAAAAGCCTACTAAAAATAGAATTTAAAAGCCCACTAAAAATAGAATTTAAACATGTTCCCAAACAAGGCCCTTCCTTTTAAAACGTTGGGCTTAAAACAAACAGCCCAAAATAAGGTTTTAACTTATTGAATTATGCCCATTTATTGAGTGCCCAAAATAAGTATGTTAGCATCTCCTTAAACTCTTCTCCAAGCTTAACCAATGTGATTTATTGAAGTTCTTGAGAAATCAAAAATTGAACATATTCTGAAATTGTGCTTTAAACTTGTTGGAGTGTGACCTTGTAATTGGACCCAATGGCATCTTCAAGTCTCCATCTCCATAGCTGCCTTAGGGAGTTGCATCATATTCTTATATATCATTACACATTTATTTCATATTGATGTGCAATGGAGGATGGAATGATATATATATATATATATATATTACAACATAACACAAAGAAATTAGTTACAAATAATGATGGTACAATCAAATTTATTGTGATTCGAAACACACCAACGAGACTTTTACCTGAACATATATTTAAAGCACCCCTTTTGCCATTCTAGTAATTCATACTTTCTTCATTACAATGTTTCTTTACATAATGTTACATACATTTTACATCTCCATATATGTAAATAGAAGAATAAAAAATATCAAAACAATGAAAACAATAATAATTGCTATGCTTAAACTCCTCATTGTTAAAAAAATTATTTATTTAAATTAATATTATATATATATATATATATATATATATATATAGTTTAACCCGAAGACCGAACGAAGTTAGATGATATTTATTTTTCATAATATTTTTAAATATATTGAAAAAATAAAAACAAAACAAAGATTTTAAAATGACGAATGAATGCATGAAGGTGTTCTAATACATTCACTTTTTTTCTTTCTTTCTTTTTTTAATTACAGAAAAATGTAGAAAAAAGAATATTTATATTATATAAACATATAATACATAGCACAATAAATTTTGTTATACATATTTATAGTAAAACCAAATTTATTACATTGGAACTATTTATTTAAATGACTAATATTTTTTTTATCTGGACACGTTTGAATACATTCATTTTGACATAATGAATAAGCTGCTATGTCTAATTCTTTTTAACCACATTTTTTTTTCAAGCAATTACTTAGACATTGTTCATCCCAAGCATCTGTAATTGGAAGAATAAGAGGCATTAAAACAATTAAAACAACAATAACGGTTGCTATACCTGAAGTCTTCATTGTTATGAAATTTATTTTTCCTTTTAGAAGAAAATATTGTTGCTTAGTTGGTTTGATATTAGAAAAATAAATTTATTAGTTGCATATTTATTGCATGAGGGTCATTGTGCAATTTTATTTCTTTGGAGATACGGTTAATTTTGCTCTCGTAATTCTATAATATCCAATTATTTTCCTCTTTTTTTTGTGGTAATTACTTTTATTCTATAAAATTTGATTCAAAAATAACAAATTTTTGATCACTCTTACACCAGTAATTGTTAGAATAAATAAATTTGTCTAATCATATTTAAAAATAATTAACTAGATCTTTATACTTTTTAGATATTAATTATGTAGAAAATCAGTCTACTTATTGCATTTATTTTTATAATTCATCTTATTATTATTTTAAGTTGAGGTAGGAGGTAAATTTTGATAAAAAATATATAAAACAAAAAAATTTATATAGCCGTTTAACTTATTTTCGTTTTACATATAATTCTTCATTTTTTTTTAAATTCACATTCTCTATTGTTGTTGATGTTGTAAATTAGTTTACCATTTGCTTAAACAACTTTATCATATTTTATTTGAAAATATTTTTTAGATATTAATAAATTAGCTATTTAGTATTGTTCTCACCATACTAAAAATGATATTTAATGTTAATTATAAATACTTAAGTTTTTTCTTTTATATTATTACAAATTCACTTCACTTATCAATATGAAAGGTAAGAGATAACATTATATATATATATAAATTGATTATAAATATTGATTTCCAATCAAACTTGTTTAGATCTGAACAATTTATTTTAAGTATCTACGTGATTTTTATCTAAATATATGTTATTGTACCCTTTTTGACACTTTGAATAATCTATACTTTCTTTATCACAATTTTTCTTTACACAACTATACATGCATTTTGCATCTTGGACATCAGTAAATGAAAGAATATAAAACATTAAAATAGTGAAAATAACAATAATTGCTACACTTGAACTCCTCATTGTTACGATTTTTTTTTTTAAAATATATATATTGTTGAGGTTGATTTGATTTCACGTAAAAAAAAATATTCTCAATAACTTGTATATTTATAGTATCAAAATTTTTATTTATTTATTTTTTTTATAGTACCATTAATTTTTTATTTTTATTTTTTTTTCTATAATCTTTTCGTATCCGATTATTTCTATTTTTTTTTTTTTTACTTTTTTATATGATGACTTTCTTCTATTTTTATTAAATATTTTTAGACCTCAATATTTAATTAGGGATTATAAATGAACATAAGTTAAATACCTTTTTAAATAATATTCTTTTTCTAAATTTTAATTTTCCTTAAAAAATGTTTCAACTTGAAATTTTATTCAATAATAACCAAATTTATATTCTATTAGACCAATGATTGTTAGGATAAATAAATTTATCTAATCATATTAAAGGATTAACTAAATTTTCACACTTTTTTTAATATTAATTATCCAAAAATAAAATAAAAATACTTGTTCGATTGGAATAATTGGTGAACATCCTGTAACTCATGTTCACACATAGAATGGTTGATACGTGAAAATCATATACCTTTTTTAGCATGTTTTTATGTATGATTTAGGGTAAAATTGATAGGAAATCGATCTTAATTGATTGTTATTTACTCAATTTCACAGTTTTTATGATTTTGGAAGTGTCAGGTGAAAAGTAGACGAAAACAGCAAATTTTGGGGTAAAAATGCAATTTTTGGAAATGCTAACTTGGTCAACGGTCCGGGACGGGCATCCCGACCCAGTAAAAACCACCAGGACGGGCGTCCCGAAGCACCAGAAGTTGTCCCACATCGAAATTTTTGGAGATTTTCACTCCAGGAAGCTGCTATAAATACCCCAGGCCTCCAAGAGTTGAAATCATCCCTCTCCACTCGATCTGAGTCATTCAGAGACTTCCAGTGTACAATTCTTGAGTACACAAGTCACTGAGAGACTCGAGTTTCAGTTTCAGTTTTCTTTCTTTCTTTCGTGTTTCGTTTTCTTAGTTTCTGAGAAATAGTCTCAGATCTTAGGCTTCGATAGATAGGTTCGTTTTTGGTATTCATAGAATACCGGGATTTCGTTAGGAGATCCTAAGAGAGAGATAGAGTGCGTGTTCTTAGTCAGATTAGGGCAATTTGCTTAAGCCCGGATGTAAGGTAAAGCAATTGCTACTAGGTCTGAGGAGCGTTCTCCGAAGGCTCTGCCGAGCAAGTAGATCGAGCAGTCAGGAGCATACAGGAGCTGCAGCGCCGGCTGGACCTGCATAGATGTGATTACTTTATGACAGTGGGTCCCCTAGACGAGGTTCTGTATGTTTACGAATTGTTTTTATCTAAATATTAATTTGAATATCAATTACGATTCTTATGAATATTTGTTTATATGTTGAAGTTGTTATGTTTTTCCGGAAATAGCCACCTGCTAAATATTCACTAGTCTGCATGTTTAATGTGCTCTTTAAACTAAGTTAGGGTTATAGACAATTCCTAACCACGGTCTAATCATAACCTTTTAGTTTAACAGGCATCATTGGTGCCTGCCATGCTAGATAAAATAACTGTGGAACACCCTGCTTGTTAGAGTAGTCTAGGTAGGCCGAGCTGAGTCCGATTATGCCGGCGCTAGGGCAAGCGACATGATACCGAAGTGACATAGGGTACGTTCATGGATCCTTCGTCCCGAACCGTGAGTAGGGCCGTCATTAAGGTAGGGCGGTTTTATTATAGACCTCGATGTGGTACGCCTTTAGACACGAACATAGTTGCAATCCAGGCTAAGATGCATCTAAAATACTCGAAGATAGGTCAATCAACATATAGGAACAGTATAACATAGAATCAGGACTCATCTATAAAACACTTTTGGGATTAATTAGACTTAAACCTAGTGGAGAATGGATCACCCTCTCATCAAAGTTATTGATGAAGATTGCATAACTGGATCATAAGATAGGAGTTAGGATAAAAGGCTAGTTACTACTAAGCCGTTGCCACTTCCCTGGGAGTACGATATTTAACTTAATAAAATCGTAGATACTTTCCAACAGACTAGCTACACGATAGGTACTCTGCCTTAGGTTCTGATTGATTAAGTGACAATAATTGAATGCTAAGTGACAGTTAGTAAGACTCAGACCTTAATTACTCATAATCGACATAGGTAAATAAAGCCTATCTTTTAGCATACCAATCGGAACGCATCAGATTTTTGGCGCCGTTGCCGGGGAAATATCATAATGAATTTAGGATTCCTGATCAAAATTCTAGAGGCTTATGATAGGTAACGGTAGTAACCTAGACCTTAGACCTAACACTTATTTTCTGCTAGTTAGACAATCAATTTTCGAAATATAGGATTATCATAACTAATTGATTTTAGATATCATCTGAAATTAAGACACTTAGGATAATCAAATTTTAGAAAATTATTCTAAAACCGTATTGAGGAAATTTAATTGCTTTCGAAATATAAAAAGAAAAAAAAATGTTAAAAATTTAAAATCCAAAAAGAATGTATTTTTCTTGCTCAAATGGTAAGTTGTTCTTTTCCCTATCTCTTGTTCTTTCTTAGTTGTTTTCTTAGTTGTACATTTGCTGCTCTTTTTCGTTTTCTATTTTTCGAAAAAATAAAAATGGAAATGAGGAAAGAATATTTTTCTTTTGAGTTGTCAATTTTGGCTTAGGTTTTAATTAGGAAGAAATGTCATTCTATGTCGGTATTGATTGAATCCTTTTCTTCCCGTGAAAACATTTACATCATAGTAGTCGTGGAACACTTTTCGAAAATAGCCTGAACCACAGACATTACCTACTAATGATGTTAAAGTCATGTGCAGATTCTATGAGAAATTGTTTTCCAGATTCAGAGTGCCAATGTCTTAGGAAGAACCGTTGAGTCTATGTATCAAATCTGTGAAGTCTGCTAAGTACCACACTTTAGCAGGGATTGCTATGGGAATGAAATACGAACCATTCCAAAAGAGGTAGGAGTAGGTTACTGCAGAATGCTACTCCAATGGAAGACGCATACAATCCCAGCTGGAGAAATCATACGGGATTTAGCTAAGGAATAATTCAGAAGCTGGAAACATTCAAAAAGACACCACCACAGCAAAACCCCTACTCGCAGAATCAATAGATGAGATACTGGCAACAATTAAAGCTAGACCAGTGCAAGCAAGTGATCTACCAAGTGGTATCGAAGGATCAAGGGATATAGAAGAATTTGGCGTTGTATCAGGAGCATAGCAATGGAGGAGCTTGCATCCCTTGCATACCAATCAGCTGTGAGAAACTTCCCCGAGGAAGTCTCAAATACTTGGGCCCAGATCTACACAACTGGAGCCCCCTACCACCACAGCTTCGCCAAAACTTCAGGTATCTTTTCTTCCATTCGAGACTTGCATGCAATACCTTTACTAACATTGGCAGGAAGGCACACAAATCCCAAGAAATCTCATTCCTAGACACGTTCCTCCTAGACACGTTGCTATGATTGTGAGAAATCTTACAAATGATTCGAGGAAGCAGTCCGTGGGGCTCGAGCCATTCCTCAAATGGATATGCCACTACCTGGAGCTCGACAATGAAGGATCGGAGCTGACGTCATTCGTTCCAATATCTAGAGATTGCAGAATCAAGAACACCTCAGCAATAGCACATGGCTAAGGTGAAGAGTCAATTGACAGCCCAGAGAAAACCCTTCTGCTCGAGGCAAGAAGGGAGTTTTTCTAATCTCATCTTCCTTTACTTTTATTTTCTTCATTTTTGTGTCGTGTTTTGTTATTTGTTATTTACTTCGTTACTTCATTTTCCTTCTTACCCTTAGTCAGTCAAATAAGTGTGGTAAGAAATTTATGTTTTGTTTTTGTTTCTCCTTGTTTTCAAATAAGTGTGGGGTAGTTTAGGTATGCATGAACACTGAGGACAGTGTCAGACTTAAGTGTGGGGTAGCAGTGCACGGTGCACTATAGCAGTTGGCAAAATTTTTGCATGCTTTTGCTTGTTTTCCCCGTATTTTCACACCCTTCCAAAAAATTTTCAAAATTTTTCCGTCCTTCAGACTTCTAAATGCAATATGCTTGGTTAAACAAATTGCTTATGTCTATGATATGTAGGTAGAATGTTATGGTTAGTAGGAGATAATTGATGACTATTTTTGAACTTATTGATTAGGAGTAGGGAATTCCTGATAATTAAGCACAACTTAGTCTGGGTTAGAGACCTCAGCCAATTACCTTTTCAAGACTTAACTAGATAAAATTAGACCAGTTGTAGGATGCATTGACAATTAGAATGACTAGATGAGACTCTGAGCTAAAAGTGAAAAGAAAAGAAAAAAAAATGATGATGAAAAAAAATAGGGTAGTTTGCCAGCGGCCTTCGCTACTCGAGCACCACTCCTTCGGGGAACTTAAAGCCTGATGCCCTAAGGTCGTGTAGGTCTGGGAGTCATCGGAGTGGGACTCGCTACATGGGTAGTTGAAGTTGACGTGTTCAAAGCAGACTCAAAATACCCTGAATCTATAAACGAAAGAAATCAATAAGAGCTAAATAATTAAAATCTGATCACCAAGGCTCAGAACTCAGAAAGTTATCTGTTGTCAGTGTGTCTAGCGACAGGTTGAAGTGTTATCTTGTAATAGTTAAGACAAGAGTTTATTGTGTTGACTATCTGGTCTGGACTAGTACACACACTACACATCAGGAAGACCTTATGACTAAGAGAAGAGTTCAACCTAGTTGTTAAATTGTTTTCTGCCCAATCCTAACAATCTACTAGAGACATTTGAGACCTTGTCATAGCAACCTAACCAGTCAAACCTGTGTTAAGAATTGTCTGAAGAATTTTTGGAATAAAAACATGACTAGAAATTTAAGTGACTGCACATATGATTTAGAATCACTAACTTCAGGTAGACTTTGCTTGAGGACAAGCAAAAAGCTAAGTGTGGGGTTATCTGATACGCGAAAATCATATACCTTTTTTAGCATGTTTTTATGTATGATTTAGGGTGAAATTGATAGGAAATCGATCTTAATTGATTGTTATTTACTCAATTTCACAGTTTTTATGATTTTGGAAGTGTCAGGTGAAAAGTAGATGAAAACAGCAAATTTTGGGGTAAAAATGCAATTTTTGGAAATGCTGACTTGGTCAACGGTCCGGGACGGGCGTCCCGACCCAGTAAAAACCACCAGGACAGGCGTCCCAATCCAGGACGGGCGTCCCGAAGCACCAGAAGTTGTCCCACATCGAAATTTTTGGAGATTTTCACTCCAGGAAGCTGCTATAAATACCCCAGGCCTCCAAGAGTTGAAATCATCCCTCTCCACTCGATCTGAGTCATTCAGAGACTTCCAGTGTACAATTCTTGAGTACACAAGTCACTGAGAGACTCGGGTTTCAGTTTCAGTTTTCTTTCTTTCTTTCGTGTTTCGTTTTCTTAGTTTCTGAGAAATAGTCTCAGATCTTAGGCTTCGATAGATAGGTTCGTTTTTGGTATTCATAGAATACCGGGATTTCATTAGGAGATCCTAAGAGAGAGATAGGGTGCGTGTTCTTAGTCAGGTTAGGGCAATTTGCTTAAGCCCGGGATGTAAGGTAAAGCAATTGCTACTAGGTCTGAGGAGCGTTCTCCGAAGGCTCTGCCGAGCAGAGTAGGATCGAGCAGTCAGGAGCATACAGGAGCTGCAGCGCCGGCTGGACCTGCATAGAGTGGTGATTACTTTATGACAGTGGGTCCCCTAGACGAGGTTCTGTATGTTTACGAATTGTTTTATCTAAATATTAATTTGAATATCAGATTACGATTCTTATGAATATTTGTTTATATGTTGAAGTTGTTATGTTTTTCCGGAAATAGCCACCTGCTAAATATTCACTATGTCTGCATGTTTAATGTGCTCTTTTAAACTAAAGTTAGGGTTATAGACAATTCCTAACCACGGTCTAATCATAACCTGTTTAGTTTAACATGCATCAATTGGTGCCTGCCATGCTAGATAAAATAACTTGTGGAACACTCTGCTTGTTAGAGTAGTCTAGGTAGGCCGAGCTGAGTCCGATTATGCCGGGGGCTAGGGCAAGCGACATGATACCGAAGTGACATAGGGTACCGTTCATGGATGCCTTCGTCCCGAACCGTGAGTAGGGCCGTCATTAAGGTAGGGCGGTTTATTAGAGACCTCGGATGTGGTACGCCTTTAGACACAGAACATAGTTGCAATCCAGGCTAAGATGCATCTAAAATACTCGAAGATAGGTCAATCAACATATAGGAACAGTATAACATAGAATCAGGACTCATCTATAAAACACTTTTGGGATTAATTAGACTTAAACCTAGTGGAGAATGGATCACCCTCTCATCAAAGTTATTGATGAAGATTGCATAACTGGATCATAAGATAGGAGTTAGGATAAAAGGCTAGTTACTACTAAGCCGTTGCCACTTCCCTGGGAGTACGATATTTAACTTAATAAAATCGTAGATACTTTCCAACAGACTAGCTACACGATAGGTACTCTGCCTTAGGTTCTGATTGATTAAGTGACAATAATTGAATGCTAAGTGACAGTTAGTAAGACTCAGTCCTTAATTACTCATAATCGACATAGGTAAATAAAGCCTATCTTTTAGCATACCAATCGGAACGCATCAATGGTCTAGCTGAATAATTTATTAAAAGATTGCAATTAATTGTTAGACCATTATTGATGAAAACAAATCTCCCTACAGCAGCTTGGGGACATGCAATTTTGCATGCTGCAGCACTTGTGCGTTTATGGCTATCGAGTTATCATAAGTTTTCTCCCTTACAATTGGCTTTTGGTTCAGAGCCAAATATTTCTTATTTGAAAATTTTCGGGTGTGTTGTATATGTTCTAATAGAACCACCCCAACGGACAAAGATGGGCTCACAAAGAAGATTGAGGATTTATGTTGGGTATGACTCCCCGTCCATTATAAGGTATTTTGAACCTTTGACTAAGGATGTGTTTACAGCAAGATTTACTGATTGCCATTTTGATGAAAATTTGTTTTCCAAATTAGGGGGAGAGAATAAATGGCATAAGATTGAACTTGCGTGGAAAACATCTTTGAATCATTTAGATCCACGCACAAATATGAGTGAACTTGAAGTTCAAAAGTTATACATTTGCAACAAATTGCAAATCAACTGCAAGATTCTTTTGTTGACTCCAGCAGAGTCACTAAATCGCATATTTCAGCTATAGATGCTCCAATACGGATAGAAGTCTCTGAAGGACAGAAAGTAAATCCTATAGCTATTGAATCAAAAACACGCCAGAAGCGTGGTCGACCCCTTAGTTCCAAAAATAAAAATTCTCGAAAGAAAAGAGGATTAAATGATCCAGAAGATCATATTGAAGAAACAGAAAAAGAAAACCAAATGACAACTGATGAAAAGATTCCAACTACAAATGATGAAGAAAATTTTGAAATCTCTATTAATTATACCAGTTCGAATAAAAATTGGATCGAAAGAATGTTGTTATTGATAATTCTTTTGCATACAATGTACCCCTTGATATTTTCAAGGATAATGAGGATTTAGGTCCTTCATCAGTTGAAGAATGTCGGCATAGAATTGATTGGCCTCAATGGAAAGATGCGATTTATATGAAAATCCCTGAAGGATTCAAATTACCAAAGGCTTCTAAAGACCCTCGTGAAAATTATTCTATAAAATTACAGAAGTCATTATATGGGTTTAAACAATTTGGACGCATGTGGTACAATCACCTTAGTGAATTCTTATTGAATTCATGATATAAGAATGACCAAATTTGTCCATGTATTTTTATTAAAAAAATATATTTTGGTTTTGAGATTTTTGCTATATATGTTGACGATATCAATCTCATCGGAACTCCAGAAGAGCTTCAAGAAGCTATAGATTGTTTGAAACGAGAATTTGAAGTTAAAGATTTTAGAAAAACCAAGTTTTATCTTGGGCTTCAAATTGAACATATGAAATTGATGTGCTCCAAATTCGATCATATGATAATCTTGCAGATATATTCACTAAAGCCTTTCCGACTGCAACCTTTGAGAAATTGAGATATAAAATTAGTTTGCGTCGGTTTAAAGATCTCGAGAATTCATCTTATCAGGGAGAGAAATCTACACATAAAGAATAGTGTATTCTTTTTCCTTCACTAGAGTTTTTTCCTACTGGGTTTTTATCTTGTAAGGTTTTAACTAGGCATATTTTTTATGTAATGGACATCCAAGGAAGAGTGTTATGAATCCCGAAGATTCATTAAATTAGTGGATGTTCATTGTATAATTGTTATTATCCTTTAATCTTAGGATTATTACGTAGTAATGAAAGGTGATAAGTATCACCTGATGTTTATCTCTAAGGTGACACATATCACCTAGTACTTGTGACTTTGGTGACAAGTGTCAGCTAGCACTTAATACCGGGTGACAAGTGTCATCCTTAATATTTATCATTATCCCCTATTCACCCCTATAAATAGAGAGCCCTATACTCATTTGTAGATACAACCAACAACAAACAAGAAATCAGATAATAATATTTTCTCTATTTTTTAGATCTCTCGTTTATTTTTCATCTTAGTTATTTTATTATTTTTATATAATTTCACAATATATAATAAATATCACAATAAATTTTGTTATACATGTTTATGGGACAACTAAATTTGTTACATCTGAGCTATTTTTTGAAAGGATTAATATTTTTTTTTATCTGGGCATGCATTACCACAATCCTGTTGACATAGGAAATATTCTATATCTTTTCTATCACCACAATTTTTTTTCAAACAATTAGCTACACAGTGTTTATTCCAAGCATCTGTAATTGGAAGAATAATAGGCATCAAAACAACCAAAACAACAATAACGGCTGCTTATACTTGAGGTCTTCATTGTTATGAAATTTATTTTTCCTTTTAAAAAAATATTGTTGCTTAGTTAGTTTGATGTTGAAAAAAAAAATTTATATGTGTTGCATATTTACAGCATGAAGATCATTGTGAAATTTTTATTTCTTTGGCGTTACCGTTAATTTTGTTACGGCAATTTTTTTATATACACCTATTATTTCTTCATTTTTTTTATGTGGTAATTTTCTCTTCTTTTATTTATTTATTTATTCGCATTCTCAATTATTGCTGTAGTTTGGTTGACCATTTGTTGGAAATTTTACAAAACTTAAACAATTTCATCATATTTTATAAAAGATTTTAACATATTTTTTTTATATGGATAAGATGAATACACGTCAATTAAATTAAAATTATATGATTTTAATAGCCAATAAATTGATTCTTTTTTTTCAATTTTTCGAGGATAGCTGAGTTGATAAAAACTTAATTATGTCATTCTCATATACATGTGCAAGAACGATAATATTGTACTAATTACAAGTATTTGTATTTATCAATGATATTAATGAGATAATCTATTTTGTGTTTATAGAATTACTTAAACAGTAAAGTAATTAAAATAACAAAATAAAAAACAAGTACAAGATTAAGATTTTCATTCAAAATCAATATTTTGAATTAAATTTTTCCTTATTCGTTAATAAATTTTCAAGTTATTAAACTAATTCTTTGTTAATTATGAGTATTTAGGATTATTCTTATATATCATTACACATTTATTTCATATTGATAGGCAATGGAGGATGGAATGATATAATATATATATAATAATATATATATATATATATATATATATAATATATATATATTACAACATAGCACAAAGAAATTAGTTACAAATAATGATGGTACAATCAAATTTTTGTGATTCAAAACACACCAACGAGACTTTTACCTGAACATATATTTAAAGCACGCATTTTGCCATTCTAGTAATCATACTTTCTTCATTACAATGTTTCTTTACATAATGTTACATACATTTTACATCTCCATATATGTAAATAGATGAATAAAAAATATCAAAACAATGAAAACAATAATAATTGCTATGCTTAAACTCCTCATTGTTAAAAACTTTATTTTTTATTTAAATTAATATTATATATATATATATATATATATATATATATATATATATATATATATATATATATATAGTTTTAAACCCGAAGACCGAACGAAGTTAGATGATATTTGTTTTTCATAATATTTTAAATATATTGAAAAAATAAACAAAAAACAAAGATTTTAAAATGATGAATGAATGCATGAAGGTGTTCTAATACATTCACTTTTTTTCTTTCTTTCTTTTTTTAATTACAGAAAAAATGTAGAAAAAAGAATATTTATATTATATAAACATATAATACATAGCACAATAAATTTTTTTATACATATTTATAATAAAACCAAATTTATTACATTCGAACTATTTGTTTAAATGACTAATATTTCTTTTATCTGGACACGTTTGAATACATTCATTTCGACATAATAAATAAGCTGCTATGTCTAATTCTTTATAACCACATTTTTTTTTCAAGCAATTACTTAGACATTGTTCATCCCAAGCATCTGTAATTGGAAGAATAAGAGGCATTAAAACAATTAAAACAACAATAACGGCTGCTATACCTGAAGTCTTCATTGTTATGAAATTTATTTTTCCTTTTAGAAGAAAATATTGTTGCTTAGTTGGTTTGATGTTAGAAAAATAAATTTATTAGTTGCATATTTATTGCATGAGGGTCATTGTGCAATTTTATTTCTTTGGAGATACCGTTAATTTTGCTCCCGTAATTCTATAATATCCAATTATTTTCCTTCTTCTTTTTTTGTGTGGTAATTACTTTTATTTTCATTAGTTTTTTCTTGGACAACAATATTTGGTTGATATTTTAGATCTGCATTACAAATCTAAAGTCAAACATGATTTAAATTCTTGTCAAGAAAATAAATTTTCTTAAATCTTATTTTTCAATCTTAAAATTTGATTCAAAAATAACAAAAATTTGATCACTCTTACACCAGTAATTGTTAGAATAAATAATTTTGTTTAATCATATTTAAAAATACTTAAGTAAATGTTTATACTTTTTGGGTATTAATTATGTAGAAAATTAGTCTAATTATTGCATTTATTTTTATAATTCATCTTATTATTATTTTAAGTTGAGGTAGGAGGTAAATTTTGATAAAAAATATATAAAACAAAAGAAATTTATATAGCCGTTTAACTTATTTTCGTTTTACATATAATTCTTAATTTTTTGTATTTTCTTTTTTAAATTTCACATTCTCTATTGTTATTGATGTTGTAAATTAGTTTACCATTTGCTTAAACAACTTCATCATATTTTATTTAAAAATATTTTTTAGATATTAATAAAATGAATAGTCATAAATTTTTTTTAAAAGGTATAAATTAAGTTAAAAATTGTACGATTTTAATGATTGATAAATTGGTTGCCCTTTCAATTCTTAGAGGATAGTTGGGTTAATAAAAATTCAATTATATTATTCTGGTTAACATGTACAAAAACAATAATATTTACACTAATTACAAGTATTTTATATTTATTAATGATATTAATGATTCGACTTATTTTGTATTTGGTGTTTACGGAATTATAAACCAATAAACTAATCAAAATAAGAGAAAATGAAAGTATAAGATTGTGATTTTCATTCAAAATCAATATTCTAAATTAAATTCTTTCTTGTTAGTTAATAAATTTTCGGATTAATAAATTAATTTTTTTTGATAAATACGAAATAGAATCTTTAATTAGTATTTGTATCACCTATTAACAATCTATTAGAATCTAATTAAATATAAAAATTAATATTTTGGACAATGGCGAAATCAATCAATCTAAAATGATCTAAAATCATAAATAATAATTGTCCAACTCAATTCAATCAATAATCATCAAAATAATTAATTCAAGTATCTACAACATTCAAAATTATATTGCTAAGGTAAATTTAAAAATTATAAAAATTAAGATAAATTAAGCAAAAATTAAAAGTGAAAAATAAATCATCAAATTGATTTGTTTAACTATTTACCATATATAGTGAAACACGTGAAATAAATATGAAAAACAAAATTTCCAAAAGAAGTAAGCATACTGGTAAAATAAATTTAAATAAATTTTTTATATTTTTTTAACCTTAAATATTTTTTAAAATTATAGAATTGCATTCATGGATTTGAAGGATTAAATTAAAATAATATTATATTATAATTTAATTTAATTTGATTTATAGTCTGAATTGATTATCTAAAACTAAATGAATTAAACTCTTTTGTTATAATTTTATATATATATATATATATATTACAAATTAAAATCCAACATAAAAATATATTAATTTTCTATTCATCAAATGGTCCAATGAAAAACAAAATTAAAGAATTATTTTTTATTTCATTTAATACTTTTTTTAAATTTTTCAAAAAAGTAAATAAATTATATGAATAGTTTAAGAGACTACAGAATGAATAACTCAAGTTAAGAAATTATCATGAGCTTTCTTATTCGATGGGTTTTGTTTTTTCCATTTTTCTTCTTTCCCATTTTTCTTCTTTTTGTTTACCTAGAGAATGTGGAGAAAAGTATATGTATATAGATATATATATATATATAATTCATATCACAATGAATTTTGTTATACATATTGATAGTACAATCAAATTTGTTGGATTCGAGTTATTTGTTTACAAAATAAATATTTTTTTTTACGTAAACACATATTATTACAATCCCTTCGACATTGTGAAAAATCTGAGTCTTTTCTTCTTTCGTCACAATCTTTTTGCAGACAATCATATATACAATTTGCATTCCAGGCCTCTGTAGGTAGAAAAACAAAAGCCATTAAGACAATAAAAATAACAATGATAACTACGTTTGAAGTTTTTATTGTTTATAAATTTTATTTTTCTTTTAAAAAATTTTTTTTTTCAATTATTTTGATATTGAAAAATAAATAAACTTCTATTACTTGCATATTTATAGCATGAGAATTATCGTAGAAATTTATTTCTTTGGTGATAAGTTAATTTTGCTCTTCCATAATTGATTAATATTCGATTTTTTTTCTTTATATGGTGATATTTTTTACATTTCTATTAATTTTTTCTTAAGTCTAATCAACATACTCTCTATTTATTTAAAATAAAAAATGTAATTCTCAATCACAAATTTTCAGTTGACGTCATTTAATGAGTTTCAGTCACCCATAAAAGGAAATATTGTAGAAGTGAATTGCAATTATTTATTTTTCTTTCCTACTCTTTTAATTTTTTTTTATCTTCTTCTTCTACTATTGTTGTTGTTGTGTTTTGCTTTTTTTCTTTTAAAAAATACTTATTTTATTTTATTTCTTTTGTAATGATCATTTTAATGTTCTTTTTAATTAACTAAATACCATAAATTATTAACTTTTTTTAAAAAAAAAATTAACGGAATTCATTCAAAGGACTTAATTTTTTTCTAATAAATAAATTAAGATTTTAAAAAAATTAAAAATATATGTGTATATATGTTGGGACTTAAGTTACTAAAAGTAAATTTTTTTGTGATAAAATTAACTAATTATTCAAAAAAATATTTGAAAATTTTTATTTGATAATTTTTATATAAATTTATTTTAGAAAAATTAAGTTTAAAATTTATAAACTATTTTTTATTTAATTTATATTAATAATTAATTTCTAAATGATAAATAAAATAGATTTTATGATCTAAGATATTTTAATATTAATTTTTTTTAAAAAAAGAAAGAAATCGATCAATTTCTTAAAATTATATCATCTACTTCTCCATATTTGTTACTTTAATATATATAATTTTATTTTTCTTTTAGCTTTTTTTTTTTCTAGTTCAACAAAAGATTATAAAGTTTTTGATGATAATATTTTAATTTTTATGATATTTTTAGTTTTTAAATTATAATTTATGATTAAATAACATATTTTAAAGATTCAATAATTATATAAAATTTGTTTAAAATTTTATAAATCAAACATACAATAGTAGGTTAAAAAAATTAAATTTATTCTAAATTAAAAAATAAAAAATTTATAATATATACATGCAACATGCCAATGAGAGTACAGTTAAATTCTTTAATTTTTAAAAATTAATAATCATCATAATAAAAATTGAGGTAAATGAAGAAAAATGAAAAAATTTATCTAAGAAAATAAAATTGAAGTCATAAAATGTTTAAAAAGATTTTACAAAAATTTTTTTATAAAAAAATTATAAAAATTTAAAAGTTTAAGTTTATAATTGTCGAAACTTATAATGTTATATTAAAAATTAAACAACTTAAATTATCTTTATAAAGTACAATTACTTTTTAAATTTATTAAGTAAAGCGTGATTATTTTAATTTGTATTGTATTTGTATTCATAAGATGAAAAAAAACATAAAAATATTAAATTCTTTAATTTTAAAAATTAATTATTATTATAATACAATGAGGAAATAAAAAAAATTAAAAAGAAAGAAATCAAAAGTCATAAATTGAAAATAAAAATTAAAAAAGATATCTAAGAGTAAACTTAATTACAATCTTATCCTTATAAACTTGTAATATTATATATGAAGAATTAATCTTATCCTTATATATATATATATATATATATATTATATAATATATATATTATGAAGATATCTAAGAATTAAAAAAAAAAAAATAGAGAGGATTTTTCCCTAAAACTAATAACAGTATGCATTTATTTTTATTCTCAATTAATAATAATTTATTGTCAATTGTAAAATTTAATTACTTTATTTTATCCATTAAATGTATCAATTTCAATGAAAGAATTGTTTTTTAAAAAAAAAATAAAGAGAAAACATACACATTGAAGCATTATAACCTTTTATATCTATCACAATTGTTTTTCTTATAAAAAATTTTGAATTTATCCAAATAATACAAATAAAATTTATGCAAAATAAAGATGTTTGCAAAACAAATCTAATAATATATATTTTGAATAATAATATAAAAAAGTAAAAATACACAATTTGAATTGCTCTATTTCATTTTTTATTTACATTTCTGGAATGAAGTAGTCAATTAAGGGGTTGTTCTTATTTGATCAAATTTTGAAAAAATAAAATAAAATGGAGGGTTTAACAATGTTCATAATTAATTATTTAGTATTATTCTCACCGTACCAAAAAATGATATTGCATGTTAACTATCAATACATAAGTTCTTTTTTTTTTTACATATTATTACCTATTCACTTCACTTATCAACGTGTGATGTAAGAAATGATATAATATATATATATATATATATATATATATTAGATACATATATACATACATACATAGAAAGAAATTGATTACAAATACCAACGTGACTTTTACCCATTTTGACACTCTGAATAATCTATACTTTCCTTATCATAATTTTTCTTTATACAACAATACATGCATTTTACATCTTAGGTATCCCTAAATGAAAGAATAACAAAACATCAAAATAATGAAAATAATAATAATTAGTACACTTGAACTCCTCGTTCTTAAGAAATTTATTTTCTTTATAATATATATATATATATATATTGTTGAGGTTGATTTGATTTGAGATGATATTCTCAAATTTTTTTTTTTTTTTTTTTTTTTTTTTTATTTATTTTAGATAGTACCATTATTTTTTTCCTCCGATTATTTCTCTCTTTTTATTTTCTTTTTTTATGTGGCGACTTTCTTCTATTTTTATTAAATATTTTTAGACCTTAATATTTAATTAAAAATTATAAATCTAATGTTGAACAGTGAAATAGGCGTTGCTTTGATGATAAATAGTTTTTTAAACAATTTTTTTAAAATTTTATATTTCCTTTAAAAATATTCTTGAAATTTTATTCAATAATAAAAAGGTTTATATCCTATTAGACCAATGATTGTTAGGATTTATCTAATCATATTAAAGGTTTAATTAAATTTTCACACTTATCGAAAAAATAAATTATTTGTTCTATTTTTATTGAGTCAATTAGGGTATTCAATATCTTCTATTTTTTAAAAAACAATTTAGGGTATTCAAGCCCTAATTTTAAAATGTTTTGTCTAAGTACAAGAAAAAGATGAATTTTAAGATAAATAATAAAGAAATGTTATGAATCTCGAAGATTCATTAAATTAGTGGATGTCCATCTCATAATCGTTATTATCCTTTAATCTCGTGATAATTACATACTTAATGAAAGGGATAAGTGTCACCTTATGTCTATCTCTAAGGTGACACATATCACCTAGTACTTATGACTTTGGTGACAAGTGTCACCCTTAGTGCTTATCTTTATCCCCAATTCACCCCTTATAAATAAGGGGTTCTATGCCTTTTGTAGAAACAACCAACAACCAACAAGAAATCACATAATAATATTCTCTCTATTTTCTACGTCTCTCGTTTACTTTTTATCTTGTTTATTTTATTATTTTTATATAATTTCGTAATACGTTATCAGCACGAGTCTCTACCACCGGGTAAAGTATTTTTGAAGTTTATCAAACATGTACGTTTTCTGTTATTATTATGGCAAATCTTACTAAACTAGAATTTGTAGCTCTTGATGTCACCGGAAAGAACTACTTCTCATGGACACTAGATGCCGAAATGCATCTTACTGCAATGGGTCTGGCAGACACTGTTGTGCAAAATAATGTGTCATCAACACAAGATCGTGTCAAAACTATAATATTTCTCCCTCATCATCTTCATGAGGATTTGAAAAATGAATATCTTACTGTGAAAGATCTTCTTGTTTTGTGAGAAAATTTGAAAGAAAGATTCGACCATCAAAAGATGGCCATTCTCCCAAAAGAATGGTATGACTGGTTGCACCTGAGGTTGCAAGATTTTAAATCCGTGAGTGAGTATAACTCTGCAATGTTTAAAATAGTTTCGCAGTTGAAACCATGTGGAGTTGATATAACGGATGATGATATGCTGGAGAAAACATACTCCACTTTTCATGCCACGAATATTGTCCTGCAGCAACAATATCGTGAGAAAGGTTTTAAAAAATACTCTGAAATAATTTTTTTTCTTCTTGTTGTGGAATAGAATAATGAACTACTAATGAAAAATTACGATACTCGACCTACTGGCTCTACTCCATTCCCTAAAGTGAATGTTGTTAGAAATCATGATCCCAGAAGAGATCGTGGTCGTGGTCGTTACCGTGGTCATGATCGAAAATATGATCATGGACGTCGTGATAAATTTAGCCCTTATAATCGTAATAATAATTTAGATGTCAAAAATGTCAATGACCACCTGAAGTGGACAAAAAGTAATGAGATAGGAAATATTGTTCCGAAAAATTATGAAGACAAATGTTATCGTTGTGGCATGAAAGGTCACTGGTCTCGTGTTTGTCGCACGACAAAACATCCTATTGACTTATATCAAGCATCTATTGAAAAGAAAGGCAAAGATACTGAGACAAATTTTACTTCTCAAAATTTGTTTCGTGAAAGAAATGATGACGATCTTGAAAATATTGATATTGGTGTGGCTCACCTGGATGTTGCTGATTTTTTTGAACATCCAGAAGGAAGAATTGACCACTTAATTAGATATGCAAGTGTCCAAAATAATTAGAATATTCTATTATGTGTTATATATTTATATTACTTTTTGTTGTTTAAATATTGTAATATAATATGTTTAATTTTTATGTCTGTAAATATTTTGTTAATTTTATGGTTTGAATAACGATATCGAAAGTATCTGTCTTATTGACAGTGGAACTACGCACACCATACTAAAATATGAGAAATATATTTCTCATTTGAATGTAGGAGAAACAAGTGTTACCACAATAAATGGTAGTGCAAAACTTATTGAAGGCTCCGGAAGAGCTAATATCATATTGCCGGGAGGAACTATGATTGCTATTGATAAAGCATTATATTCTTCAAAGTCTCAAACAAATTTATTGAGTTTTAAAGATATCCAACGTAATGGATATCATGTTGACACTATGGAGGATAATGGTCATGAATATTTGGGTATCACAAAAATGACCTCCAGTAATAAGTTTTTGTTGGAAAAACTACCATCTCTATTCTCTGGCCTATATATTGCAAAAATAAATGCTATTGAAGCACATCATTTAGTAAACCATAAGTTTACTAATCCCGTTACTTTTAATGTTTGGCATGACCGTTTGGGTCATCCGGGGATCAATTATGATGCGAAAAATTATCGAGACAACGCACAGTCATCCTTTAAAAAATCAAAGGATTTTGACATCCGATAAACTTTCATGTGTTGTATGTTCCAAAGGGAAATTGATTATAAGACCATCACCATTGAAAGTAAGAGCTGAAAGTCCTACATTTCTAGAACGGATTCATGGAGATATATGTGGACCGATTAGTCCACCATGTGGATAATTTCGATATTTCATGGTCTTTATTGATGCAACGACCCGATGGTCGCATGTTTGTTTATTATCAACTTGCAACTTGGCGTTTGTGAGATTACTTGCCCAAATAATTCACTTAAGAGCGCAGTTTCCTTATTATCCTATTAAGAGAATCCGTCTAGACAATGCTGGTGAATTTTCTTCGCATGCATTTGATTCTTATTGCATGTCGATTGGAATAATTGTTGAACATCGTGTAGCTCATGTTCACACACAGAATGGTCTAGCTGAATCATTTATTAAAAGGCTGCAATTAATTGTTAGACCATTATTGATGAAAACAAATCTCCCTACAGCAGCTTGGGGACATGCAATTTTGCATGCTGCAGCACTTGTGCGTTTAAAGCCATCGAGTTATAATAAGTTTTCTCCCCTACAGTTGGCTTTTGGTTCAGAGTCAAATATTTCTTATTTGAGAATTTTCGGGTGTGCTGTATATGTTTCAATTGAACCACGCCAACGGACAAAGATGGGTCCACAAAGAAAATTGGGGATTTATGTTGGGTATGACTCCCCGTCCATTATAAGGTATCTTAAACCTTTGACAATGGATGTGTTTACAGCAAGATTTGCTGATTGCCATTTTGATGAAAATTTGTTTCCCAAATTAGGGGGAGAGAATAAATGGCATAAGATTGAACTTGCATGGAAAACATCTTTAAATCATTTAGATCCACGCACAAATATGAGTGAACTTGAAGTTCAAAAGATTATACATTTGTAACAAATTGCAAATCAACTGCTAGATTCTTTTACTGACTCCAACAGTGTGATACCCCGTCTCACATCGATAAGTGAAGTAAGTATGCAATGGTATATAAGAATGGGCCTAGGTACTCATAATCAACTCGGGGTATCCCTTTTGGTATAGTGAGGACAATACCAAGTAGTTAATTATGGGTATTGTCAGGCCCATAGTTGCGGCACGGGCCCGAGGGTCTGGGTTGTGACAATTGGTATTAGAGCAGGTAACCAGTCCGGACTATAGGAACTAAGTGCTACACTCAAGGGTGGGAGCCACCTCTAGAATCCCAGATGTCCACTGGTTGATCTTGGGCTGAGTTCTATTATGTTCGAGTGGGCCCTAGCGAGGACGCTAGGCCTTAAGGGGGGTGGGGGGTGAATGTGATACCCCGTCCCACATCGATAAGTGAAGTAAGTATGTAATGGTATATAAGAATGGGCCTAGGTACTCATAATCAACTTGGTGTATCCCTTTTGGTATAGTGAGGACAATACCAAGTAGTTAATTATAGGTATTGCCAGGCCCATAGTTGCGGCACGGGCCCGAGGGTCTGGGTCGTGACAAACAGAGTCACTAAATCGCATATTCCAGCTATAGATGCTCCTATACGGATAGAAGTCCATGAAGGACAGAAAGTAAATCATATAGTTGTTGAATCAAAAATACGCCAGAAGCGTGGTCGACCCCTTGGTTCCAAAAATAAAAATCCTCGAAAGAAAAGAGGATTAAATGATCCAGAAGATCAAATGATGAAGAATGTTGTTATTGATAATGCTTTTGCATACAATGTAGCCCTTGATATTTTCAAGGATAATGAGGATTTAGGTCCTTCATCAGTTGAAGAATGTCGGCATAGAATTGATTGGCCTCAATGGAAAGATGCGATTTAATAGGAGTTAAATTCGCTTGCGAAACGAAAGGTTTTTGGACCTGTAGTCCAAACGCTAAAGGGTATAAAACCTGTTGGCTATAAATGGGTAGCATTCACTTCAGGGAATGGAGTAGAGCTAGTAGGTCGAGTCTCGTGATTTTTCATCAGTAATTTATTATTTTGTTCCGCAACAAGAAGACAAAAAATTAATTCAGAGTATTTCTTAAAACTTTTCTCACGATATTGTTACTGCAGGACAATATTCGTGGCATGAAAAGTGGAGTATGTTTTCTCCAACATATCATCATCCGTTATATCAACTCCACATAGTTTCAACTGTGAAACTATTTTAAACATTACGGAGTTATACTCACTCACGGATTCAAAAACTTGCAACCTCAGATGCAACCAGTCATACTGTGCTTTTGGGAGAACGACCATCTTCTGGTGGTCGAATCTTTCTTTTAAATTTTCCCACAAAATAAGAGGATCTTTCACAGTAAGATATTCATTTTTCAAATCCTCATAAAGATGATGACATAGAAATATTATAGCTTTGAAACGATCTTGTGTTGATATACATTATTTTGCACAACGGTGTCTGTCAGACCCATCGCAGCAAGATGCATTTCGGCATCTAATGCCCTTGATAAGTAGTTCTTTCCGGTGACATCAAGAGTCACAAATTCGAGCTTAGTAAGATTTGCCATAATAATAGATAACGTACCTGTAGAAAACGTACCTGTTTGATCTTCAAATAAACTTCAAAAACACTTTACCCGGTGGCAGAGACTCATGCTAATAACGTATTGTAAAATTATAAAAATAATAAAATAAACAAGATAAAAAGTAAACAAGAGATCTAGAAAATAGAGAGAATATTATTATGAGATTTCTTGTTGGTTGTTTGTTGTATCTACAAAAGGCATAGGGCCCTCTATTTATAGGGGGGAATAGGAAATAAAGATAAGCACTAAGGGTGACACTTGTCACCCGGTATTAAGTGATAGGTGACACTTGTCACCAAAGTTATAAGTGAGGTGATATTATATAAAGGTAAATTATCCTAGTAACACTTGAACTTTTCAAAAATCCACCTTTTGCACTTGTACTTATTTTTTCTTTGAACTGACACTTCAACTATAAAATATCACTTATTTTGCCCTTCCATCCAAAATTTCTGTCATACTTCATTTTTCATCAAATTTTTAGGGGCATTAACATCTTTTTAAATTATTAATATTTTTAAATTATTAAAGTTTTATTTTTAAGATATTGTGAAATTATATAAAAACTATAAAATAAACGAGATGAAAAGTAAACGAGAGAGGTAGAAAATAGAGAGAATATTATTATATGAGATTTCTTGTTGATCTTGATTGTTGGTTGTGTTTGTAAAAGGGTATAAAGCCCTCTAATTATAGGGGTGAATAGGGGATAAGGATAAGGACAAAGGGTGACACTTGTCACCCGGTATTAATTGCTAGGTGACATGTGTCACCTTAGAGATAAACATCAGGTGATACTTATCACCTTTCATTAAGTACGTAATTATCCCGGGATAAAAGGATAATAACAATTATACGATGGACATCCACTAATTTAATGAATCTTCGGGATTCATAACACTCCCCCTTGGATGTCCATTACATAAAGAATATGCCTCGTTAAAACCTTACTAGATAAAAACCCAGTGGGAAAAAAATCTAGTGAAGGAAAAAGAGTACACTATTCTTTATGTGTAGATTTCTCCCCCTGATGAGATGATTTCTCGAAATCTTTAAATCGACGCAAACCAATTTTATATCTCAATTTTTCAAAGGTTGCTGTCGGAAGAGCTTTAGTGAATATATCTGCAAGATTATCACGTGATCGAATTTGAAGCACATCAATTTCACCATTCTTTTGAAGTTCATGAGTAAAGAAGAATTTAGGTGAAATGTGTTTCGTCCTATCTCCCTTAATATATCCTCCTTTTAATTGAGCTATACAAGCTGCATTATCTTCATATAGAGGAGTTGGAATCTCTCTTCTGGAGGATAAACCACAACTCTCTCTAATATAATGTATTATTGACCTCAACCATACACATTCTCGACTTGCTTCATGAATGGCTATTATCTCAGCATGATTAGAAGAAGTTGCTGCTATTGTTTGCTTCGTGGAGCGCCATGATATAGCAGTATTACCATATGTAAATAAATAGCCATTTTGAGAACGTGCCTTATGCGGATCCGAAAGATAACCCGCATCTGCATATCCAATCAGTTTGGGTCATTTACATTTGAATAAAATAATCCGAGGTCAATTGTCCCTTGGAGGTATCTAAGGACGTGTTTAATACCATTCCAATGTCGTCGTGTTGGTGAAGAACTAAATCTTGCTAATAGATTTATAGCAAATGCTATATCAGGTCGAGTATTATTTGCAAGATACATCAGTGCACCAATAGCACTCAAATATGGTACTTCAGGACCAAGTAGTTTTTCATCATTTTCTCGAGGTCTAAATATGTCTTTATTTATATCTAGCGACCTCACGACCATTGGAATACTCAATGGATATGCTTTATCCATGAAAAATCTTTTCAACACTTTAGCTGTATATGTTGACTGATGAACAAAAATTCCATCTTTCATATGTTCAATTTGAAGCCCGAGACAAAACTTAGTTTTTCCAAAATCTTTAACTTCAAATTCTCGTTTCAAACAATCTATAGCTTCTCGAAGCTCTTCTGGAGTTCCTGAGATTGATATCGTCAACATATATAGCAAGAATCACAAAACCAAAATCTGTTTTCTTAATAAAAACACATGGACAGATTTGGTCATTCTTATATCTGAATTCAATAAGAATTCACTAAGGCGATTGTACCACATGCGTCCAGACTGTTTAAGCCCATATAATGACTTTGTAATTTGATAGAATAATTTTCATGGGCCTTTAGAAGCCTTTGGTAATTTGAATCCTTCAGGGATTTTCATATAAATCTCATTTTCAAGGCTTCCATAAAGATAAGCTGTAATAACATCCATTAGACGCATGTCCACCTTTTCATGAACTGCCAACTTATAAGATATCGGAGTGTAATAGCATCAATAACGGGTGAATAAGTTTGATCATAATCAATTCCTGGCTTTTGCGAAAAGCCTTGTGCGACGAGTCGTGCTTTATATTTTACGACTTCATTATTCTCATTTCGTTTTCGCACAAACACCCATTTATAGCCAACAGGTTTTACATCTCTTTTGCGTTTGGACTACAGGTCCAAAAACTTCTCGCTTCGCAAGCGAATTTAACTCCGATTGAATCGCATCTTTCCATTGAGGCCAATCAATTCTATGCCGACATTCTTCAACTGATAAAGGATCTAAATCCTCATTATCCTTGAAAATATCAAGGGCTACGTTATATGTAAAAGCATTATCAATAACAACATTTCTTTCGATCCCAACTTTGATTCGAACTGGAATAATTAATTGAGATTTCAGAATTCTCTTCATCATTTGTAGTTGGAATCTTTTCATCAGTTGTCCCTTGATTTTCTTTTTCTGTTTCATCAATGTGATCTTCTGGATCATTTATTCCTCTTTTCTTTCGAGGATTTTTATTTTTGGAACCAAGGGGTCGGCCACGCTTCTGGTGTTTTTGATTCGAAGCTATAGGATTAACTTTCTGTCCTTCAGGAACTTCTATCCGTATAGGAGCATCTATAGCTGGAAGATGCGATTTAGTGACTCTGCTGGAGTCAGCAAAAGAATCTGGCAGTTGATTTGCAATTTGTTGCAAATGTATAATCTTTTGAACTTCAAGTTCACTATTTGTGCGTGGATCTAAATGATTCAAAGATGTTTTCCACGCAAGTTCAATCTTATGCCATTTATTCTCTCCCCCTAATTTGGGAAACAAATTTTTATCAAAATGGCAATCAGAAAATCTTGCTATAAACACATCCCCTGTCAAAGGTTCAAGATACCTTATAATGGACAGGGAGTCATACCCAACATATATCCCCAATCTTCTCTGCGGACCGTCCGTTGGGGTGGTTCAATTGGGACATATACAACACACCCAAAAATTCTCAAATAAGAAATATTTGGCTCTGAACCAAAAGCTAACTGTATGGGAGAAAATTTATGGTAACTCGATGGCCTTAAACGCACAAGTGCTGCAGCATGCAAAATTGCATGTCCCCAGACTGCTGTAGGGAGATTTGTTTTCATCAATAGTGGTCTAGCAATTATTTGTAGCCTTTTAATAAACGATTCAGCCTTTTAATATACGAGTTTGAAATAATATTCAGAGTATTTTCATATTTCTTCGAGTTTTCTTCCATGTATTACTTTTAATTTAGATGAGTATATCGTCTGGCAGCCAGAGCAGAATAATGGTCTAAGAGCCATATATCTTCTCTTAGAGTATCATACGTGAACTCTCTGCGTCAAGACACGTACTGTCTGAACTAGTGTGTAGTATGTCCGGCTAAACAGTAACTCTGGTTGTTAATAGTGAGGGAAGTTTCCCGTTTGATTAATGGTGAAACACTTTAGAATGTTTGAGCGATCAGACTGAGTGTTAGCACGGTCCCAGTAGTCGACCGATAGGATAGTACCCGCCAAGGCAAGAGGCCGCTTAGGGGAATTCGAGGTGACTAACGGGCTCCGTCTAGACAATGCTGGTAAATTTTCTTTGCATGCATTTGATTCTTATTGCATGTCGATTGGAATAATTGTTGAACATCTTAATAGGATAATCAGAAAACTGCGCTCTTAAGCGAATTATTTGGGCAAGTAATCTCGCAAACGCCGGGTTGCGAGTTGATAATAAACAAACATGCGACCATCGGGTCGATGCATCAATCAAGACCATGAAATATCGAAATTGCCCACATGGTGGACTAATCGGTCCACATATATCTCCATGAATCCGTTCTAGAAATGTAGGACTTTCAGCTCCTACTTTCAATGGTGCTGGTCTTATAATCAATTTTCCTTTAGAACATGCAGCACATAAAAGTTTATCAGAAGTCAAAATCCTCTGATTTTTCAAAGGATGACCGTGCATTGTCTCGATAATTTTTTGCATCATAATTGATCCCGGATGACCCAGACGGTCATGCCAAACTTTAAAAGTAATGAGATTAGTAAACTTCTGGTTTACTAAATGATGCGCCTCAATAGCATTTATTTTGGCATAATATAGGCCAGAGGATAGAGATGGTAGTTTTTCTAACAAGAACTTATTACCGGAGGTCACTTTTGTGATACCCAAATATTCATGACCATTATCCTCCATAGTCTCAACATGATATCCATTACGTCGGATATCTTTAAAACTCAATAAATGTCTTTGAGACTTTGAAGAATATAATGCTTTATCAATAGCAATCATAGTTCCTCCCGGTAATATTATATTAGCTCTTCCGGAGCCTTCAATAAGTTTTGCACTACCATTTATTGTGGTAACACTTGTTTCTCCCACATTCAGATGAGAAAAATATTTCTCATATTTTAGTATGGTGTGCGTAGTTCCATTGTCGATAAGACAGACACTTTCGATATCGTCATTCATACCAGAAAATTGAACAACAACCATCTATTTTGTTAAGAAAATATTTACAGAAAAAGAAAATTAAACATATCATAACAAAAAGTAATATAAACATATAACATATAATATTAATATTCTAATTATTTTGGACACTTCTATCTCCAATTAAGTGATCAATTCTTCCTTCTGGATGTTCGAAAAAATCAGCAACATCCAGGTGAGCCAAACCAACATCAACATTTTCAAGATCGTCGTCATTTCTTTCATAAGACAATTTTTGAGAAGTAAGTCAACAAGATGTTTTGTCGTGCTACAGGCACGAGACCAGTGACCTTTCATGCCACAACTATAATATTTGTCTTCATAATTTTTCGGAACAACATTTCCTTTCTCATTATATTTTGTCCACTTCAGGTGGTCATAAATATTTTTGGCACCTAAAGTATTATTACGACTGTAAGGGCCAAATTTATCACGGCGTCCATGATCATATTTTCGATCACGACCACGGTAACGACCACGACCACGACCATGATCTCTTCTAGGATTATGATTTCTAACAACATTCACTTCAGGGAATGGAGTAGAACCAGTAGGTCGAGTCTAGTAATTTTTCATTAGTAGTTCATTATTCTGTTATGCAACAAGAAGACAAGAAATCAATTCAGAGTATTTCTTAAAACCTTTCTCACGATATTGTTGCTGCAGGACAATATCTGTGGCATGAAAAGTGGAGTATGTTTTCTCCAACATATCATCATCCGTTATATCAACTCCACATAGTTTCAACTACGAAACTATTTTAAACATTGAGGAGTTATACTCACTCACGGATTTGAAATCTTGCAACCTCAGGTGCAACCAGTCATATCGTGCTTTTGGGAGAACGACCATCTTCTGGTGGTCGAATTTTTCTTTCAAATTTCCACACAAAATAAGAGGATCTTTCACGGTAAGATATTCATTTTTCAAATCCTCATGAATATGATGACGGAGAAATATTATAGCTTTGACATGATCTTGTGTTGATGACACATTATTTTATACAACGGTGTCTGCCGGACCCGTTGTAGCAAGATGCATTCCCGCATCTAGTGTCCATGACAAATAATTCTTTCTGATGACATCAAGAGTCACAAAATCGAGTTTAATAAGATTTGACATAATAATAACAGAAAATGTACCGGTAAAAAACGTACCTGATTGATCTTCAAATAAACTTAAAAAAATACTTTACCCGGTGGTAGAGACTCGTGTTGTTGGTAGAGACTCGTGCTGATAACGTATTGTGAAATTATATAAAAACTATAAAATAAACGAGATGAAAAGTAAACGAGAGAAGTAGAAAATAGAGAGAATATTATTATATGAGATTTCTTGTTGATCTTGATTGTTGGTTGTGTTTGTAAAAGGGTATAAAGCCCTCTATTTATAGGGGTGAATAGGGGATAAGGATAAGGACAAAGGGTGACACTTGTCACCCGGTATTAATTGCTAGGTGACATATGTCACCTTAGAGATAAACATCAGGTGATACTTATCACCTTTCATTAAGTACGTAATTATCTCGGGATAAAAGGATAATAACAATTATACGATGGACATCCATTAATTTAATGAATCTTCGGGATTCATAACATAAGAATAATTTTGTCATTTTACTTTCGTCTTTTTAAATCATTAATATTTTTTAAATTATTAAAAAAAATTCAGAGTAATTTTGTCATTTTACTTAATTATTAAAAATCTGAAAAATATTTTGTTATTGCAAAGATTTGAACATACAACCAAACAATTAACTAAATAATGTCTACCCACTGGGACAACTGTACACATACTAATTCATATAGAACTTATATTTTATATTGTAATTACACAAATAATAAATACACATTTTATATTACAATTACATTTTATATTTTAAAAATAAATTATATTAAATATAAACATTTTCAAAAAAATATTATCAAATGCCACAATTCAAACCATAAGTTTTTGTTGTTGTCACCTTCTTCAAACCTTACTGAAGCTCTTCTTTAACTCTTTTGTTTTGAATTAGTCACCTTCTTCAAACCACGCGACTAACTAAACCATGAATTTTGAGTTGTTTTTTTAATATAATGTCATTGTTGACACTAATTCATGTTTTGCGACGAATTAGAAACGAAAGAGTGAAGAACAACTTCGTGCAAAGTTTGAATAAGGTGACAACAACAAAAACTTATGGTTTGATTTGTGTCATTTGAAAATATTTTTTTGATAATGTTTATATTCAATATAATTTATATTTTAAATATAAAATATAATTGTAATATAAAATACGTATTTATTATTTGCGTAATTACAATATAAAACATAAGTTTTACATAAATTAATATATTTATAGTTGTCCTAGTGGGTAAACATGGTTTAATTAATTGTGTGGTTGTAACTTGTAGGATCAAATCTTTGCAATAACAATATATTTTTTAGATTTTTAATAATTAAGTGAAATGACAAAATTACCCCTAAAAATAAAACCTTAATAATTTAAAAATATTAATGATTTAAAAAGACGAAAATGCCCCTAAAAATTGGACGGAAATTGAAATATAACAGAAATTTTGGACCGAAGGGCAAAAGAAGTGATATTTTATAGTTGAAGTGTCAGTTCAAAGTAAAAATAAATACAGGTATAAAAGTTGAATTTTTGAAAAGTTCAAATATTATTAGGATAATTTACCTTTATTTTTTATTTTTTTTATTTTTTTTATTTACATCCATGGAATGAAGAAATAAAATTAAAGGGGTTGTTCTTATTGGATCAAATTTTGAAAAATTAAAATAAAATAGAAGATTTAGTAACATTCATAATTAACTATTTAGTATTGTTCTCACCATACTAAAAATAATATTAATGTTATTATAAATATTTAAGTTTTTTTTATATTATTACACATTCACTCTTATAAGAGATCATATATATATATATATATATATATATATATATATATATATATATTAGATACATACATAAAAAGAAATTGATTATAAATGTTGATTTACAATCAAGCTTGTTGAGATCTGAACAACTTATTTTAAGTATTTACATGATTTTTACCCAAATATATATTATTATACCCTTTTTGACACTTTGAATAATCTATACTTTCTTCATCACAATTTTTCTTTACACAACTATACATGCATTTTATATCTTGGACATCCGTAATGAAAGAATAAAAAACATTAAAATAATGAAAATAACAATAATTGCTACACTTGAACTCCTCATTGTTATAATTTTTTTTTAATATATATATATATTGTTGAGGTTGATTTGATTTCACGTTTAAAAAAATTATTCTCAATAACTTGTATATTTATAGTAACAAAATTTTATTTATTTATTTTTTTTATAATACCGTTAATTAATTAATTATTTATTTTTTTGCTATAATCTTTTCGTATCCGATTATTTCTAATTTTTTTACTTTTTTATATGGTGACTTTCTTCTATTTTTATTAAATATTTTTAGACCTCAATATTTAATTAGGGATTATAAATGAACAGATTTTAAATACCTTTTTAAATAATATTCTTTTTCTAAATTTTAATTTTCCTTAACAAATGTTTTAACTTGATATTTTATTCAATAATAACCAAATTTATATCCTATTAGACCAATGATTGTTAGGATAAATAAATTTATCTAATCATATTAAAGGATTAACTAAATTTTCACATTTTTTTAATATTAATTATCCAAAAAATAAAATAAAAATACTTGTTCTATTTTTATTCAGCCAATTAGGGTATTCAATCACTCTCTTTTTTTTTCTTTTTTTTTATAAAAAAAAAAGCAAATGAATTTTAGGATAAATAATAAAGAAACATATATTTTGACACAAACAAATGATAACTTTTCTTATTACAAAAACACCGATATATTAGTATTTGTATTTATACAAGGTATTATCTTGTCCTTTTGTCTTTCATTTTTTACCTTTAATTGTACAAATATAAATAATTCACGAATTCTTTAAAAATTAAAATTTCTAAATAACAATAATATAATTTAAAAATTAATTATTTTTTATATCTTAATAAATTTAATTTCATTTAAGAAATTAATCAAATAATATATATATATATATATTATATATATGGGGTATATAATATAGTTATATTAATTTTTATTTTCTTTTTACCTTAAATCTTTAACTTTTTATTTTCTCTAATCATATTTAAATATATGTGATGGATCCTTGAATTAACAATAATATTATGTTATAATTTAATTAAATTAAATTTATAGGTTGAGTTGATTAATTAAATCAAATTGAATTATATTATTTTGCTACAATTATTCATATATTGTAAAAATTTAAAATCTAATTTTTAATTTATCTACACATTGTTTATCCCATGCATATGTAATCGGAAGAATAAGAGGCATTAAAACAATCAAAACAACAATAACGGTTATTACACTTGAGGTCTTTATTGTTATGAAATTTATTTTTCTTTTAAAAATAATATAATAAAATATTGTCTCTCAATTGGTTTGATGTTGAAAAAAATAATGTGAATTGCATATTTATAACATGAGGGTCATTGTGAAATTTTTATTTCTTTGGTGTTACCGTTAATTTTGCTCCCTTAATTCTTTAATATCTGATTATTTCTTCTTTATTTTATGTGATAATTTTCTTTTATTTATTTATTTTTTATTATTTTTTTCACATCTTCTATTGTTGTTGTAAATTGGTTGACCATTTGTTGAAAATTTTATCAACCTTAAACAACTTTATCATATTTTATAAAAGATTTTAACATATATTTTGGATATCGATAAGATAAATACACGTCAATTAAATTTAAAATTATACAATTTTAATAGCTGATAAATTGATCGTTTTTTCAATTCTTCGAGAATAGCTGAGTTGATAAAAATATAATTATGTCATTCTCATTGACATGTACAAGAACAATAATATTGTACCAATTACAAATATTTTGTATTCATTAATGATATTAATGAGTCAACCTATTTTGTGTTTACAAAATAATTTAAATGGTAAATTAATTAAAATAACATAAAAAAAAAACAAGTACAAGATTGAATTTCATTGAAGATAAATGTTTTGAATTAAATTTTTTTTCATTCGTTAATAAATTTTTGGGTTTTAAACTAATTCTTTGTTAACTATGAATATTTAAACTCATTTTTATATATTATTATACATTCATTTCATATTGATGTACAATAGAGGATGGAATAATATATATATATATATATATATATATATTACAACATAGCAGAAAAAGATTGGTTACAAATATTGATGGTATAATAAAATATATTATGATTTGAACAACTTGTTTAATGTACCAATGTGACTTTTACCAAAATATATATTTAAAGTACTTATTTTGTCACTCTGAATAATCTATACTTTCTTCATCATAATTTTTCTTTATACAACAATACATGCATTTTACATCTTGGGTATCCCTAAATAAAAGAATAAAAAACATCAAAATAATGAAAATAATAATAATTAATACACTTGAACTCCTCGTTGTTAAGAAATTTATTTTATCAAAATTTTATTTATTTTAGATAGTACCATTATTTGTTTCTCCGATTATTTCTCCTTTTTTTTCCTTTTTTATGTGGTGATTTTCTTTCATTTTTATTAAATATTTTTAGACTTTAATATTTAATTAAAAATTCTAAATCTAATATTGAACAATAAAAAAGACGTTGCTTTGATGATAAACATCTTTTTAAGTAATTTATTTTAAATTTTATATTTCCTTCAAAAATATTCTAACTTAAAATTTTATTCAATAATAAAAAAGTTTATATCCTATTAGACCAATGATTATTAGGATTTATCTAATCATATTAAAGGTTTAATTAAATTTTCACACTTTTTAAATATTAATTATCGAAAAAATAAATTACTTGTTCTATTTTTATTGAGCCAATTAGGGTATTCAATATTTTTTTAAAAAACAAAAATTAGGGTATTGAATCCCTAATTTAAAAAAATTTTGTGTAAGTACAAAAAAAAATGAGTTTTAAGAAAAATTGAAATTTTCTAAATAATTTAAATAATTAAATAATTTTTTTATATCATATTAAATTTTAATTTCATTTAAGAAATTAATAAAATAAGATTAAATATATATATATATATATATATATATATATATATATATATAATATATATATTGTGTGTGTATGTTATAGGTATATTAATTACCACCATTTATATTAAATATTATTTTTTTCCAAAATAAATAAACGTAAGGGTAAAAATGTTAACTAATTCTGATTAATTTTTATTTCTTTTAACCTTTCTTTAATATATATATATATATATATTTGTGTGTGTATGTTATAGGTATATTAATTACCACCATTTATATTAAATATTATTTTTTTTCCAAAATAAATAAACGTAAGGGTAAAAATGTTAACTAATTCTGATTAATTTTTTATTTCTTTTTAACCTTTCTTTAACTTCTTACTCTAATCATATTTTAAATATATATGATGGATCCTTGAAATAAGAATAATATTATGCTATAATTAATTAAATTAAATTTATAGGTTGAATTGATTAATTAAATTAAATTGAATTATATTATTTTGCTACAATTATTTATATATTATAAAAAATTTAAAATCTAACCTTAACATATACTAATTTTCAATTCATCAAATGATCGAATTTAAAAAAATAAAAAAATTTAAAAAATTAAAAAAGATTGTAGATTTCAAAATGATGCAAGAATGCATGGAGGTGCTCTAATACATTGCCTCACTTTTTTTTATTACAGATAAAATGTAGAGAAAAGAATTGATAACATATTATATATATATAATGTTATCAATTACAAAAATTTATTAAATTAGTGGATGTCCATCGTATAATCGTTATTATCCTTTAATTACAGAATAATTACGTACTTAATGAAAGATGATAAGTATCATCTGATGTCTATCTCTAAGATGACACATATCACCTAGTACTTATGACTTTGGTGACAATTGTCACCTAGCACTTAATACCGGGTGACAAGTGTTACCCTTAGTGCTTATCCTTATCCCCTATTCACCCTATAAATAAAGGGCCTTATGCCCTTTTGTAGATACAACCAACAACAAATAAGAAATCAGATAATAATATTCTCTCTATTTTCTAGATCTCTCGTTTACTTTTCATCTTATTTATTTTATTGTTTTTATATAATTTCACAAAATACGTTATCAGCACGAGTCTCTATCACCGGGTAAAGTATTTTTGAAGTTTATTTGAAGATCAAACAGATACGTTTTCTACAGGTACGTTTTCTATTATTATGGCAAATCTTACTAAACTCAAATTTGTGGTTCTTCATGTCATCGGAAAGAACTATTTATCATGGACACTAGATGCCGAAATGCATCTTGCTGCAATGGGTCTGGCAGACACCGTTGTGCAAAATAATGTATCATCAACACAAGATCGTGCCAAAGCTATAATATTTCTCCGTCATCATCTTCATGAGAATTTAAAAAATAAATATCTTACCGTGAAAGATCCTCTTGTTTTGTGGAAAAATTTGAAAGAAAGATTCGACCACCAGAAGATGGTCGTTCTCCCAAAAGTACGGTATGACTGGTTGCACTTGAGGTTGCAAGATTTCAAATCCGTGAGTGAGTATAACTCCGTAATGTTTAAAATAGTTTTGCAGTTGAAACTATATGGAGTTGATATAATGGATGATGATATGTTGGAGAAAACATACTCCACTTTTCATGCCACGAATATTGTCATGTAGTAACAATATCGTGAGAAAGGTTTTAAGTAATACTCTGAATTGATTTCTTGTCTTCTTGTTGCGGAATAGAATAATGAATTACTGATGAAAAATCACGAGACTCGACCTACTAGCTCTACTCCATTCCTTGAAGTGAATGCTATTAGAAATCATGATCCCAGAAGAGTTCGTGGTCGTGGTCGTGGTCGTGGTCATGGTCGTTACCGTGGTCATGGTAGAAAATATGATCATGGACGTCGTGATAAATTTGGCCCTTATATTCGTAATAATAATTTAGGTGCCAAAAATGTTAATGACCACCTGAAGCGGATAAAACATAATGAGAAAGGAAATATTGTTCCGAAAAATTATGAAGACAAATGTTATCCTTGTGGCATGAAAGGTCATTGGTCTCGTGCCTGTTACACGAGAAAATATTTTGTTGACTTATATCAAGCATCTATTGAAAAGAAAGGCAAAGATGCTGAGACTAATTTTACTTCTCAAAATTTGTCTCATGGTAGTGCAAAACTTATTGAAGGCTCCGGAAGAGCTAATGTAATATTACCGGGAGGAACTGTGATTGTTGTTGATAAAACTTTATATTCCTCAAAGTCTCAAAGAAATTTATTGAGTTTTAAAGATATCTGGCGTAATGGATATCATGTTGAGACTATGGAGGATAATGGTCATGAATATTTGGGTGTCACAAAAGTGACCTCCGGTCCAGCCGATATGCTAAATAGGTGTTATTTTACCATATATTGATTATGAGTAATTAAGGACTGAGATTGACTAATTGTCACATTTAGTCTCTATGGTGTCACTTAATCAGCCAGAACCTAAGGCAGAGTACCTATCGTGTAGCTAGTCTGTTGGAAAGTATCTACGATTTTATTAAATAATTATCGTACTCCCAGGAAAGTGGTAAAGGCTTAGTAGTAACTAGCCTTTTATCCTAACTCTTATCTTATAATCCAGTTATGCAATCTTCATCAATAACTTTGATGAGAGGGTGATCCATTCTTCACTAGGTTTAAGCCTAATCAGGCCTAAAAGTGTTTATAGACAAAGTTCTGATTCTATGTTATACTGTTCCTATATGTTGATTGACCTATCTTCGAGTGTTTTAGATATATCTTAGCCTGGAATGCAACTATGTTCTGAGTCTAAAGGTGTACCACATCTGAGTAATCTGATATACCGCCCCATCGCCAAGGTAAACGGCCCTACTCACGGTTACTACTAAAGACAGCTATGAAAGCCCTATGTCACTTCGGGGATCATGCCGCTTGCCCATAACCGCAGGCATAAACGCTCTACTCAGCCTACCTAGACTACTCTAACAAACAGGGTGTTCCGCAGGTTATTTTATCTAGTATGGCAGACACCAATACTAATTGATGCCTGTTAAACTAAACAGGTTATGAATAGACCGTGGTTAGGAATTGTCTATAACCCTAATTTTAGTTTAAAAGAAACTACATTAGACATGCAGACATAATAAATATTTAAGCAGGTGGCTATTTCCGGAAAAACATAATAACTTCAACATATATAACAACTATTCATAATAATCAAAATCCAGTATTCATAATTGCTATTTGGACAAACACAATAACAACATATAAGAGAGGGACAGGGGGACCGATGCCATAAAGAAATCACCCTTTACGAAGTCTCGCCGATGGAGCGTACTGCTGTATATGTCGTATTTCTTTACCCGACTCTGCTCGCCAGAACCTTCGGAGGAAGCTTCCTCAGCCTAGTAACTGGGCTTTACCTTAATACCCAGCTTAAGCCCAGCCCTGTGGACTGACTCTTCGAACGCCTAGAGCCCTCTTAGGATCTCCTAACGAAATCCCGGGTATTCTATGAATACCATAAACGAACCTATCTATCGAACCCTAGGATCTGAGACTATTTCTTAGAAACTAAAAAATGAAACACAAAAAGGAAAGAAAGAAAACTTATACTGAAATCTGAGTCTCCGAGTGAGTTGTGTACTCGAGAATTGTACACTGGAAACTACTGAATGACTCAGATCGAGTGGAGAGGGATGATTTCAACTGAGGAAGGCCTGGGGTATTTATAGCAGCTTTCTGGAGTGATTTTCTCTCAAAATTTCGATGTGGGACTTGAATTTCTGGTTCGGGACGCCCGTCCCGGTCTGTTGACCAGGTTAGGACGGCCGTCCCGAGTCCTGGACACCCGTCCTGAACCGGGACGCCCTCCCCGAAGTCCGAACTTCTGAAAAATTGCATTTTTGCCCCGAAATTTGCCATTTTCTTCCACTTTTCACCTGACACTTCCAAAATCATAAAAACTGTGAAATTGAGTTAATAATGAACATTTAAGATCAATTTACCCTCAATTTCACCCTAAATCATGCCTAAAACATGCTAAAAATGTGATATGATTTATGCATATCATATAACCCCACACTTAGCTTTTTGCTTGTCCTCAAGCAAAGTCTACTCGAAGTTAGTGATTCTAAATCATAGTGCAGTCACTTAAATTCCTAGTCATGTTTTTATTCCAAAAACTTTATTCAGACAATTCTTAACACAGGTCTGACTGGTCAGGTTGCTATGACAAGGTCTCAAATGTCTCTAGCAGATTGTTATAGTCAAGCAGAAAATAACTTAACAACTAGGTTGAACTCTTCTCTTAGTCACAAGGTCTTCCTAATGTGTAGTGTGTGTACGAGTCTAGACCAGATAGTCAACACAATATACTCTCGTCTTAACTACTACCAGATAATATTTCGACCCTGTTGCTAGACATAATAACAATAGACAACTTTCTGAGTTCTGAGCCTTGGTGATCAGATTTTTAATGATTTAGCATTTATTGATTTTCTTTATAGATGTAGGGTATTTTGAGTCTGCTTAGAACACGTCAACTTCAACTACCCATGTAGCGAGTCCCACTCCGATGACTCCCAGACCTACAGGACCTTAGGGCATCAGGCTTTAAGTTCCCCGAAGGAGTGGTGCTCGAGTAGCGAATGCCGCTGGCAAACTACCCTTATTTAATTAACTTTCTTTTATTTCTTTTCACTTTTAGCTCAGAGTCTCATCTAGTCATTCTAATTGTCAATACATCCACAACTGGTCTAATTTTATCTAGTTAAGTCTTGAAAAGGTAATTGGCTGAGGTCTCTAATCCAAACTAAGTTGTGCTCAGTTATCAGGAATTCCCTATTCCTAATCAATTAGTTCAAGATAGCTATCACATTGCTTCCTACTAACCATAACATTCTACCTACATATCATAGACATAAGCAATGTTTAACCAATCATACTGCATTTAGAAGTCTGAAAGAATGAGAATTTTGAAAAAAAAATTTGGAAGGGTGTGAAAATATGGGGAAAACAAGCAAAATCATGCAAAAATTTTCTCACTACAGTGCACTGTGCACTGCTACCCCACACTAAAGTCTGACACTGTCCTCAGTGTTCATGCATTTCTAATTACCCCACACTTATTCGAAGAACTATGGGTAAGAAGGAACATAGATTACTGAAAGAAATAACAAAACAAGAAATAAAATGAAAGAGATACTCCCTTATTCTGTGAAGTCCACAGTCTGCTCGGACGAGTCAAACGGCTCTCTGTAAATCTTCAGGCGTTGTCCGTTTACTTTTTGGATAATGCCGTCAGAATCCATGATGTCACATGCTCCGAAAGGTGATACTTTCGTGATTGTGAATGGTCCTGACCAACAGCTACGCAGCTTTCCTGGGAACAATTTTAACCGTGAGTTGTATAGCAATACCTTATCTCCTGGTTCAAAATTCTTCTGGGTTCTGAGTCGCCTGTCATGCCGGAGTTTACTTGTCATCTTGAATTGGTGTGAGTTTTCATAGGCTTTGAGCCTCCACTCATCTAATTCATTGAGTTGTAGAATCCGGCGTTCCTTAGTTAAATTATCGTCGAGGTTGCATTTTTGTACCGCCCAATAAGCTCTGTGTTCAAGTTCAACCGGAAGGTGACATGCTTTTCCATAGACTAGTCGATAGGGTGAGAATCCCGTAGTGGTCTTGTATGCTGTACGGAAGGCCCATAATGCGTCCTCCAGCTTATTGGCCCAATCCTTACGGTTAACACCCACAGTCTTTTCTAAGATTCTCTTTATTCCCCTATTGGTTACCTCAGCCTGTCCATTGGTTTGGGGATGGTAGGCTGTGGAAATGCGATGCTGAACTCCGTATTGATGAAGCACCTTCTGCAATTGAGAGTTACAGAAGTGCGTACCTCGATCACTGATTAGGGCTTTCGGACATCCAAATCTGGCAAAAATCTGCTTAAGGAATCTGCATACGACTCTAGCATCATTAGTAGGTAGGGCCTGTGCCTCAGGCCATTTTGAAAAATATTCCACAGCTACTATGATGTACTGCTTACCGAAAGAGGGAGGAAACGGTCCCATGAAGTCTATACCCCATATGTCAAATATTTCTACACTTTGGATTACCTGTTGGGGTAGACTGTCTCGAGAAGATATGGTTCCAGCTTTCTGACAGGCATCGCACGATCCTGTGAATGCTGCGGCATCCTTGAATATGGTAGGCCAGTAGAAGCCTGCTTCTAATACTTTTCGGGCGGTATTAGCTGCAGCTAAGTGACCGCCTGTTGGTCCGCAGTGACAGTGTTCCAGAATTTGGAAACCTTCTTCTTGAGAGACACATCTTCTGATCATCTGGTCTGCACATATTCGAAATAGAAAAGGATCTTCCCAATAGTAATATTTCAGGTCAGCAAAGAATTTTTTCTTTGTTGAGTCGTGATATCACTAGGGAGAGTCCGGGCTGCCAAGTAATTTGCTATATCTGCAAACCAAGGGGGTGAGAAAATAGCAAACAATGCACATAGATTCTCATCCAGAAATTTATCAGATATGATTGTTTCATCAATGGCTTCTAGGGTCGGATTCTCTAGCCTGGACAAGTGGTCTGCGACTAAGTTTTCTGCCCCTTTCTTATCCCGAATATCTATGTCGAATTCTTGAAGCAATAAAACCCATCTAATTAATCTTGGTTTTGCGTCGGTTTTATTGAACAAGTATTTTAGTGCAGAATGATCAGTATAAACAATAGTTTTAGACAGGACTAGATAAGATCGAAACTTATCAAATGCATATACTACTGCTAATAATTCCTTTTCTGTCGTAGTGTAATTTTCCTGAGCATCAGTTAAGGTTTTACTAGCATAATATATTACCCGAAATTTCTTATCATGTCTTTGTCCTAAAACTACTCCTACTGCATAGTCACTAGCATCACACATAAGCTCAAAAGGTAGACTCCAGTCTGGTGACGTCATGACAGGTGCAGTGGTTAAAAGTTCCTTAAGTCTATTAAAAGCTTTCAGACATTTTTCATCAAAGACAAATGGAACATCTTTTCCGAGTAAATTGGTCAACGGCCTGGCTATTAATGAAAAATCTTTTATAAACCTACGATAAAAGCCAGCGTGTCCCAAAAAACTTCTAACGGCTCTCACATTTTTGGGAGGAGGTAGTTTCGAAATAACTTCAATTTTGGCCTTATCTACTTCCATACCTAGGTGTGAGATCTTATGTCCTAAAACGATTCCATCTTTAACCATGAAGTGGCATTTTTCCCAATTTAAAACCAGGTTAGATTTTATACAACGTTTCAACATTAACTCCAAGTTCTTTAGACAAACCTCAAATGAATTACCAAAAACAGAAAAGTCATCCATAAATACTTCCATAGATTTTCCTAACATGTCCTCAAAGATAGCAGTCATACAACGTTGAAATGTAGCAGGTGCATTACACAAACCAAAAGGCATCCTTCTATATGCAAATGTTCCAAAAGGGCATGTGAACGTAGTTTTATGCTGGTCCTCAGGGGAAATAGGAATTTGAAAATAACCAGAAAACCCATCAAGAAAGCAATAAAACATGTGTCCAGATAATCTTTCTAACATTTGGTCAATAAAAGGAAGGGGGAAGTGATCTTTTCGTGTGGCCGTATTTAGTTTTCTATAGTCTATGCATACACGATGACCAGTTACAGTTCTCGTAGGGATTAGTTCATTATGCTCATTCCTAACAACTGTTATACCGCCTTTCTTAGGTACTACCTGCACCGGGCTTACCCACTCACTATCTGAGATAGGGTAGATAAGTCCTGCATCTAATAGTTTAATGACTTCTTCTTAACAACATCACACATTAGGATTCAACCTCCTTGAGGTTGCACACATGGCTTATACTCATTTTCTAGAAGAATCTTATGCGAACAAAAGCTTGGATTAATACCTGGGATGTCTGCAATTTTGTAGGCAAAGGCTCTTCTATACTTTCTGCACATGTCCACAGTCAGCTTCCTTTGTTCTGCAGTCAGATCAGCTGCAAGAATAATGGGAAGTTTCTTGTTGTCATCTAGGAATTCGTAGCACAGATGAGTGGGTAGTTCCTTCAGCTCCAAGTCTGGTGGATCTTCAAACGAGGTTCGTTCTTTCTTCATCTCATCATCACCTATCTCAGTGAAACTATCAGAAGTATTTCATTTTCAGAAGAGCTAAGTTCAGGCTCCTCTAATTCTAGGGAGTCCTCACTTAGACTTGATAGTTTGAGCATAGGTCTGTCACGTTAATTGCAATCAAGTGTTCCATGGCATCCACACAAAAACAAGTATCATCTAAATGCATGGGATACCTAAGGGTCTCATTTAGATCAAAAGTGATGTCATCATTTCCTACCCTTAACTTGATTTGACCATTACTGACGTCTATTAATGCTTTTGAGGTAGCTAGAAATGGTCGACCTAGGATCAGGGGCACTCCTCCTTCCCCATTCATATCCATGACAACAAATCCACAGGAAACACAAATTTTCCGACCTTTACTAAGAGATCTTCAATTATTCCTTGGGGATTTTGACTGTCCTGTCTGCAAGTTGTATGCACATCCTAGTCGTTTTCAAATCATGCAATCCTAATTTATCAAATAAACTAGATGGCATAAGATTAATACTAGCTCCTAAGTCTGCTAATGCATGCATGTTAGTAATATTTCCAATTGTACATGGCAAGGTAAAACAACCAGGATCTTTCTGTTTAGACGGTAGTTTATTCAACAGACCGCCGAACATTCTTCATTAAGAACCACCTTGTCCATGTCAAATTTTCTTTTATTACTAACAACTTCTTTTAAAAACTTAGCATACTTTGGCATTTCAGAAATAACATCAAGTAAAGGTAAATTAACATGAATCTGACTAAAATTTAAGAAATTTTCAAATTGCTCCTTATCTTTATTGTGCATAAGTCTGGCAGGGTAAGGTACTTTTGGCCGGTACTCAGGAATAAACTCTGTCTTCCCTTTCCTTGCTACTTCGATTTTGACATCCGTCGGCGTTGGGTCCTTGGAGCCTTCTTCTGGTTCCTGCATAAGAATAGGAGGGTCAGATGGTTTGGGTGGAGATGGAGATAGAATTTTACCAGATCTTAGAGTGATAGTCTTGCATTCAGTTTGAGGGTTGGTCTCAGTGTTGCTTGGTAGCGTTCCCTGGGACCTGTGAGAGAAATGGGTGGATAGCTGACCCATTTATCTCTCTAAAGTTTGTATAGCAGCTTGTGTGTTTCTGATTGTTTGCTCGGTCTGCTTCTGCCTATTCTCGTTCTGCTGGATTTTTTCTGCATGAGCTTCCTGAATCTTTCTGTTTGACTCTATCATTTCCTTGTTAGAGTCGGAAATGCTCTTCAGCATGTCTCTGAATTCTTGCATGGGGTCAGTTGGAACGATGTAGTTCCTTGGTGCAGGTAGAGCGACTTGCTGGTTCTGCGGATATGGCAGTTGCTGAGGTACTCTTTTCTGGAAGTTAGTAGTCCCGGGATTGTTTCTCCAGCTAAATCCTGGATGGTTCTTCCAAGTGGGATTGTAGGTATTTCCTATAGGAGCAGAATTCACTGCATCCACTTGTTCCATATCCTCTGGAATAGTTAATATCCCATTACCATAACAATCTCCACTGAAATGTGGTCCTTGGCAACATTCGCAGACTTGGTATACTGACTGAACACTTTTCCCTTGTTGGAAAGCATTCAGCTGATTAGCAATGCTGGCCTTCAGTGCCTCAAATTGATCATCAGTGGAGGCAACGACCGCATTTACTGGTTGCTTCTTAGCTCGGCCACTTGTGCGCCAGTTCTTGCTGTTCCTGTAGAGTCTCTCCAGAGCATTTCTAGCATCTACATCACTCATTCCATTGAAACCGCTCTGGGGATTGAGTCCATCAAGAATTTGCTTACCCATGTCTGACATACCCCCGTAAAATTGCTGAATCAGCAATGCCTCAGTAAGTCCATGTTGGGGGCAGAGCCTGAGTAGCTCCTTGAATCTGTCCCAAGCTTCGATAACTGTCTCATCAGCAGCTTGAGTAAAACTAGATAGAGCCCTTCGATATTCTAGGACTCTTGCTGCAGAGTAGTACTCTTCTATGAAGGCTTTGCTTATCTCGTCCCAAGAGGTGATGGAGTTAGTAGGTAGCTGGGCCAACCATCTCTTAGCTCTGTCCCTCAGTGAGTAGGGAAAGAGGTTGAGTTTAGTTACTTCTGCAGTATGATCTCCCTTGAGGCCTTCGCAGAGAGAAGAGAAATCAGATAAGTGTTCCAGCGGATTCTCGGCTGCAGTTCCTCCAAACTGAACCCGATTTATAATCAGCTGGATCACATTCGGTTTAAGATCATAGCAAGGGTTCCCAGGGATTTGGATGGCGGATGTAGGATTCGAGGGTAGGTCTTTCAGCAGCCATCTCTGTTCTTCGCCTATTAGCTGTACGAATGAGACGTTCAGGATTCTCAACTGGTGTTTCAAGGTTAGCTTCTGAAGTTCGAGTCATGCAACTACAGAGAGGAATACGTTTTAGCCTGAGCGAACTGGTTAGTGGGGTTACAGGGAAAGTGAAAAAAATTCGGAAGAAAAACAACTATTCAATTACGAAAGGGAAATAACACAAAAGATAGGGAAAAGAACAACTTACCATTGAACAAGAAAAGTACAATTTTTTTCGGCTTTTTTTGAATTTTAACATTTTTATTTCTTTTTATATATTTCGAAAGCACTTAAATTCCCTCAATATGGTTTTAGAATGATTTTCTAAAATTTGATTATCCTAAGTGTCTTAATTCCAGATAACATCTAAAATTAATTAGTTATGATAACCCTATATTTCGGAAAGTGATTGTCTAACTAGTGTAAGACAAGTGTTAGGTTTAAGGTCTAGGTTACTACCGTTACCTATCATAAATCTCTAGAATTTTGATCAGGAATCCTAAATTCATTATGATATTTCCCCGGCAACGGCGCCAAAAATCTGATGGGTTTCCAGCCGATATGCTAAATAGGTGTTATTTTACCCTATGTTGATTATGAGTAATTAAGGACTGAGATTGACTAATTGTCACATTTAGTCTCTATGGTGTCACTTAATCAGCCAGAACCTAAGGCAGAGTACCTATCGTGTAGCTAGTCTGTTGGAAAGTATCTACGATTTTATTAAATAATTATCGTACTCCCAGGAAAGTGGTAACGGCTTAGTAGTAACTAGCCTTTTATCCTAACTCTTATCTTATAATCTAATTATGCAATCTTCATCAATAACTTTGATGAGAGGGTGATCCATTCTTCACTAGGTTTAAGTCTAATCAGGCCTAAAAGTGTTTATAGACAAAGTTCTGATTCTATGTTATACTGTTCCTATATGTTGATTGACCTATCTTCGAGTGTTTTAGATATATCTTAGCCTGGAATGCAACTATGTTCTGAGTCTAAAGGTGTACCACATCTGAGTAATCTGATATACCGCCCCATCTCCAAGGTAAACGGCCCTACTCACGGTTACTACTAAAGACAGCTATGAAAGCCCTATGTCACTTCGGGGATCATGCCGCTTGCCCATAACCGCAGGCATAAACGCTCTACTCAGCCTACCTAGACTACTCTAACAAACAGGGTGTTCCGCAGGTTATTTTATCTAGTATGGCAGACACCAATACTAATTGATGCCTATTAAACTAAACAGGTTATGAATAGACCGTGGTTAGGAATTGTCTATAACCCTAATTTTAGTTTAAAAGAAACTACATTAGACATGCAGACATAATGAATATTTAAGCAGGTGGCTATTTCCGGAAAAACATAATAACTTCAACATATATAACAACTATTCATAATAATCAAAATCCAGTATTCATAATTGCTATTTGGACAAACACAATAACCACATATAAGAGAGGGACAGGGGGACCGATGCCATAAAGAAATCACCCTTTACGAAGTCTCGCCGATGGAGCGTACTGTTGTATATGTCGTATTTCTTGACCCGACTCTGCTCGCCAGAACCTTCGGAGCAAGCTTCCTCAGCCTAGTAACTGGGCTTTACCTTAATACCCAGCTTAAGCCCAGCCCTGTGGACTGACTCTTCGAACGCCTAGAGCCCTCTTAGGATCTCCTAACGAAATCCCGGGTATTCTATGAATACCAGAAACGAACCTATCTATCGAACCCTAGGATTTGAGACTATTTCTCAGAAACTAAAAAACGAAACACAAAAAGGAAAGAAAGAAAACTTATACTGAAATCTGAGTCTCCGAGTGAGTTGTGTACTCGAGAATTGTACACTGGAAACCACTGAATGACTCAGATCGAGTGGAGAGGGATGATTTCAACTAAGGAAGGCCTGGGGTATTTATAGCAGCTTTCTGGAGTGATTTTCTCTCAAAATTTCGATGTGGTACTTGAATTTCTGGTTCGGGACGCCCGTCCCGGTCTGTTGACCAGGTCAGGACGGCCGTCCCGAGTCCTGGACGCCCGTCCCGACTTGTTGACCAGGTCAGGACGCCCGTCCTGAACCGGGACGCCCTCCCCGAAGTCCGAACTTCTGAAAAATTGCGTTTTTGCCCCGAAATTTGCCATTTTCTTCCACTTTTCACCTGACACTTCCAAAATCATAAAAACTGTGAAATTGAGTTAATAATGAACATTTAAGACTAATTTACCCTTAATTTCACCCTAAATCATGCCTAAAAACATGCTAAAAATGTGATATGATTTATGCATATAAAAAAACTACCATCTCTATCCTCTGGCATATATTATGCGAAAATAAATGTTATTTATCATTTAGTAAACCAGAACTTTACTAATCCCGTTACTTTTAAAGTTTGGCATGACCGTTTGGGTCATTCGAGATCATTTATGATGCAAAAAATTATCGAGACAAGGCACGGTCATCCTTTGAAAAATCAAAGGATTTTGACATCCGATAAACTTTCATGTGCTGCATGTTCCAAAAGAAAATTGATTATAAGACCATCACCATTGAAAGTAGGAGCTGAAAGTCCTACATTTATAGAACGAATTCATGGAGATATATGTGGACCGATTAGTCCACCATGTGGGCAATTTCGATATTTTATGGTCTTGATTGATGCATCGACCCGATGGTCGCATGTTTGTTTATTATCAACTCGCAACCTGACATTTGCGAGATTACTTGCCTAAATAATTCGCCTAAGAGCGCAATTTCCTGATTATCCTATTAAGCGAATCCGTCTAGACAATGCTGGTGAATTTTCTTCGCATGCATTTGATTCTTATTGCATGTCGATTGGAATAATTGTTGAACATCTTGTAGCTCATGTTCACACACAGAATGGTCTAGCTGAATCATTTATTAATGAAAACAAATCTCCCTACAGCAGCTTGGGGACGTGCAATTTTGCATGCTGCAACACTTGTGCGTTTAAGGCCATCGAGTTATCATAAGTTTTCTCCCTTACAGTTGGCTTTTGGTTCAGAGCCAAATATTTCTTATTTGAGAATTTTTGGGTGTGCTGTATATGTTCCAATTGAACCACCCCAAAAGGACAAAGATGGGTCTGCAAAGAAGATTGGGGATTTATGTTGGGTATGACTCCCCATCCATTATAAGGTATCTTGAACCTTTGACAGGGGATGTGTTTACAGCAAGATTTGCTGATTGCCATTTTGATGAAAATTTGTTTCCCAAATTAGGAGTCGAGAATAAATGACATAAGATTGAACTTGCGTGGAAAACATATTTGAATCATTTAGATCCACGCACAAATATGAGTGAACTTGATGTTCAAAAGATTATACATTTGCAACAAATTACAAATCAACTGCCAGATTCTTTTGCTGACTCCAGCAGAGTCACTAAATCGCATATTCCAATTATAGATGCTCCTATACGGATAGATGTCTCTGAAGGACAGAAAGTAAATCCTATAGCTATTGAATCAAAAACACGCCAGAAGCGTGGTCGGCCCCTTAGTTCCAAAATAAAAATCCTCGAAAGAAAAGAGGGTTAAATGATCCAGAAGTTCATATTGATGAAACATAAAAAGAAAACCAAGGGACAACTGATGAAAAGATTCTAACTACAAATGATGAAGAGAATTATGAAATCTCTATTAATTATACCAGTTCGAATAAAAGTTGGATCGAAAGAACGTTGTTATTGATAATGCTTTTGCATACAACGTAGCCCTTGATATTTTCAAGGATAATGAGGATTTAGGTCCTTCATCAATTGAAGAATGTCGGCATAGAATTGATTGACCTCAATGGAAAGATGCAATTTAATCGGAGTTAAATTCGCTTCCGAAGCGAAACGTTTTTGGACCTGTAGTCCAAACGCCAAAGGGTATAAAACCTGTTGGCTATAAATGGGTGTTTGTGTGAAAATGAAATGAGAATAATAAAGTTGTAAGATATAAAGCACGACTCGTCGCACAAGGCTTTTCGCAAAAGTGAGGAATTGATTATGATCAAACTTATTCACCCGTTATTGATGCTATTACACTCCGATATCTTATAAGTATTGGTAGTTCATGAAAAGATGAACATGCGTCAAATGGATGTTACAGCTTATCTTTATGGAAGCCTTGAAAATGGTATTTATATGAAAATCCCTGAAGGATTCAAATTACCAAAGGCTTCTAAAGGCCCTCGTAAAAATTATTCTATAAAATTACAGAAGTCATTATATGGGCTTAAATAATCTGGACGCATGTGGTACAATCGCCTTAGTGAATTCTTATTGAATTTAGGATATAAGAATGACCAAATCTATCCATGTATTTTTATTAAGAAAACAGATTTTAGTTTTGTGATTCTTGCTATATATGTTGACAATATCAATCTCATCGGAACTCCAGAAGAGCTTCGAGAAGCTATAGATTGTTTGAAACGAGAATTTGAATTTAAAGATTTTGGAAAAACCAAGTTTTGTCTTGGGCTTCAAATTGAACATATGAAATTGATGTGCTCCAAATTTGATCATGTGATAATCTTGCAGATATATTCACTAAAACCTTTCCGATTGCAACCTTTGAGAAATTGAGATATAAAATTGGTTTGCGTCGGTTTAAAGATTTCGAGAATTCATCTCATCAGGGGGAGAAATCTACACATAAAACATAGTGTACTCTTTTTCCTTCACTAGAGTTTTTTTCTCATTGAGTTTTTATCTAGTAAGATTTTAACGAGACATATTCTTTATGTAATGGACATTCAAGGGGGAGTGTTATGAATCCCGAAGATTCATTAAATTAGTGGATGTTCATGGTATAATCGTTATTATCCTTTAATCCCAGGATTATTACGTACTTAATGGAAGGTGATAAATATCACCTGATGTCTATCTCTAAGGTGACACATATCACCTAGTACTTATGACTTTGGTGACAAGTGTCACCTAGCACTTAATACTGGGTGACAAGTGTCACCCTTAGTGCTTATCATTATCTCCTATTCACCCCTATAAATAGAGGGCTCTATGCTCTTTTGTAAATACAACCAACAACAAACAAGAAATGAGATAATAATATTCTCTCTATTTTCTAAATCTCTTGTTTACCTTTCATCTTGTTTATTTTATTGTTTTTATATAATTTCATAATATATAATAAATATCACAATAAATTTTATTATACATGTTTATGGCACAACTAAATTTGTTACATCTAAACTATTTTTTAAAAGGATTAATATTTTTTTTATCTGGGCATGCATTACCACAATCCTGTTGACATAGGGAATATTCTATATCTTTTCTATCACCACAATTTTTTTTTTCAAACAATTAGCTACACATTATTTATCCCAAGCATCTGTAATTGGAAGAATAATAGGCATCAAAACAACGAAAACAACAATAACGACTGTTTACACTTGAGGTCTTCATTGTTATGAAATTTATTTTTCTTTTTAAAAAAATATAAAAAAATATTGTTGCTCAGTTAGTTTGATGTTGAAAAAAAAAAATTATATGTGTGTTGCATATTTATAGCATGAAGATCATTGTGAAATTTTTATTTCTTTGGCGTTACCGTTAATTTTGTTACCACAATTTTTTAATATACACTTATTATTTCTTCATTTTTTTTTGCGGTAATTTTCTCTTCTTTTATTTATTTATTTATTCACATTCTCTATTATTGTATTAGTTTGGTTGACCATTTGTTGAAAATTTTACAAAACTTAAACAATTTCATCATATTTTATAAAATATTTTAACATTTTTTTTATATCGATAAGATAAAATACACATCAATTAAATTAAAAATTATACTATTTTAATAGCTGATAAATTGGTTCTTTTTTTCAATTTTTCAAGGATAGTTGAGTTGATAAAAACTTAATTATGTCATTCTTATATACATGTGCAAGAAAGATAATATTTTATTAATTACAAGTATTTGTATTCATTAATAATATTAATGAGATAACCTATTTTGTCTTTATAAAATTACTTAAAGAGTAAAGTAATTAAAATAATAAAATAAAAAACAAGTACAAGATTGAGATTTTCATTCAAAATCAATATTTCGAATTAAATTTTTCCTTATCGTTAATAAATTTTCGAGTTATTAAACTAATTCTTGTTTAATTATGAGTTTAGGAGTATTCTTATATATCATTACACATTATTTCATATTGATGTGCAATGGAGGATGGAATGATATATATATATATATATATATATTATAATATATATATATAATATTACAACATAGCACAAAGAAATTAGTTACAAATATTGATGGTAGAATCAAATTTATTGTAATTCGAAACACACCAACGAGACTTTTACCTGAACATATATTTAAAGCACCCAATTTGCCATTCTAGTAATTCATACTTTCTTCATTACAGTGTTTCTTTACATAATGTTACATACATTTTACATCTCCATATATGTAAAAGAAGAATAAAAAATATCAAAACAATGAAAACAATAATAATTGCTATGCTTAAACTCCTCATTGTTAAAAAATTTATTTTTATTTTAAATTAATATTATATATATATATAGTTTAACCTGAAGACCGAACGAAGTTAGATGATATTTTTATTTGTTGGAATTTATAAAATATTTGTTTTTCATAATTTTTTTAAATATATTGAAAAAGAAAAACAAAACAAAGATTTTAAAATGATGAATGAATGCATGAAGGTGCTCTAATACATTCACTTTTTTTCTTTCTTTCTTTTTTTAATTACAGAAAAAATGTAGAAAAAAGAATATTTATATTATATAAATATATAATACATAGCACAATAAATTTTGTTATACATATTTATAGTAAAACCAAATTTATTACATTCGAGCTATTTGTTTAAATTACTAATTTTTTTTTATCTGGACACGTTTGAATACATTCATTTTGACATAATGAATAAGCTATTATGTCTAATTTTTTATAACCACATTTTTTTTTCAAGCAATTACTTAGACATTGTTCATCCCAAGCATCTGTAATTGGAAGAATAAGAGGCATTAAAACAATTAAAACAACAATAACGGCTGCTATACCTGAAGTCTTCATTGTTATGAAATTTATTTTTCCTTTTAGAAGAAAATATTGTTGCTTAGTTGGTTTGATGTTAGAAAAATCAATTTATTAGTTGCATATTTATTGCATGAGGGTCATTGTGCAATTTTATTTCTTTGGAGATACCTTTAATTTTGCTTCCGTAATTCTATAATATCCAATTATTTTCTTTTTTTTTTTGTGTGGTAATTACTTTTATTTTCATTAGTTTTTTCTTGGACAATAATATTTGATTGATATTTTAGATCTGCATTACAAATCTAAAGTCAAACATGATTTAAATTCTTGTCAAGAAAATAAATTTTCTTAAATCTTATTTTTCTATCTTAAAATTTGATTCAAAAATAACAAAATTTTGATCACTCTTACACCAGTAATTGTTAGAATAAATAAATTTGTCTAATCATATTTAAAAATAATTAACTAAATGTTTATAGTTTTTAGATATTAATTATGTAGAAAATTAGTCTACTTATTGCATTTATTTTTATAATTCATCTTATTATTATTTTAAGTTGAGGTAGGAGGTAAATTTTGATAAAAAATATATAAAACAAAAAAATTTATATAGCCGTTTAACTTATTTTCGTTTTACATATAATTCTTCATTTTTTATTTTTTATTTTTTTAAAAAAAATTCACATTCTCTATTGTTGTTGATGTTGTAAATTAGTTTACCATTTGCTTAAACAACTTTATCATATTTTATTTGAAAATATTTTTAGATATTAATAAATTAGCTATTTAGTATTGTTGTCATCATACTAAAAATGATATTTAATGTTAATTATAAATACTTAAGTTTTTTCTTTTATATTATTACAAATTCACTTCACTATCAATATGAGAGGTAAGAGATAACATTTTATATATATATATATATATATATATATATAAAGAAATTGATTATAAATGTTGATTTACAATCAAACTTGTTTCGATCTGAACAATTTATTTTAAGTATCTAGGTGATTTTTATCTAAATATATGTTATTGTACCCTTTTTGACACTTTGAATAATCTATACTTTCTTTATCACAATTTTTCTTTACACAACTATACATGCATTTTGCATCTTGGACATCCGTAAATGAAAGAATAAAAAACATTAAAATAGTGAAAATAACAATAATTGCTACACTTGAACTCCTCATTGTTACGATTTTTTTTAAATATATATATATATTGTTGACGTTGATTTGATTTCACGTAAAAAAAATATATTCTCAATAACTTGTATATTTATAGTATCAAAATTTTTATTTATTTATTTTTTTGATAGTACCATTAATTTATTTTTTTTTTGCTATAATCTTTTCGTATCCGATTATTTCTATTTTTTTTTACTTTTTTATATGGTGACTTTCTTCTATTTTTATTAAATATTTTTAGACCTCAATATTTAATTAGGGGTTATAAATGAACATAAGTTAAATACCTTTTTAAATAATATTCTATTTCTAAATTTTAATTTTCCTTAAAAAATGTTTCAACTTGAAATTTTATTCAATAATAACCAAATTTATATCCTATTAGACCAATGATTGTTAGGATATTTATCTAATCATATTAAAGGATTAACTAAATTTTCACACTTTTTTTAATATTAATTATCCAAAAATAAAATAAAAATACTTGTTCGATTGGAATAATTGTTAAACATCCTGTAACTCATGTTCACACACAAAATAGTCTAGCTGAATAATTTATTAAAAGGTTGCAATTAATTGCTAAACCATTATTGATGAAAACAAATCTCCCTACAGCAGCTTAGGGACATGCAATTTTGCATGCTGCAACACTTGTGCGTTTATGACTATCGAGTTATCATAAGTTTTCTCCCTTACAATTGGCTTTTGGTTCAGAGTCAAATATTTCTTATTTGAAAAATTTTGGATGTGCTGTATATGTTCCAATAGAACCACCCCAACGGACAAAGATGGGCCTGCAAAGAAGATTGAGGATTTATGTTGGGTATGACTTCCCGTCCATTATAAGGTATTTTGAACCTTTGACTGGGGATGTGTTTACAGCAAGATTTACTGATTGCCATTTTGATAAAAAATTATTTTACAAATTAGGGGGAGAGAATAAATGGCATAAGATTGAACTTGCGTGGAAAACATCTTTGAATCATTTAGATCCACGCACAAATATGAGTGAACTTGAAGTTCAAAAGTTATACATTTGCAACAAATTGCAAATCAACTGCGAGATTCTTTTGTTGACTCCAGCAGAGTCACTAAATCGCATATTTCAGCTATAGATGCTCCAATACAGATAGAAGTCTTTGAAGGACAGAAAGTAAATTCTATAGCTATTGAATCAAAAACACGCCAGAAGCGTGGTCGACCCCTTAGTTCCAAAAATAAAAATTCTCGAAAGAAAAGAGGATTAAATGATCCAGAAGATCATATTGAAGAAACAGAAAAAGAAAACCAAACGACAACTGATGAAAAGATTCCAACTACAAATGATGAAGAAAATTTTGACATCTCTATTAATTATACCAGTTCGAATAAAAATTGGATCGAAAGAACGTTGTTATTGATAATGCTTTTGCATACAATGTACCCCTTGATATTTTCAAGGATAATGAGGATTTAGGTCATTCATCAGTTGAAGAATGTCGGAATAGAATTGATTGGCCTCAATGGAAAGATGCGATTTATATGAAAATCCCTGAAGGATTCAAATTACCAAAGGCTTCTAAAGACCCTCGTGAAAATTATTCTATAAAATTACAGAAGTCATTATATGGGTTTAAACAATTTGGACGCATGTGGTACAATCGCCTTAGTGAATTCTTATTGAATTCAGGATATAAGAATGACCAAATTTGTCCATGTATTTTTATTAAAAAAATATATTTTAGTTTTGAGATTCTTGCTATATATGTTGACGATATCAATCTCATCGAAACTCCAGAAGAGCTTCAAGAAGCTATAGATTGTTTGAAACGAGAATTTGAAGTTAAAGATTTTGGAAAAACCAAGTTTTATCTTGGGCTTCAAATTGAACATATGAAATTGATGTGCTCCAAATTCGATCATATGATAATCTTGCAGATATATTCACTAAAGCCTTTCCGACTGCAACCTTTGAGAAATTGAGATATAAAATTAGTTTGCGTCGGTTTAAAGATCTCGAGAATTCATCTTATCAGGGAGAGAAATCTACACATAAAGAATAGTGTATTCTTTTTCCTTCACTAGAGTTTTTTCCTACTGGGTTTTTATCTAGTAAGGTTTTAACTAGGCATATTTTTTATGTAATGGACATCCAAGGAGGAGTGTTATGAATCCCGAAGATTCATTAAATTAGTGGATGTTCATTGTATAATCGTTATTATCCTTTAATCCTAGGATTATTACGTAGTAATGAAAGGTGATAAGTATCACCTGATGTCTATCTCTAAAGTGTATCACCTAGTACTTATGTCTTTGGTGACAAGTGTCACCTAGCACTTAATACCGGGTGACAAGTGTCACCCTTAATATTTATCCTTATCCCCTATTCACTCCTATAAATAGAGAGCCCTATACTCTTTTGTAGATACAACTAACAACAAACAAGAAATCAGATAATAATATTTTCTCTATTTTCTAGATCTCTCGTTTATTTTTCATCTTGTTTATTTTATTATTTTTATATAATTTCACAATATATAATAAATATCACAATAAATTTTGTTATACATGTTTATGGGACAACTAAATTTGTTACATCTGAGCTATTTTTTGAAAGGATTAATATTTTTTTTTATCTGGGCATGCATTACCACAATCCTGTTGACAAAGGAAATATTCTATATCTTTTCTATCACCACAATTTTTTTTCAAACAATTAGCTACACAGTGTTTATTCCAAGCATCTGTAATTGGAAGAATAATAGGCATCAAAACAACCAAAACAACAATAACGGCTGCTTACACTTGAGGTCTTCATTGTTATGAAATTTATTTTTCCTTTTAAAAAAATATTAAAAAATATTGTTGCTCAGTTAGTTTGATGTTGAAAAAAAAAAATTTATATGTGTGTTGCATATTTATAGCATGAAGATCATTGTGAAATTTTTATTTCTTTGGCGTTACCGTTAATTTTGTTACCGCAATTTTTTTATATACACCTATTATTTCTTCATTTTTTTTATGTGGTAATTTTCTCGTCTTTTATTTATTTATTTATTCACATTCTCTATTATTGTTGTAGTTTGGTTGACCATTTGTTGGAAATTTTACAAAACTTAAACAATTTCATCATATTTTATAAAAGATTTTAACATATTTTTTTATATCGATAAGATGAATATACGTCAATTAAATTAAAAATTATACGATTTTAATAGCCAATAAATTGATTCTTTCTTTTTAATTTTTCGAGGATAGCTGAGTTGATAAAAACTTAATTATGTCATTCTCATATACATGTGCAAGAACGATAATATTGTACTAATTACAAGTATTTGTATTTATCAATGATATTAATGAGATAATCTATTTGTGTTTATAGAATTACTAAACAGTAAAGTAATTAAAATAACAAAATAAAAAACAAGTACAAGATTAAGATTTTCATTCAAAATCATATTTCGAATTAAATTTTCCTTATTCGTTAATAAATTTCGAGTTATTAAACTAATTCTTGTTAATTATGAGTATTTAGGATTATTCTTATATATCATTACACATTTATATCATATTGATGTGCAATGGAAGATGGAATGATATATATCTATTATATATATATATATATATATATATTTATATATATATATATATATATATATTATATATATATATTACAACATAGCACAAAGAAATTAGTTACAACTATTGATGGTACAATCAAATTTATTGTGATTCGAAACACACCAACGAGACTTTTACCTGAACATATATTTAAAGCACCCATTTTGCCATTCTAGTAATTCATACTTTCTTCATTACAATGTTTCTTTACATAATGTTACATACATTTTACATCTCCATATATGTAAATAGAAGAATAAAAAATATCAAAACAATGAAAACAATAATAATTGCTATGCTTAAACTCCTCATTGTTAAAAAATTTATTTTTTATTTTTCATTTTCTTATCTTTACAAATTGTGACACACGCACACAACGGAATAAATATGCAAGAAAATGGCAAATTTCGGGGAAAAAACGTGATTTTCAGAAGTTCGAAAGTCAGGACGGGCGTCCCGACCCTATCAAAGACCCAAGATGGGCATCCTAGACCCAGTCAAAGTACCGGGACGGGCGTCCTAACTCGGTCAACAGATCGGGACGGGCGTCGCGAACCCATGAACAGTGTCCCACATCGTTTTCTGAAGAGAAATTCACTCAACTTCCCTGCTATAAATACCATAGGCCTTCTACAGTTGAAAATACCCTCTCCACTTGATCTAAATCATTCAGTGGCTTTCAGTACACAATTTTCTACTGTATACGAGTCATTCAGTGATCTCAGGTGTTTTTTTGTTCAAGTAGATTTCAGTATACGAGAGCTTCTCGTGTTCTTTGTTTTCTGAGAGTCTGTCTCAGGATCTTAGAATACGACTAGATAGGGTTCATTTTTAGTATTCATAGAATACCCGGGATTTCATTCGGAGATCCTAAGAGAGCATTAGGTGATCAAAGAATTAGTCAACAGGGCTTTGCTTAAGCCCGGGACGTAAGGTAAATCAATAGCTGCTAGGCTGAGGAAGCGTTCTCCGATGGTTTTGTCGAGCAGAGTCGGGTCAAGCAGTCCAGGATATACAAGTAGTTGCTCCATCAGCAGACCTAATAAAGGGTGAATACTTTATGGTGGTGGTCCCCTTGTTCCTCTCTTTATATTTTGGTACTGTGTTTGTCCAAAGACCCATTTGAATATTAAACTATGATATTATGAATATGTGTTTTGCATGTTGAAGATATTTACATTTTTCCGGAAAGGTCACCAGCTTAATTATCATTATGACTGTATGTCTTCTTGCTCTTTTAAATTAGATGAACAGTTATAGACAATTCCTAACCACCGTCTAATCATAACCTATCTAGTTTAAGAAGCCTTAATTTAGGGATTTGTGTGAGGACGGAAGCATTAAGGTCTGCCATATTAGATAAAATAACGTATAGATCACCATGTTTGTTAGAGTAGTCTAATGAGGCTGAGTTCATGTGTTTATGCCGGCGTTAGGGCAAGCGGCATGATCTCCTGAGTGACACAGGACTTTCATAGATACCTTTAGCTCGAACCGTGAGTAGGGCCGTCAATGGTGATGTGGCGATTTATAAGATAACTCAGATGTGGTATATAAGTAGAATCAGTATATAATTGCAATCTAGACCAGGATATATCTAAAATACTCGAAGATAGGTCAATCAACATGTAGAAATAATATAACATATATCAGAACACTTGTCTGTAAAATACTCTTGCATGCTTAATGAACTTGAACCTTGTGTAGAATGGATCACCCTTTCATCAAAGATATTGATGAATGATTGCATAACTGGATAATAAAATGAGAGTTAGGGTAAAAGGATAGTTGCTACTAAGCTGTTACCACTTCCTTGGGAGTACGATAATTTCTTAAATTAAAATCGTAGGTACTTTCCAACAGACTAGCTACACGATAAGGACTCTGCCTTAGGTTCTGATTGATTAAGTGACAACATAGATGCTAAATATGACAATTAGTAATTCTAAGTCCTTAGTTATTCATAATCGATATAGGGTAAATAAAACCTATTTTTAGCATATCGATCGGAACGCATCACTCAAATATGGTAAACAGATGGTTACATTTCATAATTTCCTTAGAGATCAAGATATATCTAAAATGTTCGAAGATAAGGTCAAACAAGTTGTAATAACTGAGCTTATTTGATGAATGCATATCTACTCTTGAATGTTGTTTGCTTGTTATGTGTGATTGGGATCACCAATCAATCTCAAGGATATTGATGAAATGATTGATTAATTAAATAAATAAGATAAATGTTAGGATTAAGGGATAGTTGCTACTAAGCCGTTACCAATTCCCTGGGATTACGATATTAATAAATTAAAATCGTAGGTACTTTCCAAGGACTAGCTACAAGATAGGTACTCTGCCTTATGTTCTAATTGATTAAGTGACAACAATTGAATGCTAAAGTAACAATTAGTAAGACTCAGTCCTTAATTACTCATAATCAAAATAGGTAAATAATTCCTATCTTTTAGCATACCAATCGGAACGCATCATGATGACCCTTCTCACATTTTGGGTTAAAGTATCCATGAAAGCCTGTGTCACTCAAGAAATCATACCACTCACCCTAGGGCTGGCCTAGCGCACAAACTCAACCTCATTAGGTTACTATAACAAACATGGTGATCTGTATGTTATTTTACCTAATCTGGAAGACTTTAATGTCTGTTAAACTAAACAGGTTATGATTTAGACGGTGGTTAGGAGTTGTCTATAACCATGCATTTAATTTAAAAGAGCAAACAGATAATCAGGCATAATGTCAATTAAGCAGGTGACCTTTCCAGAAAAATGAACAGAACCTCAACTTACAAAACATACATAATATAGCAATCATAATTCAGTATTCAAATATGTATCTAGATGAACACAATGCAAAGATATACAGAAAAGATCTAGGGAACCATGTCCATAGAGTAGTCACCACTTTATGAGGTCCGCCGACATTGCCAAACTTGTATCCTTTGTGTTGCTTGATCCTACTCTGATCTACAAAACCTTCGAAGAACGCTTCCTTGGCCTAGTAGCAATTGCTATACCTTACGTCATGGGCTTAAGCAATGCCCTGTTGACTTATTCTATGTTAACCTATTTGTAACGCTCTGCCACACTTCCTTGGGCTTATTATCGAATTTTGCCTTAAGAGGGGATTATTTTGGTCCGGAATATTCTAGAATACCCTAGAATATTGTGGAGAATACTTGTACATAGTAGATAGGCCTTGAGCATGCTAGAGTTGAGTAGAATCTTCTAGAGCATGCTTGAATATGTAGGAGCTTTTGTTAGAGGACTCTAGAATATGTTCTAGAGCCTTCACCTTGTGTAGAACCATATAGGCTTTTCTAGGACCTTCCATTTAAGGAGGTGCTTAGGAACATTTTGTAGAGAAATATAGAGAACTCCATTTGAGGAGGTGGAGCACTATAAATAGGAGGGGTGCTCCTCATTTGTAAATCATCCAAGCAAAGTATAATCACAAAGCATATTGATAAAAGCTCTCTTTCCACATACTCATAAAGTCTTTCGGTTGTTCTTTCTTGTGTTTCTTTCTTTAGCCAAGTTATAGCAACCTTTGATCGATAGGCTGACTTAGCTATCGCAAGGGGCAAAAAGGAGCTAAGGCCGCACGGTACGCTTGTTGAAGGAACAAGGACGTGACAAGTGGTATCAGAGCCTAGTTCAAAGTTGTGAGCATGGCTAGAGGAATCGACACCGAGGACGTCGGCACCTCGGGGGTGGTCGAGGAGACCTGTGGGAGGGATCCACAACCCACCACCGGGAAAGAGAAACGAGGTCATAGCAAGGCTCGTGCAGAATCCGAGGTGGAGGTACCTGCACTGGACTATGTGGTGGGCGAGCTCAATGAGAAACTCGAAAAGGTCGAGTTCTCGTTCAAGACATTGGAGGATCATGTCTTGGAAGTAGATTCCACCAAAGGCGACGTACAAGGGTGCATCGACGCCGTTCAAGTATGTCGAGATACCGTCAAGGAGTTGCGGGACTCCCATGGTATGTTGGCCAATTGCTTGGATCAGCTTGCTGACATCGTCCGTGCCTTGAAGGAAGACATGGCGATGTGCAAGAAGGTCGTGGCTAGCGGGGAGGCTAGCAGTTCAAGTCCATCTCCCAAGATACTCGACAACTTTTTGTGGCACATGGCACTCTACTTTGAGGGCATGAATATTCGAGACGAGGCCACCAAGGTAAGAACGACCACCCTTTACCTTTCCGATAATGCGATGTTATGGTGGCGCAGGAAATATGCCGACATCGAGCGGGGTGCTTGCCATATAGATACGTGGGACGAGTTCGTCAAAGAACTCAAACGATAATTTTACCCAGAGAACGTTGTCTTCTAGGCATGCAAGAAGCTAAGGGAACTGAGGCAAAAGGAGTCCATCCGAGACTATGTCAAGGATTTTCAGACCCTGATGCTTCAAATCCCCAATCTTAGTGACGACGATCTCTTATTTCACTTCGTGGACGGGCTCAAAAATTGGGCAAAGCAAGAGTTGCAGCGACGAGGCGTCAAAAATGTAGATGAAGCCATCGCCGCCACCGAGTCACTTATCGAGTTCCGTTCACCATCCGACACCCCCAAGTGCAAAGATAAGTATCCCGCCAAAGGTGGGGGAGATAGGCGGGATGGGCGTGAGATCCGTAGGCTGGCAGCCAAGGATGGGGACCGAGGCACCACACGCAAGGGCTATGAAGAAAAGAAGTAGGCCTTTGTCCCCGCGGAGGATGCTTCATCTGTAAGGGGCCCCATGGTATGAGGGACTGCCCCAAGCTAGGGTCCCTCTCAGCCATAGTCGAGCGGCAAGAGTCGGAGACCCACCCCGAAGAGGAGCCGAGCGTGATAGGCTCACTCCAGCTCCTCAATGCCATCAAAGTAAGGCCATCACTAGCCGCAACGAGCAAGGGGCTCATGTACGTCGAGGCGCACATCAATGGGAAGGCGACCCAAGCCTTAGTCGACACGGGCGCTACCCATAATTTTATTACCGATGACGAGGCAAGGCGCTTGGGCCTAAGTTGGTCAATGGGTAAGGGGTGGTTGAAGACCGTCAATGCCAAGGCCCAACGTGTGAGCGGGGTAGTTCGAGGCGTGAGGCTACGTCTTGGCACCTGGGAAGGCTAAGTGGATTTTTCCGTCGCCCCCATGGACGACTTCAAGGTGGTACTCAGGCTAGACTTCTTAAGGTAGGTAAGTGCGATTCCCATGCCTAATTTTAGCACGGTTTGGATTTTAGAGAAAGGAGCAGTGTGCATGGTCCCAACCATTCCATCACCCCATGGCGAGCCAAACAAGAGGCAATTGTCGGCCATTCAAGTTGCTAAGGGAGCACGACGGGGCGAGTCGACATACCTTGCCATGGTCAAGGAAGGCGAGGCTACCAAGGGGTAGTGGACGTGCCCCCTCTCATCCAGGCCATGCTGGACGAGAACAAAGATGTAATGCCGACCAGGTTACCAAGCCAGCTCCCACCACGGAGGGAAGTGGACCATACCATCGAATTAGAGCCTGGTGCCAAGCCACCCTCGATGGCACCATATCGTATGTCGCCGCCCGAGCTCGCGGAGCTTCGTAAGCAGCTGAAGGAGTTAACCGACAAAGGGATGATCAGGCCCTCGAGAGCACCTTTCGGCACCCCGGTTCTATTTCAAAAGAAGCATGATGGCTCTTTGAGGATGTGCGTGGACTACCGGCCGTTGAACAAAGTCACCATCAAGAATTGATATCCGATCCCCCTCATAGCCGATCAGTTCGATAGACTTGGGAAAGCCAAGGTGTATACCAAGATGGATCTACAGAAGGGCTACTACCAAGTCCGGATAGCCGAAGGAGACGAACCAAAGACAACGTGCATCACCCGTTATGGGTCCTATGAGTGGTTAGTCGTGCCCTTCGGGCTAACCAATGCCCCAGCCACATTTTGCACTCTCATGAATAAGATATTCCATCCCTACTTGGATCGGTTCGTGGTGGTCTACTTGGACGATATCGTCATATATAGCAACTCGCTGGAGGAGCATGCCAACCACCTGCGCATCGTCTTCAAGGTTCTTCGGGAGAACCAACTTCATGTGAAGGAGTCAAAATGTGAGTTTGCCAAGGATGAAGTGGGGTTCCTTGGTCACATCATCGGGCATGGACGGATACGAATGGATGGTGCCAAGATCAAGGCGATCGTGGACTAGGAGGCCCCAACCAAGGTAACCGAACTACGCTCTTTCCTTGGTTTAGTCAATTATTATCGCTGATTTATACAGGGGTATTCAGCAAGGGCGGCCCCATTGACCGACTTACTCAAGAAAGCAAAGCCGTGGGTATGGTCCGAGGCTTGCGTGAGGGCCTTCGAGGATCTAAAGGCTGCGGTGACCTGCGAGCCTGTCTTAGCCCTCCCGAATTTTGAGAAGCCATTCGAGGTACATACCGATGCCTCCGACTACGCTATAGGGGGAGTCTTGATGCAGGATCGACACCCCATAGCTTTCAAGAGCCGGAAGCTAAGCAAAACCGAGCAGTGATACACGGTGCAAGAGAAGGAGATGACAGCCATCATCCATTGCTTGAGAGTGTGGCGCCACTATTTATTGGGAGCCCGATTCACCATCAAGACCGACAATGTTGCAACCAGCTATTTCCAAACCCAGAGGAAGTTATCCCCCAAGCAAGCACGGTGGCAAGATTTTCTAGCCGAGTTCGATTATGTGCTAGAGTATAAATCGGGGAGGGACAATGTTGTTGCCGATGCACTTAGTCACAAGGCGGAGCTTGCGGCCATCAGTCTAGCCAAAGGGACACTTGTGGAATGCATCCGAGAAGGGCTCGAGCGTGACCCAATGGCTAGAGAACTCATGAGTCTTGCCAAGAGCAGCAAAACCAAGAGGTTTTGGGTAGAGGACGGTCTGCTCTACTCAAAAGGGCACCGACTATACGTACCAAAGTGGGGTAATTTAAGGCGCGACTTGATCAAAGAGGGCCATGACACCAAATGGCAGGCCATCCTGGCCAAAGGCGCATGAGGGCGCTCTTAGAGACAGCATACGTTTGGCCACAAATGAGGGATAGCGTGGAGCTATACGTGCGAACGTGCCTTGTGTGCCAACAAGATAAGGTAGAGAATCAACGTCCGGCCAGGTTGCTAGAACCCTTACCAATTGCGGAGCGACCATGGGATTCCATCTCCCTAGACTTCATAAGTGCACTACCTAAGTCCGAGGGATACGGGTCCATCATGGTCATAGTGGACCGATTCTCGAAGTATGGGACGTTCGTACCATGCTGATACGCGAAAATCGTATCACCTTTTTAGCATGTTTTTATATATGATTTAAGGTGAAATTGAGGGTAAATTGATCTTAATTGTTTATTATTTACTTAATTTCACAGTTTTTATGATTTTGGAAGTGTCAGGTGAAAAGTAGACGAAAACAGCAAATTTTGGGGCAAAAACGCAATTTTTGGAAATGCTGACTTGGTCAAAGGCTCAGGACGGGCGTCCCGACCCAGTCAAAGCACTGGGACGGGCGTCCAGGACTTGGGACGGGCGTCTCGACTTGGTCAACAGACCAGGACGGGCGTCCCGAACCCCCAAATCAAGTCCCACATCGAATTTTTGATGAAAAATCACCCCAGGAAGCTGCTATAAATACCCCAGGCCTCCAGCAGTTGAAATCATCCCTCTCCACTTGATCTGAGTCATTCAGTGGTTTCCAGTGTACAATTCTCTAGTACGTAACTCACTCGGAGACTCAGATTTCAGTAGAAGTTTTCTTTCTTTCCTTTTTGTTTTCGTTTTTCTAGTTTCTGAGAAATAGTCTCAGATCCTAGGGTTCGATAGATAGGTTCGTTTCTGGTATTCATAGAATACCTGGGATTTCGTTAGGAGATCCTAAGAGGGCTCTAGGCGTTCGAAGAGTCAGTCCACAGGGCTGGGCTTAAGCTGGGTATTAAGGTAAAGCCCAGTTACTAGGCTGAGGAAGCGTCCTCCGAAGGTTCTGGCGAGCAGAGTCGAGGCTAGCAATACGACATATACAGCAGTACGCTCCATCGGCGAGACTACGTAAAGGGTGATTTCTTTATGGCATCAGTCCCCCTGTCCCTCTCTTATATGTTGTTATTGTGTTGTTCCAAAAATTGATTATGAATACGAGATTACGATTTGTATGAATATTTGTTTTATATGTTGAAGTTGTTATATTTTTCCGGAAATGGCCACCTGCTTAATATTCATTATGTCTGCATGTCTAATGTGCTCTTTTAAACTAAAGTTAGGGTTATAGACAATTCCTAACCACGGTCTAATCATAACCTGTTTAGTTTAACAGGCATCAATTAGTATTGGTGTCTGCCATGCTAGATAAAATAACCTGCTGAACACCCTGCTTGTTAGAGTAGTCTAGGTAGGCCGAGCTGAGTCCGATTATGCCGGCGGCTAGGGCAAGAGGCATGATCCCCGAAGTGACATAGGGCTTTCATGGATGCCTTCATCCCGAACCGTGAGTAGGGCCGTCATTAAGGTAGGGTGGTTTATTAGAGACCTCGGATGTGGTACGCCTTTAGACACAGAATATAGTTGCAATCCAGGCTAAGATATATCTAAAATACTCGAATATAGGTCAATCAACATATAGGAACAGTATAACATAGAATCATGACCTCATCTACAAAATACTTTTGGATTAATTAGACTTAAACCTAGTGGAGAATGGATCACCCTCTCATCAAAGTCATTGATGAAGATTGCATAACTGGAGCATAAGATAGGAGTTAGGATAAAAGGCTAGTTACTACTAAGCCGTTGCCACTTCCCTGGGAGTACGATATTTAACTTAATAAAATCGTAGATACTTTCCAACAGACTAGCTACACGATAGGTACTCTGCCTTAGGTTCTGATTGATTAAGTGACAATAATTGAATGCTAAGTGACAGTTAGTAAGACTCAGTCCTTAATTACTCATAATCGACATAGGTAAATAAAGCCTATCTTTTAGCATACCAATCGGAACGTATCAGATTTTTGGCGCCGTTGCCGGGGAAATATCATAATGATTTTAGGATTATTGGCCACAATTCTAGAGGCTTATGATAGGTAACGGTAGTAACCTAGACCTTAGACCTACACTTATCTTACACTAGTTAGACAATCAATTTCCTAAATATAGGGTTATCATAACTAATTGATTTTAGATGTTATCTGGAATTAAGACATTTAGGATAATCAAATTTTAGAAAATCATTCTAAAACCATATTGAGGAAATTTATCTGCTTTCTAAATAAAAATTCAAAATCCCTAAAAATATTTTTCTTGCTTTTCTATTTTACTTTCCTGTTTTTGTTATTTGTTATTTCTAACTAGACTTTGCACTCAGAGATGAAGAGAACAAGAGCAGCTACTAACCAGGCAAAGAAAACAGAAATCCCTGACACTCCAGGACCAAAGAAGACAAAGCCAGAAGGACCATCTAGGCCTGCACCAGAAATACCACGAGGGACTATTCCTTCACAACCGGTAGAAGTAAACTCAAGCCTAGATGCCAGTGACCTAGTGAGAAGATTCCTGAACGCCCGTGAGCCTAGTCCCACGGAAGAAGATCCTTCTGAGGATACCTTCCCTCCTAGAGAAGAACCCCAGAGATCTCTAGTTCACACTCCTGCCCAGAGAGTTCCTATAAATCCACCACCCACTGACCAAACCCAAAATTCACCAACATCTCCTGCATACACCCCAACACCTAACGAGCGCACCCCTTCATCCGGGGGGAGTACTAACGGTTATCATTCAATGTTGTCCGTGCAGATAGATACGTTGGCTCAAAGGGTCTATGAGATGGACCAAGGAATTGCAAGCAGATTGTGTCATTTAGACCAGCTCAGTCTAAACATCACAACTAACATGGACCGACTCAGAGCCACGGTCAGTCTTCAGGAGAACCAAGGTGCACAACTACTCCGGGAGATGGCTGACTTACGCAGTGAGCAGGGCAGGCAGAGGGATGAGATGAGAGCCATACGCATAGAAATGCGAAGCATTCGAACAGAGCTACAGGAGATCAGAGATAAGGGTCGTTGAAAAAGGGAAGATTCTTTTACTTTTATTCTCAGCAAATAAATTATTTGAACTAAACCTGAATAATTGACCCATATTTTCTATTTTTCAAACTTTTTAAAGGGTCCTTTATATTCAACAATTATTTTTTTTTCCAGACATTTTATTTTTCTATGAAAAACAAAAGTTTTGCAAATGCAGTTTATTTTTCACTAATTAAATTGTACAAACTCAATTTTTTGTTTTTCTGAAACCCTTGCTGAATTTAAGTTGGGATAAAATTAGGGTAGTCATGATTTTCGAAAAAAAAAGACTGAGGAATTTTTGCATAGAGTTTTTAACAGCTTCTGAATTTGATTGGATAAACATGAAGACTTGTTAAAAATTATGATTATATTTGGTATCCTGAGATTTGCAGGGAATTACGAAAAAAAAAATAAAAATTTTTTTTTCCCGGAACTGGCACGCGTCCCGAAGCAACCCGGGACGGGAGTCCTGCCTCCGGGACGGGCGTCCCGAAGGCCGGCCCTTCTACAAATAACCCATTTTTTTTCATTTCCCCTCAAATCAACTTCCAAAAATTTACCTCTCTCAAATAATTCTCTCTATCTTCTCTCTTCAAATTTTTGGCAAACTTCCCAAAATTCAAAAATTCAAATTTCCCTCCAAAATTTGAATTTTAAATTTCCTTCCAAATTCGAATTCCCCTCCAAAATTCGAATTTCCCTCCAAAATTCAAATTTCCCGCCAAAAATTCAAAATCATTCCCTAACCAAAATCCATCCTCCCGAATTCAAATTCACCTCCAGAATTCGAATTCGAATCTTCCTTCCTGCCTAAATTCTCAAAACCTCTCAAACGCTCTCAATCCAAATGGCCCCCAAACGCGCCCGTAGCACATCCATCATGACCATCACTTCAGTGGCACATCCTTTTATGCTGTTTCACTCCAGCCCAGCATACCAGGAAAGATGTCACGGATACATCGGACGCACCATACTGACGGGCAGAACACTTGACTGGGCCGCAGTATAGACGCTAGAGGTGGAGCAGGAAGTCAAACGCATGCTCGACGTACTACCCTACAGTCGAGTATTCATCGTCACCGAGCCGACATACCTAGAGCTGGTATGTGAGTTCTACGCGTCATTTACGTACCATCAGGAGCAGATTACATTCCTCTTGGGCGGAATAGATCGATCGATGAGCATAGCCGAGTTCGGCATTGCCCTGGGTATCTGGCAGAGAGACGAGCTAGATACGCCCGCCTACACCACAGCAATTCGAGACTTCACGTCTGCAGACGTCTCCACTGCTTGGGCTCAGATCTGTGATAGGCGAAAATCGTATCACCTTTTTAGCATGTTTTTATATATGATTTAAGGTGAAATTGAGGGTAAATTGATCTTAATTGTTTATTATTTACTTAATTTCACAGTTTTTATGATTTTGGAAGTGTCAGGTGAAAAGTAGACGAAAACAGCAAATTTTGGGGAAAAAATGCAATTTTTGGAAATGCTGACTTGGTCAAAGCCTCAGGACGGGCGTCCTGAATCCGGGACGGGCGTCCCGACCCAGTCAAAGCACCGGGATGGGCATCCAGGACTCGGGACGGGCGTCCCGACTTGGTCAACAGACCAGGACGGGCGTCCCAATCCGGGACGGGCGTCCCGAACCCCCAAATCAAGTCGCACATCGAATTTTTGATGAAAAATCACCCCAGGAAGCTGCTATAAATACCCCAGGCCTCCAGCAGTTGAATTCATCCCTCTCCACTCGATCTGAGTCATTCAGTGGTTTCAAGTGTACAATTCTCTAGTACACAACTCACTCGGAGACTCAGATTTCAGTAGAAGTTTTCTTTCTTTCCTTTTTGTTTTCGTTTTTCTAGTTTCTGAGAAATAGTCTCAGATCCTAGGGTTCGATAGATAGGTTCGTTTCTGGTATTCATAGAATACCCGGGATTTCGTTAGGAGATCCTAAGAGGGCTCTAGGCGTTCGAAGAATCAGTCCACAGGGCTGGGCTTAAGCTGGGTATTAAGGTAAAGCCCAGTTACTAGGCTGAGGAAGCGTCCTCCGAAGGTTCTGGCGAGCAGAGTCGGGGCGAGCAATATGACATATATAGCAGTACGCTCCATCGGTGAGACTACGTAAAGGGTGATTTCTTTATGGCATCAGTCCCCCTGTCCCTCTCTTATATGTTGTTATTGTGTTGTTCCAAAAATTGATTATGGATACGAGATTATGATTTGTATGAATATTTGTTTTATATGTTGAAGTTGTTATATTTTTTCCGGAAATAGCCACCTGCTTAATATTCACTACGTCTGCATGTCTAATGTGCTCTTTTAAACTAAAGTTAGGGTTATAGACAATTCCTAACCACGGTCTAATCATAACCTGTTTAGTTTAACAGGCATCAATTAGTATTGGTGTCTGCCATGCTAGATAAAATAACCTGCTGAACATCCTGCTTGTTAGAGTAGTCTAGGTAGGCCAAGCTGAGTCCGATTATGCCGGCGGCTAGGGCAAGCGGCATGATCCCCGAAGTGACATAGGGCTTTCATGGATGCCTTCGTCCCGAACCGTGAGTAGGGCCGTCATTAAGGTAGGGCGGTTTATTAGAGACCTCGGATGTGGTACGCCTTTAGACACAGAACATAGTTGCAATCCAGGATAAGATATATCTAAAATACTCGAATATAAGTCAATCAACATATAGGAACAGTATAACATAGAATGAGGACCTCATCTATAAAACACTTTTGGGATTAATTAGACTTAAACCTAGTGGAGAATGGATCACCCCCTCATCAAAGTCATTGATGAAGATTGCATAACTGGATCATAAGATAGGGAGTTAGGATAAAAGGCTAGTTACTACTAAGCCGTTGCCACTTCCCTGGGAGTACGATATTTAACTTAATAAAATCGTAGATACTTTCCAACAGACTAGCTACACGATAGGTACTCTGCCTTAGGTTCTGATTGATTAAGTGACAATAATTGAATGCTAAGTGACAGTTAGTAGGACTCAGTCCTTAATTACTCATAATCGACATAGGAAAATAAAGCCTATCTTTTAGCATACCAATCGGAACGCATCAGATTTTTGGCGCCGTTGCCGGGGACATATCATAATGAATTTAGGATTAAAGGCCACAATTCTAGAGAATTATGATAGGTAACGGTAGTATCCTAGACCTTAGACCTACACTTATCTTATACTAGTTAGACAATCAATTTCCGAAATATAGGGTTATCATAACTAATTAATTTTAGATATTATCTGGAATTAAGACACTTAGGATAACCCAATTTTAGAAAATTATTTTAAAACCATATTGAGGGAATTTAATGACTTTCGAAATTAAACATAAAAAGAAAAAAAAATGTTAAAAATTTAAAATCCAAAAAGAATGTATTTTTCTTGCTCAACGGTAAGTTGTTCTTCTTCCCTATCTCTTGTTCTTTCTTAGTTGTTTTTTTTCGTACATTTGTTTATCTTTTTCGTTTTTTTTCCCTATTACTTAATTTCGAAAAAAATAAAAATGGAAATGAGGATAGAATATTTTTCTGAGTTGTCAATTTTTGGCTCAGGTTTTAATCTGGAAGAAATATCATTGTGGAATTTTCTTAGGTCATGCCTAGTCTATTAGACAGAATCATGAAATAAAATTTTCTTTAATAGACAAACCTCTGAGTATTCTAATGAGAAAGGATGTTCCTTTTGTTTGATGATAAATGCATGAGATTGTTTAAACCAAAAGGAATTACTGCACCCATTATGACATCACCTAATTGGAATTTGCTTTGTGAATTAATATGTGATGCTAGTGACCATGTAGTAATGATTGTTTTAGGAAATAGGCATGATTAGAACTTCATATTATACACTATGCAAGTAAGACCTTTTACTGATGCCTAGTAGAACCTTACCACCACTGAAAAGGGATTACTAGTTATTGCATATGCCTATGATACATTCATGCCATGCCTAGTCTAAACAATAGTATACACTGATTACTTTACTCTAAGATATCTGTTCAATAAAACTAATGATGAACCAAGATTGATTAGTTAAGTTCTATTGAATTTGATATAGAAAGACGGGATAAGAAAAAGGGCTAAAAATCTAGAAAGCAAACCTTTGGTCTAGATTAGAAAACCCCGAGTTAGAAGCTATTGACGAGACAGTAGTATCTGATAAACTTCTGAATGAGAAATTATTTGCTATGAATAATGATTCTCCTCCGTAGTTTACTGATATTACTAATTATCTAGTTGCTAATTATTCCCAAGTGATATGACTTATCAACAAAAGAAGAAATTCTTTGTTGATTTGGAATGTTACTACTAGGGAGATCCGTTTTTCTATTTTGAATCATTGCAGGGTAAGTGATCAGAAGACGTATCTCAGAAGACGAAGGACACAAGATTTTGGAGCATTGCCCTAAAGAATCTACGGGAGACCAATTGACTACTATCAACACTGTCCGGAAAGTGTTGAAAGCAGGATCTTGTTGACCCACCATATTCAAGGATTTTGTATCTCTGATACAGTCCTGCGATGCTTGCCAAATAATAGGTAACACATCTTCCAGAGATCGTCTACCCCAGCAACGTACACAGAATGTTGCAACCTTTGATATCAAGGGTATTTCGAATCCTTTTCCTTTCTTCCTTTGACACTAATTACATCATAGTAGTCGTGGAACACTTTTTCAAAATGGCCTGAAGCACAGGCATTACCTACTAATGATGTTAAAGTCATGTGCAGATTCTATGAGAAGTTGTTTTCTAGATTCAGAGTGCCAATGTCTTAGGAAGAAACGTTCAGTCTGTGTATCAAATCTGTGAAGTCTGCTAAGTACCACACTTTAGCAGGGATTGCTATGGGAATGACTGACCATTCCAAAAGTGGTTGGAGCAGGTTACTGCAGAATGCTGCTCCAATGGGAAATGCATACAATCCCAGCTGGAGAAATCATACGGGATTTAGCTGAGGAATAATTCAGAAGCTGGAAACATTCAAAAAGACACCACCACAGCAAAACCCCGCATCAATCAATAGATGAGATACTGGCAACAATTAAAGCCAGACCAGTGCAAGCAAGTGATCTACCAAGTGGTATCGAAGGGTCAAGGGATATAGAAGAATTTGGCGTTGTATCAGGAGCATAGCAATGGAGGAGCTTGCATCCCCTGCATACCAATCAGCTGTGAGAAACTTCCCCGAGGAAGTCTCAATTACTTGGGCCCAGGTCTACACAACTGGAGCCCCCTACCACCACAGCTTCGCCAAAACTTCAGGTATCTTTTCTTTCATTCGAGACTTGCATGCAATACCTTTACTAACATTGGCAGGAAGGCACACAAATCCCAAGAAATCTCATTCCTAGACACGTTCCTCCTGGACACGTTGCTATGATTGTGAGAAATCTTACAAATGATTCGAGGAAGCAGTCCGTGGGGCTCGAGCCATTCATCAAATGAATAGGCCACTACCTAGAGCTCGACGATGAAGGATCGAAGCTGATGTCATCCGTTCCAGTATCTAGAGCTTACAGAGTCAAGAATGCCTCAGCAATAGCACATGGCTAAGGTGAAGAGCCAATTGACAGATCAGAGAAAACCCTTCTGCTCGAGGCCAGAAGGGAGTTTTTCTAATCTCATCTTCCTTTACTTTTATTTTCTTCATTTTTGTGTCTTGTTTTGTTGGTTGTTTTATTTTCTCTCTTACCCTTAGTTAGTCAAATAAGTGTGGGGTAAGAGTTTTCTATTTTGTTTTCATTTCTTCTTGTCTTCAAATAAGTGTGGGGTAGTTTAGATATGCATGAACACTGAGGACAGTGTCAGACTTAAGTGTGGGGTAGCAGTGCACGGTGCACTGTAGTAGTCTGAGAAAATTTTTGCATGCTTTTTCTTGTTTTCCCCATATTTTCACACCATTCCAAAATTTTTCAAAATTTTTCCATCTTTCAGACTTCTAAATGCAGTATGATTGGTTAAACAATTGCTTATGTCTATGATATGTAGGTAGTATGTTGTGGTTAGTAGGAGATAATTGATAACTATTGCTGAACCTATTGATTAGGAGTAGGGAATTCCTGATAATTGAGCACAACTTAGTCTGGATTAGAGACCTCAACCAATTACCTTTTCAAAACTTAACTAGATAAAATTAGACCAGTTGCAGGATGCATTGACAATTGGAATGACTAGATGAGACTCTGAGCCAAAAGTGAAAAAGAAAAAAAAAGTGAGCTAATTAAAATAGGGTAGTTTGCCAGCGGCCTTCGCTACTCGAGCACCACTCCTTCGGGGAACTTAAAGCCTGATGCCCTAAGGTCGTGTAGATCTGGGAGTCATTGGAGTGGGACTCGCTACATGGGTAGTTGAAGTTGACGTGTTCTAAGCAGACTCAAAATACCCTAGAAAATCTATAAAGAAAAAAATCATCAATAAGCGCTAAATAAGTAAAAATCTGATCACCAAGGCTCAGAACTCAGAAAAGTTGTCTGTTGTCAGTATGTCTGGCGACGGGTCGAAGTGTTATCTGGTAACAGTCAAGACGAGAGTATATTGTGTTGACTATCTGGTCTAGGCTAGTACACACACTACACATCAGGAAGACCTTGTGACTAAAAAAGGAGTTCAACCTAGTTGTTAAGTTGTTTTCTGCTTGACTATAACAATCTGCTAGAGACATTTGAGACCTTGTCATAGCAACCTGACCAGTCAGACCTGTGTTAAGAATTGTCTGAATAAATTTTTGGAATAAAAACATGACTAGGAATTTAAGTGACTGCACTATGATTTAGAATCACTAACTTCAAGTGGACTTTGCTTGAGGACAAGCAAAAAGCTAAGTGTGGGGTTATCTGATACGCGAAAATCGTATCACCTTTTTAGCATGTTTTTATATATGATTTAAGGTGAAATTGAGGGTAAATTGATCTTAATTGTTTATTATTTACTTAATTTCACAGTTTTTATGATTTTGGAAGTGTCAGGTGAAAAGTAGACGAAAACAGCAAATTTTGGGTCAAAAACACAATATTTGGAAATTCTGACTTGGTCAAAGGCTCAGGACGGGCGTCCCGAATCCGGGACGGGCGTCCCGACCCAGTCAAAGCACCGGGACGGGCGTCCAAGACTCGGGATAGGCGTCCCGACTTGGTCAACGTCCCAATCCGGGACGGGCGTCCCGAACCCCCAAATCAAGTCCCACATCAAATTTTTGATGAAAAATCACCCCGGGAAGCTGCTATAAATACCCCAGGCCTCCAGCAGTTGAAATCATCCCTCTCCACTCGATCTGAGTCATTCAGTGGTTTCCAGTGTACAATTCTCTAGTACACAACTCACTCGGACACTCAGATTTCAGTAGAAGTTTTCTTTCTTTCCTTTTTGTTTTTGTTTTTCTAGTTTCTGAGAAATAGTCTCAGATCCTAGGGTTCGATAGATAGGTTCGTTTCAGGTATTCATAGAATACCCGAGATTTCGTTAGGAGATCCTAAGAGGGCTCTAGGCGTTCGAAGAGTCAGTCCACAGGGCTGGGCTTAAGCTGGGTATTAAGGTAAAGCCCAGTTACAAGGCTGAGGAAGCGTCCTCTGAAGGTTCTGGCGAGCAGAGTCGAGGCTAGCAATACGACATATACAGCAGTACGCTCCATCGGCGAGACTACGTAAAGGGTGATTTCTTTATGGCATCAGTCCCCCTGTCCCTCTCTTATATGTTGTTATTGTGTTGTTCCAAAAATTGATTATGAATACGAGATTACAATTTGTATGAATATTTGTTTTATATGTTGAAGTTGTTATATTTTTCCGGAAATGGACACCTGCTTAATATTCACTATATCTGCATGTCTAATGTGCTCTTTTAAACTAAAGTTAGGGTTATAGACAATTCCTAACCACGGTCTAATCATAACCTGTTTAGTTTAACAGGCATCAATTAGTATTGGTGTCTGCCATGCTAGATAAAATAACCTGCTGAACACCCTGCTTGTTAGAGTAGTCTAGGTAGGCCGAGCTGAGTCCGATTATGCCGGCGGCTAGGGCAAGCGGCATGATCCCGAAGTGACATAGGGCTTTCATGGATGCCTTCGTCCCGAACAGTGAGTAGGGCCGTCATTAAGGTAGGGCGGTTTATTAGAGACCTCAGATGTGGTACGCCTTTAGACACAAAACATAGTTGCAATCCAGGCTAAGATATATCTAAAATACTCGAATATAGGTCAATCAACATATAGGAACAGTATAACATAGAATCAGGACCTCATCTACAAAACACTTTTGGATTAATTAGACTTAAACCTAGTGGAGAATGGATCAGCCTCTCATCAAAGTCATTGATGAAGATTGCATAACTGGAGCATAAGATAGGAGTTAGGATAAAAGGCTAGTTTCTACTAAGTCGTTGCCACTTCCCTGGGAGTACGATATTTAACTTAATAAAATCGTAGATACTTTCCAACAGACTAGCTACACGATAGGTACTCTGCCTTAGGTTCTGATTGATTAAGTGACAATAATTGAATGCTAAGTGAGAGTTAGTAAGACTCAGTCCTTAATTACTCATAATGGACATAGGTAAATAAAGCCTATCTTTTAGCATACCAATCGGAACGCATCACATGCACCAAGGATTGCCGAGCCGAGGAAGCTGCCCGAGGGTTCTTTAAGCACACAGTAAAGCTTTGGGGCTTACCGAGGAGCATAGTGAGCGATCGAGACCCGCGCTTCACCGGGAGATTGTAGACTGAGTTATTTAAAATACTTGGTACACAACTTAATTTTTCCACGAGCTTTCACCCGCAAACGGATGGGCAAACGGAGCGAGTGAACACCCTAGTAGAGTGCTACCTGCGGCACTTTGTAAGTGCCAATCAACGAGATTGGGCCAAACTTCTCGATGTGGCCCAACTTTCATATAATTTGTAGAAGAATGAATCAACGGGATGGAGCCCTTTCGAATTACCAACAGGGCGACAACCATCAACTCCGCACACACTAGCCATTCCCCTAAAGGAGTCCAAGAGTCCAGGAGCGCAAAACATGGCCAAGTTTTGGAATGAGCAAGCGGACTTAGCACGGACTTGTTTAGAGAAAGCCCGGAGGAGGATGAAGAGATGGGCCGATGAGTCAAGAAGACCCAAAGACTACTCTGTAGGTGACCAAGTCTTTGTCAAGCTGCTACCGCAACAATTCAAAGTATACTGAAGCTTGCACAAAGGCTTAATAAGGCGATACGAGGGACCGTTCCCCATTATAAGGGAAGTGGGCAATGTGGCGTACAAGGTTGATTTACCGCCCACCTTAAAAATCCATCCGGTCTTACATGTAAGCATGTTAAAACCATATCACGAAGATAAGGAAGACCCTAACCGAGGCATATCACACCGAGCACCACCCATCAACACCAAGTCTTTCGACAAGGAGGTTGAGGAGGTACTTACCAAGAGGGTTCAGTGACGTTCCGGCGTGCCGCCAAGGACCCAATATCTAATCAAGTGGAAGGGATTGTCCGAGTCCGAGGCATCATGGGAGTTTGAAAATGACTTGTGGCAGTTCCAAGGCCAAATCCGACTATACGAGGCGTCGAGGGCACCGCCACAATAGGTGGGGGAGAATGTAACGCTTCGCCACACTTCCTTGGGCTTATTATCGAATTTTGCCTTAAGAGGGGCTTATTTTGGTCCGGAATATTCTAGAATACCCTAGAATATTGTGGAGAATACTTGTACATAGTAGATAGGCCTTGAGCATGCTAGAGTTGAGTAGAATCTTCTAGAGCATGCTTGAATATGTAGGTGCTTTTGTTAGAGGACTCTAGAATATGTTCTAGAGCCTTCACCTTGTGTAGAACCATATAGGCTTTTCTAGGACCTTCCATTTAAGGATGTGCTTAGGAACATTTTGTAGAGAAATCTAGAGAACTCCATTTGAGGAGGTGGAGCACTATAAATAGGAGGGGTGCTCCTCATTTGTAAATCATCCAAGCAAAGTATAATCACAAAGCATATTGATAAAAGCTCTCTTTCCACATACTCATAAAGTCTTTCGGTTGTTCTTTCTTGTGTTTCTTTCTTTAGCCAAGTTATAGCAACCTTTGATCGATAGGCTGACTTAGCTATCGCAAGGGGCAAAAAGGAGCTAAGGCCGCACGGTACGCTTGTTGAAGGAACAAGGACGTGACATATTGCTCTCTTAGGATCTCCTAACAAAATTCTGGTATTCTATGAATACCAAAGATGAACATTAATCTAATCAAATTTCCAGAATTTGAGATAAACACTTAGAGAATAGAGAAAACGAGATACTCTTTGTTGTTAGATGACTTGTATTGAGTGCTGCGGGATGATTTCAACCTTCTGGACCCTGGGGTATTTATAGGGGGTGAGAGGAGTAATTTTTGCTTAAAAACCTGATGTGGGACACTATTCTACTGCTCGAGACGCCCGTCCTGAGCTTTGACCAGGTCAGGGTGGGCGTCCTGACCTCTGGGACAGTCACCCCGAGCCTTGACTCGATCAGGATAGGCATCCCGAGCTCTAGGACGACCACCCTGAGTTCAGCTCTTCAAAAAATTGTACTTTTACCCTAATATTTGTTGTTTTTACACAATTTACTCCTGAGACTTCCAAAATCACAAATTACACAAAACGATATTAATTTGAATCAATTATGATCAAATCGGTTCCAATATTGCCCTAATTTGTGTCTAAAAACATGCTAAAAATGTGATATGATTTGTGCCTATCATTGCCACTCTACATTGCACCATGCACGATCTAGTCATTCTCTAATGCAAGCCACACCCACTCTCCCATTAGACCAAGTGAACTTGCCCTTTAAAACCCCTAGATCAAGAAAATTATTCTCAGTTACCATTGCAAAAGTTTGCCTCATTTGTATATTGCAAGCAGTGATATGCATAAATCATATCACTTTTTAGCATGTTTTTAGGCACAATTTAGGGTGAAATTGGTGTTAAATCGCTCTTAATTGATTGTTATAAACTCAATTTCACAGTTTTTGTAATTTTGGAAGTGTCAGGTGAAAAGTACAAGAAAATGGCAAATTTTGGGGCAAAAACGTGATTTTCAGAAGTTCTGAAGTCGGGATGGGCGTCCAGAACCCAGGACGGGCGTCCTGACCTGGTCAACAAACCAGGACGGGCGTCCAAGACTTGGGACAGCCGTCCTGACCTGGTCAATAGGCCGGGACGGGCGTCCCAGATCCAGGACGGGCGTCCCGAGCCCCAGTTCAGAATCCCACATCGAATTTTGAAGAGAAATTCACCCAGTTCCCCTACTATAAATACCCCAGGCCTTCCTCAGTTGAAATCATTCCTCTCCACTCCATCTGAGTCATTTAGTGACTTCAAGTATACAGTTTTCCATAGTATACAAGTCACTTAGTGTTCTCAGGTTTTAGTATAGGATTATTTACAGTTTTAGAGAGTGTCTCGTGTTCTTCGTTTCTGAGAGTCTGTCTCAGATCATAGAATACGACTAGATAGGTTCATTTTCAGTATTCATAGAATACCCGGGATTTTGTTAGGAGATACTAAGAGGGCACTAGGCGTTCGAAGAGTCAGTCAACAGGGTTGTGCTTAAGCTGGGTATTAAGGTAAAGTACAGCTACTAGGCTGAGGAAGCGTCCTCCGAAGGTTCTGTCGAGCAGAGTCGGGTTGAGTAGTCCAACATAAACAAGCAGTTGCTCCATCAGCAGACTACGTAAAGGGTGAATACTTTATGGCATCGGTCCCCTTGTCCCTCTCTTTATATGAATGTACTGTGTTCGTCCAAATACTAATTATGAATATTGGATTATGATTATATGAATATGTGTTATGCATGTTGAAGTACTTTATGATTTTCCGGAAATGGTCACCAGCTTAATTTTCATTATGACTGCATGTCTGCTGTAGTTTCTTTTAAACTAAATGAACGGTTATAGACAACTCCTAACCACGGTCTAATCATAACCTGTTTAGTTTAACAGACATTAATTTAGGACTTTCCCGTCGGAAAGCATTAATGTCTGCCATATTAGATGAAATAACCTATAGATCACCATGTTTGTTAGAGTAGTCTAAGTAGGCTGAGTTTGTGTGTTTATGTCGGCGCTAGGGCGAGCGGCATGATCTTCTAAGTGACATAGGACTTTCATGGATGCCTTTAGCTCGAACCGTGAGTAGGGCCGTCAATGGCGATGGGGCGGTTTATTAGGTAACTCAGATGTGGTACACCTTTAGACTCAGTACATAATTGCAATCTAGACCAAGATATATCTAAAATACTCGAAGATAGGTCAATCAACATGTAGGAACAGTATAACATAGAATCAGAACATTATCTGTAAAACACTTTTTAGGCTTAGATAGACTTAAACCTAGTGGCGAATGAATCATCCTCTCATCAAAGATTTTGATGAATGATTGCATAACTGGATCATAAGATAAGAGTTAGGGTAAGAGGATAGTTACTACTAAGCCGTTACCACTTCCCTGGGAGTACGATAATTAATTTAATTAAAATCGTAGATACTTTCCAACAGACTAGCTACACGATAGGTACTTGCCTTAGGTTCTGATTGATTAAGTGACAGCATAGAGACTAAATGTGACAATTAGTCAGTCTAAGTCCTTAATTACTCATAATCAATATAGGGTAAAATAACACCTATTTTAGTATATCAGTCGGAACGCATCAGATTTTTGGCGCCGTTGCCGGGGAAATATCATAATGAATTTAGGATTCCTGATCACAATTCTAGAAGCTTATGATAGGTAACGGTAGTAACCTAGACCTTAGACCTAACACTTATTTTATGCTAGTTAGACAATCAATTTCCGAAATATAGGGTTATCATAACTAATTAATTTTAGATATTATCTGAAGTTAAGACATTTAGGATAATCAAATTTTAGAAAATTATTCTAAAACCATATTGAGGGAATTTAACTGCTTTCAAAATAAAATATAAAAAGAAAAAAATGTGTAAAAATTTAAAACCCGAAAAAAAAAGTGTTTTTCTTGTTCAACAGTAAGTTGTTCTTCAACCCTATCTCTTGTCTTATTTGTTCTTTCTTAGTTGTACATTGGTTGTTCCTTTCCAATTTTTCTAATCTTTCACTTCCTGTGTTACTCCACTAACCAGTTTGCTCAGGCTTAAACGTATTCTTCTCTGTAGTTGCATGACTCGAACTTTAGAAGCTAACCTTGAACCCCCAGTTAAAAATCCCGAACGTCTCATCCGTACAGCTAATAGGCGAAGAACAGAGATGGCTGCTGAAAGACCTCCCCTCGAATCCTACATCCAGCCACAGACTGTTCCAGCATCATCCGCCATTCAAATCCCTGGAAACCCTCGCTATGATCTTAAACTGAATGTGATCCAGTTGATTATTAATCGGGTCCAGTTTGGAGGAACTGCAGCCGAGAATCCGCTAGAACACTTATCCGACTTCTCCTCTCTTTGCGAAGGCCTCAAGGGAGATCATACTGCAGAAGTAACCAAACTAAACCTCTTTCCCTAATCACTCAGGGACAAAGCTAAGAGATGGTTGGCCCAGCTACCTACTAACTCCATCACCTCATGGGATGAGTTAAGCAAAGCCTTCCTGGAAGAGTACTACTCTGCAACAAGAGTCCTAGAATATCGAAGGGCTCTATCCAGTTTTACTCAAGCTGTTGACGAGACAGTGATCGAAGCTTGGAACAGATTCAAGGAGCTACTCAGGCTCTGCCCCCAACATGGACTTACTGAAGCACTGCTGATCCAGCAATTCTACGGGGGTATGACGGACATGGGCAAGCAAGTTCTTGATGGACTCAATCCCTAGAGCGGTTTCAATGGAATGAGTGATGTAGATGCTAGAAACGCTCTGGAGAGGCTCTATAGGAATAGCAAGAACTGGCGCACGAGTGACCGAGCTAAGAAGCAGGCTTCTACTGGCCTACCATATTCAAGGACGCCGTAGCGTTCACAGGATCGTGCGATGCCTGTCAGAAAGTTGGAAACATATCTTCTCGAGATAGTCTACCCCAACAGGTAATTCAAAGTGTAGAGATATTTGACATATGGGGTATAGATTTTATGGGTCCATTTCCTCCCTCTTTTGGTAAGAAGTACATCATAGTAGCCGTAGAATATTTTTTGAAATGGCCTGAGGCACAGGCCCTACCTACTAATGATGCTAGAGTCATGTGCAGATTCCTTAAACAGATATTCGCTAGATTTGGATGTCCGAAAGCCCTAATCAGTGTCGAGGTACACACTTCTGCAACTCTCAATTGCAGAAGGTACTTCAGCAATATGGAGTTCAACATCGCTTTTCTACAGCCTACCATCCTCAAACCAATGGGCAGGCTGAGGTAACCAATAGAGGAATAAAGAGAATCCTAGAAAAGACTGTGGGTGTTAACCGTAAGGATTGGGCCATAAAGCTGGATGATGCATTATGGGCCTTCCGTACAGCATACAGAACCACTACGGGATTCTCACCTTATAGACTAGTCTATGGAAAAGCATGTCACCTTCCGGTTGAACTTGAACATAGAGCTTACTGGGCAGTGTGAAAATGCAATCTAGACGATAACTTAACTAAGGAACACCGGATTCTACAACTCAACGAATTGGATGAGTGGAGGCTCAAAGCCTATGAAAACTCACATCAATTCAAGATGACAAGTAAACTCCGACATGACAGGCGACTCAGAGCCCAGAAGAATTTTGAACCAGGGGATAAGGTATTGCTATACAACTCACGTTTCAAATTTTTCCCAGGAAAGTTGCGTAGCTGTTGGTCAGGCCCGTTCACTATCACGGAAGTATCACCCTTCGGAGCATGTGTCATCATGGATTCTGACGGTACTACTCAAAAAGTGAACGGGCAACGCTTAAAGATCTACAGAGAACCTTTTGACTTGTCCGAGCAGACTGTTGACTTCACAGAATAAGGGAGTATTTCTTTCATTTTATTTCGTGTTTTGTTATTTTGTTATTTCTTTTAATTGCTTTACTTTCTTTCTTACCCTTAGTTAGTCAAATAAGTGTGGGGTAAGAATTTTCTGTTTTGTTTTTATTTCTTCTTGTTTTCAAATAAGTGTGGGGTAATTTAGATATGCATGAACACTGAGGACAGTGTCAGACTTAAGTGTGGGGTAGCAGTGCACAGTGCACTGTAGTAGAAATATTTTTGCATGATTTTTGCATGTTTTTTCCGTATTTTCACACCCTTCCAAATTTTTTCAAAATTTTTGACTTCGAAATGCAGTATGATTGGTAAAGAATTGCTAATGTCTATGATATGTATGTAGAATGTTATGATCAGTAGGAGACAATGTGATGACTTTCTTGAATTTATCGATTAGAAATAGGGAATTCCTGATAATTGAGCACAACTTAGTTTGGATTAGAGACCTCAACCAAATACCTTTTCAAAACTTAACTAGATAAGATTAGACCAGTTGAGGATGTATTGGCAATCAAAATGACTAGATGATGCTCTGAGCTGAAAGTGAAAAGAAAAAAAAGAGAGTTAACTAAATAGGGTAGTTTGCAAGCGGCCTTTGCTACTCGAGCACCACTCCTTAGGGGAACTTAAAGCCTGATGCCCTAAGGTCGTGTAGGTCTGGGAGTCATCGGAGTGGGACTCGCTACATGGGTAGTTAAAGTTGACGTGTGAAAGCAGACATAAAATACCCTGAAAAATCAATATAAGAAAAATAAATAAATTCCTAATTAAAAATCTTGTCACCAAGGCTCAAAACTCAGAAGGTTGTTTGTTGCTGGTATGTCTAGCGACGAGTCGAAGTATTATCTGGTAAAAGTCAAGATGAGAGTATATTGTGTTGACAATCTAGTTTGGACTAGTACACACACTACACATCAGGAAGACCTTGTGACTGAGAGAAGAGTTCAATCTAGTTATTAAGTTGTTAACCTTGCTTGATCATGATAATCTACTAGAGACATTTGAGACCTTATCATAGCAACTTAACCAGTCAGACCTGTGTTGTGAATTATCTGATTCAGTGATGAATTTTGAAATAAAAACATGACTAGAAATTTTAAGTGACTGCACCTATGATTTAAAATCACTAACTTCAGGTAGACTTTGCTTGAGGACAAGCAAAAAACTAAGTGTGGGGTTATATGATATGCATAAATCATATCACTTTTTTAGCATGTTTTTAGGCACAATTTAGGGTGAAATTGGTGTTAAATCGCTCTTAATTGATTGTTATTAACTCAATTTCACAGTTTTTGTGATTTTGGAAGTGTCAGGTGAAAAGTACAAGAAAATGGCAAATTTCGGGGCAAAAACGTGATTTTCAGTAGTTCAGAAGTCGGGATGGGCGTCCAGAACCCAGGACGGGCATCCAGACCTGGTCAATAGACCAGGACGGGCGTCCAGGACTTGGGACGGCCGTCCTGACCTGGTCAATAGGCCAAGACGGCCGTCCTAGATCCAAGACGGGCATCCCGAGCCCCAGTTCAGAATCCCACATCGATTTTTGAAGAGAAATTCACCCAGTTCCCCTACTATAAATACCCCAGGCCTTCCTCAGTTGAAATCATTTCTCTCCACTCGATCTGAGTCATTTAGTGACTTCAAGTATACAGTTTTCCATAGTATACAAGTCACTTAGTGTTCTCAGGTTTTAGTATAGGTTTATTTACAGTTTTAGAGAGTGTCTCGTGTTCTTCGTTTTTTAGAGTCTGTCTCAGATCATAGAATACGACTAGATAGGTTCGTTTTCGGTATTCATAGAATACTCGGGATTTCGTTAGGAGATCCTAAGAGGGCACTAGCCATTCGAAGAGTCAGTCAACAGGGTTGTGCTTAAGCTGGGTATTAAGGTAAAGTACAGCTACTAAGCTGAGGAAGCGTCCTCCGAAGGTTCTGTCGAGCAGAGTCGGGTCGAGTAGTCCAACATATACAAGTAGTTGCTCCATCAGCGGACTACGTAAAGGGTGAATACTTTATGGCATCGTTCCCCTTGTCCCTCTCTTTATATGACTGTACTGTGTTCGTCCAAATACTAATTATGAGTATTGGATTATGATTATATGAATATGTGTTATGCATGTTGAAGTACTTTATGATTTTCCAGAAATGGTCACCAGCTTAATTTTCATTATGACTGCATGTCTGCTGTAGTTTCTTTTAAACTAAATGAACAGTTATAGACAACTCCTAACCACGGTCTAATCATAACCTGTTTAGTTTAACATGCATTAATTTAGGACTTTCCCTTCGGAAAGCATTAATGTCTGCCATATTAGATGAAATAACCTATAGATCACCATGTTTGTTAGAGTAGTCTAAGTAGGCTGAGTTTGTGTATTTATGCCGGCGTTAGGGCGAGCGGCATGATCTCCTAAGTGACATAGGACTTTCATGGATGCCTTTAGCTCGAACCGTGAGTAGGGCCGTCAATGGCGATGGGGCAGTTTATCAGGTAACTCAGATGTGGTACACCTTTAGACTCAGTACATAATTGCAATCTAGACCAAGATATATCTAAAATACTCGAAGATAGGTCAATCAACATGTAGGAACAGTATAACATAGAATCAGAACATTATCTGTAAAACACTTTTTAGGCTTAGATAGACTTAAACCTAGTGGCGAATGAATCACCCTCTCATCAAAGATTTTGATGAATGATTGCATAACTGGATCATAAGATAAGAGTTAGGGTAAGAGGATAGTTACTACTAAGCCGTTACCACTTCCCTGGGAGTATGATAATTAATTTAATTAAAATCGTAGATACTTTCCAACAAACTAGCTACACGATAGGTACTCTACCTTAGGTTTTGATTGATTAAGTGACAGCATAGAGACTAAATGTGACAATTAGTCAGTCTAAGTCCTTAATTACTCATAATCAACATAGGGTAAAATAACACCTATTTTAGTATATCAGTCGGAACGCATCAAGCAGCTCGGCCACCTTGCTTGTCTTCTGGTGATAGTACCTGGTTCCAATCGCTGATTAGCAACCATGGAGATGTGATAACCTTACCCAGTTTTTGCAAAAACTCCCAAAGATAGGTACATAACATATAATTGGGTGAGGCATACACCACAATTAACACCCACTCCACCTTCTGTTTGTTAAGGATTATGGCCATGATGACTTGATCATCCATCGCTACCGCTTCAAGGTTGATCTCATTGTCATCTCATAAAACTCAAATCCCTCCTACAAACCCATTAGCTTCAGTTCATATAGAGCTATTTAAATGAGAGTATGAGCAGATAAGAGATATAGGTGTGTTGTTGTGTGTCTTGCTTTCAAGTAGAATTAAAATAGTAGTTGTATAAACCTTCAACATATCTTTAAGATGTTTATGAAAGAGGGGTGATTTGGCCCCCCTACAGTTCCATGAGAGAATTGAGAATTCCATAACAACTTAGGGTGAGATTGTTGGCACATCTCTGGCAGGGTTACTGAGTGTCGATGCATGTTCAGGTAGATTATTTTGTGTACCTGGGAGAGTATCAACCTTTGGTGTATCCAGCCGATCAGGTGGCTTGTCCACATCCATGTCAACTGGGCCTCCTGAATGAATTTGTTCTTGGTCCAATCCTCCTGGGCTCAAACTTTTTTTTCAGTTTATTTGCAACCGGATGCTACACTATTGGCCCAAACAATATTGGAATGAATCTCCCCTAATAGACCTAGACGACCCATGTTTGTCATTTTCGTCTTGGACCCTTCTTTGGCCATCTAGTGTCCATTCTTCTGGCCTTCCTGACTAATTTCTCCACTACTCCCTTGTAGCCCCTTCCCAGTCTTCTCTTTGGATCTATCTCTATTTTTCTTGGCCACTAAACTGGGTCCCTCGACTGATTGTATTTTGTCCTTCAAGATTTAGATTTCATCTGCCATGTTTGCAAAGTTCTCTTGCAGATCATGGAGGATCGAAAATTGAGACCCTTGCATTGTACCTTCTGTACTCTTTGTCTTATTTCGTACGGGTTCCTTCGGTAGGTCACCATCCTTAGTTTTAGATGTTGACGCTGCATGGTCAGTCGCAACAGCATTGACATCCGTCAACCTCAAACTCTATGACTTTGATGTTGTTGAGTTGGGATTTGCCCGCTGAGCCCTTGCTAGAAAATTAGTCCGTTGAGTTCCTCTTTTCTTCCTATTTCAGTATGTAGGTAACATCCATGGTCTGTAGGGACCTCTAACTTCCCCCTCTACATGACTAGCCTCCCCGGCAGCACCATAATCTAGTGTTGTGCTCCCTACCATAACATGTCTCGGACATTCCTCTGCATTGTGACCATATTGGCCACACTCAAAATAGATTTGATGAAGTCCTTCGTACTCAACAAAAGTTAGTATGCCTGCAATGTATGTCGATGGTAGCAACGGTTTAGACAAGTCTAGTTCAACACATATTCTTGCATACTTCCCTCTAGACGTAGTTGTGGTTGTATTATCCACTTTGACCAACCGGCCAAAGGCATTACCTATACAATGCAGGGACTTTTTAGTGAAGTATTCCAGTGGTACTTCTGGCAACCTAATCCACATAAGGGTGGAAGAAATCTTGGCCAAGAAGGTTTGAAATTAGGCTTCCACTTGGTCACAGTAAGGTAATGCCCAAGTATTATCTAAGAGCCCCCTTCAAGCACACGAATGGTAGTCTGCTTTTTAGTAAAATCATGCAACATAGTAACCTTTTTCTAAATCGATGAGTTCAACCCCATTCAAGTTTTCAGAGATCTCTAGTGCGTTGTTCCAACACCCAGTATGAGACCGTTTTGCCTAAAAATTTCAATATTAGAGCCTTCTTTCAAAGCTTCCACATTTCCTGACATTCCTTAATAGTGAAGTCAATGACATGGAGGTTTAGTTCCATTTATGGAACTTTGAGGGGATCCACCAGGTTCGAAAGGTCAAGCGCATCATCGTCCTCCATACCATCTTCTCCTGTGTAGATGTGGAATAGGTTGGCGCCTTCTTGAGTCTAGTTGCCAAATCACGGTCTGCCCAACACTTGCAAGACTTATTTCTGGTGTACCTTCCTCTGAGCATGTAGAGGTATCCATGTATATAACATTAGACGTATTGTCCTCTTCAATAGAATCATTCTTTCGGCGCTTAATCTTGTGACTATTAGGATTAATATTAACTATCTTTGGTCCCTCCGGGAGGAGGGGAACCAGCCATGAATGAATGAAGCACTACATAGGTCAATGGAGGGAAACTATTCTAGAGAAAATTTTCTCTAGAGAGAAAGTGCTTTGATTAGTTAATAGTATTATGCTATAACTATTATATGCTAGGTCATAATAGAAGAACTTGTATCTCCAACTGAAATGATGATAGATGTTGATTTTGTATTTCATTCTGTTTTTTTTCCTTATAAAAGAACTCATTGTTGTATTTTTATTTTATATATTATGATCAACTCAGTATGGTTTAAATATTGAATTGATGTTATGTTGTATTGTATTGTGGTTTATATGTTGAATTACATTCATGTTGTGTTCTATTGTATTTTGTAAGATGTAGAATTTGGTATAAGTTATCATGTTTTAGAACAAACACTAGGGACCCCGTGAAGAACTTTCAAGTAATTTTCATCATATTGAAAACGAATGAGATAGAACTCATTCCCTAAATCTATTAAATTAATATCTTCAGTAAGTTTCCATAATGTATGTAATTTTTGTAAACAGATATTTGTATCCAATTCGTCTTCCAAATACCTTAATGATTATTGCCTTGGCCCAAAGCTTATACAATCTAATTTTTTCCTCAACCTGCAAAGGAATAAAGTCATCCGAGTTTAAAATGTTCTCCTCTTCCGAAAATATACTACCTTTACAAGAGTAGATGCAAAATTTAAAGAAAATGACGGTGTATTCGAGTATACCAGTTTCTCTTTATATGAAACCTTACTGTGAGATGACGGGTCTTCATCTTCTTCCATTGATCGGAACAACTCAGCATCCTTAACCTTTTTATTACTTCGTTCTAGATCATCAATTTCCTCGGTTGAAAGTGCAGTTGGGTCAATTATCGACATAGCTGAAACGGTCCAAAACATAAAATTTAATCCCAAACAATAATTAAAAAAATTTAGCCAATTAAAAATAAATCGGCCCCAAAACATAAAAAGTTAAGCCCAAACAATTTAAAATTTAGCCCATTTAAAATAAATCAGCCCAAAAGATAAAAGAATTAAGCCGATACAAAAATAAAATATTAGCCCAATAAAAAATATAAATAGCCCCAAAATATAAAAAGTTAATCTCAAACAATATTAAAAAATTAGCCCATTAAAAATAAATCGACCCATAATATAAAAAGAATTAAGCCCAAATAAAATAAAAAATAAGTCCAATTAAAAATAAATTGGCCCAAAAGATAAAAGAATAAAGCCAAAAAAAACATTAGCCCAAACAAAAATAAATCGACCCAAAAAATAAAAGAACAGAGCACAAACAAAAATAAAAATTAGCCTAATAAAAAATAATTTTACCAAAAAGTTAAAAGAATAAAGTCCAAACAAAATAAAAAATTAACCCAATCAATAAATCAGCCAAAAGATTAAAAAAATTTAGCCAATTAAAAATAAACGGGCCCAAAAGATAAAATAATTAAACCCAAACAAAATTAAAACATTAGCCCAATAAAAAATAAATCTGCCCAAAAGTTTAAAGAATAAAGGCCAAAAAAAACTTCATTCCAATAAAAAATAAATTGGCCCAAATGTTAAAAAATAAAGCTCAAACAAAAATAAATTATTAGCCTAATTTAAAATAAATCAGTCTAAACATTAAAAGAATAAAGCTCAAATAAAAATAAAAATTAGCCCATTAAAAATAATCTGCCCAAAAGATAAAACATTTAAGCTCAAACAAAAATAAACAATTAGCCATTAAAAATAAATTGGCCCAAAAGATAAAAGAATTAACCCAAACAAAAAAAAAAATTAGCCCATTAAAAATAAACGGGCCTGAAACATAAAAAATAAAGCGCAAATAAAAAAAATTTAACCAAATAAAAGTAAATTGGCCCAAAAGTTAAAAGAATAAATTTCAAACAAAAATAAAAAATTAGTCCAATAAAAATAAGTTCGACAAAAAGAGATAAAAGAATTAAGCCAAAATATAAATAAAAAATTAGCCTTATTAAAATAAATCGGCTAAAATGAGAATAATATAATATCTCTCTAGAATATGTGCTCTCACATCTCTCTAAAGCCGAACCTATCACAAGAGGAAGCCGAACAACTATGCAGGAGTATTAAAAAACATAAAAGGGATGATTCGGAGGAAGTAACGGGGGATAGGATGGACAGTATGGAAGAGGAACCCACTGAACCAGGTAATGTGTGGCAGTATGCAATGTTTGTTGAGGCGGTAAGAGGTCGTACCTTTAAACTCCCTTTCTATACTGGAGAGGGACAGGAGGATGCGTTGGATGACTTAAGCGTAACTGATATCATGCAAAATCAGGATGTAATAGAAGAAGGGGAGTTATGTTCGGTGGTGGACATACCGTGGGATACTTATAAGAAATCATGGCAACAATGGAGAAGAGCTCTTATCATTAAAGTGTTAGGGAAGGCATTTAGCTTCAAGATGCTCGAACCTCGGATAAAAAAGCTTTGGAATCTGTTAAATGGATGTGAACTTTTATAACTGGATAAAGGCTATCTAGTTGCCCGTTTCTACACCCAACATGACTATCTTAAAGTGCTTAATGGAGGACCTTAGATGGTGCTAGGCCATTATCTTACACTTTCTAAGTGGAAACCTAACTTTAAAACAGGCGACAACAAGGTTGATGAAACTTCTGTAATGGGAGTTGCTAAAGGGGTGGGTAAGGAGATTCGTATGGATCCCATTACTGTAGAAATGATAAAAGCTCGGTATGCGAGGGTGTGTGTAGAACTTGATCTCAATGGTCCGTTCACAAATCAAGTGAAAGTAGGAATACTTGGTAGGATTCTAACAATTGGTCAAATGAGAAGGTTTGTACCATATATGTTTTAAGTGCGGGAAATACGGACATAAGAAAGAGGGTTGTCTGATGGGAACTAGAACACATGATGAAGATCAGCTTCATCCAAAACCAAGGCAGGATGAACCGGTAGGTATCATAGCGGCTGAACCATTAGGTAGGAGAAGGTAGCAACAAGCACAAATGAAAACAAATAGAAGAAGGGTGCCTACTGAAGGGTACCGAGGACAGAACAAGCAGGAGAAAAGGGAACACAGAAAGGAGAACAATCGAGTGGAGAAGGATCCTAACCAGACAACAGACGGGTCACAAAAATTTACATTCGGATCAAACTACTTTAACCGAAGAAGCTCTCAAGTGTCACCTAGTGTATTTTTATTTGAAAATCATGAAAAGAAAGTTGTTGGCACCAAAGCTCATAAACTAGAAAGTTGTTTAGTACGCTGTTTATGTTCGAAATAACTGGTCAAATTATTATCTGGTGACTGCCTGGAAATTTTATTATGAGTTGATAATCTATTCTGGACCAGTTCACACACTACACTTTAGGAAGACCTTGTGACTAAAGTAGAGCTAGAACTCAGCACCTATGATTTAGTCCTTCATTCATTTCATATAGGTTTTGCTTGAGGATAAGCAAAAAACTAAGTGTGGGATTATATGATATGCACAAATCATATCACATTTTTAGCATGTTTTAAGACACAAATTAAGGTATTATTGGAACCAAATTGATTGTAATTGACACTTTTTTTTTGCATAATTTGTGATTTTGGAAGTTTCAGAAGTAAATTGCATAAAAATAGTAAATATCTGGGCAAAATGCGATTTTCAGAAGTTCTGAGCTCGGGGCGGGCGTCCCAAAGCCAGAATGCCCGCCCTAAACGAGTCAAAGGCTCAGGGCGGGCGTCCTAGAGTCAGAATGGCCGCCTTGACCCAGTCAAGGGCTCTGGGCAGGCGTCCCATTCTCAGGGTGGGCGTCCCGAGCATTAAAAAATTGTCTCACATTGGTTTTCTATGTAAAATCCCTTCCTTTTTACCCTTATAAATACCCTAGGGGTTGGAAGGTTAGGGATATCCCTCAACACTCAACACAAGCCATCTAGCAACATAGAGTGTCTCGTTTTCTCTATTTTCTGAGTGTTTATCTCAGATTTTGGGAATTCAATTAGATAATGTTCGTCTTCAGAATTTATAGAATACACGAGATTTCGTTAGGAGATCCTAAGAGAGTATTAGGTGAGCGAATAGTTAGTCAACAGGGCATTGCTTAAGCCCAAGATGTAAGGTAAAGCAATTGCTACTAGGCCAATGAAGCATTCTCTTAAGGTTCTGCCGATCAGAGTCAGGTCGAGCAACCCAAAGGATACAAGTATTGGCAATGCCAGCGGACCTGATAAAGGGTGAATACTTTATGGTGGTGGTCCCCTAGATCCTCTCTGTATATCTTTGTGTTGTGTTCATCTAAACATCTATTTGAATACTGAATTAGGATTGCTATATTATACATGTTTTGCACATTGAGGTTATACTCATTTTTCCAGAAAGGCCACCTGCTAAATTAACATTATGCCTGATAATCTGTTTGCTCTTTTAAACTAAATGAACGGTCATAGACAATTCCTAACCATGGTCTACATCATAACCTGTTTATTTTAAGAAGCCTTAAGTTATGGTAGAATATATTAAGGTTTGCGCTATTAGGTAATATAACTTACATATCACAATGTTTGTTAAAGTAGCCTAATGAGGTTGAGTTTGAGCGCTATGCCGGCATTAGGGTGAGTGGTATGATTTCCTGAGTGACACAGGCTTTCATGGATACTTTAACCCGAAACGTAGAAGGGTCATCATTAAGGTAGGGTGAATACATAAGGTAACTCAGATGTAGTACACAGGCAAATACAGTTCATAATTGCATTCCAGACCAAGATATATCTAAAATGTTCAAAGATAGGTCAACCAACTTGTAGAAACAGTAAATATACATCAGAATACATGTCTAGAGGATAACTCTTGCATGCTTGATGAATGCTTGTTATGTGTTGTTGGGATACAAAATCCACCTTCAAGATATTGATAATCGATTGATTGATTGATAAATGAGATGATTGTTAGGATTAAGGGATAGTTGCTACTAAGCCGTTATCAGTACCTTGGGAGTACGATATTAATAATTTAAAATCGTAGATACTTTCCAAAAACTAACTACACGATAGGTACTCTGCCTTAGGTTCTAATTGATTAGGTGACAACCAATAAATGCTAAAGTGACAGTTAGTAATACTAAGTCCTTAATTAATCAATATAGGGTAATAAATCCTATCGTTTAGCATACCAATCGGAACGCATCAATAGGAGACTGAAGACAGATCCCAAAAGCCATAGTGCAGAACATAACTGATAGTGAGAGAGAACAAAAAGTTTGAGGGGCCATGAATTAAAGAAGCAAGAAGAATTGTGAGTGAGGATGCCCATGGATCTAACTAGAATCTATCTATCTTACCATCACCTATTGCCCATTTTGAAAACTTGGTGACTATAGACCAACCAAGTAGCAACCTCTCAAAATAAACGAACTATTGGTAGAAGAAGAGCACTAGTAAGAGAAGTTTCCTCCAGGGAGACTTATGATCACTAATAAGATATCTCCAGGCTAGGCTTGTTAAAAGGACATGATTTTGGAATTTAGCATCCTTAACCTGGAGGCCACCATTTCTTTTAGGTTGGACTATAGTGTGCCAATTCAGAAGGTGTATTTTTTCTATTGGTAGAAGAACACCAAATAAAGTCTCTAATCATTTTGTTAATAAGAGCAGAGGTCTAGGAAGGCAGAGTGAAACACTGGATGAGGTGAGTGGAGATAGCAGATAAAATGGATTTGGCAAGTGTTAATCTGCCCGCAAAAATAAGTATTTTGGATTTCCAATTGTAGAGTTTGTTGCTCAACCGAAAGATCAGTTAGTGGAAATCAGAATATTTTGGTTTATTGGAGAGGAAATGAAAACCCAAATAGGTGCCAAAATTTTGAACTTTTTTAATAGAAAGTACATTAGAAATTTGTAAACAAAGTTGATCATTACAGTTATCAGAGAAGAAATTTTTTGATTTGTTTAGATTCATTTGGAGGCCACTTTGGTTTGAGAAATCTTGGAGAATTGAGAGAATAGAGTAAGCATTTGATAATGTGACTTCAACAGAGGGAAATACATCATCCACAAATAAGCTATGTGAGATGTAAGGGCTAGAGATGGTAATGGATATGGGAGTCTAGTTGGAGAGATTGACTTGATTATGAATAAGAAGAGAAAGAAATTTCATTCCCAAGATGAAAAGATAAGGAGATAGAGGATCTCCTTGTCTAACTCCTCGTGAGGGCTGAAAAAAGATTGTTGGAGCACCATTAAGAAGAATAGCTAGTTCAAACTTCAGATGATGAAATACAAGACATGATTATATTGACAAATTTTAGCGGGAGGTTAATGGAGTGAAGCATATTTCGGATGAAATGCTATTCAATTATATCAAAAGCTTTTTCAAAGTCAAATTTAGTGGCCATCAAACCTGTTTGAGAAGATTTTATATTACGAAAATAGTTGAGTGTTTCCTGGACAATGATGAAATTGTCAGATGCTCTACGTTGTGTAGAAAACTACTTTGGAGAGGGTCAATGATTGTGTTGAGAAATGACCTTAACCTAGAGACAATAATCTTAGTAAAGATTTTGTAAACCATATCACAAAGACTTATAGGTCTAGATTGATTAGTGGTTTCAGGACAATATGTTTTGGGAATAAGGCTAATAAAAGTTTGATTTAAATTACCATGGGCACGTTCATTGTTGAAAATATTATTGAAGAGAGATTGAATATCAAGTAATGTATTATGTAAAAAAATTTAGAAGAAAAAAGAATTGAAACCATCTGGCCTGAGGGCTTTGAAAGGCTTAAAAGATTTAATAGAATTGATGATCTCTTGGACAGAAATAGGAGGCAGATAATGTGATGTGATCTAAATATGAAATTTGAAGATGATGATTTTAGAAATAGGGGCGAGGAGAAGAAGAATAGGAATCAATTCTATAAATAAGTAGAAAATGGTCGAGAATGTATTCAGATAGAAGATTTACATCATGAATCGAAATGCATGCATTGTTTCAGAGGCTAGATATTTTATTGGCACCCTTCTTTTGATGGTAGAATTATGGAAAAGAGAAGTATTTTCATTGCAAAATTGATTCAATTGATGCGAGAGTTCATGGCCCAGTACTGTTTTTCTTTGGAAATGATATTTTTTTAAGATTTTTTTCGAGAGAGGAGAAGTAAGAAGTTTGTTGAATATGGAGTTTCAATTGAATGCCTTTAAGCCGAGCTAGAATTTGTTTATTCTGCTTAAAAATATTCCCGAAAATATTAATATTCCAGTGATGTATGGCGGCAGTAAGATTGTTAAGAGAAGAAAAATAATTGGAAGAATTTGATGGCCAATGGTTTTGAACAAGAGCATCAAATGTCGGATGAGTGAGCCACATAGATCCAAGTCATGAGGGATTTGCAAGGGGATGTGGAAATTGAGAAAGTCATGAGGGATTTGCAAGAAAGCGGTCAAGTCTTTCTATAATAAGGTTACTTTTTTTACAGTTTGACCATGTAAATTTAGGACCAGTAAATTCTAAATCAAGGAGATTATAATTTTGAATGACATTATTAAACGCATTCATGTGTCTATGATTAACGTAGTTATCCCCAAATTTTTCTTTATCAAAAGATAAATTATTAAAATCCCCAAATGCAAGCTAATGGCCATTATAAACCAAACAAAAAGAGTAAAGATTTTTCCATAAGGCATGGTTAAAATCCGAATAAAGTCTAGAAAAAATGACAATTATGACAAAAGAAAAGTTTGGTATCTTAACAAACAGATAGATTTTCGGTTGTGAAGATCGACCCAATTGGATTGTGACTTTGTTCGTTCCAGAGTATGTATATGTCTCTTGTGGCTCCATCAACGTCCATCTTAGTCGTATGAGGGTAGTTAAAAGATGTCGTAGTATTTTCCGTTTCATCCGGACTAGCTTTAGTTTCGGTTAATACCACAATTGTAAGCTTATGATAATTTAGTAGTTCTCTAAAAATGACATTTTGGGGAGTGTCCGAATGGATTTATGTAGGTCCTATCTATGCTGAAATGCTATTGTAGATGGAGTAATGTATATTGTTTTACAGTTAAAAGAGGGATTGGATATGGATTCTGAAGTATTCATTGTGTGTTCAGTATGTATTGGCATGTCCAATATTTTTATCTCTAGGTAAAGGAATATGCTAGGCAGAGGAGAGATATGAAGAATACACATGTTTGTATGCACAATTTGATAAGTAATGGCCAATTCGACCATAGTGATAGCATAAAAGATTAATACATTCACATAAAACTTTCTTATGAAACTTACCAATATAAATCGAGGTGATCAACGGTTGATCAAGAGGAAGTTGGATATAGAGGCGTGCATACTGTCCTCTTTTTGTATCCTGTGTGCAGATGTCTATGCGTAGTAATTGACCAATTACATTACCAATTTTAGTAATTATTTGAAGATCATAAAATTTCGAAGGATGTTCGGGTAATCTAACCCGGCAGTAAAACTAAAGGAGGTTTGGGTGGGTTGTAAACATGGCTATCATTTCCTGATTGCAAGAATGTGGCCACTGACATACCAAGGCCCCCCACGTGGTGTTTTGTTATAGTTTTCTTGATGTTGAAAATTGATCGGGAAGAAATCAAGACCAAAATCTATTAATTGTAAAGATTCAAATGACTTTTAATAACTTTACATTAATATAACTTTATATTAATAGAGTTATTTACATGTGTTTTGTCTTAATTTTAGTTTGATTTGTATGAATTGTTTATAAGTTTTGGGTTAGATTTCATTAATTTGGGTAATTCTCTTCCGAATTTCAATTTTATGGATTAATTGACAAAACTCCGATTTAATTGAGAAAATTCCAGATTTTATTGCAATTTATTTTAATTATTTTATGGCTGAATTTTATGCAGAATTGATGGAATTTTTTAATTTAAATATCAAGGATAAAAAGGGAATTTTGCTAGCAGGAATTGGTGCAAGAGATTTGGAAATTAAAGGGGAAGACTTTGCCCGAGTGATGGAGATGTGTGACAGGATAATTGGTAATTTTTGGTCCAATTTAATTAGAGAATATTTTGGCATTTAATGAGCCGGAATTTATGAAAATAAATTCCAGAAGTGAAATAGAATTTTGTGAAAGAAATTCCAGCTGGATATGATGACTTGGCACCAAAATATTCTATCTAGAGGTATTATCCTACAACAAGAGGAAGGACAGGTGTACAAGGTGACAAACAGAATTTTATGGAATCAAGGAGAAGAGAGAGGATCGTATATCTTCAATCGGGAATCAAGGAAGAAGCAGTTTTCGAGTAGAAAAAAAAAAATTAGAGAAAAAGAAAGTCGAGAGTAGGGAGTGAGATACAGAATCGTAGATTAATTGTAGACAAACTTTCATAGAGAAACTAGAGAGAATGGAAGAGGAATCTAGAGAAAAGCGCAACGTCGGGTTTTCACAGAAGAACACCAGCAAATTCTGATAGAGGAAGGAAGCTTGGAGTTTGATTAAACCGTTTTGGGAAGAAAGGTTAGCTAAGAGATTAGTAATCTTTTACTCATTTCCTCATTCTCGTTTTTTCTTGATTATGGGTTTGTTTTTAGATTGAAATATGAACTTCGTGGTTGATTAAATTTAATTTGGGCAGAACACTAGCTAAGAGATTAGTAGTATTATTCCAGCATTGTATAGCAGTATTAAACATCAGATTTGTGGTTGAACAGATTCTTACTTACTGAAATGATGATGAACTTGTTTTGAATATTGATTTTGTTTTGATGATTAATGCTTGTATGGGGCGTATGTGATCTTATTCATTCAAGTTACTTAATGGTTAGTGTTAATTGTGGTTACGACTATCGAATAATATATTGAATTAGTTTCTATCACTTGAGAGAGGTAAGACTAATGGACATAATAATTGAATGACATTAGTTTGGACAGTAAGAGATTGCGTTTAAATTAGTGGGGAGATAGAGATATCTTCTGCCTAATGTTCTTCTAGGTCACATTGCAGTGAACTCGAGAGACACAAGTATACAATATGTGTTCCTAGGCAAATACGATACATATTGTTGTAGCATTGATCACAAATTGAAGACATATTCACTGGAATTTTCAGGTTCACATTTGGTTCATAATTAACACTTTCACTTTTTTCACTCCATTTTATTATCTATATTGCTCTCTAGGCTATCTCTAGTAGATTAACCCCTAACTTTTAGATTATACACATCATCACTATTTTGTTTGGTTTGGATTGCCACTTGCACAGTTATGTTCACAGCATAATTAATCATACATAGTCCTTGTGTGATCAATATTCATATACTTAGGTACATATATTACTTGTTGACCGGTATATATTACTTAAATATATATATTACTTGTTGATCAGTATATACTTGTACTTGTTAATATTGCGTTGCTTTTTATATTTTTATAAGCATTACATATTGTGCTCAACAACTTCCATAATTCAACTAATTTCCTACTCGTGAATCTATATCCAATACTTTAACAATTAATGCTTTAGACCAACATTGATAATTTTTTTGTTTATCTTGAGAGGAAATTGGTATGAATGATGCTCCCTCTACTGGGCAATCCAGTTCACCATGTAGATAAGATTCATAGATATGTCAACAGTGTGTAGTGATATTAGATTGTTGATGACTAGTTGCCTTGGAAACCAATTTCTCTAGGTAGAAAATCGGTTTCTCAATTCCCTTAGAGTTATTATTGATCGAAGTGTCCGGAGGTTTGCCAAGAATAGACCTGTTCGGAGGAATTGAAATATTTGTACGATTAAAAATATCAGTTTTCTTAGTTGAAAGAGGTTGATAGCAAGAATTTTTAGTGAGAGAATTTTCGAGTTTACTTGCTTGTTAGTTAGTCCTAGTAGGTAGAATTAAAATAGGTCCCCATTTCGGCTTCCTTATTAAAACAAAATGTACTCTGTACGACATAATTGATATATACAAAATTCGTTACATGTTGTAAACAAATTTTCCTTTTAGGTATTTCTTATAAATTGAAACTAAAAAGAAAATGGATTACATGTAACAAAATTATAAATGATTTCTTTTTATGAGCCTTATTTTTATGGATTCGTTGATTCGATTCGTCGTGGGCTCGAGGGTCTTTTTGGGTCTTATCTTAATTTATTGGATTTTGATTTATTTGAGGGGCATTTAAAGGGCTGATCTCGAAATGTATTCAATTTCGAAGGTCGTTGGCTTGATCTTGATCAGTTGAACACCTATTTTTGGCTGATCTCAGACGTGATTCAACTTTAAGAACCATTGGCTTGATCTCGATCCGTTGAACATGTATGGATTTCTTTCGAGGGCTCAACATTGAGGATGATCTCGAACTCAACTTTAAGAACCATTGGCTTGATCTTGATCCATTGAACAGCTATGGATTTCTTCCGAGGGCTCAACATTGAGGATGATCTCGGACGAGATTCAACTTTAAGGACCATTGGCTTGATCTTGATTCGTTGAACAATTATGAATTTCTTCCGAGGGCTTTTGTACCTTTCTTCAGAGTTGAGTATGATTTTCTAAATTTTTTCTTGTCTCAACTTTTTCTCTCTTTTTTCTAAGGGCATTTAGCCTCTTTTTATAGATGAAGAGGATGGCGATCAATGACTATTATGACTTGGGACCCCCAGAATTTGTATGCAAGATGAGTTTACAGGAGTGCCATTCAACCGAACCACCAGGTTTGAGAATAAGGTGGGATTCCTGGATCTAGTGGCCGGTGAATCACTGATCAAAGAGTGAGCAACTGCCAGGTTTAATGATTTGGTGGGATCCACAGATGTAGTGGCTGGTGAACCGCTTCTTCTTCTTCCACGAAGATTCAGACAAAAACGAGCTTGGATGGAACTGAACAAGATTTGGCGAACGAATACAAAGGTCAAAGGCCTTTTTTAGGAAAAAAAAGAGGGTTTGCAATATACATCGCAGGTTTCGTGGCTTTTCTTCCATGGCGTCATAAAAGGAGAAGGAGATCGAAAAATCTATTCACCATTAAGAGCATTACCAAAAGATGAATATTGTGGTGGTCTAACAGCGGCAGATCAAACAAGAACTTGATGAACGTTGACGATTTTTTGAATTCCGTTGATAGCACTCTATCACCTTAATCCATTCTTTTGTTGAGGGTCTGGCACTTTTGCTTTCTCAGCTCCAAAAGTCTAATGTATCGTGAGAAAACGTGAGGGAGGCAGGTGTGATAGGTCAACCGTTAGTTATAAGGAAGCGTCATACCTTACATCAAGAAATGAAGCAATATGCAAATCAGGTTCAAGATATTTCACTCCACTATCTGAAGGACGAAATCCGGGATTAAGGTCAAAGGCTCTATACCGCTTTGCCTTGTTGGAGAGACATAGGCCTTGGACGTAATTTGAATTTTGGAAGATCAAAAGCAAACTGCACTCTATGAACAGTACAAGCTACGCAGGGCAAAGACTAACTCCTATCGGCCCAATCATGGTTTCGTAGCCCGTGTCCCGCTGACGAGGTTAGATTGTGTCACTTATCGGCTGGCGACAGGCGCCTCAGCCAACTACAATCAATCCCGACATGTTTCAGCCTATACTTCGCCCCAGACCTGTCATCGTGGGATCTCCCACTCGGGGATGACCCCGCTACACTTGTTTGATTGCTTGTGCGGTTCAATCTCTGTGAACGGGTCACTTTGTGGAGCAAGCGGACAAGGACTGACTAGCCCGGCTCATCCCCCTTCCTTTTCGGAATCCATAACCACCAGTTGTAGCGGAGGAAGCAGCAGTCAGTTGCTTCTCCCGGGGCCCCGAACTGGATCTTTCTTTCTCGGGCGCAGTAAAGTCAAAAGAGAGTAGGGGTTCTAGATAAATAGACAAAGAAGTTCAGCTGCCAAAGTAGATCCTATCCCGTCTTTATCTGAAATGGAGAGTCATCTGTCTAAACGAGAAAAAAGGGACTATAGGCATAGTTAACCAGGCTCGGGGCCCCTGTTGTCGGGTCAGAAAGGCGCGTAGCTCGCTCTACCCTTAATGATGGATCCACCAGACGCGGCTGCTCACTAACAACTTCTTTCTTAATATCCCCTAATGGATCGAATCCGTGGCTAGCATGAGTTCAAGCATCTAATCCGTTTTGGTAATGCGGAATTGATCAACAATCGGATGTTGGATAAGTACATGATGAAGAATGAGATAAGCAATACAAGAGTTTTTGAACTCTATGCTCGTGGAATAGAAGGAGTTCGTTGCATCAACAAAGTGTAGTAGTCAAAACGCTTACTTAAGCTCATCAATGTGTACTCCTCGGCTGCTAATGGGAGTGCATTTTTCTTCCGTCTTCAGTTCAGAAGAATGTTCCATTGATTGGACCGTACCCATTAGCCTAGCGACTACTGAAGAAAACCAGGCAATATCAATGGAAGACCAGAAAGACTAACAAATATTCATATTCATGGTTGAGTGCCGGTTCCTACTATTATGCCTATGATAGTTCCAGTTCAGGTTGTGCCAATAAAACTATTCCGAGTGCGACACCTGCTCATAGGTAATCCATACGCCAGCTCGGGTGCCTATGCTTACCGACAGCAACTCGTGCTCCTAACTTGCATACTGCTCCTAGCGCAATAAGTAGCCTTAGCGCATAGCGCATCCGACAGCCAGCCGTCTTGTCTCCAGTCGAAGCTAGCTCTACTAATTCTCCTCTGGTTTATCCTAAAGCGGATGATAGGATGAAAAATGGAATTGGCACAACGGAGCTAGTCCTCCCGTGTAGTTAAGAGTTCCCAATCTATGAGCGATAGACCAATAGACCCAAGCAGAGCTAAAGAGCTGGCTAAATACGGATCGGTACAAACAAGTAGCCCTTTCTAGCTCCAATGCGGATAACGAAAAGAGAACAAAATAGACCAGTAGACCAATAGGCCTTCATACACGGCTAAAAGGAAAGCGCTCGGCTCGCTCCAAGCTCTATAGTTCTCTTGAATACTTCCACCTATCAGCCTGTGAACCTCCCCTCGTATTAAGAATAAGAAGTAGAGCTCAATCCCATCTTCTTCTAAGTCGAGTGACTCCGGTAGGTACAATATCTTTATCAAATGGCACCCTATCCTCATTTATGTACCCTACCTATGTCCATCAAATATGTACCATACAAATGACCATCTTTATATCACTCCTGATCCCCTCTTATTATAGTTATAGGGTGCATAGGCAACTACCCTGTAGAATATGTTGTTCTCACCCTGACAGTGGTATATAGTATCTATAGCGGTGCAGTGGTCACCAGACTCAAATTCCAATAAGTTTTGTCCGATAGCCTTTGCCTCTTCGGTTCGCTAAACAAGGAAATGCAGTGTACTTATTTTCTTTGTTCTGTTTCGCCGCAAGGCTAAATGTTGTCTATATTTTCAGTCTTCTTCTGTATGTCTTATGATATAGTACGGTTTCGATCGCTATTTTGCGGTCCCCTTTCCTTTCATCCGATGCGGCTTACCACGCTGCATTCTTTTCATAAAAGAATTTGAAATAGAACGAGGGCGGCCCCAAACTACGTTCTTCATAAACAAGCGTGCGGCCTCATCCGCAGTGCAGTCGGCAGATGCCGCCATGAAAGTGGCATACTTTGAAAATATATCGACCTCCACCATGATGCTTCCAAGCCCTGGCAAGCAATACAATAGATGAAATCCATAGTAACACTTTGATAGTCTAGTGAGGATAGGTAAAGGATCTAGCTCTCCTCCTGGCTTACCTTTTTTGGGCATTAACTAGACCTGTTCTCATAGCTTGGTGCTCTCGGCATAGGAAGTCTCGCCGGTTTATCTATGCTAAGCATCCATTGAAAGCCTTGTGTAGTTCCAGCTGATCCAGTCGATTCATAAGTTTCCCTTCACCTTTGCCTAAAAGTAAACTTCTCAACTATGAAACTAGTCTGAGGTTTTGGTTCTATCTTCTTAGTCAAGCGCGCTAACTGCAATAAAAAAAGAGAGCTGAGACTTCTTTATCCTATGTTGGTGATTGAGCTGCAACAATTGTTTTCGCGGGAGTTGGGATTTGAGGGGAAATAGGTAGAGATCTTATATGTATTTTGCTTTCTCCAATGTCTTTACTGAGCTAGGGTGGGTTGTCCACAGTCCTACATCGTACAAGTAAATTAAGTCAAATATATGATGTCGATAGTTCATTTTCCTTCTTTGAACGAATTGGGCTAGCATCTATGCTTGATCTCATCCACATTCGAAATGGAATCTAATCCATTTAGTGATCAGTCGACCCAGTTCGATGGCGCAATCAAACAAGCGTAGCAAAGGAATGAAGTGAATATTTAAATAAGATTTAATTATATATTTTAAATATATAATTAAATTCAAATGTCTACATGTATATATATTATTTATGATTTTTTTACTATATTAATATATTATTTTAAAAGCTTAATTTGTTTAAAATATTTTAAAGGTAAATTGACATAAATAGTCCCCAAACTATATAGATTTGATGACATTGGTCCCCAAATTTTTTTTTTTTTTTTGTAGAATTGGTTCCTGAACTATAAAAATATTGTGACATTGATCATTCCGTTAAAAATTTCGTTAAATTATTCATTAAGTAAAAAAAACTCAAAAGGTACTTATGTGGTTGCACTATTTAAATATATTTAATAATATGCAAATTGACATAAATAGTCCCAGATTATAGATGTTTAGTAGCATTAGTCCTTAAACTATTATTTTTTTAATAAAATTGATCCCCAAACTATAAAAAAAATTACAACATCGATCCTTTTGTTAAAAATTCTTGATTAAGTAAAAAAAATTTAAATGTATTTATGTTATTACACTATTTAAATATATTTAATATATATAATTTATATACGTATATGTTCAAATAATATTTTAATATCATTTTTTCTCACATATTTTATTTTTATCTTTTCTTCTTCCTAATTTTTTTTTAATTCATTTAATTTTCTTACTATTTGCGCCAATTAATTTTTTAAAAATGTTTTAGTCAGAAAATAAAAACAAAGAAAATGAAAAAGAAAGAGAAAATGAGATGGGAGACGAAGACGAATAAAGATTAAAATGATATTATATATATATATATTTATATATATTATTAAATATATTTAAATAGTGTATTAACATAAATAAATTGAGTTTTTAACGAAAAGACAAATTTCACCATTTCACCATTTTTTTAAAATTTGGCAACCAATGTTACTAAACATCTATAATTTGAGGACTATTTATGTCTACCTATTATTATATATATTTAAATAGTGTAGTGACATAAATATCTTTCAAATTTTTTTTTTACTTAAGGGATGACTTAACGAAATTTTTAACCTAATGACCAATGTCACAAATTTTTTATAATTCACGACCAATATTACCAAATCTTTATAATTTAACTACTATTTATGTCAATTTACCTATTTTAAATGTGTTGTTATAATTATTTTAATATTTTAAATATTTTATTTTTATAAATTAATTTTATATACATATATAGAAATTTAGTTTATATATATAGATTTTGTGATTACTCTACTTCAGGAAAAAGAAAACAGTTCCTGGTTTTGGTTTTATGTCTATAGATAAATACTTTATTATTATATCATTATGAATAGTTTATGTTTTACTAAAATGAATTATATTTTAGATATTTTAAGTATGGAAATGATATTGTTTAAAATTATTTTGGTATTTTAAAAATTATTACTTTAAAATTTTTAACTTATAATTTATGTTTAAAAGAGAAATTCCAGTTCATTTATACTAAGGTAAGTAATTTGAGTTTTTTTCATCTACTTTGAATTAAGAATATTTTCTGCCATATGTTACTTGAATTTTCAAAAAATTTTGAAAATTGATTAATTAAAATTAATTTTACAGATCCAGGTAGTAAAAAATAAACATACATGTATATATATATATATATATACAAACATATATGTATACATATGTATATAAAAATCACGTCTTTTTCATGTAATAGGTTGTATCTTAACCTTAATCTTCTCCAATGCAGTAATAACCTCAGACATAGTGAACCTTTCTCTTGGCAAATCTTTGGTGCAGTGTAGAGCTACTTCCATGATCGACTTCACGAATTCCAACATATCATCGGCGCTTAAATTGTTTCCGTCAACGCCGATACTCAGTAGCAATTCGGCATCTACCACCGGAGATAATGTTGAATTCAGAATACCATTATGGACTAGAGATCTAAGGTTTATGTTTCCTCCAAATATTTCATCATTTGGTTTTTTCTTTGTAAAAACTTCCATCAAAACGATACCGTAACTGTACACATCACTTTTTGTTGACACTATACCTTCTGATCCGTATTCTACGGTAATAAATGAGATTAAAACATTAGAATATTTCTATGTAATCCACAAAATATATATATATATATATTTTAAAGTACCCTAAATTATCTCTTTTAAATCATTATTAATAATAATATATATATATAGCTAGGGTTTTTAACCTCTTAGTTTCCATAGTTTGGGCTAACTAGCTGACTCTGATATCAATTGTCACGATCTAGACTTCGTGTTGCAACTATGGGTCTAGCCGGACTAGATAATCGGATTAACAATCAACTAATTACTTGGTGTTGTATTTACATTACTTGATTTATTCTTATATATTATTGCACATTTACTTTAGTTATCGATATGTGACGAAGTATCACAATAATAATATATATATATATATATATATATATTATCACTTCCAACATTTATATATATATATATATAAAAGAAGAAATATATAGTTAAATAAAATGGTAAAAAAAAGAAAGCAAAAAGAAAAAAAAAGTTAAAAGCTAGATGACTGACCTGGTGCTAAGTATCCGAAGGTAGCCAATGTCTGCGTGCACGTAATACTATCTTCGTGTCCCAATATATATATATATATATATATATATATATATATATATATATATATATATATATATATATATTATCACTTCCAACATTTATATATATATATATATAAAAGAAGAAATATATAGTTAAATAAAATGGTAAAAAAAAAAAAAAAAGAAAAAAAAGTTAAAAGCTAGATGACTGACCTGGTGCTAAGTATCCGAAGGTAGCCAATGTCTGCGTGCACGTAATACTATCTTCGTGTCCCAACAATTTGGCAATACCAAAATCAGTGACATGAGCAACCATATCTTCATCCAACAATATATTACTTGGCTTTATATCACAATGAACAACAGGCGTTAACGTTCCAGAATGCAAATAATCCAATGCAGAAGCAACATCCAACATTATATTCAACCTTTGCATCATATTCAAGCATCCATAATTTTCATTTTTCGATGGATACAACCACTGTTCAAGGCTTCCATTGATCATGTACTCAAGCACTAGTGACTTAAAACTCCCCATGTTTTGGTGATTATTATTACAACAACTGCTGATGACTTTTGTCAGATTCCGATGTCGGAGTTGACTAAGTAACTTGCATTCCACGTGGAAACTTTTCGAAACTCTTTCGAAATCATCACCATCATCGTGTACTGTGTTAAATACTTTAACAGCTACAATTCTCTTGTCTGAGAGTATTCCTTTGTATACAGAACCAAAACTTCCTTTACCTAATAAGTTATCCTCGCTAAATCCTTCCGTTGCTTGTAGAATTTCGTAATACGAAATTCGCTCGTATTCGGCTAAGGTCGACGAATCTAACTTATTCATTTCATTTTTGTCCAATTTTTCTCGAAACTTTTTTAAATACATAAAAACTAAAATTATTGTTAAAATAAACACTAGTACCCCGATGACTAGCAAAATTATGGCCCAAATCGGAAAATGAACCCTATTTCTTTTCCTTTTCCTATTAGGACATGAAGAAAAATTGAATCTTGGTGATGATGCACATAATCCATTGTTAGAACCAAAAGATTCACTACCAAAGTCTAAAAAAGGACCCTTTTCTGGAATTTCTCCACTTAGGTCATTGAAAGAAACATTAAAGAACTTTAAATATAAAAGCTTCTCCAATGAATTTGGAATCTCACCGGAAAGATTGTTATACGACAAATCGAGGGATACTAAACTTACCATCTGACCAAATGTTGAAGGAATGGAACCCTTAATTTCATTCTTTTGTAAGAGAAGTGTTTGTAAGTTGATAAGATATCCCATTATAACCGGAAGGTTACCGGAGATTTTGTTCCCTGACAGGTCAATCAAAATTGCAGCTTTCAAGTTTCCAAGTTCACCAGGTAAAGAACCAGTCAAAATATTATCGGATAAATTAAGTTCATTGAGATTTTTAAGGTTACCGAAACTAGTTGGAATGTTACCATCTAATCTGTTCCGACCATACCAAATTTTTCTCAATGAAAGAATGTTCCCCAAACATTCAGGAATTGGACCTGAAATTTGGTTGTACTCCAAATTAATAGTGGACAAACTAAGCAAACCACAAAGACCCTCATTGGTTGTAGTCATGATGGTTCCACTAATATTGTTTCTTCCCAAGTCCAAATTTTGAAGTTTGTGCAATGATTTCATACTTGACGGAATCATGCCCGATAACCCATTTGAGCTTAGCTCCAAATCAATTAAACCGCTAAGATTACCGATTGTATTTGGAATACTGCCAATTATGTCACAATTGGATGCAGAAAATGATTGAAAAGAAGTAGAAAGATTACCTAATGAATCTGGAAGGAGAAGATTTAAGGGATTATCACTAACGCTTAATATTGTCAGTGATTTGCAGTTTGCCAAGGAATCAAAAGGTATTGGACCTCTTAAATTGTTGGAGACCAAAAGGAGCATCGTAAGGTTACGTAAATTTCCAAGCTCTCTTGGTATTGTACCTGTAAAGTCATAAGGTAATAATTTTATATTCTATAATTAATGTTTTATAATTATTTTGTCCTACTATAAGTTTAAAAAACAAAAAAAAAAAAAAACCAAGAAAGTAATTATTAATTACTAATTAAGAAATATTATAAGATAAAATCTTAAATTAAAAGGAAAAAATAAGATAAAAACACAAAATTTAAATGAAAAATTGTATTATAGTAATTAATTTAGTAATTTTGATGTTGTTTATACCTCTGAGATTATTGTCAAACAAATATAATACTTGTAGATTAGTTAAGTTACCGATCTCTTTTGAAATTGAACCTGTTAAATAGAATATAAACAAAAATGCAAAAGTTAAGGTCACATTAGTGTTCAAATAATTAACTTTAAAAATTATATTTATAATCATAGTATTTTAAAATATATTTTAGTTAAATACATATATTGTTACGAAATTAAGAAAGATTACAAGATAAAATGTTAAATTAAAAGAAAAAATAAGATAAAAACACAAAATTTAAATGAAAAATTGTATTATAGTAATTAATTTAATAATTTTGATTTTGTTTATACCTCTCAGATTATTGTCAGACAAATATAATCCTTGTAGATTAGTTAAGTTACCGATCTCTTTTGGATTTGAACCTGTTAAATAGAATATAAACAAAAATGCAAAAGTTAAGGTCACATTAGTGTTCAAATAATTAACTTTAAAAATTATATTTATAATCGTAATATTTTAAAAAATATTTTAGTTAAATATATATATATATATATATATATATATATATTGTTATGAAATTAAGAAAGATTATAACATAAAATCTTAAATCGAAAGGAAAAAATAAGATAAAAGCACAAATTTTTAATGAAAAGTTGTATTATAGTAATTAATATAGTAATTCTTGATATTGTTTATACCTCTGAGATTATTGCTAGACAAATATAATTCTTGTAGATTAGTTAAGTTACAGATCTCTTTTGGAATTGAACCTGTTAAATAGAATATAAACAAAAATGCAAAAGTTAAGGTCACATTAGTGTTCAAATAATTAACTTTAAAAATTATATTTATAATCGTAGTATTTTAAAATATATTTTAGTTAAATATATATATATTGTTACGAAATTAAGAAACATTATAAGATAAAATCTTAAATTAAAAGAAAAAAATAAGATAAAAACACAAAATTTAAATGAAAAATTGTATTATAGTAATTAATTTAGTAATTTTGATGTTGTTTATACCTCTGAGATTATTGTCAAACAAATGTAATCCTTGTAGATTAATTAAGTTACCGATCTGTTTTGGAATTGAACATGTTAAATAGAATATAAACAAAAATGCAAAAGTTAAGGTCACATTAGTGTTCAAATAATTAACTTTAAAAATTATATTTATAATCGTAGTATTTTAAAAAATATTTTAGTTAAATATATATATATTGTTATGAAATTAAGAAAGATTATAACATAAAATCTTAAATCAAAAGGAAAAAATAAGATAAAAGCACAAATTTTTAATGAAAAGTTGTATTATAGTAATTAATATAGTAATTCTTGATATTGTTTATACCTCTGAGATTATTGTCAAACAAATATAATCCTTGTAGATTGGTTAAATTACCGATCTCTTTTAGAATTGAACCTGTTAAATAGAATATAAACAAAAATGCAAAAGTTAAGGTCACATTAGTGTTCAAATAATTAACTTTAAAAATTATATTTATAATCATAGTATTTTAAAATATATTTTAGTTAAATATATATATATATATATATATATATATATATATATATATATATATATATTGTTACGAAATTAAGAAAGATTATAAGATAAAATCTTAAATTAAAAGAAAAAATAAGATAAAAACACAAAATATAAATGAAAAATTGTATTATAGTAATTAATTTAGTAATTTTGATATTGTTTATACCTCTGAGATTATTGTCAGACAAATATAATCCTTGTAGATTAGTTAAGTTATCGATCTCTTTTGGAATTGAACTTGTTAAATAAAATATAAACAAAAATGCAAAAATTAAGGTTACATTAGTGTTCCAATAATTAACTTTAAAAATTATATTTACGATCAAAGTACTTTCTAAAATATTTAATTAAATATATATTGTTATGAAATTACAAAAGAAATAAGATGAATATAAAAATTATAGATGAAAAAAAATTAACAGATAATAAAAATATTTTAATAAAAAAAAATTTTATAAAAGGGTTTCAAAATTTTATAGGAGAGTTAAAAGATATATAAAGGATGCAAATTTAAAATTTTGAATTTAAAAGGAACGAGTAATATTATAATTATTAAAAGTGTGAAATTCTTTTATTATAATAACTTAAATCTTTACAACAACTATTGTCCCTTTCCCAAACTACCATTACTTAATCTATGTCTTAGACATTACCAATAAATTATATTTATTTTTAAGTATATATTGAAGTTCATTTTGTTATAATCTTACAAACATTTAAAATGAAGTTTTTACTCTTATACTAATAAAAAGAAGCTTAAATTACCCAATTATATGTACGTATGTATATTCAAAAAAATATAAATAAAACTATGTTTAAAAATTAATTCGTATAGTTGAATATAATACTTATCTATATATATAATATATTATATATATATATATTATATTATATATATAAGCAAAATTAAGTAAACAGCAATGTTTGCTAAACGTAAGATTAAAAATATATTTCAACATAACATATAATTTTTTTTTTTAAAAAAAAAAATTATAAAAGAAGCATTACTATTTAAAACGTTTAAAACAGTTAAAATATAAATTTAGTTTAAGAATGAATTTTATTAAATAAAAAATTATTTTTAAAAATCTGAAGCTTGAAGAGCTATCAAAATAGTACAAGTACAAATGTTTCTGAGAAGATTAAGAATTCATAAACCATAATTCAATAGCTAAAAAGTTTTATATATATATATATTTTATAAAAAAAAATACGGGTTTTTGATAATCATATTTCCAAACCAAAAGTATTTACTCTTAATAATAACATAAAGTTTAGTTATTTGATATTTTTAATATATGTTTATATTAAATAATTATATAAATAAAAAATAAATTATACAAATAATGAATAAATAATAAAATACGAATTTAATATTTCAATTTGTTGTAAACTTGAAAACGGAAATTGTTTTTTGAAAGGAAACCTAAACTTTCATGAAAAGGGAATATATATATTCTTTTTCAGGAATATATATATATATATATATATATATATATATATATATATATATATATATATTTATATCTTTCTGATTAAATTTTACATATGGATTGTAACATCCTTAAATATTTAAATTTATATTTTTATGAAGTCATTAATTTATTACATATTTAGAACTCATTCTACATCAAATACTAATTTTATCTTCATAGATTATTATTGTACAAATTTATTCTTAATAATATTATTATAGTTAAATTCATGAATTAGGAGAATATAAATACAAATAATTAAAATAGTGAATAGTATAAAATATAATGTAAACTGTCCACTATAATAATAGTATTTTTTATTATTATTAAACTACGCATTAAAATCAAAATTACGGTTAAAATTTCGAAATATATATATTTACCTGTCAATTTATTTGACCGCAGAGATAGGTGTGTAAGCATCTCCGTCTTCCCAATTTCCTTGGGTATTATTCCTTCAAATTGGTTATCACCCAAGTCGAGTATCTTGAGCTTTGAACATTGTGATACATTTCTTGGTATTTCACCATTTAGATTATTACCATCTAAATGAAGAATTTCAAGTGTTTTAAACCTATGACAAATATGATTTGGAAGAGAACTCGAGAAGTTATTATATGAAAGTATTAGAGTTTTTAAAGTTGAAATATTGGTAAACACATTTGATGGTAAAAAACCTGAAAGATGATTATAACTTATATCTAAAGATTTTAGGGAATTAACTTTTCCAATTTCTATTGGAATTGTCCCTTCTAAAAAATTATTTGACAAATCCAAAATTTCTAATTTTGGCATATCAAATATTGCACTTGGAATACGACTTGAGAAATTATTATTTCTCATGTCAAGATAAACAAGAAACGAAAGGTTTGAGATATGAGGAGGTATAACTCCGTTAAATGCCATATCGGAAATATCCAAAGCAATTACTCTTTGATATTGAGAATTACAAGTGACTCCGACCCAATCACAAACAGAATATTTAGTTGACCAATTATGTAACAAGACATTATAAGGATCAAAAACAATATGAGCTTTCAAGACGAGTAAAGCAGATTGATCAACTGAGATATTAGCTTCTATTTTAACGGATAAACAAGCCATGAAGAAGAATAACAATACAAAAGAAATATGAAAGCACTGAAGAATTTTTCCCATATTTCCCTCTTATGTAAGTAGTTTACCACTAAAACCCTTTATATAGAAGTATGACTTATTGTATATTTGAAATCTTTTAAAGAAAAAAAAATTATTTAATAATTTATATAAAGACTTTTGAATTAAAGTCAAGATAATAAGGGGGCCTTTTGTCCCTAGCAATTGGCATTGACTGAGGAGACTTGGGAGTCCTTTTCTTTCTTCCATTCTTTATTTTTATTATTATTATTACTTTTTTCAAATTTTCCATCTTGACTTATTCCTCTCCACTTTTACTTTAATTGTAGAAACTATCCAAAAATAAATTTTCTTATTCATATATATATATATATATATATATTACAGTAAAGTAAAATGAAGAAATAAAGAATTATTTCAATTTTTATAGTAAAATAAAAATTAAATGAAAATAAATTTTATTTTATTTTATTTTATAAAAAAGATAATAAAAAAAAAAGCTTTAACTTTATATGGAGAAGAAAGACAAAGATGAAAGAAAAAAAAAATCTTAATGAATTGACGACTTAGTAACAACCCTACAAAGGTTTAAGATTACCTGCAACGAACGGTATTGAAGTAATCACTTTAAATAATTCATATTTAATAACAAGATAAATATAAGAATGTAATTGTCTTAGATCCACTTATAAGTTATATCTTTGAAAATAATTCAACCTAATTATATGAATTGTGTCTAACCAAGATTCATTATGAGTATCTTTTCTCCTATTTTTTGAGTATTTTGTCCTCAAATTAATTCGAGCGTTCATTATGAGATCAATTCAACCACGAAGTTGGAACTATGACTAAGTTTTCGCTAGGCTGATTATGAGATTAATTAATAGATATTATTAAATTGTTATCAACGTTCTTGAGGTTAAACGATAAATTTATAAAAGTAAAATTATTGACAAAATTACTATTTACACGATAGGTACTATATTTTAGATTTTATTTAATTAAATGACAACCATCTACTATATATTTTAAACATAGTCCTTGATTATTCATAATACTAATACTAAGCACAAAATGTAAACACTATCTACAATAATTTCATATCAAAACCACACATCAGGAAACGCTAATTTGTTTTAAAATTTTTTTACTATGGATCATTTAAATTACAATTATACCTTCAAAAGATTAACAAAACTACTCCATGTGCCATCAAAATATTTTTCATAAATAATTTTATTTTTAAATTACCATTTTATCATTTTAAAAAATAACAAAATTACTTTATATGCAATTTATAATCTTAAACATATAAGACAAGTATTTGTTTTCTCCCAAGTCTCCCCAGTCAACGCCAATTGCTAGGGACCAGACGCCAGCGTTATCAAAGAACATGCACTTACGTTACAATCAATATTGACACATTTTATGGTCATTATATGAGTTTAATGGAAAATCAATTAATTTCTCTTTCATATGAAATATATATATATAAAAAAGAAAATTTGTTTTTGGATAGCTACTACGATTAAAGCAAATGTGAAGAGGAATAAGTCAAGATGATACCTTTGAAATTAATCATTAGCCAATAAACTTCTTTGAATACAAAAAGAATTATTAAAAAAATATTAGTGAAAAGAGACATTACTAATGAAATATTAGTGTTAAAATATTTATTAGAGAATTTTTTATTTTTTAAAAAATCGATTTATTATTGAATCAATGTTAAAAAAAAATTAAATCAGTCTTTTTCTTTATTTCAAAACAAACATTATTGAAAAGAAAAGAAAAGAAATAGTTATACCTAAAACATCTCTTGGTGTATGTAATAAAATAACTTAAATTTTAAGAAATTTGTTTATAGAAATCTGTATCCATTTTTTAAACAAATAAAAATAATAATAAAAACAAAGATTCGAAGAAAGAAAAGGACTCCCAAGTCTCCCCAATCAACACCAATTGCTAGGGACAAAAAATGTGTGTGTGTGTGAAAATATGATATAGATAATGGTGAATTTTCTTTTCTCATGCATGACCTATTAAAGAAAAGAAAAGAAAAAAACAACAGCTGGATTCACAAAACAAAAGAAAACCCATAATTTATGTCTGAAAATTAGATGTTTTTGCAGCTTAAAAAGGTTGAATCGAATTCTTCTTGCATGTTGGTAGAGAGATCATTTCAAGAATTTAATAATTGGATAATGTAATTTTGCATGTCTGAAAATCATCAACTTGTTGTATAAATAAATAATAATTAGTTGTTGATGTGATCAAGGAAATTAATAAGGAACAAAAAAAAATACAAATGGTAATAGAATTATTGCTGGTAAGTCAATAATTGCAGCCTTCTCTCTCTGATTTGGAGTTTGGAAGTAATGGAAAATGGAGCTGTCAAGCAGGAGGAAGAGAACTGATCAAACTCACCAAAATATAAATAGAAACTTTGCACAACCATTATTAATATCTTGTAATAAAGAAAGGAAATTTCCAGTGGAATTTATACCAAGTCAAAAAAATTTAGTAAAATTATTTACCAAAAAGTACAATTAATGTTAGTACAAAAGTTCTCATAATTGTATTGCATAATTACAGCAATATTAAACCACCCCAAATAGAATTCTAGGTTCCTGTTTATGTAATTATTCACAAACTTGCATGATTTGTGAGCTAACTTTTGACAGCCAAAGATTGAAGAATGTGAAAAGAAAAAAAAAAAAAATGTAGACAGAAAGAAAGACAAAAAAGCTTTCTCAATCAAAACTTCAATAACGATAAAGAAGAAATTGTCCCACCATAGTCACGAGATAAATTTGACAATAGAATCCAAGTTTCTCACACTGAAGTTATGGCCAATTAAGAAAAAAGAGTACAGAAAAGGATTGCTAATATTTTTGATGTCCTATTTTGAAACCATGTTCAAAATTACACTTCAATTCTGATTATAAATCTTTTTGCAGAATATTTGATTCAAAGGAATAGCTGGCAATCAATCAACAAAGGATGAATAAAACAAGAAAGATTAGCAGTAGCAGATGATGAATACTAACAGACAGTTTTTTAAAGGAAAATAATTGCACAATACATTTCACACCAAAACCATCCATAGTGTTACAGTGGAAGATAAATTCATTATCTTTTTTTTTCCTTTTTGAGGAGAAATACATACCCATGAATTCAATGAGCTTCAACCTCAACTGACAAGAAGTACAGAATAATCTTCAAGAATAAGTGTATCAACTGTGCTGTAAGTGTCAAAGGACATAATAACAGGAAGAAAATTGCCAGGAGCATAAATGGCCAAATTATGCACAACTAGAGTATTCTTCTGTATAAATTGTTATTTGTCAAAAGTGGGAAACAATAGTAGCATAACTGAAACATGTACAGCAGGAGCTTCCACCACACAATTACAAATGCTGCAAAGATGCTCAACAAACACAACCATCCCTTTTATGAGGATCACTTCACAATCATAACTGGGCATATGGCATTGTTACTGCAGTAATTGCTTACACTTCCCAAAAACATCCTGTACAATGTCAAGGACAATGAACTCAAAACTTGAATAAAATGTACCGAAAATGTATTTAAATCTAGAACAACGACACTTTCTTTAAAGGATTAACTAAGTTTATTGACTTTTTTTTTTTTTTTCCTTTCTTTCTTATTTTTCCTTTTCTTTAATTTTCCCCTTTTTTTTTGGTGAAAACCTTGACTTGAAACACTTTACTAGTAATATGCCAGCATATGCTTCATTTCAGGTCCTTGGTCCAGAAAACTAGAGTTACCAATGTTCATATCATCTCTTTTAAATACTAAATAAATAACGCAATTCAGTTTGCACAATACATAGAAACTTCTATCTCAAAGCACTGTTACAAATGTTAACTGTATTCGGAACTATAATCTTCATTTTAGTTGTTTCAGTTGCTGTATTATTGAATACCACACGGTCTCTTTACTAAAAAATGTTGTAGAAAAAGTGAAAAAATCCCAGATGCCTATAGAACCCAGAAATCTTGTTTCTAGGTATGGCTACCATAATCCATAGGAAAGGAATATATATGACCTTAATCAGACCATCTGAAGAAACCCAACTCAACTAAAAGAACGTTGGGGCCTTAGTTGACACCTGAAGAATTCTAGTCAAAGAACTTGCTGCTTGAATTCCCTTAAAAAGCCAACTGCCTAAATGACTGATTCTTATAACTCATATTTCTTTGATGCATTTGATCAGTGTATGCAGTTTTGCTTTACAAGTGGAGGGTAATGCTAATATTCGTATGAAGAATCCTACTGAACTACTTAAGTTATGTTTTATGATGCAAAGGGAAATACATGCTGTTTATTAGTTACTCAATCCAAACTGTTTCTGGTAGATTAGCAAAGAAGATTATTCAAAAAAATAAATTGCAAAGCCAAGACGTCATACCTCCAAGCATTGTCAAATAAGGAGTTGTGGTCATAATTTTCTATGAGATGCTTCCTACAAGTTGAAATTTTAAATCATCCTTTCTTTTTTATTTCTGAGTAATAATAGTTTCTCAGGTCGTGTATTCCAAGTGCAATATTTGATATGCAAAAATTAGAAATTTTGGATTTGTCAAATAATTTTTTAAAAGGGACAATTCCAATAGAGATAAAAATATTATTTTTATATTATTTTTCCTTTTATTTAAGATTTTATGTTATTATCTTTCTTAATTTCGTAACAAAAAATAATATATATATATATATCTATATATATATATATATATATATATATATATATATAACTAAAATATTTTTTAAAATACTATGATTATAAATATAATTTTTAAAGTTAATTATTTGAACACTAATGTACCCTTAACTTTTACATTTTTGTATGTATTTTATTTAACAGGTCCAATTTCAAAAGAGATAGAAATGTAGCTACACTAAAATGGTTAATTTTGTTTAACAATAATCTCATAGGTATGAATAATATTAAGAATTATTATATTATTACATATTCAACTATATTATTACATTTTATTTCATTCTATTTATTATCACATAAAATATCACAAGAACTCAACAACTTGCATAACTTAGAGTTGATTATGTTGCAAAACTTGGTGTTCAACTCAGCATCAGCATTCTTTAACTTATCAACTTTCAAAAAAATTTCCCCTTTTCAATCTTCCTAATTTGGAAATATTTAACCTTCAATACAAAGGTATTGAAGCAGTCATACCAGGTGAAGCCATCTTAAATGCTTCCCAACTTAAATCATTATCTCTTTGGGGAAACAAATTTATATGTTCTATTCAGGTTAAAATTTTTAATTTAACCAATTTGGAATTTTTATCTTTAAAAGGTAACAAGTTACAAGGACCAATTCCAGAGTCAATTGGGAAAATGGTATCTTTACATTATTTAGATATATCTGAAAATAATTTTTCAGGTCTTATTCCAAAGCCAATTAGCGATATAACATCTTTAATAGAATTATATTTATCTTACAACAATCTCTCTGGTTTAATTCTCAATTCAATTACAAAACTTTCAAACTTGACAAAATTGAATCTAACACACAATAAGCTATATGGTCAATTTTTCAAGTTGTATCCTATGTAAGTTTGATAGATTAGAAAAACATAAAACTTTTGTGTATTTCAATGATCTACGAAGATTTCTAATTTATGACATTATATATTTAATTAAGTTGTATCTTTTTTTTATTTTTTTGCTTTAATTTATCTATAGAAATATGATTTTGAGAGACTTATTTTATAATATTCACTCATTTCTTTTTAGTAAATTTATTTAATTAAGAACAAACTTTGGCCTTCAAAAAGCAGCCAAAAATCAAATATTATTATTTTGATAAATCATTATCTATATTTTTATTCATTTCTTGCATGATTTTGAAGGCTTTAGCTAAATTTGGAGATCTTCTTGTTTCTTTCTTTCTTTTTTATCTTTTTTAAAAACTGTGTATTTTATAAAAATGAAATTTGTAAATTTTATATTATAATAAAATTATAATAAAATTGAAAGAAAATTATAAATCTTAAATGAGGTTGTACGATCGGTAAGAAATTTAATTATTCAAAACATTAGTTTGAGATATTTTTTTTAGAATACTATCAACTTTACTTTTTTATTATCTTTTTTTCTCAAATGATTTTTTATACCACTTTGTTCTTATTTTGAAATTTTTATCCATTATTATATTTTGATTAGTAAGATTCAGGGAAATAAAAATATTGATCTCATCAAAAATTATTTTTTAAATATAATAATTTCAAAACAATTTAAACAAAAGTTTTATTTTCTTTTGTATCCTTTGACAATCATACATTATAGTCAATGGTATATTAGGAAGGAAGAAATATTACTTATTTACAAAATATAAAGAAAGGAAATAAAGAAATTATGGATTTAATATTACATGAAGATTCATATTTTGAGAGCAACAGTGTAAAAAGATTATAATGCAAAAAATAATTATTGTGTTGAGATGAATTTGTAGGAAGAATAGGAAAGAGTAAAAAGGCTCCAACTTTCATGGATTTGTTCAGCTTTTGATTTCAGCACTTCCAATTCTGGAGTTCCAGGTGGACCATACTTTAGCTGAAATTTAGTCTCTCAGAACAAAAGATATAATATATATATATATATATATATATATCGTTCATATTTGCACATGTCTTATATTAGTGAAACAAAACTTCTATTGAAGACTTCTTCTTAGGAAATTTTTTTAATAGTCAAATATCATATTTACAATCAATTACTTTTTAGCACTATTATTGATATATACTAGAAAAGATATTTTGAGTTTATATTTTATGACATTTCATCCTTAGATTTTAAAGGTTTGATGAAATATCACACAGATATATTGGAATATTAATTCAAGTCCTACATCTAAAGATAATAGTAGAGTTATCTAATATATAATAATTTCAGCTATTCCATTATTATAAGGTTTTTTGGGTAGCTATTTCAACTATATAATTTGCGTTTTGTACTTGAGGAATTTATAATTTGCTGCAAATAAATTATCTTTCTGAACTTACAATTTAATCATACTTGTGTGTGGATCTAAATGCTTCAAAATAATTTTCACACAAGTTTTATTTTATGTCGTTTACTCTCTCCCTCTAATTTGGGAAACAAATTCTCACACAATGAATTTTCAGTTACGTCGAAGTGAATGAAAAGTCACTCTTCCATTTGGACGAGGGGCCACTAAGAGATATCAAAATGCCCCTGCGCCGACGTGGAATGAAGGTTGACATGGCAACCTGACGTGTCCATCCACCAAGCACGGTGGGGCTCACAACTCCGCCAGGTGTCCAACCACCAAGCACGATGGGGCTCGTAACCCCATGACGTGAGGCGGCAAAATTTGCGGTTACGCCTGTCAGTAGAGTTGTAAACGAATCAAACGGTTCGTGAACAAAGCTCGTTCGAGCTCGTTTATACTCGGTTCGAGCTCGTTTATTTATTAAACAAACAAACACGAACAAAATTTTAGGCTCGCTTAAATTTCAAGCTTATTCAAACATTGTTCGCGAACATACCGAGTGTTCGCGAACAAATTATAAATATTTATATATATTATTAAAAGTAATATTTAATATTTAAATTAGAGATTTTTTTAAATTTTTTTCCTAATTTCCAGAGGTGATTTAACTTTCCCAACGTTTTTTAAAATGTTAAAGCAATTTGTTTCACTCAGAACCATAAAAAGACTAACTCAATCAACTTTCTTTCTATACAAACCCTAAAAAGTTGACCGTTCTCCTTTTCTTACCTTCTCAAAGTCCAGACTCAACTAAAAAAATAAGTTTATCCTTCCCTTACCTTCTTTAATATTCTTTATATATTTAACATTTTTTTTTTGCAGACAAAGGATAATGATCTATCTTTTAAAGAAATTGTTTTATCTTAGTTTGAAATTTAATCATTTTAATTATTATATTTAAATTTATCATTTAAAAGAATCTTTTATTATTATTATTATTATTAAATAGTTAAATATTTAAATTCTATTTTTTAAAATTGAAATTTTTTAAAAAAAATTAATATTTAAATTTGAAATTTTTTTAAACTTAATCGAGCGAACTCGAGCTCGAACAATAAAAAAAATAGTCAAACAAATTCGAACAACTTTTTCTGTTCGAAATATTAAACGAGCGAACTCAAACATGCTCAAATAATAATCAAACAAACCCAAATTATCTAATGTTCGGTTCGACTCGGTTCGTTAACAGCTCAGGCAACCCACTTTGCTCCAAGTCCAATTGCCAGCTAGGCAAACTACTTCTAAATATTTCCTCAAAAGATATCGTTTGACCAACAATAACAGTAAAGCCTAAAAAGTCTCAATCAAAATCTCCCAAAATCGGAGTGATTTTGGATTTATTTACAAAATCCGGTAACTACTAGATTATCCAGATCACACCACCAGACTTATCTATTTATCAGCGTGGCTTACATCTATAAAAACTACCCCGTAAAGGTAAAGGGTAAGGCTAGATTACTATACAAAAACTCTGCCTAAATTAAATACTCTCTAATCAAGATAAAAAAATTGACTTTATCATCGGAGAATTGATCATGTATATATATATTTCATATAAAATGACTTAATTATTCTATTTTTAAATTTATTGTTAAATTTTTAAAAAATTAATGTAATCTATGAAGGAAAATATTTGGAAATTAAAAAAAATTTAAAAAACTAATTTTCTAAATATAAATTTATTTGAAATTAAATTTCACAATTTACCTTTAAATTAAAAGAATAATAAAAAAATTGAAATTATTATCGGAAAAGTAGAAGAAGGTACATAAAATGAAAAGGAAAGTACTTACTTTAAATACATTTAATTAGAGTCTTTTTTTAAAATCAATCTATCCATACATTAATTTATATATATATATATATAGATATATATATTATAAAAAAACATGTTATCTCGTATACTTTAATTTTATTTTTTTTAAATAATAAAATAATCAATAAATATAAGTTATAAAATATTAATCATATATATTTCTTTTAAAAAAAAGCATATTAAATATTTAATAATAAATTAAAAAAAATCAATAAAAAAATCTTTTTTCCCATGTGATAAATATTATTATTTTATTTTTTTAAATATGGATTTAATATAATATATATAGATATATATTTATGATAATTACTTAATTATTTTTTATAAAAAGAATACGAATATTTAATTAAAAAATATATTTTTAAAATATTTTTATTTTTATCGTACCTCAAACTGTATTATCATACTTAAATCTAACATGTTAGATTGATGTTGGATTAGTAAAAGGTTTAAGTTACCTAGAAGCAACTACCATTTTTTATTTCATTAATTTATGCAAATTAAAATAATAATAATAATAATAAGATTTTGGAAGTTTTTCACACGATTCAAATAAGGAAGAATTTAGGAGATGAAAATTCCAAGTGGGATTTTCTTTTATTAAATTATGAAATATTTATGGCTCTTAAGATTTCTTTCTTCTTTCTTCTTTACCTTAGTGTGTCTTCAATTTATAACCATCCAATTATAAGTGAGGGTATTTAGAATGAGAGGAACACATTCTTGACATTATTATATATTTGATAATATATCATTATATACTTATAATTTTTATAAAAATTAAACTTAGGAAATTTGGAGTCATTTTTGTTAGAAAATATAGACAAGGTATGTATCAGATGTCACTTTTCTAAATGTAATATTTGATCTTAGTTTTTGATGACTCACAAACTATTTTTACTATTCCACAGATCTAGATTGGTTTATTGCATTACTTGAACTTTCAATATATATATATATATATATATATATATATATATAATATATATCTATATATATAAAATCATATTGTATATCTTATTTAAATATTTTAATATATAAATATCTATATAGAATCACATTTCACATCATAATTGTCAATGATTATTATTCTCTCCATCTATAAATAGAGGGTGAAATTCCCTTTTAAAAAAATGAAAAGAGATCTGAGATGTAAAATCTGTTCGTTTCGAATCTTCTTCCGAGCCGTTGAAAAGAAAAATTCATAGTTGTTCAATGGATCGAGATCAAGTTAACGGGCCATCGGATAAATAAAAATCTATTGGATCGAGTTCAAGATCAGTCTGCTTGCCTCCCTCCAATAAATTAAAATTCATTGGATCGAGTTAAAGCCCAAAAAGATTTCACGATCAGCCTGCCCCATCGAATAAATTAAAATTTATAGCGGATTAATAGAAAAACACTTTATATATTTTGTTCGTCAGGGTTCTTACAAAATCTGAATGAATATTTTTTAGAGAGAAAAAACAGAAACGAGAATTAATTCAAAATCAGTAAAAACAAGGCCGCCGAAGAGTACTTCAAGAAAAGAGGGAACTTCTCCCATAAGTTTTTCTTTCAAAACCCTTTTGTTTTTCCGTTCACTATATATATATATATATTATATATATATATATATATATATATATATTATATATATATATATAGTTTTTCCGTTCATTAATCTTTCTTTCTTTTTTTCTTTAGGTTACTTTTTTTTAAAATAAATATGTGCACCTTCAGATTTATTAATTCATCCGTTCCGGCCATTTGATCTGCTTCCTTTCTTTCGACCAACCCCATGAATACACAGTTTCTCTTCTCTCTGAAATATATGTATATATATATATATATATATACGCATTTTCTTTGATGGTTTTCTTGATCATCTTATATCGTCTTGTGTCTTGTCTCTCCCACTCCGTGAAGACTTCTCTTGGCATGTTTTTTGATCTATATATATATATATATATATATATATATATATAGTATGTATATATTCCTTTATAAATGGATGAAGATGATATTAGAATTATCTGACATATAAGAATTTCACCTACAAAATCTTTTTAGAATTGGTGTTGATCAACGATATCATATTTTCTATGGAAGCACTTCATCAAAATCTTTTTATATCATGGAGGTAATTATCTTATTGATAGCTAACTATATAATTCTATATTTTTTATTCTGTTAATTATGTTTTTCATATTTAATATAACTTGTATACTGATTTTAAATAGAAAGTGATCGGGATACTAATTAAATAAGTTAAAAATGGATGGGCACAGGTGGTGGAAGAAATATGGGATTAAATATAAAGTCACGAAAAATGGGTATTTGCCTAATTTCTATGATTCTTCTGATCATCGTCATGGCTTCTTCAACGCGAGTCTCCTCTGAAACTTTTGAATCATCATTATCAGGTTTGACTTTTGAAATACTCCATTTTATCCTATTTATTTTTCTTTTTTCCTTTGGATTGATGGATTTGGTCATTAATTAATATATATATATATAAATTTTAGACCATATAATTCAATTAAAAATTAATTTAAATACGGTCTAAGAAACATTGATCAAATTATAATAATAATTATTATTATTATTTTGAAAAAATTGATATTGTTATAAAATTGTATAAAAATTAGGGTTTATCACAATATATATATATATATATAGTTAACCTTGTTTGGGAAAATAGAAAAGGAATGAAAGAAAAGGGAAAGTAAGAGCTATTTCCAGAGTCTTGAAAATTTTCTTCTTCTTCTTACAAACACTACACCCTCAAGGCATACATATATATATATTATATATTATATATATAATATATATATATATATATATGTTATTAGGTATATATATTTATATATATGGAATTGTTAGGTATATATATATATATATATATATATATACATTATATCCACATTATAATATCACCTTACGTAATTTTCTGGAATGAATGGATAATAACTATTATATGATGATGACATCCATTAATTTAATGAATCTTCGGGATTCATAACACTCCCCCTTGGATGTCCATTACATAAAGAATATGCCTCGTTAAAACCTTACTAGATAAAAACCCAGTGGGAAAAAACTCTAGTGAAGGAAAAAGAGTACACTATTCTTTATGTGTAGATTTCTCCCCCTCTGATGAGATGATCTCTCGAAATCTTTAAATCGACGCAAACCAATTTTATATCTCAATTTTTCAAAGGTTGCTGTCGGAAGAGCTTTAGTGAATATATCTGCAAGATTATCACGTGATCGAATTTGAAGCACATCAATTTCACCATTCTTTTGAAGTTCATGAGTAAAGAAGAATTTAGGTGAAATGTGTTTCGTCCTATCTCCCTTAATATATCCTCCTTTTAATTGAGCTATACAAGCTGCATTATCTTCATATAGAGGAGTTGGAATCTCTCTTCTGGAGGATAAACCACAACTCTCTCTAATATAATGTATTATTGACCTCAACCATACACATTCTCGACTTGCTTCATGAATGGCTATTATCTCAGCATGATTAGAAGAAGTTGCTGCTATTGTTTGCTTCGTGGAGCGCCATGATATAGCAGTATTACCATATGTAAATAAATAGCCATTTTGAGAACGTGCCTTATGCGGATCTGAAAGATAACCCGCATCTGCATATCCAATCAGTTCTGGGTCATTTACATTTGAATAAAATAATCTGAGGTCAATTGTCCCTTGGAGGTATCTAAGGACGTGTTTAACACTATTCCAATGTCGTCGTGTTGGTGAAGAACTAAATCTTGCTAATAGATTTATAGCAAATGCTATATCAGGTCGAGTATTATTTGCAAGATACATCAGTGCACCAATAGCACTCAAATATGGTACTTCAGGACCAAGTAGTTTTTCATCATTTTCTCGAGGTCTAAATATGTCTTTATTTATATCTAGCGACCTCACGACCATTGGAATACTCAATGGATATGCTTTATCCATGAAAAATCTTTTCAACACTTTAGCTGTATATGTTGACTGATGAACAAAAATTCCATCTTTCATATGTTCAATTTGAAGCCCGAGACAAAATTTAGTTTTTCCAAAATCTTTAACTTCAAATTCTCGTTTCAAACAATCTATAGCTTCTCGAAGCTCTTCTGGAGTTCCTATGAGATTGATATCGTCAACATATATAGCAAGAATCACAAAACCAAAATCTGTTTTCTTAATAAAAACACATGGACAGATTTGGTCATTCTTATATCCTGAATTCAATAAGAATTCACTAAGGCGATTGTACCACATGCGTCCAGACTGTTTAAGCCCATATAATGACTTCTGTAATTTGATAGAATAATTTTCACGAGGGCCTTTAGAAGCCTTTGGTAATTTGAATCCTTCAGGGATTTTCATATAAATCTCATTTTCAAGGCTTCCATAAAGATAAGCTGTAATGACATCCATTAGACGCATGTCCACCTTTTCATGAACTGCCAACTTATAAGATATCGGAGTGTAATAGCATCAATAACGGGTGAATAAGTTTGATCATAATCAATTCCTGGCTTTTGCGAAAAGCCTTGTGCGACGAGTCGTGCTTTATATTTTACGACTTCATTATTCTCATTTCGTTTTCGCACAAACACCCATTTATAGCCAACAGGTTTTACATCCTTTGGCGTTTGGACTACAGGTCCAAAAACTTCTCGCTTCGCAAGCGAATTTAACTCCGATTGAATCGCATCTTTCCATTGAGGCCAATCAATTCTATGCCGACATTCTTCAACTGATAAAGGATCTAAATCCTCATTATCCTTGAAAATATCAAGGGCTACGTTGTATGCAAAAGCATTATCAATAACAACATTTCTTCGATCCCAACTTTGATTCGAACTGGTGTAATTAATAGAGATTTCAGAATTCTCTTCATCATTTGTAGTTGGAATCTTTTCATCAGTTGTCCCTTGGTTTTCTTTTTCTGTTTCATCAATATGATCTTCTGGATCATTTGTTCCTCTTTTCTTTCGAGGATTTTTTTTTGGAACCAAGGGGTCGGCCACGCTTCTGGCGTGTTTTTGATTCGAAAGCTATAGGATTAACTTTCTGTCCTTCAGGAACTTCTATCCGTATAGGAGCATCTATAGCTGGAAGATGCGATTTAGTGACTCTGCTGGAGTCAGCAAAAGAATCTGGCAGTTGATTTGCAATTTGTTGCAAATGTATAATCTTTTGAACTTCAAGTTCACTCATATTTGTGCGTGGATCTAAATGATTCAAAGAAGTTTTCCACGCAAGTTCAATCTTATGCCATTTATTCTCTCCCCCTAATTTGGGAAACAAATTTTCATCAAAATGGCAATCAGCAAATCTTGCTGTAAATACATCCCCTGTCAAAGGTTCAAGATACCTTATAATGGACGGGGAGTCATACCCAACATATATCCCCAATCTTCTCTGCGGACCCATTTTTGTCCGTTGGGGTGGTTCAATTGGGACATATACAGCACACCCAAAAATTCTCAAATAAGAAATATTTGGCTCTGAACCAAAAGCCAAATGTATGGGAGAAAATTTATGATAACTCGATGGCCTTAAACGCACAAGTGCTGCAGCATGCAAAATTGCATGTCCCCAGGCTGCTGTAGGGAGATTTGTTTTCATCAATAATGGTCTAGCAATTAATTTCAGCCTTTTAATAAATGATTCAGCTAGACCATTCTGTGTGTGAACATGAGCTACAGGATGTTCAACAATTATTCCAATCGACATGCAATAAGAATCAAATGCATGCGAAGAAAATTCACCAGCATTGTCTAGACGGATTCGCTTAATATGATAATCAAGAAACTGCGCTTTTAAGCGAATTATTTGGGTAAGTAATCTCGCAAACGTCAGGTTGCGAGTTGATAATAAACAAACATGCGACTATAGGGTCGATGCATCAATCAAGACCATGAAATATCGAAATTACCCACATGGTGGACTAATCGGTCCACATATATCTCCATAAATCCGTTCTAGAAATGTAGGACTTTCAACTCCTACTTTCAATGGTGCTGATCTTATAATCAATTTCCCTTTGGAACATGCAGCACATGAAAGTTTATCAGAAGTCAAAATCCTTTGATTTTTCAAAGGATGACCGTGCGTTGTCTCGATAATTTTTCGCATCATAATTGATCCCGGATGACTCAAACGGACATGCCAAACTTTAAAAGTAACGGGATTAGTAAACTTTTAGTTTACTAAATGATGCGCCTCAATAGCATTTATTTTTGCATAATATAGGCCAGAGGATAGAGATGGTAGTTTTTCCAACAAAACCTTATTACCGGAGGTCATTTTTGTTGGGGTGTCAACCCATGTCCCACATCTAAAGATAATGCTAGTGGTGACTAGCATATAAGAGTACTACTATCTCCATTAGTATGAGGCCTTTTGGGATGTTTCCCAAGAATAAAATCTTGAGGGCTTTAGCCCAGAGCGGACAATATCATACTAATGTGGAGTTGAGTGGTGAAAGCCCAACCTTGTGGGTATATGCGGGTCCAACAAGTGGTATCAGAGCTTAAGGTTAATGGGCTTGTTTGTAAGAGATGTGTGGGGAGGCCCTCATTCTTGAAGACCTAGCAATTAGGGCTTGCTTTCCAGATGTGGATGTCTTGCAAAAAGACGCAAGATGATTAGGGTTTGCTTGCCAGATGTGGATGTCTTGCAGGCTTGCTTCCCAGATGTGGATGCCTTGCGAAAGATGCAAGATGATTAGGGCTTGCTTGCCAAATGTGGATGATTATTCGTCTTAGGGGAGGTCCACGAGTATGTGGTCCTTGGTTTGTGCTGTGGTCCTTGGTTTGAGGGGAGGATTGTTGGGGTGTCAACCCATGTCCCACATCTAAAGATAATGCTAGTGGTGACTAGCATATAAGAGTACCACTATCTCCATTAGTATGAGGCATTTTGGGATGTTGCCCAAGAATAAAACCGTGAGGGCTTTGGCCCAGAGCGGACAATATCATACTAATGTGGAGTTGAGTGGTGGAAGCCCAACCTTGTGGGTATATGCGGGTCCAACAATTTTTGTGATACCCAAATATTCATGACCATTTTATCTTCCATAGTCTCAACATGATATCCATTACGTCGGATATCTTTAAAACTCAATAAATTTCTTTGAGACTTTAAGGAATATAATGCTTTATCAATAGCAATCATAGTTCCTCCCGGTAATATTATATTAGCTCTTCCGGAGCCTTCAATAAGTTTTGCACTACCATTTATTGTGGTAACACTTGTTTCTCCCACATTCAAATGAGAAAAATATTTCTCATATTTCAGTATGGTGTGCATAGTTCCACTGTCAATAAGACAGACACTTTCGATATCGTTATTCATACCATAAAATTGAACAACAGCCATCTGTTTTATTAACAAAATATTTACAGAAATAAAAATTAAGCATATCATAACAAAAGTAATATAAACATATAACATATAATATTAATATTCTAATTATTTTAGACACTTTAATTTCCAATCAAGTGGTCAATTATATCTTTTGGATGTTCGAAAAGATCAGTAACATCCAAGTGAGCCACATCAACATCAACATTAACATTTTCAAGATCGTCATCATTTATTTCATGAGACAAATTTTGAGAAATAAGTCAACAAGATATTTTTTCGTGCTACAGGCACGAGACCAGTAACCTTTCATGCCACAACGATAATATTTATCTTCATAATTTTTCGGAACAACATTTTCTTTCTTATTATGTTTTGTCCACTTCAGGTGGTCATAAATATTTTGGCACATAAATTATTATTACGATTATAAGGGCCAAATTTATCACGATGTTCATGATCATATTTTCGACCATGACCACGGTAACGACCACGACCACGACCACGATCTCTTCTGGGATCATGATTTCTAATAGCATTCACTTCAGGGAATGGAGTAGGTAAGTAGGTTGAGTCTCGTGATTTTTCATCAGTAATTTATTATTCTGTTCCGCAATAAGAAGACAAAAATCAATTCAGAGTATTTATTAAAATCTTTCTCACGATATTGTTGCTGCAGGACAATATTTGTGGCATGAAAGTGGAGTATGTTTTCTCCAACATATCATCATCTGTTATATCAACTCCACATAGTTTCAACCACGAAACTATTTTAAACATTGAGGAGTTATACTCACTCACGGATTTGAAATCTTGCAACTTCAGATGCAACCAGTCATACCGTACTTTAGGGAGAACGACCATCTTCTAGTGGTCGAATTTTTCTTTCAAATTTCCACACAGAATAAGAGGATCTTTCACGGTAAGATATTCATTTTTCAAATCCTCATGAACATGATGACGGAGAAATATTATAGATTTGGCACGATCTTGTGTTGATGACACTTTATGTTATACAACGGTGTCTGCCGGACCCGTTGTAGCAAGATGCATTCTGGCATCTAGTGTCCATAACAAATAATTCTTTCCGGTGATATCAAAAACCATAAATTTGAGTTTAATAAGATTTGACATAATAACAGAAAACGTACCGGTAAAAAACGTACCTGATTGATCTTCAAATAAACTTCAAAAAAAAAATATTTTACCCGGTGGTAGAGACTCGTACTGTTGGTAGAGACTCGTGATGATAACGTGTTATAAAATTGTATAAAAATTAGGGTTTATCACAATATACATATATATATATATATAGTTAACCTTGTTTGGGAAAATAGAAAAGGAATGAAAGAAAAGGGAAAGTAAGAGCTATTTCCGAGTCTTGAAAATTTTCTTCTTCTTCTTACAAACACTACACCCTCAAGGCATATATATATACATATATATATACCTAACAATTCCACTATCATATATATAAAAATATATATACCTAACAATTCCACTATCATATATATAAATATATATACCTAACTAATATATATATATACATATATACATATATGCATCCACATTATAAATATTATGTAATATTTATCACCTTACGTAATTTTCTGGGATGAATGGATAATAACTATTATATGATGAACATTCATTAGTTTAATGAATCTTCGAGATTCATAACAGATATTATAAATTTTTGAATAATTTTACTTATAGACAGAAATTTAAAATTTGCATGCGATATATATATATATATATATATTTCATCCGTTTCAAGAAAATGTACGAGACATTTATTGTTTATTTAGTATGAGGATATACTTAGACATATCTATTCCAATAGATTTTATTTGCAAATTTTTGTATAACACTATTATAAATATATATATAAATTATCTAAAATAAAAGGATCGATTCATGTTTTTAGGAAGACATTTATTGCAAATAGAAAGTGAACAATGCGGATGATCTCAAGAAATACAGAGGTGGTTATAACATTACCAACAAGCATAATTGGAGTGTAAGTACTAAATTCATTCATAATATACATATACAAACAAATAGACACGACTCAATTAATTGATAATGCGAGTTATGAGTCAAACAAATGAGATTGATATATATATATATATATATATATATATATATTTGCTTTCTTGTGGTGAAGTCAACCGTATTCACGGGTATATATGGGTATTGCCTAGCAGTGCTATGGCTCATATGTGGTCTTAGCTATGGTGGATATGTAACAATAACAAATTCTTGCTGCAAAAACAAGAGAAAGCTCAAGAAGATGAAGAAGAGAGCACCTTGCCATAAGAATTATCTCTGGCCTGTTCTTGTTGCAATTGTCTTCACATTTTTGGCCATGTAAGATCCATTTTCTTTTCTTTTTTTTTTTTCCTGCAAAAGAATATCAACAAGTGTAGTTCAATTGATAGTAACGAAAAAGAAGTCTCTTTTTTTATAAATATTAACCAGTTTCTATAATAATCATCAATGCAGAATTGGATCAGGAGTTGTTCTAGGAGGGAATGCGAAATTCCATTTGAAGGCCAAAAAAGTGGTAAACATTCTTATTGATGCAGTAGACGATACATCTACTAAAATATACGAAATAATTGGAGCAATTAAAGACATGAACGCGAGTTTGGAAACTACTAATGGAGGTGGTGAGGCGACAACGTTTCTTACCTCGATATCAGAAAAGCTCGATTCCCAGGCTGCTGATATCCATAGACAGGCAAAGAAGAACAGAAGAGCTATCAACAAGGGTCTCAAGATAGTGTAAATATTTCACTTCATACATACCTGATTTTCTTTGTCAATTCCTGTTATTTTTGTGAATTTTTCTCTTTCTCTCTGCAGGTATATAATAGGTATATAATAACTACAGCTGCAATTTCTTTCAATTTGGTTGCTGCTATTTCTCTGACAGGTATGTGTCTGCATTAAGAAGAGATTTTCCACTCGTAAAATATTTTGAAAGAAACTGAAGCAATTTCTAAAGTTTTATGTCAATTTCACCTTTTATCCTTTTAATTGTTGCCTAATAATATGTTGCTTCATTGCAGTCTTTGGAATTCTGAAATTTCAAAAAACCTTTCACTGGTGAGTAAATCTGTATACTTAACATTTTCATTTTACAATTCTAAGGAAAGAAGCCGAAATCTATATCTTACTTACTTCTTGTTTCTTTAACTTCTTCACAGGCTTATTGTCCTCTGTTGGATTCTCACAGTCCTATGCTGGCTGTTCTTTGGGGTCTACTTCTTCATAGCAAAGTACGGCTTTCCTTCACTACATACGAAAGTCTCTCATCATACCTACATTAACAAAAATCATATAAGCAAAATGGTGAATAGAATCTGAAACCATATATTCATTCATATGCAGTTTTGTAGGGGATACTTGTACAGCTCTTGAAGGCTTCCAACAAAATCCCTATAACAACAGCTTGAGTTCAATTCTTCCTTGTGAGGAACTTATCTCGGCCAAACCAATAATACATGATATCAGTGTACAGATACACCACATTGTTAATGAGGTGCGCTTAAAAACTTTTATTAGATTATCAAACTAAAATACCTCCTGGTGTGCACAATTGATTCAATAGAATTCGGCGTTGACATTATTTTTTCTGTGGGTATAACAGATAAACAGAAACATAGCTACGAATTACGGGAACATAATTCAAATTTGTAATCCATTCTCAGAACCACCAAAATATGCATACCAGCCACACAATTGTTCCGAAAATACAATACAGATTGGGGACATTCCAAAGGTATGCAATATTGTTATATATTGCAAGCATTAAACCAGCGAATCAAAGTAAATCTATAATGCACACTTCATTTTTGATGAAATACTAACCTTACATCCGGATTCGATCTTTTGTCACTGAAGCTATTGAAGCTGCTGACCTGTCCGGATTCGAGGCCCTGCACCGGAGGACTTGCCATCCCTACTAGAGATTACAGTATGGTGGAAGCTTACACAACTTCAATTCAGAGGCTGCTAACTGTATATCCAGGAATGGAAAGCCTAGTTGAGTGTCTAATGCCTTCTCTGAAATCCTGAACAAACACTGTAAACCATTGAAGAGATTTACAGGAATGGTATGGGCACCCATGGTTTTCCTCTCAGCGTTAATGGTCACATTGGTTCTTATATGGACGAGAGAAGCACACCATGACCAAAACCATTTTTCTTTGGATGTTTCGGCGAAACCAGATTCGACAACAGCAGATATGCTGGAACTAGGGACCAGTAAGGCTTTCAGCAAGGAGCCGACTTCAAATTGTGTACAGCCATAGGATAGCAGAAGTTGTATGTACAGTCCCTATAGCAACAAATTGTGTAGATTCTTAATGAAATGAAAACTACAAACAGTACACATTGCAACTTGACTCTTTTGTAATCACTTGTTACTACCACATAATAATGGACTATAAATATTACAATACACAGAAAGAAACTTCTGCAGTAACTTTTGAGCAACCATTACAATGAAACCAAGATAAGAATTTGATGGATTTCAAGAAAAAACCATCGATTGCTTGCTTTAACTTCTGAATGGGATTTACCCTGTACTCGCATACATAACAAACACACTCAAATGCTATAATTACCAAACATTTCATCAACAATTAAGAAACGTTTACCAACTAAATTATGTAGAATCTTGAAAAAGAGAAATTGCTGGAATTAATAAACTATGTCTAATCAAATAAAAGAGCATTCTTCTAGGTCATCAATTGATAATCATCTCTGAAAGTGTAACTTAAAACATGATACAGGAAAGAATCCAGAAACAACCAAGGTAGTCAAAGACACTTCTACAAAAGATCCTATGGCCCAAAGGGATGGGGCTGCAAAAGAACGGCACGGAAACAAATGATAGATGTTCACTTCAAATTGGTCTCATCCTACAAGGAAGATTGAACTAGCTGTGAGAATGTTACGCAAACAATTAAAACATAAGCAAGAAGAAAATTCTACAAAGTACAAGTAAGAAAAATAAATCCACATAGTGAATCAGAAAAAGTATAAAACATGTGGACGAGTAAAAAGACAAGATCAAAATTCAACAACTGTATCATCAGAGAAATGCAAAAATAGGTTGTACAATTTACAATTTTACAATTGGTGCAATGAAAAATAAATAAATAAATAAGAGTTAAAATAAGGTTCATGAAAAGGGACTATACACATTGAGGGGAAAGCTAAGAAACAAACTTAACCAGACAACAACATGAGCAAATTTTAAGATTACATAATATACATGAACACGTTTTTGTAAATAATGTTCTTCAGTACAGCAAAACATAAAGAGTCCAGAAAAGTTTAACTGTTCATGCAGATAATGAGGTCAAATTGATGAATTTACATAAAATTAAAATCAGATAAGACAGTTGAAATGAAAGGGAGGAACAACAACCATGAAAAACTTTCAGATAAACTGTTGCCACTTGAATTTTTGGCACCAGATCTCTTTTGCAGCTGAATTGGACAGCCATTTAGTTACTTTTGATTAAAAGGTGGATCATCTCCACCACCCAAAGATGATATTAGCCAAAAATGCCATTTTCTGAGTAAAGATCAAATAAGGGCCCAAATATCATATGAGGGGAGTATAATTTGTTTGAGAATACTTTCTCATATGACTGAAGAGAATTTTGTTAAGGTTACTCATCATCTCTAATCATATATATATTGGACTAAATGGAAAATGAGTTTAAAGATAGAAACAAAAATTGCCAGCTTTTCTACTGCATACATTGCAGGCCAAGAGATGTGGTAACTATTTATGAAAAAGAACCTAGATCTCAAGATTCCAATTTCTTAGTAAGGATTCGGGCATAAGAAGATCTTAAAATTTTAACAAACCATTCTGATTTCAAATACAGGAGTACCACTTCCTACTTTGGCTAAAGAAAGGCGAACACTATGCCTCACTATTGGCAGAAAAAGTGATAACTATCATTTTGACGAGGAATCTAAAATATGGAACTAGGATGTGCAAGGCAATAATAAAGAAACTTTTTGGCAGGCACATGAAATTGATGGTTTGCACAGCATCCAATAATTTTATTGACATATATATGCATGAGAACTACTTTGATGATAGTCCCAAACCAGTATAGCACAGAAACAACCACAAAGTGTACAGTGCCCGAACTACTAAGCAAGAAGACTGGCAGATATAGGAACTGATATCCAGGCATAATTTTCAAAATCATGTGGCAACTCATTTGTATTCTGTAAGATAAATATGTTCAAAAATGCGCATTCATTCAGAAAATCTAACCAAAGCTCCCTTTTTTGCACAAAAAGAGGCCATTGAGGAATCAATTCTCGCAGAAGTTTAGAGGGCCTAATAAAATGAACATTAACTGATGGTATATCTTCAAAATAAGCCATGTAAGATTAAACAATTAATGATCAACTTGTCAGGATTTCTTTTTATTTTTATTTTTTTTCGATAATTTTAGGGTCAGTTTAGTGTATGTTAAGTTCAGTCAAAAGGTATAATGTACAGGGGATGGAAATGGACAGCTCCGACCTTGATCCTTTATCAACTTCTTACTGGTGATAATGCGCATTCATTCTGAAAACCTAACAGAAACTCTGGGACAAAAGACACTTTTGGGACATTCATTCCAACAGGGATAAACTTTGAAGACCTAAGAAAATCTACATTAACTAATGGTTTGCCTTCAAAAGAAGCCATGTAAGTGTAAATGATTAAAATCACCTTGTCAAGTTTACTTCGCCCCTCCCCACAACCCCCATTCTTAGGATCAGTTTAGTGTATGCTGAGTTCAATTTAAGTACACAACAGATGGGAATAGTCTAAAGGTTTCGGAAGCTCACACATAGCGTGCAATGTGCAGCATTTGGACAGATAAGTACAAGTCATTCAAAATTCCAATTCTCCAAATTAAGCTTAATTCATGATCCAAAACAATAGTAATTATTAATTCTATTTGTTTATCAGAAACGTTCAGTAAAAAAACATTCCGAATTCCACGATCTTCCCGTCTCCGATCATGAAACAGCAAATTCACCCTGCCCAAACACCAAAAAAAAAAAAAAAAAAAAAAAAAAAAAAAACACTGAGATTACGTAAAGCATACGATCATTATAATGCAAAATTTTCAAAATTACAGAGTATAAACATAGAAGGTTTCCAAGAAAAAAAAATGATTAGTATAAAAAACATACAAATGGAAAGTAAAAGGGGAAGAGAGGAGAACCCATGAGAGAGAGAAGGAAGAAGAAATTCTATTGAAAAAAGAAAAAAAGGGAAATGGAGAAGGTGACGTGAAACAGATTTTTTATCCCATTTGTTAAACAGATTTTTTTATCCTATTTGTTTCTTAATTATTTAGGATAACATTACTTTGATATATATATATATATATAATTTAGTTGTATTTATTTAGAAATAAAAAATACTAAAATTAAATAAATTTATCAAATTGGATAATTGTAAATAAATTAGGAAATAAAATGCTTAATATTTTCATACAAATTTTATGGATAAAATAAAAATAATGATTGGTTAGAGATTAAATATTTTAATTATATTTTGTATGGGATTAAAAGGTTAAAATTTAAAAATAAAATGATTAAATAATTCGAAATCCAATTGACTCTTTTTTTGTTAATTAATTTATTCCTCGAACTATGTCTCCAAAAAAAATTAGATTATAAATATTTTGATACCTACCCATTTTATTTATTTGAATAAAATTTCAAGATTTTTATTTAGATTATATATATATAATATTTTATCATGAAAAAGGTTTAAGTTAAGTGGATAACATAGTAAAAAAGGTTTAAATTTAGCAATGTCATTTAAGACGAACATTCAAGTGTCGAACACAATGGAAATATTATGGGTAGACCAAACAACATCGGAACTATCCATGGAGATGTTGACAGACACTTCAAGTTCAGACTCAACCAAAATACAAAAATTACTGAACATCTTTTCGGAGGACCTTTACACTGAGCCAATAATAGAATATGAGCCCTCAATATTATTTCAAACAATAAGAGAAGAATTTTTGGAGATCAGTTACTCGCCGGAGGATAAAAAATTTCACATCTTCTCTTGTCACCTGAGTGTCCACAGACTGTCCGTTATTCTCCAAAATCTCATTCCACTAAAACTCCCACCTCATCTTCAAATAGAAAACAAATTAGCAGCTATGATCATACCGAGAGTCTCACAACCTTGCCAAACAACACCAACAACGATGGCACTAGAGAGCAGCACACTGTTACAACAATTTCCATCAACACTGACAATAGCGACGGATCCTCAGATAGAGAACATCAGACAGACGGAAGAACAACTGCAATTCGACTCGACGGTGCAGACACTGACCTCTTATTGGGACAACACTCTCATACTGGACGACCAACCCTCACCAATGCCGCCAATGATACTTCTACTATGAATTTGTAGGGGGGTTCATAATCATAACTTCAGAGCTCACTTCAGAGAATTACTTAACTACCACAAACCATCTTTGGTATTGCTTACGGAAACAAAGATAGTGGGTGATAAAGCTGATGAGATCATGGCCAACTTCACTTTTCCAAATACAGCCAAGGTAGATGTCATTGGACTTTCTGGAGGGATCTACATACTTTGGAACGATCACGTCAATAGACAACCAATTGCTCTAACAGAACAAAAAATATATCTACTTGTCAAGGTACCAATTATATCACAATCTTTCTACCTAACTGTTGTTTATGCCAAACCATATTCCTCCTTTAAGCATGCTTTGTAGAAAAACCTTCAACTTTTTGCATCACATTGCTCTGATCCTTGGTTAGTGTTATGAGATTTTAATGACATTACTTCACCTAATAACAAATTTGGAGGTCTTCCAACCTTAATCGAATAGCTCAGTTTAATAGAGCAATCAACTATTGCAACCTAATTAATTTAGGTTTCAAAGGTCCTAAATTCACCTGAACCAATAGCCGTAGGAAATCTAATTTAATTATGGAAAGATTAGATAGATTCTTGGCAAATCCTAGTTGGTTGAAAGCTTACCCTGAGGCAAGTGTTGAACATTTACCTAGAACTTATTCTGATCATTGTCCCTTAATTTTTGAAACAAACCCTAATTATCCCTCTTTGGCTCCTAGAAAACCTTTTAGAATAGAACTGATGTGGCTATCCCATCCAAGCTTTGAAGGTATTATTCATAATTCATGGTCTTCCACTAACTTAAACTTTACCGAAATAATAACAAATCTTAAAACTACCATAAAAATTTTGAATAAAAATACATTTGGCAATATTTTCTATAAAAAAACAAAGACTTTTAGCACTAATTAAGGGCATCCAATCAAGTCCTCCAAATCAACACAATTCTTCCCTAATTTTGTTAGGAAAAAAGGCTTCAAAATGAGCTCAATCTAATTTTGAATAGAGAAAGGCAATTTTGGGCTGCCAAATCTCGCATTACATGGCTAAATCATGGGAATGCAAACACTTCCTTTTTTCATATCTCCACAATCAAAAGAAGGAGGACTAATAGTATCTTGAGTTTACGTGATAGAGTAGGCAACTGGATCCCTACTCCATCTCAAATAACTCAGCACATTTATGATCATTTTCACTCTTGCTACACCATAAAAAACACTTGTAGTAACCTATTTCCCAATCTCCCTCAACATCATCAGGAAATACCATCCAGTGAACACTCCCAGCTTCTTAAACCTATCTCAAAACAAGAAATTATCTACTCTATCAAATCTTTTAAGCTATATAAATCTCTTGGACCTGATGACTTCCATCCTTTCTTCTTTCAAAAATTCTTAAATAATACTTTACCCGCCATTACATTACTTTTCTTAAGAATTTTTGAAAATGAGTCAATTCCATCAACTGTAAACCAAAATTTTATTTATCTAATTCCTAAACAAAAGGTTCCAGAATCTATACATTAATATAGACCAATAAGCCTTTGCAATACCATTTACAAAATCTTTACAAAAATTATTGTAAATAAATTACGCCCTTTCCTTAGTAAATTTATCTATCCCTTGCAAAAGAGCTTCCTCCCTAATCGAAGGGCTTCTGATAATTATATCATTGTCCAAGAAACCATCAATTATTTCCATAAAAGAAACAAATCATAAACTGCATATATGGCTATTAAATTGGACCTTGAAAAGGCCTTCGAAAAATTATTTTTTCAGCATAAGCATGTCATGTATTTCAACCTCTGACTTAGCCATCCTTATAAATGGACATTCCACTGATTTTTTTCCAACCTTCAAGAGGTGTAAGACAAAGGGATCCTTTATCCCCGTTTATTCTTGGAATGAAATTCATATCACTACTTATACACAATCAGACTTCTAAAAATCTCTGGACTCCGATCCCAATCACATCCCAAGGTCCCTATATCTTGTATTCTCTTTTTGCGGATGATGTCTTCCTCTTTGCGGAAGCAACTATTGGAAATTCAAAGTCTATCAAAAATGTCCTTGAAGACTTTAATCACCACAGTGGACTCCATATAAACTTTAACAAATAAAAAATCTTCTTTTCTGACAACTGTTCCACCTCAATCAAAACTGAAATTTTGGTTATGCTAAACATAAATCAAACACTCCCATTAGGCTCTTATCTAGGCTTCCCTCTATTACAGAGATCTCCAAAACACACAGACTTCACATCTCTTTTAGAAACTCTCAATGATAAAATGGCTAATTGGAAAATTAAAACCTTAACAATGCTCCGAAGAATAACCCTTGCCAAAGTTGTTTTAAGTGTTGTTCCAATTCATGTCATGCAATGCCTTGCCTTACCTGCTAAAACTAGAAAATCAATTAACAAAATTGTTCGTGATTTCATATGGGGTTCTTCAAATAAAGAACGAAAGATCCACCTATTAAAATGGAAAACTGTTACACTCCTAAAGAAATTAGGTGGACTACAAATTAGGGAAGTAAAACTCCAAAATCTCTTTCTCCTTAGCTCTTTAGCATGGAGATTTCTTTCTCCCGCTAGTAATTCTATCTGGAAAACCATCCTAAAATCAAAATATTTAGATAATTTTGCTACTAATACATTCATAGTTCCCTCTCCAAATTATAAAAGCTCATTCATTTGGAAGAACTTACTCATTGGTTGGAACATCATAATACCTTACTCTAAATGGATAATAGCAATGGTTCTAACATTAAGTTTTGGCTTGATCCTTAGATTAACACTTGTTTAAAACCTCTAGTCAGTCTATTACCAGGACCACTCACAAGAAAAGATCTTACTCTTACTTCAAAAGAAGTAAGACCAAATGGAGTTTGGGAGCTAAATGTCTAAGCCACCCTATTCCTCATAACATTCAAGCTAAAATCAAGGATACTTACATCTCCACTAAACTTCAAAATTTAAATCACCAAGATAAATTATGTTGGGGCATAACTCATGATGGGTATTTTCAGTATCTTCTTGCTATCATACCTTAGTCACTACTAACCTTTCCTCAAATCCATAAACTCCAACCTCTAACCTAAGCTGGATTTGGCGATTAAAAGTTCCAGAAAAAATTTAATAACTTCCTTTGGCTTTGTTTGCATAACAAAATTAAATCCAATTCACTTCTCAACCATCAAAGAATGGAAATAAATCCACACTGTATAACCTGCCCTCAATTAGAAGAAACTACCAGGCCGTGGGCTTTTTGTGTCATGGGCTTTTCCAGATATTTTATGTTGTGATGATATAATGAACATATATGATGATATGTTGTATGCGGGTTGCTTGGGATATTTCTTGTTGTGGGGGTATATTTGTACATATATCATGGGGGTATATTTGTACATATACCATAAGCATATTTTTCCTTTTTTTTCTTTTTTTTGCGAGGATCCGGAATAATTATGTGGATGTTACTGAAGGTGTGAAGGTGCAATTTGGTTATGACGGGTGTGACCGAATGTTATTGAACAAACAAAAAAGAAAGGAAAGAACAGAAAGAGGGGGTTTCAGGTGAATGAATAAAGGAAGGAAACAAAGGGGGGGGGTTTCGGGTAGGGGGAATGATTATGAAGTGGTTTTTTAGATGTAGGTTTCGGGAGCAAGTCATTGTTTTGGCATGTCGGGGTATCGGGTTATAGTGATGACCTTTGGTATGTGTGTGGCTGTGAAAAGACGTGGCTGACACTTCGATGGAAGAGACGGCACTTGGTGACTATTTAACTGATGGCGTGCGGAAAGCGTGCTCGCGTGAAAGTGCGTGCAGACGTGAAAATTTATGTAATATAGTTTTGCGAGAAATTTGGGATCCGGTGTGATGCATTTTTCAAAATGTATAAGAGAAAGACGGGGGAAAAACGGGGGGAGACGTTTGAATTTCTCTTCTCTCTCTTTCTTTTTTATCTTCGTGCTTTCTAAAGAATTTCGTCTGTCTTTGCAAGTGTAAGGTATTTTCAACTTCTTTTGTGTGCGTTCGTTTGTGGTGATATTCATGTACTGTGTTTGGAGTGACGAAAGGAGGCGATTGCAGTGTTGTTAAGTTTCCAGGTTAGCATTTTGTATATTGTAATATTGTTGTTTGTTTTGATGTGAAAATGTAGGCAAATCTTGTTATTTTGCGGTGGTCGGTGTTGGATGTGGACTTAATTGGTGAATATGTTTTTGTGTTGTGTCTACAGTGTTTGTGTGCTATTGCTTTTGTGTGATTGTGCTTGGACTGTCTGTGCTAAACATGGCTCCTCGATGAATTTCAGGTACTTGTTGTTCTGTTGTTTTTCATTTTATGGGTTAGGGCTTGGGAAAAAGGGAAAAGAAGATAAAGAACTATCTAATTTTAGGACAGAAAGGGTGCAATGAGTTCCTCTGACAAGACGGTTTTGGTTGGCGGGCAAGAAAACTCATTTGACGGTTCTGATAGGTCTGTAGAGTTTGAAAAATTGGTGGAGGGGATGGGTCCTGTGGGTTCATCTGGGGATCGGGATGCCAGTGTGTTATATAGGATGGATGGGGAGGACTTTTATTTTCCTCTCCTGGATGAAAAAGATGTAAGTTCTGGGATGGCTTACCGGAGGCCAATAGATGAAGTAGGACCGGTAAAGAAAGAACCAAAGACTAAAGGTTGTGAGGAAAAGGAGAATCCTCAAGTTCCTCAGTATAAAACAACTGTATCCGAATCTCGAAATTTGGAGGGCATTCGGGAATATTATCATTTTCCCATAACATTTAAAACTATTTGTCCGGAAGCAGCCCAACGGATCCACACGCCACCTGTGGATTGTGTGACGACGTACGTAGCTCACCTTCGGGCGGGGTTACGGTTTCCATTGCATCCCTTGTTTGTGGATATTTATAAATACTATTGGGTACAATTGGAGCAATTGATGCTTAATGTCATTCGGACTACTGTGGGGTTTTTGATGGCGTGTAGGACTTTCGGGTGTGAGTGTCGGTTAGAGTTATGGCGAAGATTGTATTATTTGTGTCAAAAGTGTACAACACCTGAGGGTCGTGGATTTTTTTACATTGCGCGTCGTAGCTCTCGACCGTTGATTTTGGGACCGTCTAGCATTCATTCATGGAAGAATGAATTTTTCTATGTTAAACATCATAGTTTCAACAATAATGGACTCTTGCTACCTTGGAATAATCGCAAGAGTTTGAGTAATGATGTGCCGGAAGGGTATTAAAGGGATTATCATGATGCAGAAGTTTTGTCAAAGTATCGGTTCGAGTTATCTGTAGGAGAAGATTGGTTCGGAGACGCTGATGAGGCATTTAGGTTTAGAGTTTGATTCCAGACTGGACATCCGAAAATTACGTGGGTGGAATAAAGGGATCGGGAATGGAGGGGGGGGGTTCCTTTCTAGCTCTTTCTTTCTTTTTTTTGTTAAGTTTATTTGCCGAAAGCTGGTGTTTTGAATTGTTTGACTTTGTTATTTTCAGGAAAAAACTTGGTGATGGAAATGGTGTAGAACAATCCTGATAAACGTAAAAAGAAAACTACTGGTAAAATTAAAATTCTTTCGATTATGCCTGACAAATGGAGCTTTAGCTTTATTACTGGAACTCATAGGTATTATTGTCCAGGGATGTTTCGGATGCTGAGAAGAAGGGAGGGGGGGGAGGTTGCAGACAAGGTGGTTAGGGGAGATGGGGTAACTATTGGGGAAAAAAAGAAAAAGAAAGTACAAGCCCCGATAGGCAGGAAGGAATCGGTGAAGGGGATAGGGAAAGAGAATGAGGTGGTGGTGGAGGATTCGGCTGACGTTTCTCCACCGAAGAAATGGTTGAAGGTGGAAGGTGGGATTTCTGGGAAGATTGGGGTGTCTGGGGAGGTTGGGAAAGGTAAATATGTTTCCGCTTGGGACATACTGTCGAACCTGACGATGGAGGTCTGGGGGTTGCGATGACCTTTTTCCAGCACTGCTTTCCCCCAGGAATGAAGAAATCTATGGAGAAAGTGCTGACGGAGGTGCTCATTGGTCAAATGTATCAACAAAAATTTGAAGTAAGTGTGTTTGTTAGCTTAAAAGGGATAGTGGTAAAATAGAGAAAATTTTTTTATGTCAAATGTGAATACTTACTTGTCATTATTTTGTATTGTTTCGTATAGGCAATTCTTTCGGAAGTTGAGCTTCTGGACTGCTTCCGGCTAACTCACTATAACTATGAGAGTTTGGAAGCGGAGAAGGACTTGACTTGGAAGGGGAGGGAAGAGGCTTTGATAGCTAAGAAGGTGACCGAAAGCAAGATTCGGGATCTGGAGGAAAGGTTGCGAAGGCAGGGGAGGGGTCGGAGGAGGTGTGGCAGGACGTGTTGCGGGAAAAGTTGAAGGTGGGGGAGTTGGAGTTGGCAAGGAGGAAATGGGAAGAAGAGGCTGTGAGGTTGCGGGACCATTATGAGACTCCCGAAGGTTTCATAAATGCTGAAACAGAGAAAGCGGTTGTAACTTCGTTCTTTAAAGACGAACGTTGTTATATGTTGTTTTCTCGAGTAGTGGCTCCCGTTGCTGGTGATACTTTGGCTATGCTGAGGGATCACATTCAACAGACCGATCCTTCATTTGAATTGCCGGAACATTTCCTTCATATAAATATTTTAATACTTGCAATTACTCTAATCACATACTTTACTCTTTAAACTTGAAACTTGACGTAATACAAGCATTTTTTAATAAAATCCTTCCTCTAGTAGGAACGAGGTTTGACCTTAGTTTTCTGATGACTCACAAACTATTTTCACTATACATATCCAGATTGGTTTATTGCATTACTTGAACTTTCAATATATATAATATATATATATATATATATATATATATATATATATATATATATATATAATAATATTGTAAATCTTATTTAAATATTTTAATATATAAATATGTATATATGAATCACATTTCGCATCATAATTGTCAATGATTATTATTCTCTCCATCTATAAATAGAGGGTGAATTTCCTTTAAAAAAATGAAGAGAGATCTGAGATGTAAAATCTGTTCATTTCGAATCTTCTTCCGAGCCGTCTGAAGAGAAAAATCCATAGTTGTTCAATCGATTGAGATCAAGTTAACGGGCCCTCGAATAAATAAAAATCTATTAGATCGAGTTCAAGATCAGTCTGCCTGCCCCCCTCCAATATATTAAAATTCATTGGATCGAGTTAAAACCCAAAAAGATCTCACGATCAGCCCGCCCCATCGAATAAATTAAAATTTATTGGATGGAGTTCAAGCCCGAAAAAACTCCACTAACTCATCGAATTAGCGAATTGATAGAAAAACACTTTATATATTTTGTTCGTTAGGGTTCTTACAGAATCTGAATGAATATTCTTTAGAGCGAAAAAACAGAAACCAGAATTAATTCAAAGTTAGTAAAAACACGACCGCCGAGTACTTCTTCAAGAAAAGAGGGTTCGTCCGAAACTTCTCCCGTGAGTTTTTCTTTCAAAACCCTTTTGTTTTTCCGTTCACTATATATATATATATATATTCTTTTGTTTTTCCGTTCACTATATATATATATTCTTTTGTTTTTCCGTTCACTATATATATATATATATACTTTTGTTTTTCCGTTCATATATATATATATATATATATATATTCTTTTGTTTTCCGTTCATTAATCTTTCTTTCTTTTTTTCTTTAGGTTACTTTTTTTAAGTAAATATTTGAGCCTTCAGATTTATTAATTCATCCTTTCCGGCCATTTGATCTGCTTCCTTTCTTTCGACCAACCCCATGAATACGCATTTTCTCTTTCTCTCTCTAAAATATATGTGTATATTATATAATATATATATATATATAGTTTTCTTGATCATCTTATATCGTCTTGTCTCTCCCACTTCATGAAGACTTTTCTTGGCATGTTTTTTTGATCATATATATATATATATATATATATATATATATATATATTGTATGTATATATTCAGTTATAAAGATTCTGAAGGATATCAATATAAGTTTCACGTGAAAATAGATGAAGATGATATTAGAATTATTTTGTATATAAAAATTTTATCTACGAAATCTTTTTAGAATTGGTGTTGATGAACGATATCATATTTTCTATGAAAGCACTTCATCAAAACCTTTTTATATCATGGAGGTAATTATTTTATTGATAACTAATTATATAATTCTATATTTTTTATTCTGTTAATTATATTTTTCACATTTAATATAACTTATATATTGATTTTGAATAAAAAGTGACCGTGATACTAATTAAATAAGTTAAAAATGGATGGGCACAGATGGTGGAAGAAATATGGGATTAAATATAAAGTCACGAAAAATGGGTATTTGCCTAATTTCTATGATTCTTCTGATCATCGTCATGGCTTCTTCAACGGGAGTCTCCTCTGAAACTTTTGAATCATCATTATCAGGTTTGACTTTTGAAATACTCCATTTTATCCTATTTATTTTTCTTTTTTCCTTTGGATTGATGGATTTGGTCATTAATTATTATATATATAAATTTTAGACCATATAATTCAATTAAAAATTAGTTTAAATGCGATCTAAGAAATATGGATCAAATTATAATAATAATTATTATTATATATATATATATATATAATTTAAAATATCATTTTTTTTAATTAACTAACCAATAAAAATTATTAATTTTTTAAATATTTTAATTGAATCAGTCGAAAGAATCTTTTTTTTTTAATAAAAAATTTAAAATTTTAAAAATTAAAAAAAATATATAATTTAGGACTAAACTAATTAAAAGTAAATTTATGTGGAATCTAAATTACCAATTATTCTAATATTTTTAATTAACTAATTATTATTATTATTTTAAAATGATATCTTTTTTTATTTGTGATAGTTTAAGTGAAGACAAAAAGAATGATAAAAAAAATTTAAAAAAAAATAGTTTTTCTTACATTAATTTTAGGAGCAATATTTAGGAGAAACTATCATTTTCAGTCATGATGGGGTGGAGACCAAATTGTAAATGCTCTGTTTGGGGGTAATGGGGCCCACCTCCACGTCCTGTCTGTCTCTCCCCACCTTACCTCAACGCTAGACGCTATATTTCTCCTTCCTTCCTTCCTTGTATTATATTTTCTATATAAACACAAAATTTTAATTAATTCTAATTTATATATTTTTCGAAAAGAAAATAGTATTATTCACTTTTTTTTTTAAATTTATAATCCTTAAACAATTAGAAAAATGAGTAGCATCAGTCAATGTCTGTCTTAATAAAAGAAAAAAAGAATATATTTACATAGATTTATTTAATTTTCTGTTAGGTCCGAAATGGGCCTTGGATCTGACTAAATAGTTACAAGGGGGAGGAAGGAAAACAATTGGGATGCAAATAGTACTTAATAGTTTGTTTATATACATACATACATATATATATATATAACTTAAAGTGTTTAGTTTAAATTTAAAAATGTGAATTAGGAATAATTAATATTATATATATACGTTTTTCGTATGACAAGTACAACATAAAGTACAAAAGATAAAGAACTTATACTAACTAACCCATGGTAAATTCATAATCTTATTTAAACTTTTCTAATATCATAATAATTTATTATAAATTAATAATCTTAAATTTTATATAATTATATTATATTATGCTTGAGTCTAGAAACTTTTTTTTTTAAAAAAAAAATTATTCTTAATAATATTATTTAAATACTTACCCAAATTAGTAACTTAAGTAAATTTATTGGTAATGACATCAAAATCAGGTTACAGTATTATAGTATAGAAAAAAGGGTGGCTAAAAGGCTGTTGGTGACGAGTGAACATCATGGGTAGTGGTTGAGGGTGGCAAAAGTGTAATTAAAGGTAAAATTAAAACTTAAAACATTGAATAATTAACCTATATTTTTAATCATTTATGTAATACTAAGTCTCACATAATTTGTTTAAGAAATTAAACGATTGTTAGTAGAGATTTGACACTCTCTACTCAATTGATGTGTTGTGTTGTGATTTGAGTCAATCTCATATTGTTCGTGAAAAAGATCACTAGGCATAAATTTAAACTTATGAGATCTAGCTAAAATAGGTCAAAGTAAATTTGGACAAAAATGAAAAAAATTATTCATGCAAATATTTTATTTTTTATTACAAAATCCTTAATTTTTTTAATGACTCGTAATGCTAAAAAACGTGTATAAATCGATGATTCAGCTATTAGTGGACAAATAGTTGATTTTCTTCTTATTTGTGTTTGACAATAGAATCAAAGTTTGTGATATCTCTCCCTTTTTGCGCCAAGGAAGTGATATGCAAAGAAGCTCAAACAGAGATATTTTTCCCGTTCGAAACATTCGGTGATAAAGTTAAGAGTGAACCAAAGAAGAATATTTTAATCTAGCTTCTTAGGTTTAGAAATTAGAGTTTACTCAGAGAAATTGTATGAACAAAATCCTAGTGTAAATATGGTAACAAGAATGTAGTAAATGGACAAAAAATTTGGTCTTGATGCTCAAAAAATTGATTACCTTTAAATATTTGTATTGTTTCTTATTTATAAGAAGATTTATTGATTTACTTATTTGGAAGTACCATAAATGTACTTGGTGGTGCCATCCATCGAATGGAGATTGGTTCTCCTTTTTGAGGTATTAAATGCCGTCTATCATGGGGCAGAATAATGATGCTCTTGGTGATTTGTGCAGAGCAAGAGGTTGTGTGTGACCATTTTTGCCGTTGTTCTGTTCTCCTTAGAGCAGTACTTGTCAACGGGTTTTTTTGTTGTGAAACCTACAAGTGAGACAACGACTTCCCGAGGGGAAGTGTGGGATTGTCTCTCACACTTGGTATACATCGAATTGTATTTCTTTGGCATTTTCAAGTTGGTTTGTTTTCTAAGTGTTTGGCCCATAGACCTATATTTTGTTTGCGTGTCCTTAGACCGGTTTAACCAAGATTGTTGTAATTATCTCTTTTCAATAATTATAAAAAAACAATTAGTTAATATTATTTTATTTATTACTCTCTATCATTTGATGATATAAACCCTTCAACTCCAAAATATATTTTATAACTGAACAAAATGAAAATTTAAAATTAATTTTAAATTACAACGTTTTGAATTTTTAATCTATTCATTACTTTTTAGTTTGTTTAAATATTTATTTTTAAAACCTCTATAGTTAGTTAACCCCAATGCGTAGCTTAGTTGATAATGACCTCTCCTAGTTTAAGTGACATGAAGGGTTCAATCCGTATATGACTCATGTATATAGTTATTTAAAATTTGGCAATGAATGCGGCTCCGTGCAGAATTCCGCAGGCAAGGCCAGGAATTGCCACCCCGGCCTTTCTTGACAATGAGAGAGAGCCCTCGGAGACCCTACCGCAACGGTCACGCATTGTGGTGAGCAAACAAACCAGGGGCTGAGCCGCCCCCTCCAAAAAGACACTTCGCTCCATCAGCAAAGTAGGCGAAAGCCAGCCGTCGAGCAAGGCGTCAAGAGAGAGAGGCCACCGAGACAGACTCCGCCCGAAGAGGAACAGATATGAGCGAAGTCTGGAGCAGGTGCGAAGAAACCACACCAAAAAGAATCGCTCAGTGTATACGGGCCCAGTCACTAAGTGGATCCACTCCGCGGCCCCGGACCCGACATTGAAGATCCCCCAATTCGTCTTGTACTCCAGACAGAGCAGGCCCCAAGAGCATGTTTGCCGATACAAGTCGGCCATGGGCCTGGTGACCAATGACGAGGCTATCATGTGTAAAGCCTTGACATGGTTCAGTTTGATAAGGCTAGGAACCATCGATTCCTGGCATGCTCTCGAGAAGTCATTCCTGGACAAGTTCAGTACCGCTGGGACAATGCCAAGACGAGAGGAGACCTCGCCAACATCAAACAAAGAGAAGGTGAGACCCTCCTAGCCTATCTGGAACGCTTCAAGAAAACGTACGATGAGATCGAGGGAATCAGTCAAGATACAGTGACCACCTGCTTCGAAGGCGGGTTCCGGTCGAGGATGTTGTACACAGAACTTCAACTCCGAAAGCCTGAAACCATCGGCGAAATGTTCAACGTGGCGCGCAAGGTCGCCTTAACCGAAGGAAGTGCCCAGAAGTTGCAGTACAAGAAGAAGAAGAAGTACACAGAGATATTCCCCCAGGAGAGAAGAGGCAAACAAGACGCGGAAGACTGAGACCTTCACTTCGCTGAACACACCCAAGGAGAACCTCGTCACAGTCATCAAGGAAAAAATTTGGAGTCCGCGAGCCTGCACCCATGCGAACTCAAAATATGCCCGCCAAAGATAAGTCGAAGTTCTGCAGCTTCCACCAGGATTAAGGTCCCACGATCGAAAACTGCATACAGCTGAAGCGGGCGATCGAGTGGTTAATTCGAGAAGGGCATCCGAAAAAGTGCATATCGGAAAGACAACCTAAAGAAAAGCCCGAAAGAGTGATCGAGGTGATAACTCTGCAATTCTCATCCATTAAGCAGATAAAGCGGAAGATTTACAACTTGAACAAGCCCACTCTGGGGTCGAGTTTCAACACGTTCCCCCGCGAACCAATAACCTTCTTCGACAAAGACCTCGAGCTAAACGAAGAAGCCCGAGTCACCCCTTTTGTTTTGGATGTAGGCATGACCAAGCAAGTGATCGACAAGTGCCGAGTAAAGAGAGTCCTAGTAGACATAGGAGCCGAAAAACATCCTCTACTTCAAATGCTTCAAAGAGATGGGGATGAACGACAACCACTTGAAGTCCAGCAACATGATCCTTGAAGGCTTTACCGCTCACAAGATCAGCGTGAAAGGGACGGTCAAGGTCAAGGTAACCCTGGGCTCTGATGCCTGTACATGGGAAGAAGATATCAAGTTCTATGTGGTAGATATTGACTCCCCTTATAACGCCATCTTGGGGACACCGGCTCATGCGGCTTTCAAGCTAATCATTTCTACTTCGCATTAGCAAGTACGATTTGCAACTAGGAATGACGTGGGTTTCGTCAAGAGCAGCCCCAAAAGCCTGCTTGGACACATAATGAGGTCCCGAAAATAGCAAGATGACGAGCAACCTCCCACGGCAGTCGAGTCAATCTTGATAGCCGGGGGGATTGTGTCCGAGAAAGCCCCAGGCGAGCTGGAACACTCTACCGAAGCCTTCGAGACGGAGCTAAAGGAATTCGAGGAAGTGATAATCCACCCCGATTATCTTGACCAAAAAATCTAGATAGGAAGAGAAATGCTCCCACGTATGAGAGAAGAGATGATCCATTTCCTCTCCACTCACCTCCACAACTTTGCTTGGAGCACCCAAGACATGCCGAGAATTGCACCGACAATCGCGGAACACAGGCTCAACATCGACCCTACTTACAAACCAGTTAAGGGCATGTAAATCGAGATTCAGAAACTACTGAAGTCTGGATTCATACGAGAAGTCGACTATCCTTCATGGTTGGCTAATGTGGTAATGGTAAAAAAGTTGAACGGAAAATAGAGAATGTGCGTGGACTACACAGATCTAAACAAGGCATGTCCCAAAGACTACTACCCACTTCCCTGCATTGACACCCTGGTAGACTCCACGTCAGGATACGAGTTCCTCAGCTTCATGGACGCGTTCCCCGAATATCACCAAATCGAAATGAGGCCACATGACCAAATCCACACATCCTTCAGGGCCGCAGTAGCCACTTACTGTTATAATATGATGTCGTTCAGACTGAAGAATGCGGGAGCAACCTACCAGAGAATGATGAACAAAATACTACAGAAGCAGATAGACCGGAACATAAGTGAGACATTCACCATTCTATTAGAGTACGGTCTAAAGCTTAACCCCATGAAGTGCACCTTTGGCATTAAGTCTGGGAAAATCCTGGGATTCATGATGTCAGAGCGCAATATTGAGGTCAACCCCTGCAAGATCGAGGCAGTAATGACATTGGTCGAGTCCCGTTGTGTCAAAGACATCCAGAGACTAACTGGTTGCATTGCTGCCTTGGGAAGATTTGTGTCCAAGTCAGCCGAAAAATGCATGCCGTTTTTCAAAGCGCTAAAGCTATATGGGAAAACCTTCCAGTGGAGCGAAGAGTGCACGAATGCCTGGAAGGACTTAAAGACCTACCTAGCGGATCTACCCTTGTTGAGTGCACCAACAACAGGCGAAGCACTGTACATGTACCTATCGGTCTCGCAACATGCAGTAGCATTAGTCCTAATCAGAGAATCAGAGGACAAACAACTGCCAGTCTACTTCGTCAGCTGTGTGCTCAGAGACGCCGAAGTGCGATACTTCTACATTGAAAAGCTGGCGTACACATTAGTCATAAGCACACGAAAGCTTCGAGCGTACTTCGAATCGCATTCCGTCCCCATCTACACCAACCATCCATTAAAACAGATATTCCACAAACTAGACTACTTCGGAAGAATGCTGAGATGGTCCATCGAACTCTGTGGGTTGGATCTCAAGTTTGTACCACGAAAAGCGATCAAAGCCCAAGCTTTATCAGACTTCTTGGCAGAATTCTCCTTCTCAGAGACTACTACCTCTGAGGGAAGAAACTCCGCATCCACGGAGGGAGAAGCTTGGACAATGATGGTAGATGGAGCGGTTAACGCAAAAGGGGTAGGTGTAGGCATCACAGTCACTTCCCCATCCGAACAACATGAAAAAATTCGAAGTGCACGGTTACACCTCTCTGGCAGCCCACTTCGCTCGAAGTACGTCTGCCAACTTAGGTAGCCTACTTTTAGAAACTTCCTAAAAGGTCTTATTTAACCAACAATCAAGCCTTAAAAGGCTCGGAGAGAATCTCCAAAATCCCCCTAACTTAGAGGGCAATCAAATTTATCTACAGAATCTGGTAGTTACCAGATTCTCCGGATCACACCACCTGACTTATCTATTTCTCAGCGTGACTTGCGTCTATAAAAGCCATCCCCCGTAAAGGTAAAAAGAAAATGGCCAGATTATTATACAAAAACTCTGCTAAATTAATTACTCTCTCATCAAGACCAGAATACTGACTTAATCATCGGAAGGTTCATCAGAGTCCCTTCACCCTCTGTCATGAACTTTTCTATTTTTGAGGCACCATAAGATAGGACCTCCATTATGACACGAGACGTAAACGTCCATTTTGATATTTACATTTAGCAGATAACACCAACGACATCGGATTAGCGACAAGTGGTGTCAAACCGATTTTCAACCAATCAGTTTGGTTTCGTTACCGAAAAACGGTAAGTTACTGTATCTTTTTGTTTTCTCCTTTAAAAAAGGAACAATGTCACGACGATCAGGTGACCGCGGATATCAGCCTGATACCACGATTCTCACATCTTATCATGACACCCATCATTTATATGGACACATCATTGTAGGGGTATTTAACATTCCTCAATATATATATATATATATATATATATATATATGTGTGTGTGTGTGTGTGTGTATTTGGAGAGAGAGCTTCTAGACTATCCTTTATCTAAAATAATTATGTTTCTAGCATTTATCTTTTGTAGGTAAGAATTATAAAATAAAAGATAACATTAAAATTAGGGATTACAATTACATAATGATAATTCTTATAAATATAAAATTGTATTTAAGAATAAATTTAGATATTTATAATAAATTTGTGGTATCTTTTTATATAAAAGTTAGAAAAGAATATAAATAGAATTGATTAGGAAACAAGAAATGGGGAATAAGAATAAATTTTTTTTTTTTGCATTGTAATAAAACAAGATCAATCAATTTCTAGAATCAGTGGAAGTCGAGACACAAATTGGTTACCGCGTTAATGACATAAATAATAACACAGATTTGACTATTCAGAAAAGAAAAAGAAAGTGGGAACGGAAAGGCTGGCTTTTTGGTAAATTCACGGAAACCGTAAAAAAAAAAAGTTCTCCATAAACCACCCACGTTAAAAGTTTCAATGTCTTGTCCGAACCGAAAATTTAGGATAAAAAAAATTGATCAATTCATGATTGTCGTCCGAGAATGCGAAAGTCAGTCACCGGATCTCCAATTCCAGTTGAGAAAAGGAAATTTCAACTGTAAGGAAAAAAAACCCTTTTTATATTGGATTTATCTTGAATGGAGTTGAAGTCAACATCAAGGAATTGGTGAAACACAGTGCATATATATTGGGAAAGAGAATTGTTCGAAGAAAAGGAAATTTAATGGCAACCATAAAGGAGACTTTTTTTTATATCACATGGATCTCCAATGCTTTCTATTGATGAATCTTTGCCTGCGCATTGGTTCTTGAAGAAATTCACGGAAATTGTGTTTTCTCAGAGACCCAAAGCTATTCTTATCGTATCTCCTCATTGGGATACTTCAGAACCTGCTTTGAGTATCATTCATGGCAAATATGAAACGATCCATGATTTCTACGGCTTTCCCAGATCCTTGAATAAGGTTTTTTCCTCCTTCCTTTCTTAATTTGTGGTATCTTTTCGTGTATCAATTTATCTGTTCATTTTCAAGGTTTTTACTTTTTCCTTATTTGACTATTTTTTGAAGAGATTTTAAGATTCGTGAAAATTGAGATCAGAGAATAACAAAGGAAAGGAAAATGGGTATTTTAATTATTAATTGATGATGGGATCAAGAATTCAAGATTGTGGAATACCTGTATATTCTGTCTTCCTTCCCATTATCTTTAATTATTAATTGATGATGGGATCAAGAATTCAAGATTGTGGATTAATATCTTAACATATGTGTCCAACCTTTAAAATCTAATCATGAAATGTCATGAAATATAAAGTCAAGATATCTTTTCTAGTAGTAGTGCTAAAAAGTAATTGATTGTAAATATGATATTTGAGTATTAAAAAAGATTCCTAAGAAGAAGTTTTGTTCTACTAATGCAAATATTCTGAGAGACTGAATTTCAACTAAAGTATGGTGCACCTGGAGGTCCAGAATTGGGATCAAGGGTGAAGGAAGTACTGAATAGTAGTGGTTTGAATGTACATAAAGCTAATATCACTGTCTACCAACTCTCTGTTCAGTCAAACCGAGATGGAACTTACCATTATAATATGGGGAAAGCATTAGCACCACTCATAACTTAAGCTCTCTTCGTCACACTCATTCAGTTGCTCCTTGGGCTAAGCAATTTGATTCTTGGCTAAAAGATTCACTTCTTCATGGAAGGTACATACATCCATACATTTATGTTTTCTTTTTTTTTTCTTTTTTTTTTTTACGATTATTGATAAACCCTTTCGGTATATAATGTTGTCGAATTAAAGATTTTCCAAATCGCTTTCTTTAAACCCTTTAAACGTATTTCTCAAAAGAGGATTATTTATAATTTAAAATATAGGTACGAGGATGTGATGCAGTATGAAAAGAAGGCACCAAATGCAAAAACTGCGCACCCATGGCCTGAACATTCTATCCATTACTTGTAGCAATGGGAGCTGCCGGTGAGAAATCAAAAGCTGAACAAATCCATCAAAGTTGGAGCCTTTTTACTCTCTCCTATTCTTCCTACAAATTCATCTCAACACAATAATAATCTTATTTACACTGTTGCTCTCAAAATATGAATCTTCATGCATTTCATTTCATGTAATATTAAATCCATAATTTCTTTATTTCCTTTCTTTATATTTATATTTTGTATATAAGTAATATTTCTTCCTTCCTAATATACCATTGATTAAAACATTTGTTTAAATTGTTTTGAATATTAAAATCAAAATAATTATTGATGAGATCAATATTTTTTTTCCCCATGAATCGTACTAATCAAAACATAATAATGGTTGAAATTTTAAAAATAAGAACAAAGTGGTATAAAAATCATTCAAGAGAAAAGATAATAAAAAATATAGATGATAATATTAAAAAAAATTTTTTAAAAAAGTCTCAAATTAATGTTTTGAATAATTAAATTTTTTATAGATTGCACAAGTGAGATCTTATATAACATTTATAATTTTCTTTCAATTTTATTATAATTTTATTATAATATAAAATTCACAAATTTCATTTTTATAAAATACAAAGATTTTTTTAAAAATAAAATAAAATAATAAATAAGGAAAGAAGATCTCCAAATTTAGCTTTAAAGTCATGCAAGAAATGAATAAAAATATAGATAATAATTGATTAGTTTGGTTTTTCAAAATAATAATATTTGATTTTTGGCTGCTTTTTGAAGGCCAAAGTTTGTTCTTAATTAAATAAATTTACTAAAAAGAAATTAGTGAATATTATAAAATAAATCTATCAAAATCATACTTTTATAGATAAATTAAAGAAAGAAAAAAAAAAGAGATACAACTTAATTAAATATATAATATCATATATTAGAAATCTTCGTAGATCATTGAAATATACAAAAGTTTATGTTTTTCTAACCTATCAAACTTACATAGGATACAACTTGAAAAATTGACCAGATAGCTTATTGTGTGTTACATTCAATTTTCTCAAGTTTGAAAGTTTTGTAATTGAATCGGGAATTAAACCAGAGAGATTGTTGTAGGATAAATTTAATTCTTCTAAAGATATTATATTGCCAATTGACTTTGGAATAGGACCTGAAAAATAAAATGAAATAGAATGAGTTCTTGTGGTATTATAGTAATTAATATAATAATTCATAAATTAAAAGAAAAAAATAAGATAAAAACACAAATTTTAAATGAAAAATTGTATTATAGTAATTAATATAGTAATTCTTGATATTGTTTATACCTCTGAGATTATTGAAAGACAAATCTAATTCTCGTAGATTAGTTAAATTACGGATCTCTTTTGGAATTGAACCTGTTAAATAGAATATAAACAAAAATGCAAAAGTTAAGGTCACATTAGTGTTCAAATAATTAACTTTAAAAATTATATTTATAATTGTAGTATTTTAAAAAATATTTTAGTTAAATATATATATTGTTACGAAATTAAGAAAGATTATAACATAAAATCTTAAATTAAAACGAAAAAATAAGATAAAAAAATCAAAATTTAAATGAAAAATTGTATTATAGTAATTAATTTAGTAATTTTGATATTGTTTATACCTATGAATTATTGTCAGACAAATAATCGTTGTAGATTAGTTAAGTTACCGATCTCTTTGGAATTGAACCTGTTAAATAGAATATAAACAAAAATGCAAAAGTTAAGGTCACATTAGTGTTCAAATAATTAACTTTAAAAATTATATTTATAATAGTATTTTAAAAATATTTTAGTTAAATATATATATTGTTACGAAATTAAGAAAGATTATAACATAAAATCTTAAATTAAAACGAAAAAATAAGATAAAAAAATCAAAATTTAAATGAAAAATTGTATTATAGTAATTAATTTAGTAATTTTGATATTGTTTATACCTCTGAGATTATTGTCAGACAAATATAATCTTGTAGATTAGTTAAGTTACCGATCTCTTTTGGAATTGAACCTGTTAAATAGAATATAAACAAAAATGCAAAAGTTAAGGTCACATTAGTGTTCAAATAATTAACTTTAAAAATTATATTTATAATCATAGTATTTTAAAAATATTTTAGTTAAATATATTTGTTACGAAATTAAGAAAGATTACAACAAATATCTTAAATTAAATGAAAAAACAAGATAAAAACACAAATTTTAAATGAAAAGTTGTATTATAATAATTAATATAGTAATTCTTGATATTGTTATACCTCTGAGATTATTGAAAGACAAACCTAAATCTTGTAGATAGTTAATACGATCTCTTTTGGAATTGAACCTGTTAAATAGAATATAAACAAAAATGCAAAAGTTAAGGTCACATTAGTGTTCAAATAATTAACTTTAAAAATTATATTATAATTAGTATTTTAAAAATATTTTAGTTAAATATATATATTGTTACGAAATTAAGAAAGATTATAACATAAAATCTTAAATTAAAACGAAAAAAAAATAAAAACACAAATTTTAAATGAAAATGTTATAGTAATTAATATAGTATTCTTGTATTGTTTATACCTCTGAGATTATTGTCAGACAAATATAATGTTGTAGATTAGTTAAGTTACCGATCTCTTTTGGAATTGAACCTGTAAATAGAATATAAACAAAAATGCAAAAGTTAAGGTCACATTAGTGTTCAAATAATTAACTTTAAAAATTATATTATAATCATAGTATTTTAAAATATATTTAGTTAAATATATATTGTACGAAATTAAGAAGATTATAACATAAAATCTTAAATTAAAACGAAAAAATAAGATAAAAAAATCAAAATTTAAATGAAAAATTGTATTATAGTAATTAATTTAGTAATTTTGATATTGTTTATACCTCTGAAATTATTGTAAGACAAATATAATCGTTGTAGATTAGTTAAGTTACCGATCTCTTTTGGAATTGAACCTGCTAAATAGAATATAAACAAAAATACAAAAGTTAAGGTCACATTAGTGTTCAAATAATTAACTTTAAAAATTATATTTATAATCATAGTATTTTAAAATATATTTTAGTTAAATATATATTGTTAGGAAATTAAGAAAGATTATAACACAATATCTTAAATTAAATGAAAAACAAGATAAAAACACAAATTTTAAATGAAAAATTGTATTATAATAATTAATATAGTAATTCTTGATATTGTTTATACCTCTGAGATTATTGAAAGACAAACCTAATTCTCGTAGATTAGTTAAATTAAGGATCTCTTTTGGAATTGAACCTGTTAAATAGAATATAAACAAAAATGCAAAAGTTAAGGTCACATTAGTGTTCAAATAATTAACTTTAAAAATTATATTTATAATCATAGTATTTTAAAATATATTTTAGTTAAATATATATATTGTTACGAAATTAAGAAAGATTATAACATAAAATCTTAAATTAAAACGAAAAAATAAGATAAAAACACAAAATTTAAATGAAAAATTGTATTATAGTAATTAATTTAGTAATTTTGATGTTGTTTATACCTCTGAGATTATTGCCAGACAAATATAATCGTTGTAGATTAGTTAAGTTACCGATCTCTTTTGGAATTGAACCTGTTAAATAGAATATAAACAAAAGTGCAAAAGTTAAGGTCACATTAGTGTTCAAATAATTAACTTTAAAAATTATATTTATAATCATAGTATTTTAAAATATATTTTAGTTAAATATATATTGTTACGAAATTAAGAAAGATTATAACACAATATCTTAAATTAAATGAAAAACAAGATAAAAACACAAATTTTAAATGAAAAATTGTATTATAATAATTAATATAGTAATTCTTGATATTGTTAATACCTCTGAGATTATTGAAAGACAAACCTAATTCTCGTAGATTAGTTAAATTAAGGATCTCTTTTGGAATTGAACCTGTTAAATAGAATATAAACAAAAATGCAAAGTTAATGTCACATTAGTGTTCAAATAATTAACTTTAAAATTATATTTATAATCGTAGTATTTTAAAAATATTTAGTTAAATATATATATATATATATATATATATATATATATATATATATATATATATTACGAAATTAAAAAAGATTATAACATAAAATCTTAAATTAAAAGAAAAAAATAAGATAAAAGCACAAATTTTTAATGAAAAGTTGTATTATAGTAATTAATATAGTAATTCTTGATATTGTTTATACCTCTGAGATTATTGCTAGACAAAGATAATATTTGAAGATTAGTTAAGTTACCGATCTCTTTTGGAATTGAACCTGTTAAATAGAATATAAACAAAAATGTAAAAGTTAAGGTCACATTAGTGTTCAAATAATTAACTTTAAAAATTATATTTATAATCATAGTATTTTAAAATATATTTTAGTTAAATATATATTTTTACGAAATTAGAAAGATTACAAGATAAAATCTTAAATTAAAAGAAAAATAATAAAAACACAAATATAAATGAAAAATTGTATTATAGTAATTAATTAGTAATTTTGATATTGTTTATACCTCTGAGATTATTGTCAGACAAATATAATCCTTGTAGATTAGTTAAGTTACCGATCTTTTTGGAATTGAACTGTTAAATAAAATATAAACAAAAATGCAAAAATTAAGGTTACATTAGTGTTCCAATAATTAACTTTAAAAATTATATTTACGATCAAAGTACTTTCTAAAATATTTAATTAAATATATATTGTTATAAAATTACAAAAGAAATAAGATGAATATACAAATTTTATATAAAAATTATAGATGAAAAAAAAAAAACAGATAATAAAAATATTTTAATAAAATAAATTTTTTTTAAAAGGGTTTCAAAATGTTATAGGAGAGTTAAAAGAGATATAAATGATGCAAATTTAAAAATTTGAACTTAAAAGGAACAAGTAATATTATAATTATTAAAAGTGTAAAATTCTTTTATTATAATAACTTAAATCATTACAACAACTATTGTCCCTTTCCCAAACTACCAGTACTTAATATATGTCTTAGACATTACCAATAAATTATATTTATTTTTAAGCATATATTGAAGTTTCTTTTGTTATAGTCTTACAAACATTTAAAATGAAGTTTTTACTCTTATACTAATAAAAAGAAGCTTAAATTACCCAATTATATGTACGTATGTATATTCAAAAAATATATAAACAAAACTATATTTAAAAATTAATTAGTATAGTTGAATATAATACTTAATTATTACAAATAAGATTGCATATATATATATATATATATATATATATATATATATATATATATATTAGCAAAATTATGTAAACAGCAATGTTTGCTAAACCGTAAGATTAAAAATATTATTTCAACATAACATATAATTTTTTAAAAAAAAATTAAAAAAATTATAAAAGAATCATTACTATTTAAGACGCTTAAAATAGTTAAAATATAAATTTAGTTTAAGAATGAATTTTATTAAATAAAAAAATATTTTTAAAAATCTGA